>CM040244.1:262585456-263064602 GCA_022545495.1 Chrysanthemum lavandulifolium | reverse complement strand
GAAAATGTGGTGAAAACCACTCTGGTTTTGAATATCTGGGTTGGGAGAACCTTTGCTACTGATTAGCTTACGGTATTTGGGCGCGCTAAGGTGGGTTTGACTTCTGTTGACCGAGCTATTAATAACACGGGGGTTCATAATTGGGTTGGCTGGGGTCAAAAGGAGTTGTGGACTGGGGGTCAAGGTTCAAGGGTCAAAGGGCAGTTGGGCTTGGATATTGGACTTGGATTTTGGGCTTGAGATTGGGCTTTGGATATTATAAGGATCCGGTTTGGTTTATTTAAGGACAAGGACCAAAAGTGTAATCGACCAAACTTCAAGGATTTGAAAGTGCCATTTTCCAAACTTATAACAAGGACCAATTTTGACAAACTTTGATAGAACAAGGGCCCTTTTGCATAAAATCCATTTCAAAGGTCGAGGACTATTTTGTAATTTTCCAAAGTTAAGGACCTTCTTGCCAATTGACCAAAGAATCATTCAAGGATTATTTTAAACAACTTAGAATACTTGAGGACCTTGAATGATAAAATTCCACATTTTAATTCGGGGACTAGATTTGTGACTTTTTAAGACTTGGGGACTAAAGCGCCAATTTTGCAAACTTGAATCATTTTTCATCGATTTTGATATTTTGCATTTAAAACACATAAAACACTGATTTGTGATATTTTGATCATTTGATGTGTTTACGAGTGTTTCAGATGATTTTGCGTTTAGATTACACAAAATGATGAGTATTTAGACACTCATCAATCCCCACATCGAGATATTGCTAGTCCCTAGCAATGATTTGAGAAAACCTTGATGGATTTGAAAACTCTTTACCAAAAGCCATCATACGGAGTAGCCAAATGTTTCGGTTCAAGTAAGAACCATGGTACACCGATAACCATGTGATTTTGAGCGAACCACCGACTTCAACGGATTTGATTTGTCTTTACCGAGCCGCACCCATACGGACTAGCCAACTCTTAGATAAATTATCAATATTATCTTTGGTGAGTTGATTACCAATTATGGTTTTCCTTGCCTTTACCATGAGCCATAATCTTGCGGGCTAGCCAACTCTTCACTTTTTAGGATATGGTGAAGTGAATACCATACAATTTGGGCAAATTGCAAGCCATATAAGCGGTTTGAGAAATCTTTACCAAGAGCCGTTTGCTCTGGATTAGCCAATCCTTTAGTCTTCAGACAAAGGCGGATGATAACCAAGATGAGTAAGTGTAAACACTTACTCCAAAAAAATTTTGGCCAAAAGCAGGGAATTGGGTAGATAATATATGAAATTCGTGAGAATTCCCCAGCTTAGAAATGAATATTGCCTCAATATTCAAAGTACCGGCGGTTATGCGAAACAAAAAACGGAAAAGGAAATATTACGGCCATTATTTAGAAAAGATTTTTTTTTTTTTTTTTTTTTTTTTAGAAAGAATGAGAATATACAACGGTGTGGGAAAACTCCCCGCACTAGGGTGGTAGAAAGGGGTAAGAAGGCAAATATGGGTGAAAACCCATATGGTGCGTGCTAATGTTTTTGATTACCGAGTCACTAGCTTGACTCGATCCCGCATCTATTGGTTCATGGGAATGTTTGTAAATCCGGACAACCTGTGGGGAATGTCCTCTCCAAAGTAATGCTTAACTCGATGACCATTCACTTTAAAATTAGGACCATCGGGTTGAGATAACTCAACGGTACCATAAGGATAAACCTTAGCGATAGTGAATGGGCGGCACTAGCGGGACTTGAGCTTTCGAGAAAATCTTCAATCTTGAGTTGAAAAGAAGGACTCGATCACCAACGTTGAAAAGCGGTTCTTGATCTTGGAGTCATGAATCTTCTTTGTCTTTGCTTGTAGATCAAAGAGTTCTCGTAAGCTTGATCACGAAGTTCATTTAGTTCATTCATTTGAACTTTTACGTGATCACCGGTATGTCTCGTATGTCGAAGTTTGCATGCTTTAAGGCCCGATAAGCCTTGTGCTCTAACTTTCGATCGGAAGATGACATGTCTTTCCGTACACTAGCTTGTATGGAGTACACCGATGGGTGTTTTGTAAAAGTATGCGGAAGGCCAGTCGTCATCAAGCTTATCAGACCGGGATGCGATTTTCGCCTCGTCCTTTCAAGAATCCTTTTAATACCACGGTTTGAAACTTCCACCTTGCCCACTTGTTTGGGGGTGGTATGCGATAGAGGCGATGGGTAACACCATATTTTGCATGACTCTTTCAAATTGGTCATTACAAAAATGTACCACGATCATGATTATCGCTCTCGGGTTCCAAAACAGCAAGCAGATTTCAAAAACTTCACAACTACTCGGGCATCATTGGTGGGTAAAGCTTTTGCTTGACCCATTTTGACAAATAGTCAATGACCACGAGTATGTACTTGTTACCACGAGAAGATGGAAATGGCCCCATAAAATCAATACCCCATATGTCAAATATCTCACAAACTTGAATGGCATTTTGTGGCATTTCATTCCTTTGAGATATATTACCATGACGACAAGCGTCACGAGTTTTGACATAATCGTGGGCATCCTTATAGATTGTGGGCCAATAGAACCGGAATCAAACACCTTTTTGGCGGTGTAGTTGGGACTATGATGGCCCCGGTGGGTCGGCATGGCAAGCTGTGAGAATGTCAGCGACTTCCCGTCCATAAACACACCGTCGGATGACTTGATCCGCACAGATTTTGAACAAGAAAGGGTCGTCCGAAATAATGTTTAACATCTTTGAAGAATTTGTTCTTCCGTTGGGTCGACATCCCTTTCACAATGAAGTTACCGCATGGTAATTTGCGAAGTCGACAAACCATGGGGTGGTAGAATTCACGAAAAGAAACCGCATTGAGTGTCTCGAGAGGAAATGTTTCATTTATTTCCTTTTCGAAAACATCTTGGTGAGGGTTTTCTAATCAGACGAGATGATCGTGACTAGATTCTCGGCTCCTTTTTTATCACGTATAATGATATCAAATTCTTGGAGGAGAATCCAACGAAGCAATCTCGGCTTTGCATCTTGTTTTGCAAAGAGATATTTAAGATCCGAGTGATCCGTATACACTACACATTTGGTCAAGATAAGATCGACGCAACTTCTCAAAAGCATACACCACGGCTATGACTCTTTTTACGTGGTGGTGTAATGAGTTTGAGCCTCGATCATAGTTTTGCTTGCGTAGTGAATAGGCTGAAAATGTTTGTTTCTTCGTTGCCCTAGGGATTGCACCGATAGCAAAATCACTTGCATAGCACATGAGCTCAAAGGCAAGTCGGTCGGGAACAGCGAGAATGGGTGCTTGATGGCTTTTTCTTCAATGTTTCAAAAGCTTCGATGCACTCGGGTGAGAAGATAAAAGGAGCATCCTTTTCAAGAAGATGGGTCATAGGCGGGCGATTTTGGAAAATCTTGAATGAATCTCGATAGAAACCGGCATGACCTAAAAACTCCTAATACCTTTGGCGGTAGTAGGATGAAGCGACTTAGCAATGACATCAACCTTTGCTCTATCTACCTCAATCCGTTCTTTGAAATCTTATGGCCAAGGACAATGCCTTCTTTGACCATAAAGTGACTTTTCTCCAGTTTAGACAAAGATTGGTGTCTTCACACCTTTGAAGCATTTTATCCAAATGGGAGACATGATTGAAAAGAATCCCCGATGACGAGAAGTCATCCATAAACACTTCCATTGTTTCCCGATCATGTCGTGGAAAATGGCCATCATACATCGTTGGAGCGTGCGGGGAGCATTACATAAGCCAAAAGGCATACGTTTGTAGGCAAAAGTTCCGTATGGGCAAGTGAATGTGGTCTTCTCTTGATCACGTGGATCAATAGGGATCGAAAGTAACCCGAGAAACCATCAAGGAAGCAATAGTACTCATTCCACGCTAATCTCTCAAGCATCCGGTCCATGAAGGGTGAGGAAAATGGTCTTTCTGGTGGCGTCATTCAACTACGATAGTCGATGCAAACACGCCATCCGTAACCAATCGAGTTGGAATTAACTCGTTATCTTCATTGTGATATGATAATGCCACCCTTTTGAACACAATGAATTGGGTGACCAAGGGCTATCGAGATCGGGTAAATCAATCACGCATCAAGAAGTTTGATAACCTCTTGTTTGATAACATCATGGATTTTGGATTCACTCGTCTCGATGTTGAGCTGGGTTTGAAGTCATCCTCCATTAAGATTTTATGAGTCGAACTCGGGGTTTATACCTTTGATGTCGGAGAGTTTCCAAGCAATTGCTTGCTTGTGTGACTTCAAGATTTTAATGAGCGCTTTTTCATCTTTACTCAAATCTCGAGCAATAATGGTAGTAATTTATCATCACTTTCAAGGAATGCATACTCGAGATGAGGAGGTAAGTCCTTAAGCTCAACCTCGGAAATTCTTGATTTTCTCAACCGACTTGACTTCCTCGTTATGAAGCTTGATGGGAGGAGAGGAAGAGAAGTATCAGTTGACACTTTCTCAAGAAGAATATCTCCTCAGTTAATCTCATTTGATTAATCTCAACTGGATTGAATCACTAGGGTGAGGGGTTGATGATGGATCACCATTGAGAAACTTTTCAATAAAGTATATCCCCTCAATATCAATTGGGCGTGATCAATTTCCCAAGAGCAGAATCACTAGCCAAATATGCTTCAATCTCATCTAAGATGAAGTCGCCTCAAGCGGAGTGAGAGAAGGAGTAAATTGGCTATGATAGGTGAGAAGATGTGGTGGAATCCCACTCACGAATTATGAGCATAACCAAGAACTTCTTGAGAGTACTCTTGAAGCAACATCGATGATATCTATTCGGTTAACGATTGAGAATCATAGTTTGCGGAGTACCTCGAAGTTTGGTCAAGGTTGAAGGTGGTGCTTCATTACCAACACGCAATGTGATTTCTGCTCAAATACATCTATGAGCACGGCCCGTTCTCGAGAATCCTCGACCAACAATGAGAGGAACCCGATGATCGACATCAAAATCAACAACCACGAAGTCATTTGTGAAATGGAACTTTCCTACTTTCACAAATCGTCCTCGGCAATGCCAAGAGGGCGGGATATGGAAACGATCGCAAGCTCGAGAGTCATGCATGTAGGAGTGAGTTTGGAGAAAGTTTCTTCCACATCGAATATGGCATAAGATTAATGCTTGCACCAAGATGCATTAGGGCAAAGCATTCAACCATTCTGGGAATACACAAGGTAAGAGAAATTTCCCGGGATCTCCAAGTTTTTTGAAGCTTCTTGGAATAGCTGCTGGCGATTCTCGTTAAGAGAGTCTTAGCCATTTCAAGCGACTTTTCCTTATTGCTTAACATGTGTTTGAGAGTTGATGCAAACTTGGGCATCAACATGATAGCATCCATAAAGCTTATGTCAAAGTGTAATTCTTGGAAAATTTGGAAAAATTTATCCATTTGATGACTAGCTTTCTCATGAGCTTTGCTCATTCAAGCGTGATGGGTAAGGAATAGAAGATTTGGTTCGATTCTCAGCGGGGAGCTACGGAGGTTCAAAACAACTCCTTGATTTGACTTAGGTTTACGGACCACTTGAGGTTGGACTACGAAGGTTGGACGTGTCTTGTGCCGTGGGCTTGAATTATGCACTTTGTCCGTTGTTTCCTTGGTAACTTGACTAATTGGCACTTTGGTGGAGGAGGCATTGGAGTCGAGGTCCATTGTGTGTCGGAGGTTCACCGTCCGGCTACCTTAGGGAGAAGAAGAAGAAGAGGTAGTAGGAGCAGCGGGTCCGGTGTATGAAACACCACTTGGGTTGTGATCGCCTTAGCATCGCCCCTCGGGTTAGCGATCGTGTTGCTCGGTAAAGTACACGAGCCCGAGGGTCGATCATTTAAAGACTTCTTGGATCGACAATCGGTGACCAACAACCGGTTCATTTCATCTTGGGATTTCATGAAGCGCTTGAGAACTCATCGGATGATGGTCTGGAGGAGTAATGTGGGAGGCTGGAGGGACAATTTGAGGCCGTATGTTTTGATTATAGCCAAAATTCCACGATTAGGATTCATATTCCATGAAATTGATTCCCCGATTGAAATTGTTTTGATGAAGGTTCCATGATGTTGGAAACCTTGATTGGGTCCGAGGATAGAAATTACCTTGGTTTTGATAACCTTGGTTCATTCTTGGTTGGTTCGATTCGGTTTTGCATGTTGTGATTTTGGTTAAAACCGGGTGGTGCACGATTAGTGTTAGCGCGGTAGTGTGGTTCATTTTGAGGACGGTATTGATTACCTCCTTGTTGTGAACTACCGGCTAGAGCATTGGCCTCAAAGGACTACCATCGGTGGCGGTACAATTGTAGTAAGCATGAGGACCACCACAAGTGACACAACTCTCAACTTTCTTCACTTGACATGTGTTGAAGTCCGAGTGAAGGAGACTTTCTTCGGTTAGCAAGAACCAAAGCTCGAACAATGTGCGTGAGTTTATCAATCTTAGCATCGGTGCTAGATGTACTCACGGGGATGAAGAAGAAGGTCCGGCATTAGGCGATATGTCTTTGTTACGAAAGGACGGACTTGAGATTTGTTCTCAATGATGCGCAAGGCCTCTTTTGTGGTCTTGCTCAGAAATTACCTCCGGAGGCATTCAAAGAGTCTTGATTAGTCGATTGAGACCATTGTAGAAAGTATCCATTTGCATTAACTCGGTAAAACCGTGATCACGGACACTGCGAAGCAACTCTTTATAACGATCCATGCCTCCCGAATGATTCATCAAATCTCGAGAAAATTTCATTATCTCATTCTTAAGACTTGTGGTTCGGGATGGAGGATATAACTCGTTAACGAACTTGGTGACAAGATCTTCCATGTCTCTATAGAGCGAGGGGTTGTTTCTCAAGCCAATTCGGGCTTGTCCTAGAGAAAATGGGAGCAGAAGAAGCTTGATAGCTTCATGTGGGACATTCTTGTACTTGATGGTAGATGCAATCTTGTTAAACCATCGAATGTGTGCATGAGGATCATCCGCTCAAAACCATAGAATTGGCTTTGGGTTACTAGATTGAGCAACCGGTTTTGAGCTCGAAAGTGTCGGCCACGATGGTGGAACAACAATGGCATCTTAGTAACCCTCGATGGGTGCTTGAGAAGCTCATTCATAGGTTTGTCTTACGCCATTTCGGCGGAGGTGGTGGTGGTAGGCGTTCCTCGATCACGGTGAAGGAGTGAACGTCCTCTACGTCTCGAGGAATGTTTCCAAGTTCGAAAGTGGACTTGTAGAAGCTGGAAGAACGAGTGCGCATGCACTATGTATAAAACCAATTTTCAAAACAAATGAGGCAAAACACAAACTTAACCAATAATCACAAATGAAATGGCTTCTTTGAAAAGGTACACCAAATCACAAGTGACACAAAGGCAAGTTTTAAATCGATGTTCGGGAACTTATTAATGGTCGCACCCAGTTAGGTAGTACCTTTGCCTTGATTTGCGGTGGTTGATTTTATGTATATTTTAAGTACCGAAAAGGCGTAGGTAAGATTTGTGCGAGATGGGTTCAAAACTTTTGGACAATATTTTTGTTATCGTCCGTTTAACGAAATCGTATCTCTTCAAGAATCACCTTAAAGAGAATACAAAATAGAAAACGTTCGATTGTTTTGTTGTTTTATATTTTTGGAGTTTTAACACTTTAGGAAAAGTGTTAATGAACTTTGATTTTTTATAACTTTACAAAACTTTTACAAATGATGGGTATATGCGATAATGGATCGAAAATGGCTAAACACACGCTAAAGCTCTCCCGTGGCGTAAAATTTTGATCTGGTCCGAACAAATCAAGTCAAACGGACTTAAAACAGCTCAAACACAAATGCAATGAAGATCGAGAGAATACAATGAATTCCGGGTCGTTATGTCCCCGGAGACTCAATGGTGTGTAAAAGCGATTCAGATGATGGAATGATCACTAAGGATAGTGATACGTAAAGGTTTGATTAGAAATATTACACTCTGATTGCTTGGAATAGAATTGGACCTGAGGTGGAAAGCACAACAATCGGATGAGAAAAGCGTAAGCGTAAGTTTTAAAACTACGATATCGCACAAAATAAAAAGTGAAAACTAAGAAATAAAAGGCCTAAAAATATGAAAATAACATTTTGGAATCCTAAAATAAGAGAATATTATTAGAAAGGAAAATTATTTTTAACACTATTTAATTAATTATTATTAATTAAAACTATTTTAACTATTTAATAAATACTCTAAAATAGAAGAAAATACAAAATAAGGCTAGAAAAATAAACTTATGATTCTGAAAAATCTAAAATACTATAAAACTAATTTTAAAATTAAAAATATATTTTCACACTTTTTATCTAATTATTACTAATTAATTATTATTTAAAATACACTTAATTACTAGAAAATAGAAAATAAACTTGGAAAATAAAATTTTAACTTTGAAAATCTAAAATATGATAAAACTAATTTTAAAACAGAAAGATATTTTTATGCTTTTAATTATTTATTACTAATTATTTATTATTTTAACTAATTAAAATTATAATAAATACTAAAAGATAGAGAAAAATATGAAACTTTTTCTAAAATCCTATATGATGACGAAACCTAAGAAAAAGAAAAACAAGATTTGCTTATTAAAAGTTGAAAAAAAATCAAAAAGCTAAAAATCTTAAATAAACGCTATCACTATTTTTATATTGATGTTTTGTGAATTTTCTTTTGAAAACTACTTATATACTAATAATATGAAACTTTAATAAAGACAAAAATTTACAAAACTCAAATAAGCTGTTTGTTGTGCTTAAAAGTCCAACGGTGGACTTAAGAGCTTGTTTGGTGAAAATAAGCTTAAACAAGCTTGCAGATGAAACAAAAGCTCAAAGTGTATGCAAACAAGCTTAAGAAACTGAAATGAGGCTAAAATATGCAAAGAAGCAAGCGATAAGCTAAAACAAGCAAATAAGCACTTGGCTTTTCACGAAGTGGGACAAGCTTTAAGCTCTTGCGACCACTAGCTAATAAGCTCAAAAGTGAAAAACAAGACTTGATACTCAAGAGGACCAGGTTGGCTTTCAAAGATCTAAAGAACACAAGATTTGAAGCACTAATAAGCTCTATATGAGCTTATCAATTTGGAACCAATAAGCGTACACAGGCGGTTGTAAACGAGTCCACAAAAGCAGTTGAATAAGCACTTAAAAGGAGAAATAGAGAACTAGCATTTTTCTATTTTTCTTTACCAACCAAACTATAATACCTCCAGAGCTTATAATCTAAATCTTATTAATAAACCCACAGTGAAATTCCAAATTTTATTCAAAAACGACCTTTTGAGATTTTGACTTTTTGATAAAAACCAAAATGTTGACTAAGATGGATTTTGAATTGATTCTAAGCACTGATTATGATGTATTAAGGTATGTTAAGACTGAATAGAGCAAGATCAACAACTTATAAACACAAAACAATGATCATGGATCATGAAATCCACACAGTGGACACATAAGGCACAATCAAATGAGATTTTGACTTTCTTTGAACTAGGACTTGTTTTCTTGACTGAATTAAGTGGTTTAAACCAAGTTAGACATATTTCCAACAAGACCAAAGATTAGAGCACCTTTAAACACAATAAACCAAACACCCCTTTATGCTAACTGTTATGAAGATTTTTAGAGCAAATCACAAATTAAAACCATAGACTTAATTGCAGACTCTATATTATCACTTATTATGACTAATGAAGCCTAAAACAACAATCAAAACAACATCAAACTCAGAAATGATGATTATGCCATTTCCACTGTTAAAACCAAATTTTTGCAAACTATAAATTGAAAAGAACAAGCTATTGATTTTAAGGCTTAAACACACTTAATTATGACTAGATATCACAAAGAAACAGAAATATAAGATAATTAACCACTACAACAAAGTAAAATACCAAATTTATCAAAAAGCTTACAAATGCTTCCAAGCTTGGGCGAGAACCAAGATCAATGAACACCCTATAAGCTTACCACTAAGCTACTAACCCAAGGCCATCCATAATACACCTTGCTCCATTTGTGAATACCTTCTCCAGTGATTTTGATTTTCACTTATTTAATTGGTATTTTGTGATTTTTACATTTTTGAAGCTAAATGAATTTTATTGTTTCTAATAGCTTTTATAAGCTATTTGGGAGCTTATGTGAGCTAACTCAGTCCATATAAACAACAAACAACAACATTTGATCCAACATGAGATTTTGCATAAACATGAGAATTTGCATAAACTTGAGAAATAGTTAAAACTTGAAATTGCTAATTGGAAAAGCTTTATAATACACTAGAATACTTGAAACAGAATGCTTGAAGGATTTAAATTACAATTTTACTTGAAAAACACTTAAACGACATTAAGAAACTAATAATACTCTACATACATTGATACATTTCATCTTCTCTTCACTTTATAGACTTTTTATCATTCCCACATGCCTCTGATTGTTTCCCACCAAACCTAAGCCCTTGGATCACTCAAAATAATCAGAACCGTCCACATGTGATTTTTGGCGCCAATTATTCTTCAAAGCAGGTTTAAGCTTTAATGAGGTTTGGTTGAGTCAATTAAGAGTTTTGGAGTGTAGAGGTGGAGGACATGGAATGGGAGGGGTTGAAAATGGTGAAAACCACTACGGTTTTGAATATCCGGGTTGGGAGAACCTTTCTGATGCTTACGGTATTTAGGCGCTAAGGTGGGTTTGACTTACATTGGCCGAGCTATTAATAACACGGGGGTTCATAATTGGGTTGGCTGGGGTCAAAAGGAGTTGTGGACTGGGGGTCAAGGTTCAAGGGTCAAAGGGCAGTTGGGCTTGGATATTGGACTTGGATTTTGGGCTTGAGATTGGGCTTTGGATATTATAAGGATCCGGTTTGGTTTATTTAAGGACAAGGACCAAAAGTGTAATTCGACCAAACTTCAAGGACTGAAAGTGCCATTTTTCCAAACTTATAACAAGGACCAATTTTGACAAACTTTGATAGAGCAAGGGCCCTTTTTGCATAAAATCCATTTTCAAAGGTCCAAGGACTATTTTTGTAATTTTCCAAAGTTAAGGGACCTTTCTTGCCAATTGACCAAAGAATCATTCAAGGATTATTTTAAACAACTTAGAATACTTGGGGACCTTGAATGATAAAATTCCACATTTTCAATTCGAGGACTAGATTTGTGACTTTTAAGACTTGGGGACTAAAGCGCCAATTTTCCAAACTTGAATCATTTTCATCGATTTTGATATTTTGCATTTAAAACACATAAAACACTGATTTGTGATATTTTGATCATTTTGATGTGTTTCGAGTGTTTTCAGATGATTTTGCAGTTTAGATTACACAAAAATGATGAGTATTTAGACACTCATCACACATATTCTAAATACTTGTCTAATTTAGAAACTGCAAATATGTCCATGCAAGGTCTGACTTCACATAGAGATTTACATTGTTGTTGCAATCTCGCCAAGTTCTCACATGACGTAAATCGCAACACCAAGTGTTTCTTGAATTAGATATGTTCAAGTAATATTAGAGCGTTAGTCTCTTACCTTGCGTCAAGAGAATCCGTTAAATCATATACTTATATGTTGTACCTTGCACACAATATAGATTTCTCCCACTTGTGCATGGAACAACATCATGTATGAATAAACAACACGACATATGTTTGTTTATGTGACTAATATGATTGTGTCATTGATATTAGCATAACTAGTAGATGTAGAACCACTTCATTGTCTAATAAGGAAGCGTACATGACTATCCTTGAAAACATAAGTGTCTACAATTGGAAAGTAATTATCGTAAGAGATAATCTGGGTTACTACCAAGATGACAAAGCTTGTAACTCCCACTGAATAAGAGATCATTACATTAATTCCTTATTCAGTAATATGAACACAACACTCCCACTGGATTTGACAACATTGTAAGTGTTTCATTAACTAGTGAAAGAAAATAGTGTATTATTTACTTCCTACACCTTTGAGAAAGTCCATACATAACAATTACAAATGTACTTAAAAGAATGTATTCTACTATGTAGATGATGAATTTATCCATCAATGCTATTAACTTGAAAAATTGGGCATGCAATTTCTTTCTTAATAGTTTTACTATTCCAACAATTGTAAGTAGTACTTTTAAATGGTCAAAGCACAACAACTAGATAAAATATGCTGGTTTGTCTTTTACCAATTATACGATAATTAGTCCGACTTCTAATTTAATAACTCGAAATATGCAATTTTCTTAACTATTAAAATTTGCTTCGAGTTATGTATTTAGAATTTAGACAATTCTAATTGTCCTATCATACCTTTCTTCATTCATGAAAAGGAATAGGATCGAATCTCACTCTTTCGCATGAAAAGAGGACTAGGTTTATTCTCTTAGCAAAGTTGACTCTACCAAAAACCCTTACAGGTGTAGATCAATTCAACAATATAGGAATAACCTTCGTTTACGGTTTAATGTTGCATTAATACATTTAAAGAATTAGCAAAATTCAATTTTAGTATTTTCGATAATTAAACTTTTCAAGAAAATAAAATACCCAAGGTAATATTCATATGACCATAGAATTTTCTAAAACTAGGATCCAAATTATCATAGGTTCATTACATCGTTGATCCGCTAGCAACGAACACATATAATAAGGTAATATGTCGAACATTAATTGTGCAAACAATTTCCAACTCCTAGATCATTATGGGATTTATATTTTCCAACGCTATTGCAAATATAAACATGTTTCATCCCATCTTATGCCATTGAGTCCGGTCTCACTTCCTACTCAACTTAAGTGTCTAACTTAAAGAGCTGCAAATATGTCCATGTAAGGTCCGACTTTACATAGAGATTTACCTCTCCATTACAATCTCGCCAAATCTTGTCATGCGTAAATTGCAACTTCAAGTGTCCCTTTAATTAGATGGCATATAACTTAATTTTAAAAGGGTACTAGTTTTGATTTTATGTGGTCAAATCAAATATGTACAAAGATGTCATGCATTCATCTTGTAGCATAATTTTAATAAAAAAATTTTATTACCAATTCATAAAGATCAAATTATCAAAGTTTTGATTGAGGTATTGGGTTCACCAATCAAGGAATTTAGTGTTAATTATCATCCATTATACCGTACTTTTGCATAAGTGTAAACACTTAGTGTTTCGGATAATTACCACCGAAATGGCGCATGGAATTAAAACTAATTCGCCTTAAGATGAGCTTGTACTTTTATGGCTTACTAAGTAGCTCCATTCGAACTTCTGAGGCGCGGAGGACCGGTGGCGCAAAAGCATAACCTTAGACATCCTTTCGATTGTTGTGCGCACTTCTTAAATAACCCTTTATAGTTCATTCTAATGGGTGAGCTGTTCGGTCATTGTACCAAAGTCACCAATCAATTAAACTATTGAAAACTTAACTCTTCCAAACAAATCAAATTTCGCCATTGTTTAGTCCGTATTATTTTCTATTCAAAATTACCCTTTGCTTAAAGCATGCACATAATAAACAAACAAGTAACAAATAAAAAATAAACTACTAAAAAACAATGCACATAATAAACAATTTATACGTGTAAACAAGTAGCCACATGCAACTTATTCGATAAAACCCTATTAATAATCAATGTCTAGGTTAAATTAATGTATATATTAATTTAGGGTTTTCACCCAACAATAGAAAGTGAACCACATACATCGATGAATCGATTGCGTAAACCCTTAATTAAATTATACCAAATTGCACTTAATTGATATATATATATATATATATATATATATATATATATATATATATATATATATATATATATATATATATATATATATATATATATATATATATATATATATATATATATATATTGGAGTCTTCCCAATTCAAGATTTATCGTAAATAAATATGTCATAACAATTAAACAATATCAAAGCAACTTATCCATGACTAACATGCATGTATAATCATGGATACATCATAACAATTATACAAATAGTCAGAAGATCGCATATAAAATTCCATGACACATAACAAATTATTCATGAATTAAGCACGTAATTATGTATTAATTCTAGGTTTTAATAAGGTTAGCAAATAATTTTCAAAACCCTAAAAATTTTTATGTGTATATCGACTTAAAAAAAATGGGTACGCCCCAATTACCAAAAAAAATCGACCAAACAAAATAAAACATAAACCCTAGATCAAACATATCAAACATCATACAATAATATGTTTTATTACGCGTTTATGTAATTAATTACTCATTAAAAACCAATGACTCGTGATGCCACTGTTGGAATTATATAACATGACAATCATAAATATAAACAATAAACATCAAAGTAAGTGCGGAAGCGTAAAGGATGTATTAACGAATAATTAATTAACATAAAAGAATATGCGTACCTTTTCTTGATTCTAGCCGAACAAGAATCAAATTCCCAAACTAGCAATTAGGATGAACCCTAATTAGGGTTTATAGGATTATAAGAATTACCCCTTACCGTTTTGTAATTCAATCCAAGATAATAACAAAAGTATGTTATTACTATGTTCTTGTACACACGTACTAAACCGAATTAAAGTAATGCTAGTATTATCAAACAAAATAACTTGGTTTGTGGAAAAGTAATAGATCGACACCCACAAGGGTTGTACGATCGGTTTGGACAAGAAAACACACAAAACAATTTTTAGGGTTTAGCTCATGAGCACAAGAGATCGAAAAACAAGACCCATAACCTTGTATATATACCCAAGCTAACTTGGTGAACAAGTTGGGTTTGTTTCCTTGTTTCCTTTGGCCGATCGGTTCATGGTATCCCATAGGGATTCCGGAACCTTCCCAACTATTGCAATTTAGTCCTTTACCAAATACCTTTAACGCCCGATAGTCCATTACAATAATTACTTAAGTTCGTTAGTTATTTCGTTTAATAAATAAATAAATACAACGTTTATATTTAATTATTTAACTTTAAATTCTCATACGTAAACTGTGCAATCCCATAGTCTCGAGTTCGATCCTAACTCACGTCTACTAATTTATATCCATAAAACCAACAAACTCACCACTCCCGCCTACTCACCCACAATGGAGGGCGTACAGACATGACGTGACCTTGGGATGGGCAACTCTATTTGTTGATCACGCATGTCAGTCGAGTGTAATACTCTATGACCTTATAGATGACATTAATAATCTTCATGTGGAGTAGATTTCGTTGTAGTTGTAGTAGCATTTGTTGTTGTACTTGTTTAATGTTTTAATGTTTAACGTGTTTATTATTGTTATTTAATTAAATGGAAACAAATACACAATAAAAAAAATATAACGTAAAAAACTACACAAATATATTTTACACAAACAAATATACACACATATAAAAACACTACACAAATAAATATACTTTACATATAAAATCACTACACAAATAAATATACTATACATATAAAAACACTACACAAATTAAATATACTATACATATACCTAAAAAAAATAACAAAAAAAAAAGTATAATCGAGTACAACCCTATATGGGGCATTGGGGTGTGTGAGAAGCAATTAACGGGGTGGCTCATTAAACTACCCTTTTCAGCTACAGTAAAACCTCTATAAATTAGTACTCGATAAATTTATAACCTCGATAAAATTAATAATTTGTCCGGTCCCAACTTGGGACCAATACAAATTTAGACCCCAATCGATAAAATAATAAGATAATAATTTTTTGAAACCCCAGTGTATATATATTAGTCCCAACGAAATTATAAATTAATAATTACTAAAAAATTCATATATATATGTATATATATATATGTGTGCATATGTGTGTGTTTCAGAGAGAGATACACTCAAAATACTAAGATTGTTTAGGAAAAATGAAACCATAGTCAATTGTTTTTTGTTGAACTTCAAATCTATATTGAGTTTATCTTACAATCTCCTTATTGCACTAAAGAGTTGGTGTGTTGTCTTCTCGTATTGCAACACAAAGCGTTAATTCTATTTTCATAAAGTGTGAATGTTAATTCATAAAATGTTAATTGAAACTTGTTTTTCAAATTTATTTCGTCTCTAATGAGTATACATTGTAACTAGCTAGTATATTAGACTTGAAAATTTAATGGTCATACGTAAAACCTCTTTAAATTAATAAATTATTAATTTATCGATATAATAATATCTCGTTAAATTAATAAAATATCATAGTCCCAACACTATTAATTTATAGAGGTTTTACTGTATTATCCGAACTTAAGTTAAAAAAGACCTGCAAAAGCAGATAAAATTGATGTTGATTAGTAACAAAATTAAGTGGTACTAGACAGTCTCATCGAACATGTAATTCTCAAACGTAGGAGTGACGGTGCTGATGTTAGTTGGTAGCTTGCATAGACTTAACTAAACTTTGTAATGGTAAAGCTGCTTTCTACTTGTTTACAAAGACTTAACTAAACTTAATTTGTGTTGGTTTTCTAAACTTCTTTTTTCTGAACAAAATGTTTTTTAAACTTCAATAAGCCTATAGTTGTTTCAAACACTTCACTGGTTCGGTTTTTCGGTTTGTGGGTTTTATGGTTCAGGTTTATCAGTTTGGAAATTTTTTAAGTTAAAACCTAACCAATTATAAAACGGATAAAAAAAAACCATACACCAAATTAGAATTCGGTTTGGTTTCGGTTAAAATCAAAAAACCCAAATTCAAGTAAACATAAAAACATAATCTAAAAAAAAAAGAAAAAAAAAATTAGATAAAATTAACAAATCAAAATGTCTCACAAAATGCTCAAATAAATCGGTAAAACAAAAGTTTAAGAAATCAAAAAGTTTCACAACTTAAATGAAGTAAGTAAAAGTGAAACAAGATAAAATTTTCGTCAACAAAACTCTTAAGAAGTCTTATTAGATTGAATATTTTATCTTCAAGTATCCAAACATAGTTGAATATTAGGATTGTTATTTAGGATGATAAAATAGAAACTATGTAAATTTATATTATTTGTTTTATGTAGATTGAGATATTCGGTTTCTTTTGTTCAGTTTGGTTATGTTATTGTCAAACCAAACACCAATTAAGTACTTCGGTTTCAAACCAAACTATACACCGATTGAAACTTTTGGTTCGGTTTTATGCGACGGTTTGATTTATTTTTCGGTTTGTTCGGTGTCAAACCAAACACTGAACACCCGTATTCACAACCAGCAACACTAAATACAAACACTTTATGTATTTTATTAGTAGAAAATTAAGTATAATAATATCTATACTGCTTATTTATAAAGTGTGAATGCTCGTTCTTGAAATCTTGAATTTTGAAAACTTAAATTTGTTTAGTTTGCCTAAATTATCGCTAAATTTGTCTTAATACATCTTAAGTTTGATCAATTTTAAACTTTGCAACTTTAAAAAAAAAACACACACACTATATTAATTTTAGAAAACACATGCTTTCTATTAAAAAAAGAAACACGCACACACATTTTGTATCAAAAATCGAACCAAAATCACGATTCCGCAAACTTACTAATCTATTTATTTGTAAGTAGGGTTGTAAACGAACTGAACGTTCAGTGAATATTTCATGAACCGTTCAGTAAAAAGTTCGTTCATGTTCGTTTATTTATTAAAGGAACGAACATGAACAATATTTTACGATCGTTTAGTTAAATGAACGAACATGAACAAAGTCGTGTCCGTTCATTTATGTTCATGAACGTCCGATTATGCGTTCGTTAATGTTCATTTATTTATTTATGTTCGTATAACAGTAAACTCATAAAACCTCATAAACGATGTAAACATTTGATCATTCTGATGCTTTATCACAAGTGATAAATGTCAAATATTCCAAAAAGACACAAATCCTCATATTTATTCCAATTATTAAGCATATAAAATTTTAATTATTGTATTTATCACTAGAGATAAATAAAAAATAAAAAATAAAATTCAAACACTAAATTCATTCTTCGACAATGGCAGAAGCGAGTCGCCTCAAAGTGCATCGCCACGGAATATAAGTCGGCAATTTTTTCCTTGTTTGGACGCGTACATTTGTTATGATCACTCTCCACAAATATTGCAACTATTCTTTCTCTTCTTACTTTGCGTCATTGATTTCTTGCGCTCACCCTTGATCACTCCTTCTCACGTCCATTGGTCATTGCAATTGATGGATCTTAACTAGAACCTCACGAATTATGATTTTGATGTTCACGAATTATGTTTGATATATGATTGGAAAGCTACGAATGCGTCATTTTTAATGCCAAAAAAGATTAATCATTTTGTGTTTTACACAAATACTTATGCTCTTTTCATGACATCATGTTGAGTGTCCAAACTTACAAATAATGCTTTATCACATGTGATAAATCAATCAAATTTGCCTATCCAAAAAAATTATTATATTTATCACACATAATTTATGAACCTCCAATTATTTTGTTTTATATATCACTTGTGATATACCACTAGCCTATAAGTTCGAACACTCAAATTCTATGAATAATATGTGTGGATTTGGTTGTTCAAAAACTATGTGTAATATATAGTTGGAAAGCTACGGATGCGTATTTTCCAATGCCAAAAACGACGAGTCATTTGGAGTTCTACAAAAATATTTATACTCGTTCTACAAAAGCATGATGGGTGTTCTAAATTACAGATTAGTGTTATATCACAAGTGATATATCAAACAAAATGTTGCAACGAGAAAAAAAAAGAAAAGTACCAAAAAAACCAAAAAAAAAGTTTATCGAAAGTATATGAAAGTGTCCCTCTATAGAAAGATAATTAAATGCTCGTATTTTTTAAACTGGGAATGAGTTATTTAGTCAGGCAATGATTATTTCTTAATTGAAAATGTATCCATTTATAGTTTGTGCACATTTTCGTGTTTTGGCATTAAGTGGGCCTATCTCAAATAAGATTACGGGTGTGTTTGGGGAGGGGTTTACGGGCTTGGACTTAAAAATAAAGCGCTTTATAAAATAAGTCTCGCTTATCATGCGCTTATAAAATCATAAGTTCTCAAAGGGCTTAAAACTTTAGCCCCATAAAAGGGCTAAAAGCTTTTACAGGCTTATAAATCATAAATTACATATTTACCCACAAAAATATCTAACATGTAATATAAAACGCATTTAATTATATCATTTTTAGTAATTTTGCAATAATAAGCCCATTTGCCAAGTCTACAAAAATACAAATTTCAACTTCGGCTTATAATAAAAGCCTTAGGCCCAGCCGCAGCTCATTGCGCCAAACATACTCACGAGGGCTAATAACCAAATACGCAAATGAAGATTTAAGGCCCGAATAAAATTCTCCTTTCGCCATCAGTTGAAACTCTCCAGTATCCATTTAGAGTTGGAATCTGTCAAAGAATTACAAAAACATACATATGTAAAAATGTGTGACATTGTGATTGTTCGCGCATTTTAGACCCGACCTGGTTTTCAAAGATGAACGAAGTGGAATTGATATTGAGAAGTTGGCGTTGTGGTTGAGGTTCATACTTTATTGTAGTTAACGAGCTAAACATGTTTGATATGGAGCTATCTTGAGTGAGAGTCAAACAAAAGCTTGAAGTAGGAAATGAGTTTTCTAGCTTTGTCTAGCGTGGATGAGTAAACAAACATTAGAGCAATTTATAACCCAAATCATGAAACCACATTTGTTCTTTTGTTTGCACATATTGAATGATTCTAGTTATAAACCTCTTCGTAGTGTGCAAATGTAAGATCCAATTAAACAATGTGTGTGGCACAAAAGTACAAAACGTAAGACTTAAATTCTATTATTTTCTACATGTTCCATAGTACTAACTTTATATTGAATAAAAGAAGATAGTGTCTCCATAGAGTTCAATGGACTCATGATTAACAAACAGACCCTCTCTTACAAATTTACGAGAGAAATGCTTAAGTACACTTTATATCATCGGAAACTCATGTTCCTTTGATATAATAAAGTTAATTGTATATAAGTTATCCCTAACAGAAAGTCTCCATATTTTGTTGCTCTTAAAGTCTTCTATAGTTCGTTTATGATTCGTCCACAATCAAAAAATTATTACTTGTGGACATTTATCATGATCTACAACTGTATGATGCATGATACGTAGGTGTTGGCCGTTGGGTTAAGGTTCAAACATAGTTCTAGTTGATGAACTAAAAAATGTGTGATATGGAGCTATTCTAACTTCTAAGTGAATAAAAATATTTGAAACAAAAGCTTAAAGTAGGAAACTGGTTTTGTCCCACATGAAAGCATTAACAAACATAGAAGCAGTATATAAGCTCAACCATGGATGCCTAAAGAGTGGTTGGGTTTGTTGACATAGAATAATCTTAGTTGTAAATGTAAACCTATTCTATGTTCGCAAATCTTCCTTTTTGGATTTTGTGTGACAAAACCTACTTGAAATTATATTGTTTATGGTTTTTAATTTAGTCCATAGTAATTCATTTATCCTAAAGTTATTGCCTGCTCTAACTTAATTGTCTAATTTCATTTTCATCTTACCAAGAGTCTTAAAAGAAAAAAAGTAAAGATGATATCTTCTTTGTTGAGCATCAATTCTACACTTTTTTATTTTGTGGGACAAAACCTGCCTGAAATTCTATTGTTTATTGTTTTTAATTTATTATGTAATAATTCATTCTTCCCATTGTCTTTTTTGAGATATCCTAAATTTAATTTCTCATTTCATTTTCATCCAACCAAAAATCTTTAAAGATATGTAAAAATGAAATCTTATTAGTTGAAGAGCATAGTAGCTCCATTTTTTCTTTTGTGTACATATTTTGTCTGAAGACAATAATTTAAGATGAGAAGAGTATCTTTTAATATTCTATATGTTTCGGTTTTTCGTTTAGCTAACATTAATCTAGCTTAAGGAGCTAAGGCTTTCGCGCAATTCGCATTCAAACAGATTAGTACGTTGTCATTTATTGACTTCCAAAAGGTAAGAAAGTTTCTAAGTACTCAATCCATGGAACAAAGAAGGAACACGTAACGAAGGTTCGAGTATTTTTGGATAGTACAATTTACGAGTGGAATCTTATATAAAAAACCTTTCAAGAAACTAAAAGATGTTTAAAAGAGTTTGTCTAACCTCAAGGCACTAGTTTAAATAATTAATTAAGGAAACTCTAAGTTTATTAATTACAAAATCAAAACTAATTAAAGTAAGTTATAAGATTAATTAATGTGTATTAAATACATTTTCAATTTAAAAGAAAAATTCGAGATGCATTAGTGCACTCTAAGATAAGCCCTAAGACCACTTTTTAGACAAGCCCAGGGGCGAACCTATGTAGAGGATGGGGGGGCAACGCCTCATGGTTTCTTCAATAATCACATTTTGTAATGTTAATTTGTGAACTTTAAGCTTTGTGCCCTCCACTGAAAACTGAAAGTGCCCTCCACCCAAAGATAGTTGAAGAAAAAGAAGAAAGAAATGGCCTATTTCTTTTAATGAGATCAAAAACTTGCCGGAAATTATAATATAGTTGCAGGAAACGAAAATGAGGAAGACAAGAGAATTAGGACTTTTTCTTTATTGACAACATAGGTCACATGAATAACGTAGAAAAAAGCAAAAGAGTTGTTGTCACCTAAGAATATGGGAAACAATTTTTTAATTTCTTATTTTATTACATTTAATTTATTATTATTATTATTATTATTTTGTATCTCTATTCATCATCATTGTTTTGAATGAGCTATTTTTTTACCCATATCAGATTTGCAAGATTGATATCTAACATTAGTGTTTTTTTTTATTAATAAACTGATAAGTTAAGTGATAACCAATACCATTTGTGTTCTCTTTATTAATAATGTCTAAAGATATTTAGTCACACATATATATTAGACTAAAATACACGGTTAGTCCCTAAACTTGGCAAGACGCATCGCGATGGGACAAAACTGGGCCTTTTCATTGTTGGTGTTCCTTTTTTTCACTGTTTATACTCGTTACAGGTCCTTTGACCAAGTCAATGGCTGATTTTTGTTTTGTAGTCGAGGGTATTTTAGTCCATACACATTTATAATTTTATAACACATTTATATTTTACCCCTTCATCTTTCATCCTCTTCATCATCTCCCAAAATCATTCATCTCCCCAAATCATCATCTCCCCAACATCATCCTGGTCATCATCTCCCCAACTCTCATCATCTCCCCAGTACGCCAATCAAAATAACCTGTATGACAAAATTCTTTCCGTCTTTATTTTTCTTTTCTTTCTTCACCCACCCCCCAAAACAAAATCATTCCCTAAACATTTCCACCTAACTCATTTTTCCAGTTATGTAGGGGTACCCGGTAACTTCTTTGATCCGCTACATCCCCACTTTTATACCCCCAATTGTAAAACCCATAAATTAAAATCAAATTCCATTATACTTTTAATTCCTTCACCTGATCATCATACAAAAGTTTCCAACTTCCATTCACAACAGATTTAATCAAAGGTACCCAACAATTTAATTCAATATTTTTTTTGCTTCAACAATTTAATTCAGTATAATACATATATACATGTAAAAATTTATATCTCAAATTTAACGATAAAAATTGGGCGTTTTTGTGCAAGAATTCAATTGACTGATGAAAGATCAAAACCCATGAATTGATTTTACAGGTGTTGAAGATTCATCATGTTTACGCGTGTTTTGGTAAACCTAAACAACAAGCTAATGTTGTTGTCACCTTGGATAAACTTAATGAGGTAAAGTTTTCATTTTATTGGTTTTATGATCCGGGTTGCTTTTTGTTTGGAGATTTAAGGTGTTTTTATTGGTTTTAGTGTTGTTGTTATGTGTTTTATTAGGATTTTATGTGTGATCACTTTGGTTTGTAAGAGCAAATAAAGCGCGTTATTTTAATATAGTACTAGGGTGATTGATGCTTGTTTGAATATTGGGTTATATATGGATCAAGTTTGCGTTAGATGTATGTAGCCATTGGAATATTGGGTTATATATTGTTAGATGTTTTTATGATCACTATTGGATTATAAGAGTTTTTGACCGGAGTAAAGGTAGCGGTGTGACACTTAGGGGGGATATTGTTAAGCGATTAATAGAGATGAAGGGTCCTTGCCCTGTCTCGATAAGGATTTGCATTCAATGCAGGGATGATCAGAAAAACAAATTTTAGGGAGGTACGGGTCAACTAAGTTTGTTTGATTGAATATAACATAATGATTATGATCAAATTTTTAGCATTTAGACTTAATGACGTGTCTGGAATTGCTAATTTGTACAAAATGTGGTGGTTTACTAGCTCATAATATCAAGAAAGTGAAGAAACGACAAATGTAGTGTTTTGAGAAAATGGTTCGTAGTTGTTAGATTTTGAGTTATCTAGCTAATTGGCTGAGAAACAAGATGTATTTTTGACTTGAGTAACTGAGTCTGACACATTTACTTATAAATCTGTTGAAAATTAGTTTTGGCGATCATGACATGTAGCTAAAAGGTAAACAGTTGAAACGGATTGAATGAGTTGAAATGTTTGTGGTTTTGTTGACTGTCCAGTGCATAATTGTGACATCAGTTGATATGTTTAAGTGATTTTGTTGTTCATTAAGCTTCAGATCTGATATTTTGCTAATTGCGTGATTACGCGATTTTGACTTCTGTTGACCGGTTTAAGTTTGTTATTAATTAAGCTTCGGATCCTATGCATGTCGTTAGGTTTTTGTTCTGATTCGATGTGTTTTGATTTGAACTAATTTTGCTGCTCATTGCATGATATTTACTTCAGTTGAATTACTGATTACATGATTTATGCCTCATTTGACCCATTTAAGCGTGTTTGTTCAGATCTAATGCATGTCCCCAGGTCTTACTATACCCAAGTTATTGATTGTTATTGCAGGTGGAGAGAATGGTGGCGGAAGCAGAGAAGTATGCAAAGGAGGACAAAGAGAAGAGGGATGCCATTGACACAAAGAACCAAGCGGAATCGGCTGTATACCAATGTGAAAAACAGTTGAAAGAAGTAGGAGAAAAGGTACCTAGTGAAGTGAAAGAAAAGGTAGAGTCCAAGTTGAAAGAGCTAAAGATGCCATATAAGGTGGATCAACTCGGACCATTAAGGATGCAATGTCGCATTAAACCAAGAAATGATGCAACCGGGTCATCTATCTATAGCCAAGCCGGTGGAGTGCTGCGGTCGGTGGTGGTGGAACCGGTGACGCCCTAAGGCTTCGGGTCGTGAAGACGGTGAAGTCATTGATGCATATTTTAGTGAAAACAATTGAATGAAAGATGACAAATATCAAGTAGTGTTTAGTCAATTGGTCAATTTTTGTTGGTGCGTTACTATGTATATTTGTGTAATCTTTTGATTTCTTGGTAATATGATATATAGATTTTAGTTTGCAAGTTATTGATGAAATTGGCTTCACTGATGATATAATCATTGTTGTGAAATAAAGTGCTTGGTGATATAATCATCATTGTTGTGAAATAAAGTGCTTGGTGATGAACTGTATTGCAACAATGAACCAACAGGGGAGATGATGACCATGATGAATATTGGGGAGATGATGATTTGGGGAGATGAATGATTTGGGGAGATGATGACAAGGATGAAAGATGAAGGGGTAAAATATAAATGTGTTGTAAAAGTATAAATGTGTATGTACTAAAATACCCTCGACTACAAAACAAAAATCAGACTTTGACTTTGTCAAAGGACTAATTTGGCATTTAAAGGCCATGTTTTGGACCTGTGGCGATGAAAAGGCCCAGTTTTATCCCACTGTGATGCTCTGGTACAAGTTTAGGGACCAACGTTGTATTTTAGTCTATATATTATGTTACATAGCAGTAAGAAAATAACAAATGAAGTTTAAAATATCACTAACTCATTCTATAATATAAGGTCTGTTAAATAATTGTTCGATTTTCGGGTTTTGTTCGCAAGGTAAACCTTTAAAAGATAGTGTCTTGTTTGTTTGCAATCTTTAGTAGGGCGTTTTTCAGTCATCTCGCACACGTCCATAAAAAACTCATGACTTGAGCGGGAAAAAATGGAAAACCTGCCCGGTAGGGGCATTTTTCAATCATCTCGCCCAAAGCAGCAAAAGACTCAAGACCGTCTCCGAAAATGGGTCGATGAAGAAGATGACATTGGTTGGATATATATAAAAATGAATAATAAGCTAAAACAAAAGAGACAAAAGATGGTACAGAGTTAAAGTGTCTAAAAATATGTGAAATATTAACTAAGCGTTTATACATTTTCTTCTTTTTTAACTTCTCAACATTTGTTTTAGGTTGTTTTGTTTGTAGCATTTTGTTGCCAAAAAAAAAAATAAATAAATAAAAATAATAAAATAAAATCGCCCCACATCCTTATTTTCCTGCTCCGCCATCGGACAAGTTCCATAATAAAACATGAAAACTTGAGATCTTTTTTATCACAACAATAAAGAAAATATCCAGATTAAACAAAATACAACATTTATTACGAAGATAGGATATAAGTTCAACATCAAAAGAAACCAATTTATAAACTGTGAGCTAAATGTGTACTGTACTCGTAACAAATTTAAATAGATGAAAATTATGTCCTTTATGTTCTTTGTTATCGTGTTTAGAAATCAAAACCCATGTTTAACCTTATAATGAAAAGGAAATGACATAGTCAAAGAGTTATGACTTATTAAAGAATCCAAAACATAACGTGTGTGACTCTATAATTGTTTGCCCATTGTAGAACCGACCTGAATTTAAAATATGAATCGAAGTGGATATTGAAATCCAAAAGTAGGTTTTATGGTCGATGTTAGACAAGCTATAGTTAATGAGCTAAAAATGTTTGACATGGAGCTATTTCGAGTGAGAATTGAGGCATTACTCATTTGGAACATAACACAAGCTTAAAGCAGGAAATAAGTTTTGGGTTTGTCCCACATGGATGAGTGAACAAATATAAAACCAATTTATAACCAATACTATGCCTCTTTAGGTAAAGTAGCTTTTAGATTTTGTGGGACAAAAACCAAGCCTTAAATTTTTTTCTTTTGTTGTTAATAGGCCAATTACTTTTAATATTTTACTTGTTCAACTTGTTTTACCTTTCCCGTTAATGTACTTCTAATCTAGTATATTGAAAAAAAAGACATAGCGACTTCATATGGTTCACATATAATCTCTTTGGTCTCCACCATGTTTCGTCATTGATGCTCAATCACATAAAAATATTATGTTAGCATATGATTAATTTTCGCTGTTTTTTCTTTACTTGAGAAATGCTTGAGTGCATTTTATATCATTGGAAATTCATGTTCGTTTAGTATTGATACATTATAAACTGTATATAAGTTTTTTTAATATAAAATTTCCATATTATGCTGCTCTAACATAATCATTATTTATTTGTCGAAAAATGAAAATATGTGAAGGTCGACCTATTAAACATTCATAATGTGGCTGTTTGGGTTAGCTTTAGGGATTTGTACCATGTCAATGTTCAAACTTACCTAGTTTTTATATAATTCGTTTCAGTGTAAAAGTGTATCGAAATCTTTATGAAAACGTTTGCTTTATAAAAAGTAAAATATGGGCTAATGATGGTTGGGCCAAATCTTTGCGCCATTATCATACACATGGGCTCGAGAACTTATTTTATTATTTTTAGCAAATGATATGATATCTAATATAGATGTATCAACTTTGCAAAGTGTTAATCTACATGATCGTGATCCAGATATGTAAATAAGCAATTAGATTTGGTTATGGTCTCTAAACTATGTAGCCAAAAGAAGCCATGATCAAATATAACTAACAACACAAGCGTCCACATCAAAGTATAATTCGTAAAAAGACAATGTTGGTCAATAATGAGTGTCGCGAGTCTAAATCACATCCAGGACTCTAAAGCTCGCTTCACGATATCACCATCTTGTTGCTTATCAGTGAATTCTGTATTAATGTTGTGTTGGTTTTATGGATATAAATTAGTAGACGTGAGTTAGGATCGAACTCGAGACTATGGGATTGCAAACTTTACGTATGAGAATTTAAAGTTAATAATTAAATATAAATGTTATATTTATTTATTTATTAAACGAAATAACTAACGGACGTTAAGTAATTAATGTAATGGACTAACGGTCGTTAAATGTTTATGGAAAATGACTAAATTGCAAAAGTTGGGAAGGTTCCTAATCCTGAGGACTCCAAACCGATCGGCCATAGGACAAAACAAGGAAAGAAAACCAACTTGTTCACCAAGTTTCTTGGAGTATATAAAAAGGTAGGGTTTTATTTTTCCATCTCTTGTCTTCATTAGCTAAACCCTAAAATTATTTTGTGTGTTTTCTTGTCCAAAACCGGTCGAACACCCCTATAGGTGTCGATTCACTCTTTTCCACAAAACCAAATTATTTGTTTGATAAAACTAGCATTACTTTAATTCGGTTTAAGATGCGTGTACAAGAACATAGTAATAACACACTATTGTTATTATCTTGGATTGAATTACAAAGCGGTAAGGGTAATTCACATAATCCTAACTAAATCAAATTAGGGTTCATACGTTGTTAGTTTGTGGATTTGATTCTTGTTCGGCTAGAATCAAGAAAAGTACGATATTCTTTTATGTTAATTAATTGTTCATTAATAAATCCTATACGCCTTCGCATGATTACTTTGATGTTTTGTGATTATTTATTTGAATGTCTTGATATATAATTCCAACGATGGCATCACGAGTCATTGGTTTTAATGAGTAATTAATTACATAACGCGTAATGAAACAAATACTTGTATGTTGTTTGATATGTTAATCTAGGGTTTATGTTTTATTTATGTTTTGCCGATTTTTTTTAATTAATGGGCGTTCCTATTTTTTTAGATCGATACATATATAAATTTTTTAGGGTTTTGAAAATTGTTTGCTAACCTTATTAAAACCTAGAATTAATATTGATTACGTGATTAATTCGTGAATAATTTGTTATGTGTCATGGAATTTTTATATGCGATCTTGTGACTTATTTGTATAAATTGTTATGATATCCATGATTATACATGCATGTTAGTCATGGATAAGTTGCTTTGATAAATTGTTTAATTGTTGAGACATGTTAATTACGATAAATCTTGAATTGGGGAAGACTCCAATTATACATATTAATGAATCAATTATGTGCAATTTGGTATATCATTAATTATGGGTTTATTTAATCGATTCGTCGATGTATGGCTCACTCTCAATTGAGAGAGTGAAAGCCCTAATTAATATATACATTAATTTAACCTAGATATTGATTATTAATAGGGTTTTATCGAATAAGTTGCATGTGGCTACTTGTTTATACGTATAAATTGTTTATTATATGCGCATTGTTTTTAGTAGTTTATTTTTATTTGTTACTTGTTTGTTTATTATGTTAGAGCAGTTTTAAGCAAAGGGTAATTTTGAATAGAAAATAATACGGACTAAACAATGGTGAAATTTGATTTGTTTTGGAAGAGTTAAGTTTTCAATAGTTTAATTGATTGGTGACTTTGGTACAATGACTCAACGGCTCACCCATTAGAATGAACTATAAAGGGTTATTTAAAGTGCATACATCACACCGAAAGGATGTCTAAGGTTATGCTTTTGCGCTTACACGGTCCTCCGCCTCCTGAAGTTCGAATGGAGCTACTTAGTAAGCCATAAAATGTACAAGCTCATCTTAAGGGTGAATTAGTTTTAATTCCATGCGCCACTTCATGGTAATTATCCGAAACACTAAGTGTTTACACTTATGCAAAAGTACGGTATAATGGATGATAATTAACACTAAATTCCTTGATTGGTGAACCCAATACCTTAATCAAAACTTTGATAATTTGATCTTTATGAATTGGTAATAAAAGTTTTTATTAAAATTATGCTACAAGATGAATGCATGACATCTTTGTACATATTTGATTTGACCACATAAAATCAAAACTAGTACCCTTTTAAATTAAGAATATGCCATCTAATTAAAAGGAACACTTGAAGTTGCAATTTACGTCATGACAAGATTTGGCTAGATTGTGATGGAGAGGTAAATCTCTATGTAAAGTCGACCTTACATGGACATATTTGCAGTTCTTTAAGTTAGACACTTAAGTTGAGTAGGAAGTGAGACATGGACTCAATGGCATAAGATGGGATGAAACATGTTTATATTTGCAATAGCGTTGGAAAATATAAATCCCATAATGATCTAGGAGTTGGAAATTGTTTGCCAATTAATGTTCGATGATTACCTTATTATATGCGTTTGTTGCTAGCAGATCAACTGATGTAATGAACCTATGATAATTTGGATCCTACTTTTCGAGAAAATTATATGGTTATATGTTTATATTACCGTTGGGTATATTTTATTTTCTTGAAAAATTGTATTATCGAAAATACTAATACTTGAACTTTTTTCTGTAGAAATTGCTCAAAATAACGATAACACTAACACTGCACTTAGTTCTGCGTTCAAAAGCTTTTTTGATCGAGAAAAGTTGACTGGCTCTAAGAATTTCAATGATTGGCACCTGTAACACCCCCAAAATACCGCAGCGGAAGACTGTGTCAATGAGGTGCTACTTCATAATACAAAGTACAAGTTATAGAAAACGACCTCTAAATGAGACGTTTTGAAAAGTTACCATTCGATTAATGAAATCAGAGTTACAAACAATGAGGTCCCAAAGTATAATATATAAATGTTTCGAATGGTAAATACGAATGTATAAAGTCTTCAAAACATGTCGTGCGACTCTATGCTTCAAACTCTAGCTATCGCCTTAAGACCTGAGATAAACATGCTAAAAAGTGTCAACACAAAGGTTGGTGAGTTCATAGAGTTTGTTTAACATGTAAAGCCTTTAAAGAATGTTCACACAAAGAAAGGCATTGTAAATCCACTCGGCCCAAGTTCCGCCCATACAAAACTTGCAACTGTGTGTTTACAACCCATCGCTAAAATATAATACATTTTATAGTCAAGCACACATACAGTCATAATAGTTCTCATTATTGCACTTAGGGGACTGCTCCGTGTATGTTGGGAGACTTATCATCGACTTATCAAGTTTACTAGTGGACTGCTCCGTACAAAGGAGACTTACCATCGACTTATCATGCTAACGAGGGGACTGCTCCGTGTATGTTGGGAGACTTACCATCGACTTATCAAGTTTACTATTGGACTGCTCCGAACAAGGGAGACTTACCATCGTCTTAAGTATAACACAATCAAGTATAACGCAATCAAGTATAACGCAATCAAGTATAATGCAATACAGTATAACATAATCAAGTATAAGGCAATCAAGTATAATGCTTTGAGTATTTGTAAAAGTAAAAGAAATAGTTGAGCATGTATCTCCCCCAAAGAGTTTGTAAAACAAGTATTAAAAGAGTAGGGCTATGACTCACGGTAATCAAGAAAGTTTAGAGTACTTATAAAAGTAAATGAAAATAGTTTGAGCATGTATCTCCCCCAAAAGTAATTGAAAATGTATAAAAGTAGGGGCTATGAAACTAACGGTAATCCTTAAAAGTTTAAAGTACTTATGAACGTAAATGAAAATAGTTTGAGCATGTATCTCCCCCAAAAGTAATTCAAAACGTATAAAAGTAGGGGCTATGAAACTCACCTTAAAAATGATATCAGAACGTATAACGGAATCGATGGATAAGCCTGGAAGTCTCTACGTATAACCTAGAATATGATGTCAACTTTTAGGTTCGGTATAATGCCTAAGAAAAGATGAACGAGCTTATATATGCCATTATATTGATCAAGACGTAGTATTTGTATGTTTGTTTATAGAAATGGTTTTAGTTTGTATATCTCGACTACCGCTCGGGCCATCATAATTGAGAGGTCATGCAAGAACGCTCGAGGAGCTAGGACACTTTAAATCGTAAATTCAAGAACTCGTCGATCCGTTTACCCAAATGAACCCTCACATGAAGTTCCCTAGTGTTGTAGTGCTCAATACGTAAAACATGTATTTTGATTATTTGATTATATGCTAAATTAAGAGTTTATAAATACAATAAATAAACTAACAAAGTTTATAAGTATTTTAATAAGTTTGAGTTTTATAAATACTTACCTTAAAATAGAATGCATGAGTATTATGGAAAATAAAATATTAACGAGCTTGACGTAGAATTTGCAATCTTGAAAGCCCACGGCTATTAGAAGATTATAACAACGCCTTCTTGAGAACCCGAAGAAGAAAAGAAGATTATAACGACGCCTTTTGGAGACTTGAAGATATTTGAAGATTATAACGACTCTTTCTTGAAAACTTCAAGAACGAAGATCAAACGCTAGTTTTCTTCAAGAACACATGAATGTTCTTATGAATCTATAAGAAATGCCTTAGGGTTTAGGACTTTAGATGATAAGAAAGGGTGGTGCAAGAATAAATGAAGTGATTATGCTTGGTATTTATAGGCTAGTGGTTTTGGTTAACTATATATTGGGTTAAAACTAACCATGGTTAAATTTACATGTAAATGATCTAAAGGAAGTATGCTTAGGATTTTGACACCAAGGTGATGACTCCCCTAAATTTCGTTCATGATAAGATAGGATGACTTTGGTGGATAGTTTTGGTATTATCTTGGTTACGGAGTGAGTTTTGGTTCCGTTAAATGCTAACCGAAGCCATAAAAGGTAAAACCGGTATCGTAAAATATGAAACTTGCAGGAATGATGAAACTCATCATTATACTCCATCTAAAAATATAAAATGGGTGATAAGTCTTATTGGGTGCAAAACGCTTAAAACTGAAATACGGGTCAAAAGCGTAATTCGCAGTTTATCGAAAATAACGAAATTTCGTGGAAACGACCGTGAATTTATTTAGAGTAGACTAAAATTAGTCTAAAAGTGATATGAGATGTCAAACTTTGGTTTTCGTCAGACGCGGGATAACTTAACAGCTTATTCGTGAAGTTTAAAAATTACGCGATTTAAGAAAAAGGTAGAACGTACAAGGTTAATTTCTTTATAGTCAAAGGAGGAGGAATATGTTTGACTTTTCCAAAATGTAAAAGTTTCTAAAATCTTAGGAAATACAAGGTCAGAGAATCGTTAAGTCCGGATGTAAGTAGAATTGTTTAAAACGTAAGTTTAGTTTCGATCTTCTTATTGAGCTTATTTGGTAACATAAAAATAAATCTTAAAATTCTCAAATTCGTCATGAGTGATAAAAAATTAATCTAATGCGGGAAAATTGTCGAGGTAGTTTTCGATATCATGAGATGTTTAAACGGTGAACCGTCCAAAGCGAAACTTTAAAACGATGTTTTCTTAATAACTTTGCGAAAATGATCTAACGATTGTCGAACTCTCGTGTCATTACTAAAATAATTTATCCTACGAGAATGTGAAATATAAATTTCGGGAGTGAATAGTAAAAAGTGAATAGTAACGATGAATAGTAAAATGAATAGTAACCGAAAATTGAATTGTTACAAAGACCTCTTTGAGAATTATCGTCAGAGTTCTTGACCGGTTGAAATATCTTTATGAACCTTGCCTGAGCGACCAACCGGTCCCGATACTACTCAAGCTCAAATTGATGCTTGGCAACTTGAGTATAAGCGTCATAATGATGTGGCTTGTCTTATGTTGGGAACAATGGAATCTGCTCTTCAAAAGCGATTCGAACATTATTTCACATTTAATATGCTCAATGAACTTCGGACTATGTTTGAAAAACCACCGCCGTCGAGATTCATGACTTGACCGATCGTTACAGTTGTAGGCAAGGTGGGGTAAACTGTAAGTGCTCATGTCTTTGGAAATGAAAGGTTACATGGACCACCTAAAAGCACTTGGCAAAACTTATGATGATGACATGGTCGTGAATCGATTAATCGATCCCTTAACAAGGATTTTAATGGTTTTGTCGAATTTCAATATGCACTTGCATGGGAAGACGGTTACTCACCTACAAGCATTGCTTATTGATTATGAGAAAGGGTTGCCTCAAAAGGTTCCTCGCCCAAGTACTTGCTATTCAAGGTGGAAGGATTAATAAGCCAAAACCCAGCGTGCGAACAACAAGAAGGGAAGGGTAAGGGTAAGGTTGACAAAGGCAAACAGTGATGGCCTATCAACCTCAACCCAATAAGAACCCTACTCCTAGGAAGGATAATCCTAAAAGGATCAAGCATGCCACCACCTGTAAGAGCGTTGGGGATTGGAAGAGAAGCGTGCTCTCTATCTTGATGAATTGCGGCAAATAAAATGAAGTATGAAGGGTCCATGAGCGCGGTACTTGTGTAATTTATTTGTCATTGAATTATTTACTCTAAATCATAATAATTCCTGGGTATATGATACGGGTTGTGGTATTCACATTTGTAATACACTGTAGGGGTTTAGAGTGAAGAGGAAGCTAACCTATGGGGAGCAATATCTGTACGTGGGAAATGGCGCACATGCAGCTGTTGAAGCCATAGGAATGTTTTGTTTAGTATTGCCTTCGGGCTTACTACTATTATTAAACAATTGTCATTACGCACCTTCTATAATTAGAGGTGTTGTTTCCTTTTCAGTTTTGTTAGATGATGGTTTTACTCATACTATTTCACGTAATGGAATTGATGTTTCTTTAAATGGTGTATTTTATTTTAAAGCAATTCTTGTGAATGGTGTGTTTGAAATTGATGTGATTGAAATGAATCTAACAATAATAATAATTCAATGTTTAGCATTAACAAGAAGATAAAGTTAGACTTGAATTCTTCTTATCTTTGGCATTGTAGACTTGCTCATATAGGCAAGGCTCGCATGCATAAGTTGCAACAAGAAGGGCTTTTGCAAAATATCAATGATGAATCATTTGATAAATGTGAGTCATGCATATCTGGGAAGATGACTAAGAAACCTTTTCATAGCAATATGGAGAGGGCTTCTGATCTACTTGGTCTTATTCATACCGATGTGTGGACCACTTAGACATGTGTCAAAGAGAGGTGTTAGCTACTTAACCTTTCTCGATGATTTCGGCCGTTATGGTTATGTTTATTTACTTAAGCATAAACATGAGGTGTTTGAAACATTTAAGGTTTTCAAAGATGAAGTAGAGCGCAATTGGGAAAGAAGATTAAAGCTCTTCGATCCGATAGAGGAGGCGAGTATCTAAAGCCAAGAGTTTAAAGATTACTTAGCTGAGAATGGAATTGTCCAGAATCTCACTTCTCCATATACTCCACAACAAAATGGTGTATCGAGAGAAGAAATCGTACATTGTTGGACATGATACGATCTATGTTTAATCTTACCACTCTACCTTTATCCTTTTGGGATTATGCTTTGGAATCATTTGTTCGCATTCTAAATATGGTTCCCCCAAGAAGGTTGATAAGACACCATATGAAATATGGCATGGGAGAGCTCTAACCTGTCTTATTTAAAGGTCCGGGGTTGAGGCGATGTTAGACGTGACTCGGCAGATAAACTCCAACAAAGATCCGTAAAGTGTATCTTCGTAGGATACCCTAAGGAAACTATGGGTTACTACTTTTACTATCCAACCGAAAATAAAGTAATTGTTGCTAGGTATGGAGATTTTCTTGAAAGAGATCTCGTATCTCAAGAATTCGATGGGAGAGTTTATGATCCGGAAGATGATCAAGAAGATGCATTACCTTCCGAAAACACTAACGTACTTCGGTAGAGCACGATAGTCCGGGTCCTCCACCGAAGTTGAAGTGATTCCGTCAGAGATCCATAAGGAATATACGTGCACCGAACGTCTATGTCTTAACGAGAGGTTGAGAAACTATGTTAGAGATCTTGGAGAGCCTACTAGTTATAAAGTCGCCATGGCAAGTCCCGATAAGGAAAAATGGCGGTTGCAATGAATGGGAAATGCAATCCATGAAAGAAAATGAAGTCTAGGTAGAGGTCGACTTACCTCCAAACGCTACGGTGGTTGGAAGTAAGTGGCTCTATAAGATTAAGACCGACATGGATGGCAATGTACACGCCTATAAAGCTCGTCTAGTTGCGCAAGGTTTTACTCAAACTTATGGCATTGATTACGAGGAGACCTTTTCTCCTATAGCGACATTAGAGCTATTAGAATTCTCATAGCTATAGCGAGATACTATGACTATGAGATATGGCAAATGGATGTCAAAACCGCCTTCTTAAATGGTCGCTTAGATGAAGACATCTATATGAAGCAACCTGAGGGGTTCGTGAATCCACAATTTCCAAACCGTGTATGCAAACTTCAAAGATCCATTTATGGATTGAAGCAAGCATCAAGGCAATGGAATAAAAGATTTGATGAAGAAATCAAAAGGTATGGATTTATTCAAAATCTTGATGAGCCATGTGTATATCACAAAGTTAGTGGGAGTAATGTAATTTTCCTAATTCTTTATGTCGATGACATATTAATTATGGGAAAAGACATTCCGAGTTTGCAAAATGTTAAGGCATATCTTGGGAAGTGTTTTTCCATGAAGGATTTAGGAGAAGCTGCATATATTCTGGGAATCAAGATCTACCGAGATAGGTCAAAGCGGTTAATTGGTTTAAGTCAAAGCGCTTATATTGATAAAATATTGAAGAGATTCAATATGCAAAATTCCAAGAAAGGATATTTGCCGATGGAAGTAAAGCATGGCTTATGTAGCGATATGTGTGCTTCAACACCTGCTGAGGTGGCACGCATGCGTAAAGTTCCTTATGCTTGGTTGTAGGATCTATTATGTATCTTTGTGAGATGCACAAGGCCGATGTGGCGTTCGCTCAAAACATGACCAATCGATATCAACGAATCCGGGTGAACTTCAATGGATTGTCATTAAACATATTTCAAGTATCTTAGGAATACGAAGATATGTTTTAGTGTATGGAGGAAATCCGGATACGAACTTGGTGTTCTGAGTTCTTGTGATGCGTCTGACGATGTGATAAAGATGATACGAAGTCTCGGACGGGTTATGTCTTTGTAATCAATGGAGGAGCGATTGATTGGAAGAGCAAGAAGCGATCGATTGTGATGTCTGCGACGAAGCCGAATACATAACGCCGGAAGTCGCAATGGAGGTCGTTTGGATTAGGAAATTCATTTCGGGGCTTGGTGTTATGCCTTCAATTGAATTACCTATTGATATGTATTGTGACAATTCTGCGCAATCATATTTTCCAATGAACACGGAGTCATGAAGGGCACGGACATTTTCTACTGAAAATATCACTATGTTCGGGAACAAGTCCGGGAAGGTGAAATAAATCTACCGAAAGTTCACACAGATGATAACTTAGCGATCCGTTCACTAAGGCTTTAGCTAAAGACAAGCTTGTAGGACTTGCCAATGGAATTGGACTTCGTTTAGCTAAAAGTTTCATGCATAACTGTGATTAGTATTTGGATAAAGGATATAGTAAAACACTTATTATTTTGATGAAATAAAGTTTGGATTATGTTTATTTTCATTTATAATATTGTTGTCCTATATTTGCATGTTTAAATCCGTGAATAACTAAGTTATTCTAAATGTCCGTTGTCGATTAATAATATGGGAGTATTATTAAACTAAGACAAATCTAAGAGGTGGTAGAATATACTTGAAAGTATATTTATGAGAATGCATACCAATTTCAGATGATATTCAATGAATTGAATATAGGACTTATCCCAACTACATAATTTACTTTGTGGATATTGTTATAAGTAAATTATGAATAGTTATCCTCGGACTTGAGATACCGGATAAGTGTCATGAATCTAGTGCATTTCGTGAAGCAACTTAACGCTATACGTGAATCGGTAGTCATAAGGGTTGTTTTCGAAATGTTACAAAGTTTGTGGGTTATTCTTGTAGTCAAGAAAGAATTTGTTCCTTCAAATTTATATGAAGTTTAATCTTCTTGGGCCCTCGTAGGGTTGACAAGATGTTTGTGCGGACGCACCCAAATCTCCCTAAATATGTTTAGATGATTCGGTAATCTTGGTCAATCACTTACAAACGAGAAACGGATTAGTTTTATAAAGAATGACTTAATTCCATATCTTTATTTAACGTGGTATTAGAAACAAAAGGATAATAATAATGAGAAATCATTAAAGGTTTTCCAGAGCCTTGCTCGAGTTGTACTAGAGGCATCGAAGTGTTGCTAGACGCTAACCGAATGTGATCACTCTATTAAGATATATCCAGTGGGAGTGTTGGTTTTATGGATATAAATTAGTAGGCGTGAGTTAGGATCGAACTCGAGACTATGGGATTGCACACTTTACGTATGATAATTTAAAGTTAATAATTTAATATAAATGTTATATTTATTTATTTATTAAACGAAATAACTAACGGACGTTAAGTAATTAATGTAATGGACTAACGGTCATTAAATGTTTATGGAAAAGGACTAAATTGCAAAAGTTGGGAAGGTTCCGGAATCCCTTAGAGGGACTCCAAACCGATCGGTCATAGGGACAAAACAAGGAAAGAAAAACCAACTTGTTCACCAAGTTTACTTGGGTATATAAACAAGGCTAATGGTTTTATTTTTCCATCTCTTGTGCTCATTAGCTAAACCCTAAAATTGTTTTGTGTGTGTTTTCTTGTCCAAAACCGGTCGAACACCCCTATAGGTGTCGATTCACTCTTTTCCACAAAACCAAGTTATTTGTTTGATAAAAACTAGCATTACTTTAATTCGGTTTAGTACGTGTGTACAAGAACATAGTAATAATACACTATTGTTATTATCTTGGATTGAATTACAAAACGGTAAGGGGTAATTCACATAATCCTAACTAAATCAAATTAGGGTTCATCCGTTGCTAGTTTGTGGATTTGATTCTTGTTCGGCTAGAATCAAGAAAAGGTACGCATATTCTTTTATGTTAATTAATTGTTCATTAATAAATCCTATACGCTTCCGCATGATTACTTTGATGTTTTGTGATTATTTATTTGAATGTCTTGATATATAATTCCAACATGTTGTTCTTTACTTCTTGTTGCTTGCACTATTGTGCCGATAACTCTTTTGGTTATTCTGCTGATGATCATGTCTCTTGGTTGACTGTATAGACGGTGATGATGAGTTGCTTGAGTTTGTTGACGCATTTTAGACATGACCTAGATATCAAAGAATGATTCGAAGTGTATTTGAAATCGAGAAGTAGGTGTCGCGCTTAAGGTTCAGACCTGATTGTACGTAGTTAACGAGCTAAAAATGTTTGATGTGATGCCGTTCTGAGTTAGAATCAAGTCATTTGATCAAAAAAAACCTTAAAGCATGAAATGAATTTTAATTTGATCCCACATGGATTAATACACATACATAGAAGTAGTATATAATCTAAACCATGGAAATGTTAAGTGAAGTGGTTATATCTTAATTTGAATAATTTATGATAAGAACCTATTCAGAGAAAGGACTGACCACTTTTTGATCTTTGTGGAACAAAATCTACTTGGTAGTTTGTTTATTGCATAGTCTTATTTTTAAGATACAAAAATTTACAGATGCTTGATCACTTGTTTAGTTCTCCCATCTGTACCGACGTATGACTGTACATAGACTTGTAGAAATAATGGTTATAGAACCCCCTTTCATCTCCCTCATAGAGACATAGATACACTTCAATTATATCTGAATTTTTACAAGGTTCTCACAAAAAAATTTCAAGATCCTACTACAAAAGTATATACACAGTTATATGTCTAGTCTTTTATCCTATGATGTATAACAGTACAACATTCTATTAGATTGGTAAATGGGCACTCGTGTTAACAATTAAAATGTCTACTGCCATAAGCAATATATTGAGTCTGCTACTTTGAGTGAGAATCAAGGGAAGCTTTAAGAAGGTTATGAATGTTGGTTTTGTCCCACATGGATGAATGAACATACATTAGAGCTCTTTATAGCTAAAACTGAAAAGTATACTAAGTGTTTACACAAGTTCTTTTATTTATTCTTTGTAAGAGATAACTTTTATTTTTATTTTTTTTATTTTTTTTGAGATAAAACATGAGAAGATAAAGTCGTAGCATTTCCACACAATTTATATTTAATCCCATTGTCTCCACCGAAGTTGAAACTTTGAAGCAATCTTATTATATCAATCGACTCAATCACATAAAAATCTTGTATTAGCATGATTATATTCTTCTTCTACCCTTTCTTTCGGTATTTATTGCACTTTATATCATCGGAAACCCATGTTTGGGTCAACTTTAGGCCGGGAAGTTGTAGGATGACAGTGCTTTGAACATTACCAAGTTGCTATTAATTGGTTTTCAAAAGTTAAGATACACTATAACTTAAGTGGCTTTCGGGATTGAGGTTCAGACTTAGTTTTAATTAACGAGCTAAAAGTGTATGATATAGAGCTATTATGATTGAGAATCAAAGCATTTGAAACTAAAGCTTAAAGTAGGAAATTGGTTTTATCCCACATAAATGAACAAACATAGAAGCAGTATATTACCTAAACAAGGATTGGTAAAGTATCTAGAAATTTGTTAACATAGCACCTATTCTGTGTTGACAAATTGTATGATTTTTTATTTTGTGGAACAAAATCTTCTTTAAATTTTACAGTATTTGTTTATTTTACAGTTTTCCGTATAGTTAATATTAATCTAGCTTATTGAATGAAAAGGGATATGCCGTTTTCGCACAATTTTTATTCAAAAAGATAAGGATATGCCGTTTTCGCACAATTTTTATTCAAAAAGATATAGTACGTTGTTATATATTGGCTTCCAAAAGGTAAGGAAGTTTCTAAGTATTTGATCTGCGAAAAAAAGGAACACATAATGAAGGTTTTGAGTTCTTTTGGATAGTAGAATTTACACACATGATGAAGGTTTTGAGTTCTTTTGGATAGTAGAATTTACGAGTGTGTCGTGTGGATGGAATAATCTTAAAAAAAATACTTTCAAGAAACTAAAAGATGTTTAATGAAATTTTTATAACTATTTTAAACATGGAAAGTTGAGTTCTTTCTATCACAATAATAGAGAAAATATCCAGACTAACCAACCTTTTACAAGGAAATGTAGACATGATATAAGTTTAACATTAAAAGAAATCAACTAACCAAGTGTTAGAATGTGAGTTAACTCTATATACAACAGGAGATGTCGTAGTCAAATAGTTGGGACCTATCAAAGAATCCAAAATATTATGTGTAAAAACGTGAGACCTTGTAATTGTTCGTGCGTTTTAGACCCAAAGATGAATCGAAGTGGATTTTAAAATCGAGAAGTAGGTATTCCGGTTGAGCCGCGGACTTAGCTGTAGTCAACGAGCTAAGTATGTTTGCTATGGAGCTATTTTGAGTAAGAATCAAGACATATGAAACAAACGATAAAAGAAGGAGATGAGCTCTAGTTTTATCTCATCTGAATAGGTAAATAGACATTAGAGGAGTTTATAACTAAAACCACAATGGCATTAAACATTATTTGTGTATTATCACATTGAAAAGTTTTTCCAAGACCTCTTCAAGTGATATATACCAAATAATTTTCTAGTCCTTGTGAGGCAAAACACGAGTTTTCGAGTTTTTTGTTTTTGATTTATATTCCATGGTCTGACGTTTAATATTTTACTTGTTCTCTTTTATCTTACTTTCATTCATGTATGTAATTCTAATTTATCTGATTATAGCGTTTCCGTGCAATTCATATTCAATCCTTTTGGTCTACACAATGTCCGTACGTCCGTACTTTGAAACAAGCTTATTACATCAATCGACCCAATCACATAAAAAAAATTGTTTTAGAACGTGTGACTTTATAATGGTTTGTGCATTTAGAGAATGTGTGAATTCCGAAGATGAATCGAAGTAGAATAGGTAGGTATTGTGACTGAGGTCTAAACTTGGAGTAGCTAACGAGCTAACTTATATGTAGTATGTCAGTGCTTTGAACATCACCAAGTGGCTATAAATTGGTTTCGAAAAGGCAAGAGACTCTATAACTTATATGTATTCAGACGATGAAAGAAACAAGGAACCTTCATAACAAGGTCACACGGCTTAGAACTTGGGATATATGAAGTTTTATCTCTTCGCTTTGAGGTTTTATGGATGGTAGAATTTAGGTGTGTGTATCAGAATCCTTTGAAAAAGTTTTACAAAAAACTATATGATGCTAATGATCATAGTAACACTATTTTATATATGCAAATTTGATATTTTTTATCAGTTCAACTTGTAAAGAACATCCAAACTGTGCAGAGTTATAAACGCTACCACATTTGGGCTCGAATCCGACTTGTTTGTTTGTCATAAAATAGATGGATCTATTTGTTTTTGTTTTATATCAAGCGATAGCTAATGATTTTCACTTCTTTATCTAGGCAAATATTGAAATCTATGGATCATCATAGCAAAGTCTTAATCGCTAATTGAAAATAATGCAGTATGTTAACAAACATTCTCTATCTTTTTTTCAAAAGTTAAAGTTATCTAAAATAAGCCTTTGAACTTGATATTTAAACATTCTCTATCTCAAGCATGAATGGTTCATTGCCCACAAATAAGCAATTAATTTTAGTTTTGGTCTCTATATTATGCAACTAAGAGAAGCCAAAGGCAAAATATAATCTGCAAGCTAAGGCTAACATGTTTACACGCGTTGACCTATGTAATTAGTGTCGCAAGTATGACGTGTGACCAAATTTATAGTTTTAAGCAAATAGCATACATGGTTTTAAACGCCTTGTCGTGATGACAATACGTGGAAGTTAATGCTGATCCGTAATCAGTGTTGCAAGTCTGATGTGTGCCTAAACCCATGCATTACACAATATGTTAGTATTCATAAACTCAAACAATCACTAATATGAAGAAGAAAAAAACAGAACAATCAAACCATAATTTTAAGACAAGTACTAAAAATCCATTTAAAATAAGGTTTCCACCATCTATGAAACATTCAACGCAAATAACGCAAATGAATCGACTTTATCTCAGCGGCATATCTAAACTTCTGTTCAGAAGTCGGATGTGTAATCCAGGACTCTAAAGCTTGCTTCACGATATCACCATCAACTGAACTAACCCTCATGAGTGAATTCTTCATAACTGCTGTTCTTTTTGCTTGCAGGTTGTCAAACGACATCATAAGAGTACTTTCTTTCCTATGATACCTACACCTGGATGATCCTGGTTGTATTGGTTTTTTACACAAACACTCTTTCTTGATCTTGTTCTCATTACTCACCTGATCATTCTGCTTGTTGTTTGGTTTACGCATCTGGCTATTCTGTTTATGATTATGCTTCTGGTTTGACTTTGCAGACGACGATGATGAGTTGTTGCTCGACTTTGCCAAACGTATTAATGATTTGAATTCTGATGGATCAACACACGAAACTGTTCGTCGAAGTGGTTTGAATTCTGACGACGACATCGTTGGAGTTGAAGAGAAACTGGACGAGTTATGTTGGAGTTTGGAAAACTTGTTGGAACAAAAAGTATTTGTAATTGCAGGAGGTTTTAGAAGGTTGAATTTGAGTTGGATTCTAATAAGAATTTATAAGCAATCTAATTTGATTTATTGTGTGGAACATTCTATATAGATTTAGATAATGCAATGTAATTAAGAGATAATCATAAAACTAATATTTACTTGATAAACTAATATCCAAATTATGTCCAATAAAACATTATCTTACTACCTTTGTTATCTTATTTCTGTGTATATCTACCATGCTAGCTAAAACACTGCTGGTGAAAACAAGACAATGGTTGACGCCAAGACTTAACCGATGTAGTACAATTGCCTAAACTTGTTCAAAACCGAACAATGGTTCTTGTGAAGTCCAATAAAAGTCTCTCTAAAAAAGCTAGAGTAAAATGAGGATATCTATTAACCCATTCCGACCAATGGAAATGACTGTGGATTGAGGTTCCAGACATTACTGAAGATGTTATGTACTATTCAGACCAATTGAACTGTCACGTCTTTGGTCCGGGTATGTTTTCTTGGGAAGTTGCATTGCCAACACATGGAAGAATATCATCTAAAATTGTATGAGCCATCGGGTATTCAACTTACTCGTCTATTGCTGCACATGTGTTTCCCATAATGGTACATGAATAAGCAATGACCGTAGTAAGTAATTTTGACAATTTGACCCTTGTTATGATCGGGCTGGGTTAGTATCTCCAATGGGTCAAAAAAAAAAAAAAAAAAAAAAAAAGTACTAAAAGGTCAAATGGGTCAAACAAGTCACAAGTCACTAAAGTCAAATCTCAATTCACAGAACTTTTTCTCTTCTTTTTTTCCCCACCAAAACTTGTCACAAATTTTGTTTTGTTGAATATCTAACACAGTGATTATTCTTTCTAGAAATGGACAAAAAATGTTGGTGGTTCAACCCAACCCGTCTTAGAGATGACAAGTTTCCACCCAGACCTGTTTTGACCCGTTACCCAATAAGCCCAACCCCCTACATTGCTCTCCTTATCAGCTAGCATCTAACCATTGGTGAACCTTTACAAAGATAAAAAAAACATTGCGTACTTGTGGAGTGCGACATATATGCTCACATGACTGATCAAGATCTGTTTTTTTAGACCATGCCCGGTATGTATTTAGGGGCAGCTATGCAGTTGAAGCGGGCTTCGGTTGTTTGTGGTCCCTGCTTTAGTTTCAATATGCTAGTGGCAGGCCTAGCTAACAGGCTCACAGCATTGAAGCCGCTGCATCTGGTTTTGGTGAATCATTGGCAATGATTAATTGCTCCCAGTAACAAAATGGTCAAAGTCAAAGATGATTAAAGTCAAAGTCAAATGACCCAAAATAACAACAGTCCTATATTCATTGCTCCTAGTTATATATTGTTAAAGTCACAGTCAAAGGACTCGAACTGATTCTGCAGGTCTCTAAAACTAATAATCATAGTGTATTCAACATAAAGATACAGTAAAATACAGATTATTGCATAAAAAGCTTGTAGATCTCACCGTAGCCCAATTCCTTCAGCTATAAAACCAGGAAATTTATACGATCACTTATCTGCACATCACTTATGTCAGATTTTTACACCGCTACAACATGTCCACAAGATAACTGCAATTCATTATGCATAAGCAAGGATTCATATCGGTTTTGCTAACCGTGAACCTTATGGAATTGCATTCCGATTCCCACTCCATTATAATAGCACAAACCAAACACCTCTCGGGTTTTACAATAACAAATGAGTATATTTACAAGTTAAGAAAAGGATTAGCAAAGAGGAAACAAAACTGAGAGCTAGTCACTATTTTGACTTCAGATGCATTGTGAAATCTGAGATTTCAGCTCACAAATCAAAGGCAGCAGCTCAACAAACAATTAATATGTAGATCTAAAACTTCAATATCTTCCAAACAAGAAACTAAATGGCAACGCCGTATTGAGAAAGAAAAAAATGACTAGTTAACGAACGTAACAACAAATTAAAAATTGGCATATATCATAAGAATTACGAACATCTTAACAGAATATATAAGTACTAAAATGTGCAATTCTCCGAATTTAAATAGATACAAAACGAGTCAAGACAAATAGAACCAAAAGATGTTTGTGTCTTCCTCATACTCTAAGTCAAATACAAATGAAATATGTGCCTCTTTCCTTTTAAGCAAGTGCCTCTATTCTCTACTGCATGTACCTTCACTCCTTCATTATACCTTCACTCCTTCATGGTTCTGAAATGAAATGCATGTTCATTAGTAAGTCTGCCGTAATAACGTTTGCACAAATATGTAAAATAACTTGTTGCTTGATAAACCTTAAACCGTATCAAAATGCTAACACCATTTTACAAAATCTAGAGATCACAGTAAACCAACATGACCATTGACCAACATCAATTCTAAATTCAACCTTGGTCTTAAACTAATTCGCTGTTGATTTGATGCTTGTCCTGTTTTGAGCTTTGCTAATCACAAATGACAACATAGCATTTTTCTATAGCGATGTATTGAGTTGGTTTCATACATCTCCTTTTTAACAGGTTTATTGTTAGTTCCTAACTACTAATAAGATCACAATGAATCTATAAAAAGGCTGTCGTCCCACATTAGTTTTGAATTGTAGGTTTATCCTAATTACAGGTTTACCATAACAGCAAATTTTCTATATCTAAGCAATTAAAACAACATAAGATCATACCTTAAACAAAAAGTAGAGTCAGACATGCGCAAAAGACATGATGTACGGGAAGCAGTTTTTTGGACAACGTGATCCCAATTCACGATGCGTGCGAAAGGTCTTGAACTTGAATTTGTACCGAACAACTTTTCCATCCAACTCAATCAACATAAATGACTCCTCTTCACTTTCTTCCAAAACGACACACATGACACTCGGACGTTCCTCCACATCACATCATCAGAGGCCCTTAAAACATCCTGAAGATCAACAAAGTACTTGAATCGCCAATCTGGACACCCATTCCTCATCACGTAAACGCCCAAGTGTTGTTTCCAATACTCATAGTCCCAACACACAAGCACCAAAGACTCACCCGACTCAAACATCTTGATATCACAAAACAACTTCCAATGCAGCTTCGGAAGCTCTACCTTAGTTAAAACTGGACCCTCGTTCACAAAACTCAACTTATAATGCGTAGGCTGCTCCCCAACCATAATGTTCAACCAATGAATCTCACCATTCCAATACACCCCAAACCCGAAACCCACAAAAAAACCAGCAGGATACACTACGCCACAATCACTCCAATCATCTCCCTCCGAACAAAAAACCCGTAACTGAATAGTACTAAAATCCTCAGACTTCTGAGTATGATAAACCTTAAACCCCAACGACCTCCTCGGATCAAAACACATCCTCAAACTCCCGTACTGACACTTAAACAACCTCCTAAACACACCAACAGTCAGATTACCCACAAATATCCTCCTGTGCGGCTTTTCGCCAACAGAACAAACCACCAAACCGTTACACGACTGCAGAATCTCAAACCCATCACAACGCTTACCCTTACCCTCCCTTACCCAAAAGCTACCCGCCCTAAACCGAGACTTTTTATACGAAAACAAATCATACCCTGAATCACGAAAAGGGGTCTGTTTGACATAAAGAGCAGAAGGGGGGTCGATATTGGGTCTCTGAGCAAGGCGAAGATTGAAATGGGTGTCTTGAATCAGATTTAACCAGTGTTTGGATACACGTTTAAAAGAAAAAAGTGGGACAATGGGCAGTTTGAGTAGGATTTCGGTTAAGAGGTCTTGGTTTGAAATGACAGAGTGTACGGATGGATGAAGGCTAGTACATCTAGTGAGCTGCTGCTTTTTGTTTTTGAAGTTGTGTTTCATTTTTGGAAATATTTTTTTTTCAGGTTGAAAGTGTTGTTAAACCCTAGAAGGAAGGAAGAAGACAGGGGACAGGGGACACTACTTAGATGGAAAGAGAGACAGGGTTTATGATGGGTTGGGCCGAAGTTAAAAGGTTTGGGCATGTTTTATTAAAATGACTAGTATGGGTGTTCCCGGGGTAATATTCACGGGAACTGAAAAATAAAATCGAACTGAACCGAGAAAAATTGAACCGAATTTGTAATCGAATTGAATTGATTAAAACTGAATCAAACCGAATTAAATATTCAGTTATCGGTTTATATATGGTTTTAGCAATGAAAATTGAATAGTCTGATAACCGAACCGATAAACACCCCTATAAGTGACTCTAATGTATACTTTTAGGAGGCGTTTGGTAGTGGGTGATTCACAAGAGGTTTAGGGATAATGGTAGATTTGTGTTGTTTGGTAGTATATGTGGGCCCTTAAATTGGGGATGAAAGCTAAATTTTGGGTCTTTACAAATCCCAGCTACACTGACCGGATTTCACAAATGTTATGGTGTTGCATGTACTTTGTCATAATTAGTGGGACCTCTACCAAATACCACCACTCATTTTAACTAAAATCTATTTCATTTTTAATTTTATTATAAGAAACTTCAATTTTAAATTTTACATTCATTTATATAATAAATAATATATAAATCAAATCTAAACTCAAATCCAAATTTAAATCCAAATCATAATCCTAATCCTAAACCCATCAACAAACCAAACGGGCCCTTATTTTGTTACGAAAGAAATTCAAAGTTCAAATCATGCTTTGATGTTGTATCACAACTTTTTCTTTTCATTCTTTTATAATTGATTTTATATGAGGTTGGTTGAAAATTGTTGTGATTGGGGATGAATGTCTATCAATATTGAATATCATAAGGTTGACCTAGTCGATTGAACATTGAACCGACTTAGTTGCCGGATACTGGTTTTGAGAAAAAATCGGTTGAATTGTTAGTTAAACAGTTGAACCGTAAAATTACCTGGAGCGATTGAGAGACCGTTTTTTTTTTTTTTTTTTTTTTTTTTAATGAATAAAATGTATTTTTAAGTTAAAAGTTAGGAAACAACTAATCCCATAAAACATCTTATCCTCGAGTTTTTGACTCGCTTGAAAATTCATTAAAAATTACTAAACTACTCTTCTTTTTCTAATGTTTTATGGGTTTTATTGGGGGTAGAAACGAGCCGAGCTGATCACGAACCTATCAAAGATCGAGATCGGCTCGTTTATATATACAAAGCTCGAGCTCAAGCTTGAGCTCGATTCAAGCCTCATATATTGAGTTCGAGCTCGGCTCGTGACAATTTTCACAAGCTCGAGCTCAGCTCGGGCTCGACTAACTTATATAGCATGTTGAAGGAAATAAAGCTCAAAGGCTCATTAATCACACTAGGCTCGAGCTCGTTTATATATGGTTATAAGATATGGTTATAATATACAAAATACATATACGTATATTTTTAGGGCTTGTTTAGGCTCGCACTCAACTATTAATAAGCCCAAACTTAGGCTCGAACTCAACTATTAATAAGCCCAAACTTAGGCTCGAACTCGTGCTCGTTTAGACTCGGCTCGTTCGACCTTTTTACCGATCCGATCTCGAGCTTTTCACGAGCAATTCGACTCGTTTCCACCTCTAGGTTTTATTATTAGAACAATTACATATTTACCTAATTTAAAAGTTATAATTCCATATTACTTAACACATGTTATAGAAGCATTGTACTTATGCATTGAAAACTTGTCTTTTAGGTAATATGAGATTGTGACTTTTAAATTAGGTAAATATGGATTTTTTCCTTTATTATTCCCCAACTTTTATGATAACCTCAAAGAAAAAGTTTAGATAGATATAACCATACGCTTAAAGTCTAAAAGATACGATTATCATATAAAAATATCAAACTCGTAAACAAAATCCTCTCATCCATAGTTTCGCGTTTTCGGCTCTGCGCTAACAGGTTTGTTTTCGTTTTCGCATGTTTAAATCTACATACCCAACCGAACCAGCCAGTTTAGTTTTGAAAATTACATGTCAAGATGATTCCTGTTACAACTTTTTTTTTTTTTTTTTTTTTTTAATGTAGGGTAGATTATGGTTTTAGTGTCTTACGAATAAACCTAGCAAATAATTTAATTTAAAACATAACCAGTCAATTTTGCATGTTTATTACGTTTAGATTGCACCCTCTCAATGGTTGAAAGCAAATGTTCTTAATTTACACATCAATTTCAAGGTGATTTTCTAAGTAAATCCTTGAATTCATGAATGTTATATGATGAAATTAGGATAAAAGTTTGCCTCCATGCTAAATGAATAAGGTAAACGTCAATTAGCATGCACTATATCAAATGATCGAGTTGCGATCGACTAAGGCAACAACATACCCAATTGGTTTATTGCGTGTTTGTTGCGATCGGCTAATACTTTTATTCTTGTGGCATCCAGGTATGGAGGAAGTGAAGATAATCAAACTGATCCACCGCACGCAAAAGTTAGAAGATATTCCAGAGTTGATCCATCATATACAATCACTACTACCAGTAGAAGATGCCGCCCGCACATGTGTCTTGTCCAAGTCATGGCTACATGCTTGGTCTACAAACCCGAACCTTAGGTTTGGTAGAGTAGAACGACAAAATGTAGAGTACGTGGATTTGATCGACCGCACTATACAAAGGTATCTTCGGGACAACATACCAATCACAAGTATTCAACTTATGATGATCATCGACGACGCATGGTCCTATTCATTTGTTAACAAATGGATTCGACAACTAGTTTCCAAAAGTTGTTTCACCGAAGTTTACCTCATATTATACATTTACATTTATGGGTTTTATTTTTGTGATGAGTTACTCTCAAGTGAAAACCTAAAAAAGGTAAATTTACACATCCGTACTCTCTCCAAGGTGAGTTGGAGGAATCCTATATCACCCATCACAGATTCATTAGCAAGTGTTACGGAATTATGTTTAGATCTAAAGCCAATTTTAAATCTTATGCCATGTTTAGATCTTATGCCTATTGATAAGTCAATTACAGATTTACTCGAATACAAGTTTCCTTTTCTCGAGAGCTTGAACCTTAAATTTGAGTGGTGTACAACGGGTATCTTGGATATCAAATGTGTTTCGTTGAAGAGATTGATCATAAAAGTAAGGCAACAACAGTACAGTGATATGCGTGTCCAAGTCTTTGCTCCAAAATTAATATTTTTCCGTTACACTGGGGGTGTGGAAATTCCTAGTTTCTTATTTTCAGCCGTTCCCAAGCAAGTCGAGCTAAAATTAAAGTTGACGAAGCGCTTTGATATTTCCTTCTTCCTTAAATTAAGGGAAACACTCAATTTATCAAGCAAGTTTAACATTATAATAAGTTACAGTTGTAGTTTTATAAAGAATTTCAACATTGACATTGATGATTTGAGAAGACAGGTCCCATGTCCGGCTAAGAATGTTCAACAACTATCATTTGGAGCATGTCTTGCATGTAAATACGGGTGGAGGGAATGTCCAGGTAAAGACTTGTGGGCGCAGTCAAAATTCTTTGATTCGTTTTCTTCAATCTTCAAACCCGGTTGCACAATGGAATGAAGATGTATTCACCCGGCGACCAGCTAGAAGATGCTGAAATAAGAAATTATGTGTAATGGAATAAAGTCATTAATAAAGTATCCGATCCTGTCTTTTTGTCACGGATTGGATGGTGTCAACTCCAATCTTTTTAAGTTCAGGTGCATGTATCTTCATAGATGTTGGTTTTATGGATATAAATTAGTAGACGTGAGTTAGGATCGAACTCGAGACTATAGGATTGCACACTTTACGTTTGAGAATTTAAAGTTAATAATTAAATATAAATGTTATATTTATTTATTTATTAAAAGAAATAACTAACGGACGTTAAGTAATTAATGTAATGGACTAACGGTCGTTAAATGTTTATGGAAAAGGATTAAATTGCAAAGTTGGGAATGTTCGGAATCCTTTAGGATACCAAACCGATCGACCAAGGGAGCAAACAAGGAAAGAAAAACCAACTTGTTCACCAAGTTTAGTTGGGTATATAAGCAATTTAGGGTTTTATTTTTCCATCTCTTGTGCTCATTAAAAAGCCTAAAAATTGTTTTGTATGAGTTTTGTTCTCCAAACCGATCGTCCACCATCATAGGTGTCGATCCAAAACTTTTCTACAAACCAAGTTATTTGTTTGATAAAACTAGCATTATTTTAATTCGGTTTAAGATGCGTGTATCTGAGAACATAGTAATAACATACTTTTGTTATTATCTTGGATTGAATTACAAAAGGTAAGGGTAATTCACATAATCCTAACTAAATCAAATTAGGGTTCATCCGTTCTAGTTTGTGGATTTGATTCTTGTTGGTAGAATCGAAAAGTGACGATATTCTTTTATGTTAATTAATTGTTCATTAATAAATCATATACGCTTCGCTTGATACTTTGATATTTTGTGGTTATTTATTTGAATGTCATGTTATATAATTCCAACAGTGGCGGCCACGAGTCATTGGTTTTAATGAGTAATCAATTACATAAACGCGTAATAAAACAAATACTTGTATGTTGTTTGAAATATTTATCTAGGGTTTATGTTTATTATTGTTGGTCGATTTTTTTTATTTGTTGGGGCGTTCCCCTATTTAATTTTAGTCGACACATGTATAAATTTTTTAGGGTTTTGAAAATTGTTTGCTAACCTTATTAAAACCTAGAATTAATATTGATTACGTGCTTAATTCGTGAATAATTTGTTATGTGTCATGGAATTTTTATATGCTATCTTGTGACTTATATGTATAATTGTTATGATATCCATGATTATACATGCATGTTAGTCATGGATAAGTTGCTTTGATTATTGTTTAATTGTTGAGACATATTTAATTACGATAAATCTTGAATTGGAGAAGACTCCAATTATGTATATTAATAAATCAATTATGTGCAATTTGGTATATCATTAATTATGGGTTTACGCAATCGATTCGTTGATGTATGTGGCTCACTCTCAATTGAGAGAGTGAAAGCCCTAATTAATATATACATTATTTTAACCTAGATATTGATTATTAATAGGGCTTTATCGAATAAGTTGCATGTGGCTACTTGTTTACACGTATAAATTGTTTATTATGTGCGCATTGTTTTTAGTAGTTTATTTTTATTGGTATTACTTGTTTGTTTATTATGTATGACGGTTTAAGCAAAGGGTAATTTTTGAATAGAAAAATAATACGGACTAAACAATGGCGAAATTTGTTTTGTTTTGGAAGAGTTAAGTTTTCAATAGTTTAATTGATTGGTGACTTTGGTACAATGGTGAACAGCTCACCCATTAGAATGAACTATAAAGGGGTTAATAAAGAAGTGCATACGATCGCACCTGAAAGGATGTCTAAGGTTATGCTTGCTTACACGGTCCTCCGCCCTTGTATGTTCGAATGGAGCTACTTAGTAAGCCATAATATGTACAAGCTCATCTTAAGGGCGAATTAGTTTTAATTCCATGCGCCACTTCGGTGGTAATTATCCGAAACACTAAGTGTTTACACTTATGCAAAAGTACGGTATAATGGATGATAATTATCACTAAATTCCTTGATTGGTGAACCCAATACCTCAATCAAAACTTTGATAATTTGATCTTTATGAATTGGTAATAAAAAGTTTTTTATTAAATTTATGCTACAAGATGAATGCATGACATCTTTGTACATATTTGATTTAACCACATAAAATCAAAACTAGTACCCTTTTAAATTAAGTTATATGCCATCTAATTAAAAGGAACACTTGAAGTTGCAATTTATGTCATGAGAGTACTTGGCTAGATTGTGATGGAGATGTAAATCTCTATGTAAAGTGAGACCTTACATGCACATATTTGCAGTTCTTTAAGTTAGACACTTAAGTTGAGTAGGAAGTGAGACTTGGACTCAATGGCATAAGATGGGATGAAACATGTTTATATTTGCAATAGCGTTGGAAAATATAAATCCCATAATGATCTAGGAGTTGGAAATTGTTTGCCAATTAATGTTCGACGATTACCTTATTATATGCGTTTGTTGCTAGCGATCAAGCGATGTAATGAACCTATGATAATTTGGATCCTAGTTTTTAGAAAATTATATGGTTATATGTTTATATTACCGTTGGGTATATTTTATTTTCTTGAAAAATTGTATTATCGAAAATACTAATACTTGAACTTTTTACGTAGAAATGGCTCAAAATAACGATAACACTAACACTGCACTAAATTCTGCGTTCAAAAGTTTTTTTGATCGAGAAAAGTTATGATTGGCACCGCTCTTTGAGAATTGTCTGTAGAGTTCTCGACCGTTTGAAATATCTTTATGAACCTTGCCTGCTGAACCAACGGTCCCGATGCTACTCAAGCTCAAAAGGACGAGTGGAAAGCTGAGTATAAGCGTCATAATGATGTGGCTTGTCTTATGTTGGGAACAATGGAATCGCTTCAAAAGCGTTCGAACATTATTTCCCATATAATATGCTCAATGAACTTGAACTATGTTTGAGAAACCATTTGCCTTGAGATTTATGACTTGACCGACGCGTTACGGTTGTAGGCAAGGTGAGGGTAAACCCAGTAAGTGCTCATGTCTTTGGAAATGAAAGGTTACATGGACCACTAAAGACACTTGGCAAAACTTATGAGGATGACATGGGTGAATCGATTAATAGATCCCTTAACAAGGATTTTAATGGTTTTGTCGAATTTCAATATGCACTGCGTGGGGAAGGCGATTCTTGACCTACACGCATTGCTTATTGATTATGAGAAAGGTTGCCTCAAAGGTTCCTACCGCCCGGTACTTGCTATTCGAGGGTGGAAGGATTAATAAGCCAAAACCATGATGCGAACAACAAGAAGGGTAAGGGTAAGGTTGACAAAGGCAAGCGGTGATGGCCTATCAACCTCAACCCAAGAAGAACCCTACTCTAGGAAGGAAAATCCTAAAAGGATCAAGCATGCCACCACCTGTAAGAGCGTTGGGCATTGGAAGAAAGCGTGCTCTCTATCTTGATGAATTGCGGGCAAATAAGATGAAGTATGAAGGGTCCATGGGCGCTGGTACTACGGTAATTTATTTGTCATTGAATTATTTACTCTAAATCATAATAATTCACGGTATATGATACGGGTGTGGTATTCACACTTGTAATACAACTGCAGGGGTTTAGAGTGAAGAGGAAGCTTGCCTATGCGAGCAATATACCTGACGTGGGAAATGGCGCACATGCATTTGTTGAAGCCATAGGAACGTTTAGTTTAGTATTGCCTTCGGCTTAGTCTATTCTTGAACAATTGTCATTACGCACCTTCATAATTAGAGGTGTTGTTTCCTTTCGCTTTTGTTGGATGATGGTTTTACTCATACTATTTCACGTAATGGAATTGATGTTTCTTTAAATGGTGTATTTTATTTTAAAGCAATTCTGTGAATGGTGTGTTTGAAATTGATGTGATTGGAAATGAATTTAACAATAATAATAATTCAATGTTTAGCATTAACAAGAAGATAAAGTTAGACTTGAATTCTTCTTATCTTTGGCATTGTAGACTTGCTCATATAGGCAAGGCTCGCATGCATAAGTTGCAACAAGAAGGGCTTTTGCAAAATATAAATGATGAATCATTTGATAAATGTGAGTCATGCATATCTCGGAAGATGACTAAGAAACCTTTTCATAGCAATATGGAGGGCTTCGATCTACTTGGTCTTATTCATCTTGATGTGTGTGGACCACTTAGACATGTGTCAAAGAGAGGTGCTAGCTACTTTAACCTTTACCGATGATTTCAAGTTATGGTTATGTTTATTTACTTAAGCATAAACATGAGGTGTTTGAAACATTTAAGGTTTTCAAAGTGATAGAAGCGCAAATGGGAAAGAAGATTAAAGCTCTTCGATCCGATAGAGGAGGCGAGTATCTAAGCAAGAGTTTAAAGATTACTTAGCAGAGAATGGAATTGTCCAGAATCTCACTTCTCCATATACTCCACAACAAAATGGTGTATCGAGAGAAGAAATCGTACATTGTTGGACATGATACGATCTATGTTTAATCTTACTACTCTACCTTTATCCTTTTGGGATTATGCTTTGGAATCATTTGTTCGCATTCTAAATATGGTTCCCAAAGAAGGTTGATAAGACACCATATGAAATATGGCATGGTAAAGCTCTAACTTTGTCTTATTTAAAGGTGCGGGGTTGAGGCGTATGTTAAGCGTGACTCGCAGATAAACTCCAAAAATATTTGTAAAGTGTATCTTCGTAGGATACCCTAAGGAAACTATGGGTTACTACTTTTACTATCAACCGAAAATAAAGTAATTGTTGCTAGGTATGGAGATTTTTGAAAGAGATCTCGTATCTCAAGAATTCGATGGGAGAGTTTATGATCCGGAAGATGATCAAGAAGATGCATTACCTTCGAAAACACTATCGTACTTCGGTAGAACACGATAGTCCGGGTCCTCCACCGAAGTTGAAGTGATTCCGTTCCTAGATCCATAAGGAATACGCGTGCACCGACGTCTATGTCTTAACGTAGAGGTTGAGGAAACTTTGTTAGGAGATCTTGGAGAGCCTACTAGTTAAAGGCGCCATGGCAAGTCCCGACAAGGCAAAATGGCGGTTGCAATGAATGGGAAATGCAATACTGAGTTCTTGTGATGCGTCTGGCGATGTGATAAAGATGATCTGAAGTCTCGACGGGTTATGTCTTTGTCATCAATGGAGGAAGCGATTGTTGGAAGAGCAAGAAGCGATACGATTGCGATGTCGTGATGAAGCGAATACATAGGCGCTTGGAAGTCGCAATGGAGGTCGTTTGGATTAGGAAATTCATTTAGGGGCTTGGTGTTATGCCTTGATTGAATCACCTATTGATATGTATTGTGACAATTCTGCGCAATCATATTTGCCAATGAACACAGAGTCATGAAGGGCACCGGACATTTTCTCTGAGTATCACTATGTTCGGGAACAAGTCCGGAAGGTGAAATAAATCTCACGAAAGTTCACACAGATGATAACTTAGGCGATCCGTTCACTAAGGCTTTAGCTAAAGACAAGCTTGTAGGACTTGCCAATGGAATTGGACTTCGTTTAGCTAAAGTTTCATGCATAAGCGTGATTAGTATTTGGATAAAGGATATTGTAAAACATTTATTATCTTGATGAAATAAAGTTTGGATTATGTTTATTTTCATTTATAATATTGTTGTCCTATATTTGCATGTTTAATCCGTGAGTAACTAAGTTATTCTAAATGTCCGTTGTCGATTAATGATATGGGAGTATCATTAAACTAAGACAAATCGAGAGATGTGGTAGAATATACTTGAAAGTATATTGATGAGAATGCATACCAATTTGGATGATATTCAATGAATTGAATATAGGACTTATCAACTACATAATTTACTTTGTGGATATTGTTATAAGTAAATTATGAATAGTTATCCTCGGACTTGAGATACCGGATAAGTGTCATGAATGTAGTGCATTTCGTGGAGCAACTTAACGCTATACGAATCGGTAGTCATAAGGGTTGTTTTCGGAAATATTACAAAGTTTGTGGGTTATTCTTGTAGTCAAGATAGAATTTGTTCCTTCAAATTTATTTGGAGTTTAATCTTCTTTGGGCCCTCGTAGGGTTGACAAGATGTTTGTGCGGCCACACCCAAATCTCCCTAAATATGTTTAGATGATTCGGTAATCTTGGTCAATCACTGAAACAAGAAAGCAGAATAGTTATATAAAGAATGACTTAATTCCATATCTTTATTTAACGTGGTATTAGAAACAAAGGATAATAATAATGAGAAATCATTAAAGGTTTTCCGGAGCCTTGCTCGAGTTGTACTAGAGGCATCGAAGTGTTGCTAGACGCCAACCGAATGTGATCACTATATTAAGATATATCCAGTGGGAGCTGTTGAAATGTTGGTTTTATGGATATAAATTAGTAGAGCGTGAGTTAGGATCGAACTCGAGACTATGGGATTGCACACTTTACGTATGAGAATTTAAAGTTAATAATTAAATATAAATGTTATATTTATTTATTTATTAAACAAAATAACTAACGGACGTTAAGTAATTAATGTAATAGACTAACGGTCGTTAAATGTTTATGGAAAAGGATTAAATTGCAAAAGTTTGGAAGGTTCCAGAATCCCTTTAGGGATACCAAACCGATCGGCTAAGGGAGCAAAACAAGGAAAGAAAAACCAACTTGTTCACCAAGTTTAATTGGGTATATAAATAAGGATATGAGTTTTATTTTTCCATCTCTTGTGCTCATTAGCTAAACCCTAAAAATTGTTTTGTGTGTGTTTTTGTTCTCCAAACCGATCGTCCACCATCATAGGTGTCGATCCAAAACTTTTCCACAAACCAAGTTATTGTTTGATAAAAACTAGCATTACTTTAATTCGGTTTAGTACGTGTGTACAAGAACATAGTAATAACATATTTTTGTTATTATCTTGGATTGAATTACAAAAGATAAGGGTAATTCACATAATCCTAACTAAATCAAATTAGGGTTCATCCGTTGCTAGTTTGTGGATTTGATTCTTGTTCGCTAGAATCAAGAAAAATGCATATTCTTTTATGTTAATTAATTGTTCATTAATAAATCCTATACGCTTCCGCTTGATACTTTGATGTTTTGTGGTTATTTATTTGAATGTCATGTTATATAATTCCAACAATAGAAGCTGCTCATCTCGTGCCTCATTGTTTAAGTTACTATTTACAATTTTTAGCACCTTATTCCTGAGTTAATATGGTTCCTGTGTTTTGTTTTTGGGGAGTAATTGTTTGGAAGTTTATCTAACTCATCACTTTTTCTGAATTGCGCATCTTTTTTTCTTCCTATTAGATTTACATACTTTTGAATTTGGTCTATGATTACCTGGTAACCGACGCCTGCTTATGTTGCACCGGTGTTTGCATACATAACGTTCAAATAATCTTCTTCTCTAAACTTAATCCCGAAAAGTAACAAATAACCAAAGGTCCATTGTACTTTGACGTGTTGCAGCCATACTTGCTACTGACTCGATCACAAGTTTGGTGTATTTGCGATGGTCCATTAATTCTAAGCGCAAATAAACCCACTGACACTGATGAAAACATAAGATCAGCTGACGCCAAGACTAAAAACCAATGTAGAGTCACACGTCCTTTTAGTATTAACCTTGGGTTTTTGGCTTGCAAGTTCAATGTTTTTGTCATGAATATGTGGTTTTTGTCATGAATATGTGGTTTTTTGCTCTTTTCCCGAGTTTTGGATAGTTAAGTGCGTCATAATGTTTTAAATTTACAATAGTCATTCATAAATGCCAAAAAAATGAACTTCTCCAACCACACGTTCATAAAGAGATAAATTTTCAATATAATGATCACTTTATGGTTTCTCAAAAGGATTTAGCAAATTATCATGCGTGTATCTGATAATCTGGAGCATCATGTACTGCAAAGTGTTATTGGAGAGGCAATAGAAGTTTGTAATACATTGATGCTAAAAGATAATATCGACCAAATTCGACTGATCTATATTTTTGCAAAGTGTTCTGGTTGATGATCTACAACTAAGTTTTCTAAAACTAATCTTTGCTTATCAAGCATTCTATATCATTAGTACTTTTGTTAACAGTATATCTGTTAAATTTTGGGTTGGTAATCTGTGGCAAACATATCATTCTATCAATTGCTAATGGCTTTCAAGTTGTGGCTTATTGCGGGATTAATTACGGGGTTTAACACGGACAAGCGATTAAAGATTTAAAGTTCCAAGAATCTCATTTACTTTGAAGCATTTCTTCGTTTACTGCATGAGTCACTACTAGCCGTTAGAAGGGTCTTAGTGAAACTTAATCTCTATTTAATAAGTCCCTTATCTAGGGTTAGAAACACTTGAGTGTGCGGTCTTTTGTATCCTCTCTTCTCTTCTCTCGGATCATTTCACCGATCTTGTCTTGTCTTTACATTCATATAATTATTGTCTTATTGACATTAATCTAAACTTGTAACATTTGGATACTATTAATCTAAGTGACTATTGCGACTTAGATCCGAATAAAGGTTCTATTGTTCATCTAGTGTTGCCTCGACACATGGTTGTGTTGAAAAATTTTTAATCAATGTTGTTAACATTTCAAATCTTGGTTTAACTGTTGGACATCCGGCAGTATTTTCAGCCTTAATTACAAAAATTGGTGATTTAAAATCAATAATGATCTAACTCTTTTGATGTACTTGTTGTTCACGAGTACAATGTTAGTTTGCTATCATTCATAAAATTGCTAGAGACAATAAGATGTTTGTCGGGTTTAATGAATCTAATTGCTATATCTGATTTACATCAAAAAGGATTGTGGGATTGGTAAACAACACAATGGGTTATATATGTTTGATATTGATTCTTCATGTAAGATTATTTCTAATAAGCGCATATCTGTTTGTCATGTTTCAAAAATCTTTGGCATCAAAGACTTGGTCATCCCTCGACCAAGTCCTACATACTTAAACCCACTCTTAAATTTGATAGTACATCTCGAAGCGATCATCTCTGTGATACACCTTAATAAAGCTAAACAAACCGGGGAACCATTCCTCAAGTGAACATAAATCAACTAAAATTGGTCAACTTGTCCATCTTGATGTATGGGGACCATATAAAGTCGCTAAGCGAAATGGTTACAAATATTTTTAAGCTGTTGTTGATGACTATTCTAGGGCGTGTGGGTTTATATGCTTAAGGGAAGGATGATGTTTATGTTTCCATTGTTAACTTTACTCACATGCTATCAAATCAATTTGAACACAATGTCAAGATCTTTAGAAGTGATAATGGGACGAATTTGTCAATAATAAACTTCAACATTTTTTCATGAAAAAGGAATTTTACATCAAACCTCTTGTGTTTATACACACAACAAAATGGTATTGAGAGAGGAAACATAGGCATCTCCTTAATGTAGCTAGATCCTCATGTTTGAGGGAATTACCTCTAAATCTTTAGTGCAGAATGTGTTCTAGCTGCTTTGCCTATGCCATAAGCAGGTTGCCCTCTTCCATACATGCAGCAAGTCCCGTTCTTCCTTGTGTATGGGCATGGCCCTTCACTCTCTCCTTAGAGTCTTTGGTGCTTATGCTATGCCACCATTCTCAACATCTCGATAAATTTGGTAGTAGGTCGAAAAAGTGTCTTTATTGGTTACTCGAATGAGAAGAAATGCTATAAACTCTTGAGCCTTGAAACAAAAATATATTTTACTCCGGAGATGTCAAATTTTATGAAACTGTTTTTCCTTCAAAATAAAAATTACGTGTCAAAACCTTTTGTTGAAACCTTTGTACCAAAAGATTTAAATCACAAAATTTCATTGACTCACAAATAAGTCCCAATGATGAAGGAGAGTGACATCTATGATGATGACACGGTGGTAAGTCATCCTACTAGGATTGACGAACCGGTTGCAACATCTATAGATGATAATACACACCACGAGGGCAACATATCACATGATTCACATTACTGCGATCACGGTTTCGATCCTAGCGATACAACACACGATTCTTTGAACAAGAAAGAGGCTTGCCGACCATTCTTGCTAGAAGGTCAACGAGTTTCCAAGTTGCCCGGTAATCTTAATGACTTTATTATAGAAGGAAAAGTCAAATATGGTGTTGAAAAGGTTGTTAATTACTCCAATCTTAACAAAGATAATTCTTGCTTTGCATCTAGTCTTAATAAAAGTATTGAACCTACATTATGAAGAAGCTATCCATGATAGTAATTGGGTTGATGCTATGAATTACGAAATTGAGGCCTTAAATGAAAACCATGCTTGGGATATAAGCTGATCTACCTCTAATAGAATTCCTATTGGCTCAAATGGATATTTAAAATCAAATATAAAGCCAATGGTGAAGTTGATAGATACAAAGGCTAGACTAGTTGTTAAAGGCTATAACCGAAGGAAGGAATAGACTATGATGAAACTTTTTCTCTGTTGTAAAATGTCTCTTGTCGGATGTCTTATTGCCTTAGCCGTAAAAACAAATTGCCTCTTTTTCAACTTGATGTTAATAATGCTTTCTTGTATGGAGATCTTGATGAGGATATCTATATGACCATCCCGAGGGGTTCGTAATGAGAACAATAAGAATAAAGTCGTAAACTTGTCAAATCCTATATGGCTTAAAACAAGCTCCCGGAAGCGGAATGAAAACTTGTCGGTGTTTTAAAAGAAAATAACTTTGTTCAACTGTTAATGATCACTCTTTATTCACCAAAGCAGAGAATAACAAGTTTATTGCTCGCTTGTTTATGTGGATGATATTGTCCTTACTGGAAATTGCACTAATGAGATAAACCGATTCAAAGAGTTCCTAAAACAAAGTTTCATATTAAAGACTTGGGAAATCTAAAATACTTTCTTGGCATTGAGGTTCTAAAAGCGGGATTGACATTTGTCTCTCCCAAAGAAAATATTGTCTTGAACTCCTCAAAGAATTTGGTCTCCTTGGGTGCAAACACATGTCCACTCCTATGGAACCCAACTCGGTCCTTCCATACATTCCCACCGATGACCCTTGCTTGTCAACATCACGGTTATCGAAGTTACTTGAGAAACTTATCTATCTCACCCGTACTAGACGACATCTCATACTCGGTTCATTGTTTGGCACAATATATGCATTCCCCTTTAAGGTCTCATCCGGAATGTGCCTCAATGTTCGAGATATCTAAAAGGAGCTCCGGGAAAGGTCTAAGGTACAATTTCAGAACTCGAAAATCATCTTGAAGGATATAGTGATCTTGATTGGGCCAAATGCAAGAAAACCGAGAAAATTTATCACGAGTTATTGTGTTTTCTTTAATAATTGTTTAATCTCATGGAAAAGTAAAAACAAAACACTCTTTCAAAATCTTCCCAGAAGCGAGAATATAGATCTATGTCTAGTCTTGCTGTGAAATCATTAGATTCAAAAATCCTAAAAGACCTAAAAGTTGATATCAATCTTCTGTTGATCTTTTTGTGATAACAAATCGCTTTACAACTTGTCAACCCTGTTTCCATGAAAGATCAAAACACTTTGAAATTGATGTTCACTTCATCGGGAAAAATTGCTAGAGGTATTATAAATGCGAAAAGATTGGCTCTTGAACCAAGCTGCAGACATTCTCACAAAGAACCTCCACTGTCTATCGGCATAAATTTTGTGTGAAAAATTGATATTGTTTGATATGTTTGCTCATCGATTAAGGGGAATGTTAAATTTTGGGTTGGTAATCGTGGCAAACATATCATTCTATCAATTCTAATGGCTTTCAAGTTGTGGCTTATTGCGGGATTAATTACGAGGGGTTTAACTTTGGACAAAGGATTAAAGATTTAAAGTTCCAAGAATCTCATTTCTGTGAGCATTTCTTAGTTTAACGATGAGTCACTACTAGCCGTTAGAAGGGTCTTAGTGAAACTTAATCTCTATTTAATAAGTCCCTTATCTAGGGTTAGAAACAACGAGTGTGCGGTCTTTTGTATCACTATCTTCTCTTCTCTCGGATCATTTCACCGATCTTGTCTTGTCTTTACATTCATATGATTATTGTCTTATTGACATTAATCTAAACTTGTAACATTTGGATACTATTAATCTAAGTGACTATTGCGACTTAGATCTGAATAAAGGTTCTATTGTTCATCTAGTGTTGCCTATACTTTCGTACAATATCATTGTTATATACTACGTAATAATCCCCGCGTGCAATCCTGAGGTAATGGGTTAAAATCATGATACCATGTCCCATACCCGCGGTTAGCATAAATAGTATTAACTCTCCTCTTCAAATACATCATCCCAATAATACGAGTAACTAAGGGGCGTACGTTTGGAATTGCATTTCAAAATGACTACTTAATTAGCAAAGTGACCGATGGTGTAATTGGTTTGAGGGTATGGGAATGGGGAATGGCTTTCGTTTCCAATAAAGTTGTTTCGTTTATGGTTTTTATTTTCGGGAATGGGTATGAAACCCACAAAAGTAGGCATTCTCTAAACTCCCAATGGTGATGGGTTTAGAAACCCATTCCATACCTATACCCATAGTGATTCCTAATACAAACCAAACGCCCCTGAGAATATAAAGGTAGCTGAGCTTGTATATACATGACTAATTAGCAAAGAGACTGAGAGTTGTATGTTTGGCAAATATACAGCTTGTTTTATAAAAGGTGTTTGTAAAAGCTAAATGTTAACGCTAAATAGTTCTTGATGTAGCCTTTTTTTCAAAAAAAGCTCGCAAAACGCTTCTTGCCAAACACACTTTCAATTTCAAATGTGAAGTATGCCAACATACAAAATCAAAAAACTCAAAAAGAGTTACAAAAATATCGAAAAACTCATTCAGATACACTAACTAAACCACAATGTGAATACTCAATACACATTCTACTAAACCTTGTTCATTCAAATTTGTTTCCAGTACAGTTACAAAATATCCGAAAACAAACACTACCAAAACTCGTTACAAAGGCTTCAACAACTCAATTAGGGTTAAAACCTCATATCAAACATCTAACAAAAAAAAAAAAAAAAAAAAAAAAACCTAATCTCCGCTTTCGACATAACAGATAACCTACTCGGCCTGGGTTGAAAAAACTCATCACGTCGTCTCAACTGACAAGCCGGCGGCTTAACCAACCACGCCAAACCCCGTCTCAACAAACCACTATCCACGGTCCCTAACCTCTTCAAACAATTCACCAACGCTTTTCTCCTCACGTATAATCTATGAAACAACGACACCGCATTACCACCACCATATTCCCTCTTCGCATTAAAACTAATCACATGACTACTATAACTACTACTATTCCTGTGCATGCTGCATTTAAACGACCCCGGATGCGTTGCAGGTGCACACAAACACTGGTCCTTTCTTTTCGGCACGTCGTGGAACGTTGATTTCTTTGTGATAACGTCGTAGTTGTTGTGAAGGATTGGTGATGAGGACACGTGGCGGATGGTGACTGGAGGGGATGGGCGCCTTGGTGATGTGAACGGTGGTGATGGTGATGAGTAGAGTCTTTCTGGAAGTAAGATTGGGCCTTGGAATGTTCTGGATGATTTTGATGAATATGATGACGTCATCAAATTAGGGTTTTGTTTTTGGAAAAGTGGTGGTGAAGAAGGGGGAAGGGTTTATATAGGGTTTCGGGAGGGTGGAGTTGTGAGTTGTGTGAAGTTGAGGGGGGTGTTTTGGAAAGTTGGTGTTTGAGTTGGTTTGGAAGTTGTAAAATCTGTTATAATTCGTTTAGGTAGGAGTAGAGTTGTATTAGATTATGGATATTTGAATTTTTTGTGTGTTTTAAACTGAAGATAAAGATTAGATAGGATAATCTAACTAAAAAAAAGGACATGAATCCAACAAATAGAGATTATTCTAAGATATAACTACTTAAAAGTTAATCATCAATGAATTCGGTTTTTTTTTTTTAATAATGGCCAATAAATGTATTTTACTTGTCGTCCCATCTTTTTTTGTGTATCGAATAAATTTTTTGCAAATTGAGGTAACAAACTTGCATTTTCCGTCACTTTGGCGTATTTTGTGACCATTTTGCTATTCAATTTACTAACACTCCTATTATCCGGGAGGGGCAAAAAAGTCATAAAATACATCAAAGTAACTGGAAATGAAAGTTTGTTACTTGGAATAGCAAAAAAAATTATTCAATACATATAAAAGGATGAGATGACAAGTAAAATACATTTATTGGCCATTTATTTTTATTATTATTATTATTATTTTCTTTCTAAAATTTGTTTGGTATGATGACATAACAAGTTTATGTCAATTTAGTGCATAGGTAAATTAGTGGTAAGTAGTTTATTTACTTGCAAAATTTGAGGTATAACTGTTTAAATTTTACCTCCATTATGTTCGGTTTTCGACGAGATTGAGTATTATTGTTGCGGATGTGTTGTGGGGATGATAAAGATGATCATAATTTGTAGTCGCGTCCGGATAAATGTAAGATTGTTGTGGTTCACACCTCGTTCCGATAAGCCTCTCTAATTTTTTGTTAATATATTTGATGGATAATATTTTGTCACCAAATGGCTTATTTTTTGTAGTGCAAGTACACGATCGAAGATCCGAAAATTATCTGCTAGCCTTATATTCTCTTTTTCAAATGTCTTCAACTCATTTCATGAAAGTAGTAAAGGTGTGCAACACATCCAAATATATCTAATAAAAGAAAGGTATACAACAATATATAATCAATCGTTAGACTAGCTAAAGATATTTTACAACCTTTGTAAGCTTACATCTGGTTTATATTCAAGAAAAAAACAGAATAAACGAACATTTCACTTCAATTGCTGATGTGCTGCACCTGGACTTGATGTTGATTCGAGCACATGTTTGGTGTATTTGCGATGCCTCCTTTCACGCGCGTACAACACCCATAGTACCAATGAAAACATGACAGCAGCTGACGACAAGGCTAAACCAATGTATACCCATCCACTAAACTTGTTCAAATCCGGACAATGGTCTCTGTGAATTCCAATAAAAGTCTCTCTAACAAAGCTGCAGTCAAGTAACCCTGCTAGAAACGGGCTATGTTCTGTTAAGCCATCACTAACATTGACTGCAGCCGACATTTGTTGATACATCCTTGGTGTCAGACGTCCCACGGTTGTACATGTATTATTTGCATTAACTTGACAGACATAATTCAACCACACCTGCCACATAATTTGCGAAATTTAATCTGATATTTAGTTTGATATTAAAATTTGAAAAGCTGGATGAACTCTTTTTAACGTTGTGTCTATAAGTTATAATGAGCAATAATTTCTTACCGCTGTGGCATTGTTGAAGTCTAGTTCACCAGTTTGACATATTCTATCTGTTCTGTTGGCGTACAGTGGATTACAGAGGGTGGGAACCAATGGACCGGATTGGTTGTACCTCAGAATACCTGGAAATGGAATTGGTAATGGCGGTGGATTGATGTTGGCGACATTGTTGATGATGTTGTTTACCATTCCGACTAATTGAAATGTCACGTCTTTGGTTTGAGATAAGGTTTCTTGGGCAGTTGCATTGTCGACACATGGTAGAATATCGTCTAAAGCTGTATGAGCCAACGGGAACTCAACCCACTCATCCATTGCTACACACGTGTCTCCCATAATGCTAAAAGTATAGATAATGACTGTAATTAGTAAATCTGGTAATTTCGACCCGTTATTCATAAACGGGTAGATTTGGGTTGTGTCTTATCTCAAACTGAAAATAGCTAAAATGGGAATGGGTTGATTGGGTAAAAAGAACTTGAAACTAAAGTCAAACATTAGCACATACAAAGATGAGAAAGTTACATACTTGTGCAGTGCGAGAAATATGCCACATAGTATCAGTGTAGCTGTAACGAGTATCCAACCAAGAATCACCAAGCTGTGAATGCAAATTCGGATGAATCAAATCACATGACGAGAAGATTTTTGATTAAAGAAACCGTACTCATTATGACCAGCCACTTACATGTAAACAAGAAACTGTAATCCGAGTATGGAGAACACTGCACGCGTTCAAGAATGTGAGTATACAAAAACTAAGGTTATAAATCTTGAAGAAAAAGATTGGATCATTAGACTTACGAAAACCAAGAAGAGCTGCAAGAAGCATAACCGCGGAAATGATTATAAGAGCAATCCCTCTGCAGAAAGGAAAAAAAAAAACAATTACAAGAGTCTACAACTTTTATATGTGAAAGACAAACGAGCATTCACTTACACGTCATCCAAAACACGTTTTATATCTTTCTGATTCTTTCTAGTCTCAAATTCGAGGCTTTTTGAAGCATCACTAATCATTTTATGGACCCTATCAATACCAGTCGTTATATTTGAAGGTAAAGAGACTCGATCTACTTGAATCCCCTTTGCTACAGAAAGAATCGAAGACACATTGTTGAGATGGTAAACCGTATCATTAGATTGACTCACGACATAGTCCAATGTATCTGTTGTGCTCTCATGGAACTTCCCTTGACCCGTGTACAGAACCACACTTCCAATACTGTGACATATTATACCAACAATCAGTACGTAAAACACACCCACATAAGCTAATAAGTATCAATTATAGATTATCTTACATGGCGGCAATGGTGAAGAGGCATAGAAAAATAAGAGAAAGTGCATAAGCGATTTTTGAATAGCCATATTGGGATCTTCGGCAGCAACAGTAGCAGCAACATATCAGAAGCAACGATACACCAAAAACAGCAAACCAGATTGCAGCAATCGCAAAAAAGGGAGCAGCAGTATACGCCACAGACTGTTAATTAGAAGCAATTTCGTACATGTATAAGATTTGATGCCATGACATTACACTAAACTAGTTTTGCGAAACATAGCGCTATGTTTAAGCCTACCATTATATAATTTTCCATGTAATCAAGTTGATAACATTCCAAACATGAAAGATGATGTTATATTATCATTTTTATCTATGGTATAATAAAGCGATAAACCATATCATTAATTTAGTAAAATCCATAATAACATTATTAAAGAATTAAAAAAAATAAAAATATAGATTAAATATATGTTTTCAATGGGAAGGAAGCTTGTCAAGTCAAACATCTTAGAATGGGTACACTTAGTTAATTCAATGAAAGAAAACAACTGTCTACCTTGAACGTGGAGGCATGTCTTCGGTTATCGAAGTCAAACATTAGAATATATCTAAACTGTCTACCTTGACATGGGGCAATAATGTAACTATGATGCAGCACATATCAAAGAGTTTGCAGACTTATTCAGGTTAACAGTCGCAGAAAAATACCAAAACTTAAAAAGCAGTAGTTAAATGGCCTGCCACATATGTACATTGCGCAAACTCGTGGACAGGACATTGTTGCCAAAGATGTTTTAGGCTAATTTTCGGGCTATAATCCTTCATCTGACCAGATTTTGATTTCTTCCAAATTCATTGCTTTTTTTTTTTTTTCTTATCTAGACATCAGATTTAGGTATGTAACAATATAATCATTTTCTCTCATAGCATAGCATACAAAGATGGATTTGAGTCCAATTTTCGTGTAGCAGTTTTCTTTTTTCAGAATAAATGCAATGTTATTTTCAGTATGAATCCATTAGGCATTCTGTATATTTTTCTTTCGAGAAAATGTAATATCACATAGTAGCAAACTAGCTAGCAATCACAAACTAGTCTAAGACACTTACAGATATGTAATGTTCGTTACTTATATTCCATCCACCCGTGTAGTATCTGAAATCGTCGATGGGGTCTTTCCTTAGCGTCCGCTTATCAGCCAATATCAAAGACGAGTGGGCATCATCACTCGCCGTTTGAAGAATCACCCGACCAGCATGGAACCTACTGGTAATCACCCCTACACAAAACTCAAAAACAAACCAAATGACATACACATTCTTCAAATATACTCATAAACGCATGAACACAAAAAGAAAAAAACAATACACTTACCCGAAGACTGTTGCGTTTGATGATGAATAATCTGCGAAGTTCCATGATTTAACAAGGTTAAAAAGATCGGTAGCAGCAAAAACAACATTTGTTTAGAAGAAAACATGATTTTGTTTTTTGAACTTGTGGTATTTTGAAACATATAGTTTGAGTATAAGGTGGGAATATGTTTTATGATATCTTATGAGCTGGGCTATGAATGGCTTAGAATTGAAATGGTCTCATGACATGTTCGAATGTGCGTTTTCTTTAACGTTATATATATATGGCCGGCCCCTTGACAAGGATTCTTTCATTATGGTTGCTTAAAGGGTAACACGTGTGTTAAATATAAGTATATGCCGACTGTGAGACGACAATTTTTTGTTTGTTTTATTAGCTCAATGATATTGATGCTTCACTCTTATGGTAGAAAATGAGTGGTCATCTATATATGTTGGCTTCTATGTCGATACAAGAATCAAGAATGGATGATAAAATATCTATTTTCTTTTCAAATACACACATATTACATGAAATGCTACCTAAAAGTAAATTATAATCGAGGTTACTAAATTGTTACATTGTCAATCTGCCACCTGCATCCGCAATGGAATGATGTGCCAAAGTGTAATAGAACAATTAAACGCCACTTCACTGTTTAATAACATTGTGAGATTTCAATGTCTACTGAAAGTTGGTCACTACACACACCTCCGTTATACTCTCCTAGGCCTTTTTCTCCACACATTTATTTTTAAAATCATTTTGTACATAACTTGTGTAATAATTGTAAGTGTTGGTGGGCCAACTTTCAATATATAATCATTTAACTATTTGTAGCGGTAAAATAAATAATTCTACTTTCGTCATATTAAATGTTAAACACAAAAACTTTCAAAGTCTTTTATCACTAACTTTAACTTTAAATATTTATCTTTGTGTTATATAATCTTGATCTGAAAATATATGAATGAATTGGGTTTAAATATATTTTCGTTGATTTAATTATTATCAAATATTATATAACATAAATAAAAATGTTTAGAGTCAAAATTGAAGAAAAAAGACTCTAAAAGTCAAAAATAAACATTTAATAAGGGAGGGAGAGAGTAAATAATAAGATTGTGCAAGAGTTTATTGAACAATGAATAATTCAATGCATTATGAAAGATTTTTATAAAAATATTGAATGATGATGTGTTAATATATTAAACTCAAAATATATCATTAGTACTTTTGAACAATATATCATTGTTATATAATACTAATAATCCCGGCAATCAAAGGTAATGGGTTAAAATCATTGAACATGTCCCTTACCCGCCAGTTAGCATGGTTTATTTGGTTTTGTTACATATATAACCCAATCACGTTTTACTAGTTTCTGATCTGCACCATTAACTATTTGAATTAACATTAAGTAGAATTAACTCTCCTCTTCAAATACATCATCCCAATAATACGGGTAACTAAAGGCGTTTGGAATTGCATCTTGAAATGACTACCTAGCAAAGAGACTGAGGGTAAATATTATAAATGTAGCCGAGCTTTGTATATACATGACTAATTAGCAAAGAGACTGAGAGTTGTATGTTTGGTAAACATACGGTTTATTTTATAAAAGGTGTTTGTAAAAGCTAAATGTTGACGTTAAATACTTTTTGAAGTAACGTTTTTAGAAAAAGCGCGCAAAACGGTTCTTGACAAACACGCTTTCAATTTCAAATGTTAAGCCTTTCCCAAATGCTAGTAAAAGCTACTAGCCAAACATATTCCAAATCTATTTTATTAGCTTTATATATATGAGTGCCAACATACAATATCCAAATCTATTTTAGCTTTATATATATGAGCACATCTGATAATAACGCATACTTGTAGTTATTAGGCTATTAATGCTTGAATTAGCAGGCGTTATACCGTTGGAGAGGGAGGGGCGTTATTTGGCGTTGGAGCGTCAGCGCGTTTAAAAAAAAAAAAAAAAAACTTTCATTTCACCCTAAACTATTTGAATAAATTTTCAATTCACCCTCAACCTATTCAATTAATTTAAATTATCTTGTCGATTCTTGGCGGGATAAACTCAATTCAAATTTGAAATTTAAAAATCAAATATAGTGGATTTATTCAATTTCAAACTCACTCTGCTTATATATCTCTCTTCTAGGAGTTGTTTAGAACTCTATAACTTACACACACAACTCACACAAAAATGTCATGAAGATTTTTCCGTGATTCCCAGTAGGAAAAGTTCTTGGAAACAAACTTTCCAAATCGAATCACTTCTTGGAAGCCGACTTTCCAATTCTTCCGAACACGATGTTTACTCTACACCACCGAAAATGTCTTTCCGGTGGGTTTTGAAAACATCTCGTACCTCCAATTGTTCCAAGTTCACTGTGAGCGGTCCGCGTGAAGAGGTCGTCGCCGTGAGCAAGAAGCGGGAAGCTCGGTACCTCCAAGACAACTTCTTGACATAATGGAGAGTCGATACATGAATGGGGAGTTTTATTCTCCATGACCAGTTCTGATGGTTGGGACTCGGATGATTCGATTTTTTAAGTTTTAGTAGTTTTATTTAATTCGTGTTTAACGTTTTTTTAAGTTTTAGTAGTTGTATCTTTAATTTTTAATGTAATTCGTGTTTAACGTTTAATGTACTTGGTGTTTTAATGTTAAATGTGATATGTGTTTTAATAAATGAAGTGTTTGTTTTAGTTTAGGGGTTAAAATTGAAAATATGAAATGTTATTGATGTTATTGGGATGTTATTGTTGTGGGTGTTTTTTGGGAATGTTAATGTTAAATGTTAAAGCTGATGTGGCGCTGAGGTGGACGGTGTTATGGTGTTATTGTTGTATATGCTCTAACTAAATCACAATGTACAATACTCATTACTCAATACACATTCTATTAAACCTTGTTCATTCAAATTTGTTTCCTGTTACAAAATAACGGAAAACAAACACTACCAAAACGCCGTTACAAAAAAGGCTTCAACAACTCAATTAGGGTTAAAACCTCATATCAACATCTAACGAAAAAAAAAAAACTTATATCCGCTTTCGACATAACGAGATAACCTACTCTGCACGGGTTGAAAAACTCCTCCGTCGTCTCAAGTGACTAGCCGTGACAACCAACCACGCATGAACCACGTTTCAACAAACCAATATCCACGGACGTCCAACCTCTCCAAACAATTCACCAACGCTTTTCTCCTCACGTCGATCTATGAAACAACGACACGCATTACTACCACCATATTCGCTCTTCACATTAAAAGCTGTTAGGAATTAGAAATTACGGTATAAAAGTCGGTGCTTTCAGTATATGTAATCGTTAAGCTCGTAGTCGTAGTTCTTTTAAGTTAAGTAGTATTTAGTTAAGTAACACCGTGAAGGACGACGGGTCTTTACCATTGTATGCACGATCCTGACCCGTTGTGTGGCGTTTTATTGTAAGACTATAAATACTCTACCTTCCAAGGTAGAGAGTTGGAGCTCATAATAAAATTTTCTTTCTCTCACTAAAGTTCCCTAAACCTCTAACTTTCTCTCTAGAATTCCACTTATCGCCACCTTTGTGTTATGGTTTGATGTGTATGTGAAAACCAATATCCTACAATTGGTATCAAGAGCCATGGTTAGATCATATCTTGCACATCTTTGGATTTCTAGTGGTTTTAGGTGGTTTTGAGTTTGAAAAAGTTTAGTGGTTTGTGCATCGTTTGGTTGATTTCTTGTGTTAAAGCTTGGATTTTGTTAGTACTTTTATGTTTAGAATCATCACAAGTGTTTAGGTTTTCATTTGGTAAGCTTGAATCATCTTGGTTGGGTTGTTTTTGAATTGAAAAGTGATGTTTGTGAAGTTTTCTTGCTAGCGACTTGACCTACGGATTATTTTTCTTTGTAGCGACTTGCTTTACATTTTGTAGCGAGTTGCGGTTTTGGAGCTAGCGACTTAGGCTTAGCGACTAACGGTACAAGTAGTGGACTCTCCACTACTGGTAGCGACAGTGTTAGCGACTTGGTAAGTAGCGAGTTGCTATTTAGCGACTTGATTCTTTAGCGACTTGAATCTTAGCAATTCTTTGCCAAAATTTTGCTAGCGACTAGAGGCTTAGCGAGTTGCTACTTAGCGACTTGTCTTTTGTTTAGCGACTTGGGACTTTAGCGACTTGGTGGTATAGCGAATTAGTTGTTAGCGACTTGGTGCATAATCTTCTAGCGACTTGGGTGATTTTTACGGTTTTCTCTTGATTTAGTAAAATCCGTGAAAGAATCTATTTCGGTTTAATCATAGAGTTATAAAATCCCGTATAATTTGTTAACATGTCTACCAACTTTCCTACTATCATATCCATCATTGCGAGAGGATGTTCAAATTCTTGGCTCGGATACTCGTCCACCCATGCTTGTGAGGCCGACTATGACTCTTGGGCTCAGAATCAGTTATCTTGTCTTGGAAAAGAAAATGGGGTTAACATTCTCAAATCAATTGATGAAGGACCTTACCGAGTTGAGACTACTAGAGATGTACTTGATCTTCTTGAAGATGGAACTACGATTTCTGAAATGGACGGACCAAAATGTATGATGAGCTTGATGATAAGGAGAAAAGAGATTCGATGCGGATATCGAGCTTCCAACATTATACTACAAGGTATACCTAAAGACATCTACAAGCTTATCAATCACAACACGAGGCTAAAAGTTGTATGGGATAATGTCAAGATGCTTCTCTCGGTTACGAGCTAGCTGTTGAAGACCGAGAATCGCGGTTGTATGAAGAATTTGAGCACTTCAAGATGAAACCGGATGAGAGTGTCTATGAGTACTATGTGAGATTTCATATCTTTGGTGAATGACATGAGAAACATCGAATGACTATGCCTAACATTAATTTGAACTCCAAGTTTGTAAACAACATGAATCCGAATGGCACAAATTTGTCATACATGAAGCTCACTAAAGGATTGAAGAATACGAATTATGAGTAACTCTATGCCTTCCTTCTTCAAAATGAAAGGCATGCCATGTTTGAAAAGAGGATTCTTGATCGGTTCAAAGCTCGGGGAGAAGCAAGCTCAACAAATGATTCAAGCGCCTTTTACTCAAATATTGGGATTACCACCAAAGCTTCTCAAGTTGTACCTTTGGGTAATGGTAATCATAAACTCATTCTGATCCAATGTTCAAACAAGGCGATCTTGATGCGGGCATAGGAAACTTCATCAATCAACTAGCACTTATGATAAGTCAAAACATGAATTCTCTCCACAAACCAACAATGAGATCGAAGCGCATCTAATCTTCACAATCATGCTTTGATCGGAGATGGGAAAATTATGGGCAACCATTCAAGAAAAGCGGTATGATCAAAGAAAGGTGGAGGCTATGGTCGAAATCGAATCGGGTAGGAATGGAAATCAAGGTCAAGCTAAGCCGATCAAATGCTATAAGCGTGGTGGTGAGGACACATTGCAAGGCGCACATCTCCAAAGCGTCCACGAGAATCTTTGAGTACTTGAGGATAAGATGTTGCTAGTACAAGCTCAAGACAATGGAGCAACTTTGGATGAAGAGGAGTTACTATTTCTTCTTTGAAGGAAATGCCAAAACCTATGATGCCGATGTTGATGAACAACCGACTCAAGCGATAGGTCATAATCATCAGAATGCTTTTCAAGTGGCTGACTGTGATGCATACGATTCTGATGTTGATGATGGACCTTCTGCACAAACAATTTTCATGGCAAGCATTTCTCCAATGGTCTCTCCTAAGGTCTCTTCTTCACCACCAACTGGACCATCCAAAGACAAAATCATCTCAGAGGTGTTAAAACTATATGATGATATTGATGTGCAAAAGATGCATCATGAAGTACAATCTTTTGAGACTTACGACTCGAGATATTGATAATATGGGTAATAGTAATGTTGTCCCCACGATCAATATGTGAATCAAAGTGAAATTAAGGTTGTACCAAGTAATGCATCTTACGTAGTCAATGATGACTATGTCGTTGATGAATTCACTTGCATGTACCCACGATGATTCTATTGTCTACGAACTAAATGCCTATAAAGAGCGGGTTGCCATTTATGGACAACGTGCCAAGTTTGAGTTGACCACTCGTGAGCGGAAATGGATGACCAAGTGCGTGCAATCATTAGAAAAGTAATTTTAGAAGAAGTATTGAAACAAGAGTTAAATTCCTTGCAAGAAAAGCTTTCTAAAGCGCTAAGCAAAAACAAGAACTTCAAGAAAATGTGAAAATGCTCAAGCAAGAATTTAATGCAAAGGAATCTAAACTCTTGAAAGATTTTCTAATCGAAAACTTTGAAAAACAAACTTGAAAACAAGTTGTACATACAAGGAATACCATTTGATTGCTCACATGATCACTAAACATAGAGTCTTAAGCGATAAACACGGCATTGCCCTTGTTGAGGAACCCGATCACGAGGTCATTAAAAGGCTAGAATTGCACATAAGGTAATTTTTGATGGTAATGAAATCCTTAAACCTAGGCGAAACCTAGTTGCGTTGAGTGTTCGGGAGGAAGATAAAAATCGATGAAATCACTAGGAAAAGATGAACAAGAAACTAGGCGATCCAAAATGTAAAGAAAAGAAAGTAATCATCACACCCCATGATTACAAAAGGAGAATTGGATTGCCTTAAACAAGTTTAAGCCTCGAGACATTGTTGACTCCGAACAAGTGTTACGGAAAATGGATTTAGATAAGCGAGAAAAGTGAAAATATTGTTGAAACCAACCCCCTTAGGAAAATGCCTAGAAGCGATTGTGTATCCTCCAAATACACCAATGCATCTAGTTCCTAGAACAATTGCCACTAAAAGCAAGACCTTAATCAGTCAATATGTTATCTTTCAACTGTTTGTTGATTTTGAGAAAACTTGCAAGAAAATGATCACACCCACTAGTATTACTAAAGGAGAAAGAGGTTTTAAGCAAACTAAAGAATGTTATTTAACTGAAGTCATGTCTTTCTTTAAACAACTAAAGGATCACTTTGAGAGTCTTAAAAAAGGAATGAATTCAGACATTAAGGAAATGGAAAAGGAATTTGATGCAATGATAGTTGAGGTTAGTGATTATGAGCGAGCATTAAAATATAATGAGATTGAGAGGAAGAACTTGCATACTGTTCGAATGATAACATGATTTACGAATGTATTGCTCAAGATGTGTTTTCAACGCTACAAATTGCTCCATTAATGCTTCTCAATTTCATGAACTATCATTGCTCGAAAGTCTCCCATGATCGTGTCATTGAGCTTGAAAAGACTAATTCTAAACTATCGAGAAAATTGAGCTGGATGATCACGACAATTTGGTTAAACATTTTTCTAAGCTAGAGGTTGAGAATTTTAATTTACAACTAAAATATCAACATCTTAAAGAAAATGTAAAACTTCAAATATCAAGACATCCTCGGATGCTCGAGTTTGATGCGATTTTCAAATAAACAAACGAGATGAGCAGATTCGGGCTCATTGTAACACGATCGAGAAAGTTGAAAGCCCAAATTTCTCAATTGAAGGGTGAAAAGAAGAATGTGGTGGCTCCCAAATGCCTCCTCCTTTAGATTCTCGGAATTTCCAAACGTTTCATCTTCAAAACTTAGTAAACACATTCTGACAAGAAAGCGAAAGTTTTCTTGAAGAAAATGAAAAGGTTAAACGTCATTTCAATGAGTTATTTGAATCAATAAAGGTCACTCGTAACAAAAATAACGATCAAATAGCTTCATTACAAAAGGAAATTGAGAATCGAAGAGCGGTAAAAGGAAAATGCCAATGATCAATGGGGAATGATGGACCAAAGGTTCCAATGGATAACAAATATGCTTTATGCGTGAAATGTGTCCTCCTCATCTCGGGAATAACAAACTTGCTATTCAAACATACTTCTCATCCCTTAAGGATTGCCTAGAATGTCTGCGTGAGATTGTTGAAGAGGATAAGTTAGAAAAACCACATGATAATGCAATTGGGCATGCATGCTTATATGCCAAACGATCTCAAGAAATCCTAGAATGCTTAATCACAATATGCCCTAAGTCATTAGGTGAGAGAGTTAATCCTTTGATTCCATGTTCTATGCCTAGTGCCAAGTCGATATTCATTCGATGCCCAATGTGTTGAATGTGAACCTAAGTGTGCCTTCAAGTAGCTCGATTCGGATCGTGAATGCTAAAAGGCAATCTCTAGTGTTGACTCTAGAAGTTCAAATCCCGGTAATTCTAGTGATAATAAAGTGAACCTTAGTGTGCTGCATGTAGTTCGGATCCTAGCACATCTAAAAGGTGAAGCAAAGAGTAGTAAAACCAACTAATGTTCCCATTCCTCTCTGAGTGTCGGTGACATTAAAGGGAGCGGTCAAAGTCTCAAGACAATACAAGGAATGATAGGACCTGCAAGCTAAGAATGTGCCTTTGGAAAAGAGTAAAAGAACAATCTAGGAACTTTATGTTTAAACCTAATAAAACGAATCGTGTTGATTCTAGTATTAGCCTTAGGCGTACTGTAATTAATTCGAATTCTGATACTATGTGCATACCTTGTAATGATGATTGCTTGAATTCTGTTACTTATCATGAATGTGGTATGAATTCTTTGCCTAATGCTGTCGATTGTTCTGTGAAAAGTGTTAATGCTAAAAAACGTGCTAAGAAGGCTAAAAGGCAAAAACGAAAGAAAGCTAGGAAACAGTTGAAACCCACAGGAAGAACCTTCATTAAGGTAGGATATAGATGGATTCCTTTTGGTCAAAAGGCTAATCAATCCTGTCCTCAATATGCTAAGTCAATGCCCACTAGTAAATGGATGCCTACCTGAAGAACTATCCCTTTAAGAAGTGAACATACTTTGAATATGTCAAATACGAATACCAGTATTGCATCTATTACTAATGATTTCATTGACTCTATCTCGATTTAAATGTTTCCATTCACGATGTGGGTGTTCCAATCATTGTCACTAACCAAATGGAACCCATTCTCGCATGGGGATCCCAATTATCCGATTATCCATTCTTGTCGTGTTCAGCTGCGGATCGTTCAAATCGTTACGTGGTACACGGACTCATTTGTTCCAAGCATATATTTGGAGACCGGTTGCGGCTCATGAACTTCGTGAGCAAATTAATCGGGACTGATTAGATTCGGTAATGATCATTTCGGTGCAATCATGGGTTATGGAGATTATGTTGTAGGTGATAGTGTCATCTCTAGAGTATACTATGTGGAAGGTCGGGTCATAATCATTCTCTGTTGGTCGATTACGTGATTACGATCTAGAAGTAGCCTTGAAAACATACTTGTTTTGTTAGAGAACTTAATGGTAAGGAGCTGTTAAAAGGAACTCGTGGCTCAAATCTTTACACCATCTCTATCGATGACATGATGAAGTCTTCTCCAATTTGCTTGTTGTCAAAGGCTTCAAAAACAAAGTTATGGTTATGGCATCGTCGTCTCAATTACTTGAACTTCGGCACCATCAATGATCTTTCCAGAAAGGACTTAGTTGTAGGTTTACCTAGACTAAAGTATGAAAAGGATCATCTTTGTTCAGCATGCCAATTGGGTAAAAGCAAAAAGTATGCCCACAAAACCAAACCTACAAACTCAATTACAGAAGTTCTTTATACCCTTCATATGGATTTGTGTGGACCAATGAGAGTGCAGAATATCTTTGGGAAGAAATATGTGCTGGTTGTGGTTGATGACTACTCTAGATTCACCTAGGTCAAGTTCTTAAGGACAAAAGATGAAACTCGATATCATCATCAAACTCATCAAGCATTTGCGAGTTCGACTTAACAAAGCAAGAAGAATTATCCGAGCAGACAATGGGCGGGTTTGTTAACAAACAACTTAGTGATTTTATGAAAGCATTGAAATCGACCATCAAAGAAGTGTTCACGAACTCCTCAGCGAGCGGTGTAGTTGAAGGCGAAATCGAACCCTTGTGGAAGCCGCTAGAACAATGTTGATTTATTCAAAGGTTCCAATGTTTCTCCGGGTGAAGTTATTGCCCTTGCATGCTACACAAAATCGTTCCACGATTCACCTTTGTTTATGGAAAGACACCATATGAACTTGTCCACAAGAAAACCTAATCTCTCTTTCCTTCGTGTGTTTAGAGCATTGTGTTATCCAACTAATGAAGGTCAAGACTTAGGCAAACTTAGAGCTAAAGCGAGACATTGGAGTATTTGTAGGGTATGCACCAAACAAAAGGGATACGAATCTACAACAAAAGAACCCGAAATATCATGGAAACAATTCACGTTACGTTTGATGAGTTGACCGGTCAAGCGGCTCTTGGACAATCGATTACGGACCCACACTTCAAAATAGTCCCATTGGTTCATCCCTTGTACCATTTCCACCCCATCGACTTCATATGTACCTCCATCAGAAGATGAATTAAGAAAAATGTTTGATCCTATGTTTGATGAACAGTATGAGCCAAGTGCTAATGATCTATCAATTCCTACATCAGAGGCTGCTCCTGTCCAAGTAAATGATGTTGATTCTTCAATCTCTATATCATTAAGCCAAGAAGCACCTGCCGCTGATAATTCTGTTTCATCAACAAATCATCAATCATCGAGTGTACATCAGGGAATGATATCTGGTATCAACAATGAAGATAATCCCTTTGCTACTCAGGAAGATGCTCCGTTTGAAAATATATTTGCTCCTGAATCATCATCAGAACCGTCTTCTTCAGAAGATATTAACTCTGCTACTTCAGTCCCCCAACCACTGCCACACGAACACCTCAGAAAATGGACTCATGATCATCCATTAGACAACATCATTGGAAATCCCTCTCGTCCTGTATCAACACGAAAACAACTTGCAACCGATGCCTTGTGGTGCTTCTTCAACTCTGTGCTATCTAAGATCGAACCAAAGGATGTTAAAACCGCCATGGATGAAGACAGCTGGTTCAATGCCATGCAAGAAGAAATTCATGAGTTTGATCGACTTGATGTATGAGAATTAGTACCTGCTCCAGATTGTGCTATGATCATTGCTCTAAAATGGATCTTGAAAGTAAAACTTGATGAGCATGGTGATGTGTTAAAGAACAAGGATCGATTGGTTGCTAAAGGTTATCGTCAAGAGGAGGGTATTGACTTTGAGGAATCGTTTGCTCTGTTGCTCGTGTCGAGGCAATCGAGAATCTTCTTGGCTAATCTTGCTAGTAAGAACATGGTAGTCTATCGGATGGACCTAAAGGCGGCATTTACGAGCGGAGATCTTAAAGAAGTCGTCTATGTCGCCAACTGAAGGCTTTGTGAATCCCGAGCATCCGACTCACGTTTATCGTCTGAAGAAGGCTCTTTATGGTTTAAAACAAGCTCGAGGGCATGGTATGATCTGCTATCAAAGTTTCTTCTATCCGGCTTTAGCAAAGGGCGATTGATCCAACATTGTTCACCGAAGTCGGGCAAACATTTAATTCACGTTCAAATTTATGTTGATGATATCATCTTTGCCTCGGTGACCCCAATGAGTGTGATCGTTTTCTAATGAAATGAGTTCAAAATTTCAAATGTCAATGATGGGACAAATGTCATTTTCTTGGGATTACAAATTTCACAAAGTCCGGAGGCATTTTCATAAATCAATCTAAATATGCAGCGAGATCTTAAAGAAGTTTGGATTTGATTCAAGTGACCTGTTGACACTCCATGATTGATCGAACCAAACTAGATGAGGACCACTCGGGGATCATGGTAGACCAAGCGAAATATCGTAGTATGATTGGATCCACGATGTACCTCACGCTAGTAGACGAGATATCTTGTTTCTTTGTTTGTATGTGTGCTAGATACCGGCTAAGCCTACTAAAAAGCACCTTGAAGCGATTAAGCGGGTCTTCGGTATCTCAAGGAACCATCAATATGGGACTTTGGTACCCGAAAGACACCGGTATGTCACTAACGACATATCGGATGCGAGATCATGCGGTGTCAAGATACTCGTCGAAATGCGTCTAGAGGTGCTCGGTTTTTGGTGATAAGCTTGTGAGTTGGTCATCAAAGAAGCAAATGAGTACTTCTATTTCCTCTGAGGCGGAATACATAGCCATGTCATCGTGTTGTGCTCAAATCCTTTGGATGAGATCTCAATTAGCGACTATGGCTTTGTATTCGACAAAATCCTACATCTTGTGATAATAAAATGCTATTGCTCTCTCATGCAATAACGTTCAACACTCAAGAGCTAAGCATATCGACATTTGACATCATTTCATCGGGAACAAGTGGAAAAAGGTGTAGTGGAACTCTATTTTGTGAGGCCGAATACCGGTTAGCGAGACATCTTCACCAAAGCTCTTCCAAGAGAACGCTTTGAGTTTATTCTTCCACGGTTGGGCATGAAAAGCCTTGACCGAAACACTCAAGCGTCTTGGGAGGAAGGCGAGGAGTAAAGGTCTATCTTCATCTATCTCATGTATATATCTATTCGAAAAACAAAATACAAAATTATAAAACCCCAAAAATCAAATAGAAAAATATAAAACTTTCAAAATCCATAAAAATCCAAAAAAAAAAAAAAAAAATCGAAAAAATCGAAAAAATATTGTCAATTTGTCATGTTTTTTTCGGTTCGATAATATCTCGATCTTTGTCTTTGTCATTCAAAGAATGACACGGGACTTTAGATGTTGTTGAATTCTTTAAAAAAATTGAGAGAAAGAGAAACAATGGTTTATTTGTCATTTCGACGATAACCGCTTTTCAAAGAAAGAACGAGCCATGCTTTATCATGTTTTCAAAATTCCATGCTCGATTCTATAAACAATTATCGCTAAAACTAATTGTTTTGAAAAATAACTCGGACTCTATTTTTGATAATCATCTGGACTTATTTGTCAAAATATATATCTCTCAATCAACAACCTATGTCATTGATTGAGGGGGAGAATGATTTCAATTAAATTAAAAAGTTATTTGTCATTCAATTGTTTTCAAAAGATAATCATGCATGTCCATTCAATGGAGTTTAAAGTCTTAATATCCGATCCATATCAGTTTAAAACGTTTTCATTATCAAGTCACAATTCTCCTTAAAAAGCTTTCAAAATCAATTTAAATCTACAGAGATCACAAATCTCAAATGATTTGATAATTGTGATCGGGGGAGAATTTGTAATTTAAATTGGATTTAAACTGATAAATCGGTAAATGGTTTTATAAGGATGTACAAGCTTTCCTTCCCACATGTGCCAAACGATTTTAAAATTTTTCATGCACATGTTGAGGGGGAGCATCTATCTTAAACCAATACTTGTTAAAACGTGATCATTTTTCTCAATGTGCAGGTTCCCTCTATTATGTGCAAAACTCTTTTCAAACCTAGAAGCACATATTGAGGGGGAGCAAAATCATGAAAATCTCATCCTTCCCAAAAATGCTTTATCTACTTAATTTGATTAGGGAAGTGATGTTGATATCTTTTAGAAAATGGTAATCAAAGAAGTTAATTCTTTCTCTTGCCTCCGTGTGCAAAACTATTTCAAATACTTTATGCACAAATTGAGGGGGAGTTCTTCTTCTAAAAAATATCAAAAACAATTCAGGTGCAAAATGCTTTGATAATATATCACAAGCACCTGGATTGGTTTTTAAATGGTTTTCAATAGGTTCCATATGGCATACGAACAATACCAAATAGACCGACCAACTTTATTTTATATGCGGTGATATAAGGATGATAAGGTTAGGTATTTGTTCCCATGATCCGCTTGAGCAGGAGGGATCTACCGAGGACTATCCACTACTTAGTGTAGAGTTCTTAGGTATGATGATAAAGGAGAAAAAATGAGATATGGGAAGAGTGCGGACTAAGGCGAGCTAGTCTTGGAATAAACCCATCAAGGTTCTAGCTATGAAGTCTTGGTAAGCTTGAAGGGTTGAAGAATTAAAAGAATTGAATGAAATAGGGTGAAAACAAATAGCCCTCCATTTACTCAACCTTAGGCGAATCGGGTTCAATTCATATGCTGCGATGGTAACATCGGTATTGAAGACAAGACGTCATGGACCCGGTGACGCATTGCACTTCAACTTTCAAACCACTCAAGTTCCCTTAAAAGGACTTGTTTCATTCTCACGGGAACCGACATTATCTATCGACTTTATTTTAGAGATTGTTGATATTGAAGAAGGAGACCCTCTCCCTAGTCTCCGATATAGGATCCAAAATATGCACAAATTGAGTCTAGAGCCACGAGATCATCAATAAATCTCATTAGGACACTTACAATAAAGACTCTGTTTCACACAATGTGAAAAGAGATTATATCTTGAGTCCTCGCATTATCCTTGTGGTATTGCTGAACATCCGAGTGATATGCTTACATATTCACAATGAAGATGGAAAGCCTTCGGAGCCAACATCAAACAAGCTCTGGTAGGTGGCATGTGAGATCTATTCATTAGATCAACCATGTGACAACCGAGCGAAACAATGGGCGATTCAATTCTTGAATCAATCACGGTTCGAGTTACGGATTGACGGATATCTTTGAAAAACCGGTCGTTATGCTTAAAAACTCTTTTCACTAGTACATCGACCGTGTACGAACATTTCAAATTAAAGGTGTTTATGATTGATAATTGACCTTCGTTGTATTGCTAAAACAATTTCTATTGAGCAATACACGTTTGTTTTCAAATCTCTTTTCATCAATCGGTGAATCTCTATTCATTGGTTCACTCACTCCGTGTTGTCTTCTTTGAGACGTTCGGTTTGAGAACGACTAGGCATTGCGAAACCCTGTCAAGGAAATTCTTGAAATTTTACCTAATCACAGGCGATGCTTATCTTGATCAGCGAGGAACCGTGGACCGTGTACCTCAATTCGCGAATGTCATCAAAGACACTTTTGTGCGCTTTATTGCTAAATGTTTTATGCGGTACTCCCTACGTTTGCGGTGATCGAATGAATCGGTCAATCCATAGCCGCATGCTCACTCAACACATTCATCTCGTAAGAAATCATGATTAAGGCATCAATGACTCTGATATTTTCACTCCATGCTTCTGCTTCGCTGCTGCCAATATCTTGAATCAACAAAAGCTTCCGCTACTCTGATGAGAATATATCATGATCCAGAATGTGAGCATGCCGGTCCGAATGTCACAACTTCACATAATACCAACATCACAATGGATGTCTCAGAGATTTTTGTTAGCTGATGATCTCAAAAGGTGGCTCAATATTATTATCACGTGGATCAATGAAAGACCTCCACTTGGATTATCCATACATGCAATGAGAAGAATCAATGACTACGAGTTTCAGAGCAAAGTACTACATCAAGAATGCAAGAACAATTTTTAATGTAATATTTGTTTGTATTCAATGTAATTTTAGTACATGTTTGAGGTGACCTCCTTAGGGGAGATTGTTAGGAATTAGAAATTCCGGTATAAAATAGTCGGTCACCTCAGTATATGTAATCGTTAGAAAGCTCGTAGTCGTAGTTCTTTTAAGTTAAGTAGTATTTAGTTAAGTAACACCGTGGAGGACGGACGGGTCTTTACCAGCTGTATGCACGATCCACCCGTTGTGTGGCGTTTTATTGTAAGACTATAAATACTCTCTACCTTCCAAGGTAGAGTTGGAGCTCATAATAAGAATTTTCTTTCTCTCACTAAAGTTCCTAAACCTCTAACTTCTCTCTAGAATTCCACTTATACGCCACCTTTGTGTTATGGTTTGATGTGTATGTGAAAACCAATATCCTACAAAAACTAATCACATTGTCATTACTATAACTACCATTCCTGTGCATGCTGCATTTAAACGACCCCAGATGCGTTGCAGGTGCACACAAACACTGGTCCTTTCTTTTCGGAACATCGTGGAACGTTGATTTATTTGTGATAACGTCGTAGTTGTTGTGAAGGATTGGTGATGAGGACACGTGGCGGATGGTGATTGGAGCAGGTGATGGGCGCCTTGGTGATGTGAACGGTGGTGATGGTGATGAGTAGAGTCTTTCTGGAAGTAAGATTGGGCCTTGGAATGTTCTGGATGATTTTGATGAATATGATGACATCATAAAATTAGGGTTTGGTTTTTGGAAAAGTGGTGGTGAAGAAGAGGGGAGAGTTTATATAGGGTTTAGAGAGGGGGTGGAGTTGTGAGTTATGGGAAGTGAAGGGGGTGTTTTGGAAAGTTGGTATTTGAGTTGGTTTGGAAGTTGGTAAAATCTGTAATTCGTTAAAGTAGGAGTAGAGTTAAACTGAAGATAGGATAATGTAACTAAAAACAGATAGACATGAATCCAAAAATAATGATTAATCTAAGAAATAAATTTTAAAAAAAGTTAATGTATGAATAATTTTTAAAATAAAGTTCTAAAATTACTTTGGTATGGTGCCATAAAACTATTTTCTATGGTCACTAGTGTCATCAATTACACATTAGTATCACGTCAGCGTAGAAGTGTATATTGACTGGTTACTGAAACCGGTTTTGAGTATTGAACCGGTTTCTTGTCAACGGTCAAAAACCGGTTTTAAGAAAACCGGTTGAATCCTTATATTCATTTATTTGATGAGCACGATCATGGCTTGAAAACCGGTTTTTTCAAACCAGTTCAGTTTGTAAAAACCAGTTTGAAAAAAACCGAACCGGTTCCAAAGGTCTACTCCCCAAACAAGTTGGAAACCTTTTTACCAAAACGGAACCGGTTTTGGTCAAAAACCAGTAATTACCTGTTTCAGATTCGTTTTTTTTTTCGGTTTTGGTTTTGGGTTTTTGTACACGAGTATATCGGCGCCACGCACATCATCAAATCCATCATCTTTTATCTTCTATGATCACTACCAAACATAAATAATAAAAATTAGGGGTGTGCATGGTTCGGTTTGGGTCGGTTTTGGCTAAAACCGAAACCGAACCACAATGTTCGGTTTTGTAGAACCCAAAACCGAAACCGTTCGGTTTTAGCGGTTCGGTTTTCGGTTTGTTATCGGTTTCGGTTCGGTTTTGGTTTTTGGTTTCTAACCGTTAATATTTGGATATGGCCAAATTATACCAACAAACTTGGTTTACGTACAAAATTAGTTATTATTCTTTACTTTTTTTCAATCTAAGCATAATAATGTTTATTGCATAATTCTACAATTACAAACATATAAATGAGACATACACATACAAGTGAACATACATGTAATCATTCGAATACTTATTGATTTATTCACACAAAACACGTGACACGACAAACACACATATAAATATAAATATTAAAGATAAATATATTATAAATCCACTCACAAAATTAATATTAATTTATAAATTTGATTTATTTAGTTATTTAATCATATTATATTAATTAGATATTAGATATTATTATATAATAAAACCGGTTCGGTTCGGTTTTGCGGTTTGGTTTTTGACGAAAACCGAAACCGAACCGCATTTTTGGTTTTCGAAAAAGTAAAACCGAACCATCGGTTTTAGTTTCGATCGATTTTCGGTTCGGTTTTTCGGTTTCGGTTCGGTTTCGGTTTTTTCGGTTTGTTTTGCTCACCCCTAATAAAAATAACTCACTTTATGCAAACATACCTCACAATATACCTCACACAATCACAAACAAAATAAATAACAATAAAATGCCCCCACTTACTTGATTTGCACAACGGTGGAGCAGACCACCACTATAATGCACAAAGGTGGTGGTGGTGGGTTGCTTCTGTGGTGTTTCACGATCAAAGGTAAGGTGTTGATGGTGCACCACCAACCATAAAAGGGTTATTATACAAAAAAAGTCATCAAAGTTTGCAGGAAATTTGTCTTAAGTCACTAAAGTTTAAAAGTTGTCATTCGGGTTACTCAATGTTAAAAAACAAACACGTCTATAATTTCAGCGATTTTTACGTTTATTTTTTTGATATGTTAAGTAACATAAATGTCATGTCTTTACAAGTTCAGGAACCTGGATGACAACTTTCATAAGTTCAGTAACCTGATGACAACTTTCATAAGTTCAGTAACCTGGATGACAATTTTCATAAGTTGAGTAACATGAATGACAACCTTTTAAACTTTAGTGACTTACGACAAATTTTTCAAACTTTAGTGACTTTTTTGTATAATAACTCACACCCGCCATAAAAAGTAGTCTAAGTAATGAGTTTATGTCAATTTATTGCATAGGTAAAGTGGCAAATAGCCTATTACTTTTGGATTTTTAGGATGAGGGTCTAAATTTTTACTTGTCTCTAGTATGATTATTTATTAATGTTTGATGATTTGTTGTAGTACTAGACAATAACTAGTAAGATAGATTTAGATTAATATATTTTGTATTTTGTGGTGTTGCCGGGATAAAAATGAGATTGTTTCGGTTGCACGAGAATTCGTATGATAGAGTTAAATGTGAGTTTGCCTCTAAATTTTTAAGCATATTTGTTAGATAAATTTTGGCTATAAATACACAAAACAAAATCCGAAAATCATCGGTTGTCACGATATCTACTAGGTTGAAATCATACATTTGATGAATAAATTTTGGCTGCAATTACACACCAAAAGATCAGAAAAGCATCAGCGGTCACAATATCTTATGTTTTAACCATGCAGATATTGTGACTACTCATGATTTGGAAGAAAAAAATTTGCTGGTTTAATGGACAAAATATTACTATCTCCGTTTCATAATAATTGTCTATTTTGATCTTTTTAAGTGTTTCTTATCCAACTTAAACCATAAATATTTTTATTTGTGTAATATAATACTTGATGAAAAATATACGAAGAGATTGGGTTTTAAATGTATTTTCATTTGGTATAATTTTTATCAAGTATTATATAACACAAATAAAAATATTATTGGTCAAAGTTGAATAAAAAAGACTCAAAAAAGTTAAAGTGGACAATTATTATAGGACGGAGGGAGTACTAGATGTGTGTTAGGATCGAACTCGAGACCACGGGATTGCACACTTTACGTATGAGAATTAAAGTTAATAACTAAATTTAAAATGTTGTATTTATTTATTATTGGGGTAATTATGAGAATGCATGTTTTGCTCAAGGTGTCAACACTTTTTAGGAAAAAAGTTGGGTATTTCCAAAATAAACTTTGAGACTCATGACTTTTCTACTTTTCATATAAGCGACAAGTGTCCTTCAAGTTTGTGTACCCAATCATTTTTTCCGACTTTTTATACTACCATTATCAAATGATCGAATCTAAGCGACTTTTTAAGAATCTTGCAATTTTTTTGTCCTTTAGTAAAAAGTCAAAGTTCTTAAATTATTTTTTATACATTTAGTTCCTTCCTATACCGAAATGACTTAAGCGAAATAATATAAGCGTCTTTTTTACTTTATACTTTTATCTTTTCTACACTTTTCAAAATTATAATTTTAACTAAATTGTCTATTATACCCTTGTCTCTTCAATTTCCACCAATTTTTCTTTCCTCCCATTGTTAAAATAATTCAAGTGGTACACAAGCCAACTTGTAATTGATAATCATGAGAAAGATATTGCTCTCAAACACTTCCTATTTTTGCCAAAAATTTCACTCATTCTTCACACGGCAATCAATCGTTAACCGTTGGATCATTACGAAATTTTAGGTGGACGTTCTCTATATATTCATCTAACTTTGCACGGAGGGATCGTCGATCGGAGCTTTTATGCAAAAGATACAAAGCTATCGAATATAGGCTGAGAGAAGGTTAAGTTTTTCGAATTTTTTTTTGGTTTTGATATCTTTTGCATCATAATTTCATAACAATAGTGGGTCATCATTGCTCTATCATTGAATAACTAATTGTTTATTGAGGGTCGGTGGTATCATTGATTTATTTTATCATCAAAGTTGATTGCACAATATTTTAAGCGATGTAATTTTACCGATACGATCCTCATGATGTTGCTATTCTTTTAAGTGGATCTTTTTTGTGGGTAGCATGTGAGGGTCCTGGTGTGTATCAATCTATCATTGGTGTCTTGTGCTTTGGTAGGATCAACAAGTGGGATCACGCACATGGGCTCATAATATATTGTAAGCGTTTTGCTCGCTCCTATGATTGGTATATGTTTATGTTATTGCCGTTGTGCTTCTGCGCGGACGATACATGTTTAACCATCGCTATCATGACTCGAAACCATCGCTAAGCTTCTCAAAACCACGCTAGTTTCTGAAACCATCGCCAAGTTATCTCGAAACCCCGCTAGTGTTTCTTGGTAACCACTGCTACGAAACCACTGCTAGCTTTACTCGTAACCTTCTTGGGCTTATCGATTGGTTTCCACTGCTCGTACTTTGGTTATTACTGTTCGATGTTGCTAATAGTGTTGTCTTTGTCAGTTCACACATATTCGTTTATCAATGTGCATATAAAATTCCTGCTTGTTAACACATATTCGTGATAAATAACCCATTCCGGCTTGTGATCCAAACAATTTGATGGGTGCAAATGAACAACCTGCAAATCCAAAATCCATGTAAGCTTTACCACACATAAAAAGAATTGATATGTTATATACAGCGGGTAAAGAGAAAAGCAACATACTTGATTGTCTTTCACGGTCAAATAATGTCCAGTGCGCTCCAAATATGCAACCTGCATGAAGTACCCTGCTAACATAGCTTTCCTGATGTTGATATAGTAGTTACGGCTGTTAAAATCTTGCATAACTTGAGGTTGAACCTCGCCATTATACGAGCCAGCTGTTGCCTCACGTTTTCTGCACATTTTAGCGCCCTATGATTCACAAAGTTCTCGTAACACCATGATTGATCTTCATCTGCAAGCAAACACATATAAAGTATATACATTAATCAATTGGTCCTATAAAAACACCTACTTTTTCACTGGTCCCATTTTAGACGTTAAACTATTGGTTGATCATCTGTGTCATTAGGGAATGGTTTTGTGTCCCGCTATATAAAAATATTAACTATTTCATACATAAATTTCACAATTTTGATATTAAAAATTCATCATCTCCAGAAGTCGGTTTTTACATGGATTATTTCTACAAATGACCTAAACGAGACACGAAAAAGTAAGTTGGCATTTTATGCACAAAATAACAATATATATTAGACCACGAGTACTTACTATTTTGCTTGTAGGCGTGATATACGTTCAACAACGTGAGATGGTCCCCATCAATGTGTCCAAAGCGAGCTTTTGCCTCGTCCGCAGCCTTCTGAGCTTCTCTAGGCCGGACAAAGCAATTGGGTACTAAAGATAAAATTAGCTTATCACAGAAGAGGCCACTGCCAAGTTATCTCGAAAACACTGCTAGTGTTTCTTGGTAACCACTGCTATGAAACCACTGCTAGATTTACTCGTAACCACTGCTGGGCTTATCGATTGGTTTCCACTGCTCGTACTTTGGTGATAACGCTACACGCGTCGTTCGGGGTCAAGGAAACTTCCTTTTCTTCGAGCAAGTTTTATAACACCCTAGGCAGTGCACCTAATCGTTGTAGTGTAGTAATTAGGGTAAGTCACGGGTATTGATATCGTTCTCTAGGGGAATAGGAATGCTAGTAAGAAGTTACTACGCTAAGGTTGAGGTTGAGGAAGATTGTTTTTGTCTTTTATGTTTTAAGAAAATGGAAAGGTACTGAATCTCGGGTATTGGATTTGGGGGTTGGTATTGCTACCGATTACTCTACTATTATCTAATTATCTAAGCTAAGGTTGTGGTAGTCTATGTCTAATTAATGTGTGCTCGTATGATAGTTTAAAGATGTGTTTACTTAGTTTGAAGAAAAGGAAGTTTCCACTGCTCGTACTTTGGTGATAACGCTACTACTCCTTAATTATCTCCTATTGATGGTTGAATTGTCACGTCCTTATTCCTAGTTGCGTTGTGTGTCTAAGGTTGTAGGGCATGCGTTTCTCCCTAACTCTTTGAATTTACCAAAGGGTCTTGTCTACAAACCCACAAGTGATTTATAAACTCCTACTATAAGGCGATCTTTGGATGGTTTAGCCTACAATTACTCAGATAATTATATTCTAAGGTTCACAAAGATGAATCAAGCATTAAGTACACAACGAATGACCTAACGCACTAATAGATCATTAGTCAACTAAGATAAGAATCAACCAATCAATATTCAATAATTAAGTTTCATATTCCCTAAGCAAACACACAAATAAATTAGCCGGACATGGAGAACATGCAAGCATACACAAATAATCAAAGACATAATTGTATTAATGAAGTAAACACTTATCTTGATGTAAAATAGGGTTTAGAACCCTAAAATATCGCACAAGAAAGCCTTGGTTCGGTTTTAGGTTTTACTCCAAAGACTACACTTAAAACCGAAAATTCGGATTCTATATATAAGATTACATCCGCGACGCGCCACCTTATGTTTCGTGACGCCGTCGTGTCGCCGCCATTAGGGTTTCGTCTTGCCACGTAAACCTTGCGGCAGTGTCACCTTATGATCGTGACGCCGTCCCTTGACCGACGCCGTCTTGTCGCATCTAGGCCGTCGAGTAGCGACGGCCTACTCCTTTATAACCCGACGCCGTCCTTGAAAACATGCAATTTAACCTCGAACCGTCAAAATCCTCCGACGGCGTCGCAGATAGCGATGACGCCATCGCCTTGTGTTTTCAGTGACTTTGAGGTCTCGATTCGACTTTGGCCATTTTCTTCAGTATATTCGCCTTTTCGTCCAAATAAGTACCATTCCAGCATTTTGCCTTCAAGAGACCTAAAACGTGAAAAGGAACGATATTAAGCAATAATGGATACAAAAGTGATCGAATAAGGGCTTAAATGACCCCTCAAAAAGGTACCTTTTAAAACCTTATCATTTGGTTATTACTGTTCGATGTTGCTAATAGTGTTGTCTTTGTCAGTTCAGTTGTGATACTGTTGCTCCTGCTGTCTCAAACGCAACAGTAGGCTTCGAGGGTTTTTCACGATGAATATGAGAAGCATGGGATATCGATGGAATTTATGAATGGTGATTTGGAGGGATTGTGATCAATGGAGGATAGATTGAGTTGTACTAGTGTTGCAAAATGGTTCAATTCTTAATATTATGTGCATGTTATCAATCCATCATAATGATACAACATTGTTCGAGTACTTAAGTTGTTGGTATTGGTGATTTATATTTTAATGTTGCTCAAGTAATGGTAACTTACTGTTATGATTTGGATGATTTTGTGTTCGGTTTTTTAGGGTTCTATGAATGACGATCTTTGTTGTGATATGTTTTCTGCTACGAGTCATTCATACTGTTAATTAAGGGTACAATAATCATTGTAATTAAAAAGTATTTAAGAGTTATGTAAAAGAATATAAAAGTACAAAAGTACAAAGTTAAAAAAGACGCTCAAAGTAATTCGCTTAAGTCGCTCAAAGATTTGGAAGGAGCAAAGGAATAAAATAATACTTTCCAAAGTTTGACTTTTCCTTGAAAATATCAAAAAAAATCGCTCGAATCTTAAAAAGTCGCTGGATATAAGTCGATTATAAATCATAGGTACGAAAAGGTAATTTCAATGATTGGGTTCTGAAAAGTGTCAGGACACTTGGCACTCTTAGATTGGAAGGAAAAAGTCGCAAGTCTCAAGGTCTATTTTGGAAATACCCAAACTTTTTTCCTAAAAAGTGTTGACACCTTGAGCAAAACATGCATTCTCAGAATTACCCCTTTATTATTTACATGGAATATATAATGGACGTTAAGTTAATTAATTGTAATGGACTAACGATCGTTAAATGTTAAAGGAAGGACTAAATATGAAATTAGATGTCAAGTAGGTTCTAGAAACCTTATGGGTTTCCATAACCGATTGGATGGGGGTTTTCATAAACCAATTCAACCCTAACTTTGACTCTAAGTTTCTTTGGGTATAAATACAAAACCAATGGTGTTTGTAATTTATCTCTTGTACTCATTGGCTAAAACCTAAATTTGTTTGTGTGTGTTTTTTGCCATAACCTATCGTACAACCCCTATTGGTAGTCGATCACATTGTTTTTCCAAAAAAAATTACTTTGTGTTTTTTAAACTAGCATTTACTTTAATTCGTTAATATTACGTGTGTACAAGAACGTGGTACAATCACACTATTGATTATATCCTGGATTGAATTACAAAACGGTAAGGGGTAATTCACATAATCCTATAAACCGTAATTGGGGTTCATCCAATTGCTAGTTTTGTGGATTTGATTCTTGTTCGGCTAGAATCAAGAAAGGTACGCATATTGTTGTTTATGTTAATTAGTTATTCGTTAATCTTTCCTATAAGCTTCCGCATGTGTACTTGGTGTTTATTGTTTATATTTATGATTTTTCATGTTATATAATTCTAACAGTGGCATCACGAGTCGTTGGTTTTAATGAGTAATTAATTACTAAACGCGTAAAAAACGAATAATTGTATGTTGTTTGATATGGTTAATCTAGGGTTTGATTTTTTTATATGGGTCGATTCAATTTTTTTTGGGGCGTACCCCATTAATTTTTTTAGTCGACACCTAAAAAATTTTTTAGGGTTTGAAAATTGTTTGCTAACCTTATCGAAACCTAGAATTAATATATAAGTTACGTGATTAATTCATGAATAATTGTTATGTGACATGGAATTATTGATATGCGATCTTGTGACTTTGTATAATTTTTATGATATATCCAAGATGATACATGCATGTTTGTCATGGATAGTTGCTTTTATATTATTTAATTGTTAAGAGATATTTTATCACATGTTTATTTATGATAAATCTTGAATTGGGGAAGACTCCAATTATATACATTAATGAATCAATTATGTGCAATTTGGTATATCATTAATTATGGGTTTACGCAATCGATTCGTCGATGTATGTGGCTCACTTTCAATTGAGAGAGTGAAAGCCCTAATTAATATATACATTAATTTAACCTAGACATTGATTATTAATAGGGTTTTATCGAATAAGTTGCATGTGGCTACTTGTTTACACGTATAAATTGTTTATTATGTGCGCATTGTTTTTTAGTTGTTTATTTTTTTATTTGTTACTTGTTTGTTTATTATGTTAGCAGGTTTTAAGCAAAGGTAATTTTGAATAGAAAATAATACGGACTAAACAATGGTGAAATTTGATTTGTTTTTGAAGAGTTAAGTTTTCAATAGTTTAATTGATTGATGATTTTGGTACAAATGGTCTGAACGGCTCACCCAATTTGACGGACTGTGTGGAAAGAACTAGGAGGGGAGCGCATTAAGATTATGGGTTTACGCAATCGATTCGTCGATGTATGTGGCTCACTTTCAATTGAGAGAGTGAAAGCCCTAATTAATATATACATTAATTTAACCTAGACATTGATTATTAATAGGGTTTTATCGAATAAGTTGCATGTGGCTACTTGTTTACACGTATAAATTGTTTATTATGTGCGCATTGTTTTTAGTTGTTTATTTTTTATTTGTTACTTGTTTGTTTATTATGTTAGCAGGTTTTAAGCAAAGGTAGTTTTGAATAGAAAATAATACGGACTAAACAATGGTGAAATTTGATTTGTTTTGAAGAGTTAAGTTTTCAATAGTTTAATTGATTGATGATTTTGGTACAAATGGTGCGAACGGCTCACCCAATTTGATTTGTGTGAAAAGTACTAGGAGGGCGCGATTAAGATTGTGACCCTAAAGAGGAGGTTATTGCCTCATACGACCAAACTCTCCACTTGCTTGAGTCAAATTGGAGCTACTTAGTAAGCCATAAATGTACAAACTCATCTTAAGTGCGAATTAGTTTTAATTCCATGCGTCACTTTGGTGATAATTACCCGAAACACTAAGTGTTTACACTTATGCAAAAGTAAGGTATAATGGACGATAATTAAAGGTAAATTCCTTGATTGGTGAAACCAATACCTCAATCAAAACTTTGATAATTTGATCTTTATGAATTGGTAATAAAAAGTTTTTAATTAAATTTATGCTACAAGATGAATTCATGACATCTTTGTACATATTTGATTTGACCACATAAAATCAAAACTAGTACCCTTATAAATTAAGTTATGTGCCATCTAATTAAAAGAAAAACTTGAAGTTGGAATTTACGTCATGACAGTACTTGGCGAGATTGTGATGGAGAGGTAAATATTTATGTAAAGTCAGACCTTACATGAACATATTTGCAGTTCTTTAAGTTAGACACTTAAGTTGAGTAAGAAGTGAGACCTGGACTCAAGGCATAAGATGGGATGAAACATGTTTATAATTGCAATAGCGTTGGAAAATATAAATCCCATAATAATCTAGGAATTGGAAATTGTTTGTCAATTATTGTTCGACAAATTACCCTATTATATGCTTTCGTTACTAGCAGGTCAACTGATGTAATGGAACTATGATAATTTGGATCCTAGTTTTCGAGAAAATTCTATGGTTATATGAATATTACCTTGGGTATTTTATTTTCTTGAAAAGTTTAATTATTGAAAATACTAAAACTGAAATTTGCTAATTCTTTAAATGTATTAATGCAACATTAAACCGTAAACATAGGTTATTCCTGTATTGGTAAATTGATCTACACCTGTAAGGGTTTTTGGTAGAGTCAACTTTGCTAAAAGAATAAACCTAGTCATCTTTTCATAAGAAAGAGTGGGATTCAATCATATTCCTTTTCATGAATGAAGAAAGGTATGATAGGACAAATTAGAATTATCTAAATTCTAAATACATAACTCGTAAGCAAATTTTAATAGTTAAGAAAATTGCATATTTATGAGTTATTAAATTAGAAGCTAGACTAATTACTGTATAATTGGTAAAAGACAAACTAGCATATTTTATCTAGTTGTTTTGTTCTGACCATTTAAAAGCACTACTTACAATTGTTGGAATAGTAGAACTATTAAAAAAGAAATTGCATGCCCAAATTTTCAAGTTAATAGCAATGATGGATAAATTCATCATCATCTACATAGTAGAATACATTTTTTAAGTACATAAGTAATTGTTATGTATGGACTTTCTCAAAGGTGTAGGGAAGTAAATAGAACGCTATTTTCTTTCACTGGTTAATGCAACACTTACAATGTTGTCAAATCCAGTGGGAGTATTTTGTTCTTATTACTGAATAAGGAATTAATGTAATGATCTCTAATTCAGTGGGAGTTGCAAGCTTTGTCATCTTGATAGTAACCCAGATTATCTCTAGAATGTCTTAAGATAATTATTTTCCCCTTGAAGAAACTTATGTTTTCAAGGATAGTCATGTACGTTTCCTTATTAGACAATAAAGTGGTTCTACATCTACTAGTTATGCTAATATCAATGACACAATCATATTAGTCACATAAACAAACATATGTCGTGTTGTTTATCTGCTATATGATGTTGTTCCATGCACAAGTGGGAGAAATCTATATTGTGTGCAAGGTACAACAAATAGGTATATGATTTAACGGATTCTCTTGACTTCAAAGTAAGATACCAACATTCTAATATAACTTGTACATATCTAATTCAAGAAACACTCGGTGTTTCAATTTACATCATGTCAGAACTTGGCGACATTGCAACAACAAAGTAAATCTCTATGTGAAGTCAGACCTTGCATGGACATATTTGCAGTTTCTAAATTAGACAAGTATGTATAACATGTGTCAAAATGATATATAAGATTACTTCAAATTAAATATTTATGTATTATTAGAATGACATAAATAAAGTAATCTAATACTACTTCAATTTGTTTATTTATGTATTTTGAAATGACATAAATGAAAAATAATGTGAAGTAAATAAATTAACTTGAAATTACTATTGAAACCAAGAGTTGTGTTCATAATTACTTAAGTTAAACATGTTTATGATTCATTGTAAAGACATAAACATGAAGTTTTTTAAGACTTATAATAAAGTAAGACGTTAACTTGTTATTTTTTTAATTAAGACATATACAAGAAGTCATTGAGTTGATCAATGATTTATAACGTATAATGGGATTATAACAGTTTATGTTTTCTTGATGAGACATAGATATGAAGTGACTTGGTTAAAAATTACTTGTGTTATAAAGCATGCAATTGGCTTCGAAAGTCTATTATACCATTAAGTTGACTTAGTTGGTAAATAGGTAAGCCAAAAAGAATATGTTTATCTTATATATTGTTAGATTGTCTTACAATATTAATTCTAATGAATAGTGTGATAAGTTAGGAGAATCAAATTCTATTTGATTTGTTTGATTCAAGATAACCATAACTTCTTTCTTAAAAAGTAACAAGGTTAGAAAATTGAGTATGGATTGAATATACTCAATATGACTCAAACCTAGAAGATTAATAAAACACCATCTTATTATGGAATGTGATGAATCACATTAAGTTTTAAAATTGAAGATTCTGAATTTGTTAAACTACTTATAAATAGGTTATTTACAAACTAAAGTCAAGAATTATCAATATGTATTTGTAGTGTCCCAAAAAGAGAACAATGTAGTTTTGCTCTAATTGCTAAGTATATATAGATAGTACAAAAGGCAAGTGAGAGTTTTTTTTTTTATCTTGAAAGATAAAATTACAAGATACATAATCTTCTTAAATACACTAGTAAATATCATGATGAGGCTAGATATGAAATGTTAACCTCAAGATGATGGAATTTTCATTCATAGATCTGCAAGGATATCTCAGATATTTGACTTATATGCTGAGAAATATGAGTTACAGGATTATAGTAAACCTGATAATCATTATGATGGATTACCAAATATTGAATTGGGTAAATTACTCATACTATGAATGTTAAAGATGTTGTCCATAAAGATAATCAATTTTGGAAATTTGGTTTATCTTAATAGTTAGACTAGAGAATGGAAATGAGTTTCTTCAAAGAGATAGAAAACCCTAGTGGTTTGAATTTCTATATATGTAGAAATCATATGGACAAAATTGTACACATATTTAGTGCACGTTTTATGACAAGTTTATTAATCATACTTAAGAAATTAATTGTGATTGAATGATTCTTTCCTAGACACATTAGATATATAAAGATGATAATGGTCATAATTGTTTTCATTAATATGAAATATGAAAATGAAATATCAAAACTCTTTCTTGAGAAATTACTTGAGCGAGGATGGTAAGTAATTGAAAGGTTTTTTTGAATTCATATACTCTTTGGAAGTGTACGAAGTGCAATAATTCATGAATGGATAAATGCATGTATCTATGAAATTATTCTTATGTTAAACTATTAAATCCTAGTTTTGATTTAGAATTGAAATACGATAAATTTTAAGTATTCCTGAAAGCTAGTGGGAGTATTATGTTAAGGTCTTAACTCTTACATGTTGTATAACATATAGGAAGTAACATTCCTTGTAAACTAAATGTTAAGTCTTAGACTGGAATGAAACTTCACTTATAATATTTAAGAATTAAAACATACAACCTTGGAATATATGTTTATTATTAATAAACATGTGCAGTAAAATAAATGATTATAATAAAACATGATATATCATTTGGAAAATGGATAAATGTCTATTGACAAGATAGAACATGAATGAAATCTAAGTTTGACCTGCAGATTCATCTTGTACATCATGTTGTGTATTAAAATTGTTGTATCATTCTTTAATAAGAAGTGATTTGAAAACATTGATATCTAACTAAAAGTTATTAGTAAACTTGTGTAATGAATATTCTAATAGAATTACATCCTCGGCCTGGAATTTCTCGTAGATTCTATGGATGAACAATAAGTCAAATGTTGTGCAAATTGTCATCAGCTTTAAACTTGAAAGTTTGGAAAGCATCAAACATTACACAATAAGATATTAAAGTTTACGGAGTTTTAATGAGCATGTTGTTGTTTGTATACAATGATGCTGGTTTAATTGAGATGACACTCAATACTAGTCATGGTAGGATTTCATCCTTGCTAATGGCCATGTGAACTAGTTGTGCTACTAAAAGCACAGTTGCATTATACATTAAAAGAATAAGAATACTTTAAACTTTAAAATGTTTGAAAGTTTAAATTGTCATAAATTGGTGATAGAGGATGTCACACACTTTATGAATTATTATGTGGATTGGTGAATGCACACATACAAGGATTTCACTAATTGAATTCTTAAAATAAGTATTCTCAAAATTATGATAGATCAAGTTGGTTGATTTATGCATTGTCAACAAGTATGATTGTCATTATTTGAGGCATAATTCATCAACTGGAATTTTCATGCATTGATCTATTTGGTATTTGGATAAGGGATGTTAAAAAATTGTTATAATAAATCAAATACTTGGTATGTTTGATTTTATAATATATTGTCTCCTATATTTGCATGTTTAATCCGTGAATAAATTTATTTATTCTAAATCGTCCATTGTCAATTAATGATATGGGAGTATCATTAAACTAAGACAAATATGAGAGATATGGTAGAATATACTTGAAAGTATATTGATGAGAATGCATACCAATTTCAGATGATATTCAATGAATTGAATATAGGACTTATCCCAACTACATGATTTAACTTTATGGATATTGTTACTAAGTGAATCATGAATAGTTATCCTCGGACTTGAGATACCGGATAAGTGTCATGAATGTAGTGCATACGTGGAACAACTTAACGCTATACGAATCGGTAGTCATAAGGGTTGTTTTCAAGTGTTGCAAAGTTCAAGGGTTATTCTTGTACTCAAGATAGAATTTGTTCCTTAAAATTTATTTGGAGTTTAATACTGCTGGGCCCCTCGTAGGTTGACAAGATGTTTGCATGACCATGCCCAAGATCTCCCCTGAATATGTTCAGAAGATTTGGTAATCTTGCTCAATCACTTATAACGAAAAACATAATGGTTGAATAAAGAATGACTTAATTCCATATCTTTATTTAACATGGTATTAGAAACAAAAGAATAATAATAATGAGAAATCATTAAAAGGTTTTCCAAGAGCCTTACTCGAGTTGTACTAGAGGCATCGAAGTGTTGCTAGACGCTAACCGATGTGATCACTCTATTAAGATATGTCCAAGTGGGAGCTGTTGGTTTAATGGACAAAATATTAATAGATGTGTGTTAGGATCGAACTCGAGACCACGGGATTGCACACTTTACGTATGAGAATTAAAGTTAATAACTAAATATAAAATGTTTTATTTATTTATTATTTACACGGAATATATAATGGACGTTAAGTTAATTAATTGTAATGGACTAACGATCGTTAACCGTTAAAGGAATGACTAAATATGAAATTAGATGTCAAGTAGGTTCTAGAAACCTTATGGGTTTCCATAACCGATTGGATGGGGGTTTCCATAAACCAATTCAACCCTAACTTGGACTCTAAGTTTCTTTGGGTATAAATACAAAACCAAAGGTGTTTGTAATTTATCTCTTGTACTCATTGGCTAAAACCTAAATTTGTTTTTGTGTGTTTTTTGCCATAACCGATCGTACAACCCCTATTGGTAGTCGATCACATTGTTTTTCCAAAACAAATTATTTTGTGTTCTTTAAACTAGCATTTACTTTAATTCGTTAATAGTACGTGTGTACAAGAACGTGGTACAATCACACTATTGATTGTATCTTGGATTGAATTACAAAACGGTAAGGGGTAATTCACATAATCCTATAAACCCTAATTAGGGTTCATTCAATTGCTAGTTTTGTGGATTTGATTCTTGTTCGGCTAGAATCAAGAAAGGTACACATATTCTTGTTTATGTTAATTAATTATTCGTTAATCTTTCCTATACGCTTCCGCATGTGTACTTGGTGTTTATTGTTTATATTTATGATTTGTCATGTTATATAATTCTAACAAAATTATCTATCAAAATGTCTATAAAGTAGTACAACTATACAAGTGTACAACACATGCAAATGTGTCGAATGAAAATAATAATCAACCATATATATAATCAATCATTAGACTAGCTAAAGATATTTTACAACCTTTGTAATCTGGTTTATGTTCAAGTAAAAATGGAATAAACGGACATTTTACTTCAATTGTCGATGTCTTTGCACCTGGGCGGGCCACTGGTCAAGGGAGTAGGCGACCGCCTGGGCATCATGTAAATCGAGGGCATCAAATTTCCGATGTTAAATTTATTTATTTAGGGATTTTTTTTCTTCCGGCGAAGTTAGTTAAATGAGGAAGACAAAGTGAAGGTAATTTTTAATTGGTCTAAAAATAGAATTAGAAAAAATCTGCATTGCAAATATTTCAAAATGTCACATGGGACTTAATGCAAAACTTCTCTCAGTTTCTTTGTACTATTTTTTACTTACTTTTCTTATACCATTATTCCATGTTAAGTATTTTTACTACTACTAGCGGAATGCCACTGGCGTTAAATGCAAGGGTACCCGTGTAATTGAATTCCGGCATTAAACTATCAACGCTTATGACAATTTTTAAAGACATAAGTTTATGATTTATTGTCTACCTGATAATATTAGTGTACCACAAAAAGCGATTCAAAATTACATATAAAATAAAATGATAATAGTTAATTGTTGTAAATAGTATCATGAGTCCATGACGATAGAACAATGTCACCTGTATAAAAGATTACTATGTATTAATATGCCAATTGTGATTTATACAAAATAGTTGATTGTTGTTAAACGATTTTTTGTTTACTATCTCAACTCGACCATAGATGACTCCAAGATGATAAGTTTTTACAACATTAGCAAATTATGTCTTTAGTCACCAAATAACTTGTTCGCCTCTAAATGATCATTTTTATACTTAAAAGAATAATCAACATTTTAATTATCATCAAAATTTTGAAATTGTAACCGAAACTTATATGTATGACATTATTTTTTCCGTTAAACAAGATAAATGATAATAATGTGAATATTCGTATTAGTAACTTGCTTATGTTTGTCTAAGTAACGTAAATTCTCATTGTGACCATAAGATATATTTTAATTATCAATGTAACATCAATTTATTGGCGTTAAGATAATTACGATACAACATACTTATTACCATATTTACGATAGTTCCTCCTTTTTTTATTAATGAATATTACTTCTTTTATTATAGTTACAATGAGTATAACTATATAAGCTTATATGCAACAGTAATTACCCACCAAATAAGCCCTTAAACTAACATGACTTGTTTTCATTTGAAATTTGAATATAATCAAGCAAAACTGCTCAACCGTTTATTGTTGTTTCAAAGTATTAAATTTTTTCTCAATGTTTTCCATTACAAGATTATAAATCTAACTCATGAAAGATATAGGTGATAAATTACAATGTTGGTACACTTACAATTTGATCTAGTATTAAAATCTCTACTACTAAAAGTCTAAAATTGATAGTTAAATATGAATCAACAAAAATTAAATTAACTAAAACTAATTGAAATAGACCCAAAGTCAATCAATGAGGTCATGAATACAATTTTCACCTGTTCATGTGTATCCATCAATATAATTTTTTTTAATGCTAAAAAACATGGCCTACTACCTTGAATAGTATCAAAAACACAGGAACAGTATAAAAAAATCATAGCAAACAGAAAAAAATACTTTTTAGAAGTAGAATTAGATCTAGAATCAAAACATCATACTAAGCAGTCATGGGTATCAAAATTCCCAAACACAAAATGATAATCAGCTTCATGGGTATCATCAAATCTAAGATTAACCTAAAAGTCAAAGAAACAATGTCCAAAATGAACTCAAGCATCATCTTGATTTATTACTAAACACACAAAACACCATAAAAATACACCTTTTGCTCAGAATCTCATGTAACACAAATAATATACATAATGCATTATTCACCATCGGTTCACCAACACCGCCATAAAAACAAACACGATCCTCAAAACAGAACTCGAAAGATCAAGAAACAAAAGGACCAAAATCACAAAAAAAAAATGCAAGATTTTCGCCAAAAACTTTGTCATCGGCCTTAAAAGTTGATAACAAATCTCGAAGTATCTAAAACCACCAAACCCACCGCGAGATAATGGCTATGAACAACCGAAATCACCAGCAACCAAAAACCCAGCCCGGACTACACCTAAACCATCGAAAGATGGTGGCAGTTTCGGCAGATGATGGCGGTGATGAGGTTATGATGATGATGGAGGCGACGACTGTTGTTTATGTATTGAGAGAGATTTGTTGTGTTATCGGCTATAGAAAAAAAGTTATGAGAGAAAAAAGAAAAGCAAATATGCGGTATGCTTACTTCTGTGTGTGTATGTTGCTTTTTATTCTCTATCAAATAATGGAAGGCTGGGAGGATGTTACTACGATGATGAATGGGCTGTTACGTACAGTTAGTGTTAAATGGGCTGTTACAAGTAGTGTTAAATGGGTTGCATCATTATTGTCAAACTGTTACTAATTTAGATGTAAATGCTCTTGAATTTCCAGACTTTTAATTATATGACTTGTATTACAATGTGAGACTTTCTTATATTAGCAAGTGTGTTGGCTTACACTTTTTAAGACTTCTTTTTTAAGCAAGTCCCAAATGCATTATTAAGTAGTAAGATTGTTTTTATATCTAACGTTTGTTATAAAGAATTTTATAAGATTGTTATTTTTCAAACTTCTAATCTACGTGATCATAAAAGGTTAGTGGAGTTTTGCAAGATTTGGATGGAACAAATAAGTTAGGCATACATTTACAATTTTTACTGACATTTTGAAATAAAACTTAAAAACTATAATCTAATTTTTAAAACCTTATTAACCGGTTGAACCAATGAGAATGTTGGTTTGAAATGTTCAATAATTTTCAATACAAAATTCCTTTATAAACTCCGCATTCAGTTGCTGGATTTCTAATCAATAAAATTATATAATTCGAAATTTTAGAAAAAAAAACACGTGCATGAGTATTATAACTAGTGAGTAAAATATAGTGTGATTGATTACAATGCTTTGTAGTCAATTTTCGATTGTCTCGTTTTGGCCATCAAAAACTGTCTCGCCCATGGCATCAAAAGCTGTCTCGACCAGGGCATCAGAAACTGTCTCGACCAGGGCATCAGAAACTGTCTCGCCTGCACCTGGACTTGATGTGGATTTGAGCACATGTTTGGTGTATTTTCGACGCCTCCTCTCACGCGCGTACAACACCCATAGTACCAATGAAAACATGACAGCAGCTGACGACAAGGCTAAACCAATGTATACCCATTCACTAAATTTGTTCAAGTCCGGACAATGGTCTCTGTGTATTCCAATAAAAGTCTCTCTAACAAAGCTGCAGTCAAGTAACCCTGCTAAAAATGGGCTATGTTCGGTTAATCCATCACTAACATTGACTAAAGCCGACATTTGTTGATGCATCCTTGGTGTCAGCCGTCCCACGGTTGTACATGTGTTATTTACATTAACTTGACAGACATAATTCCACCACACCTGCCACATAATTTGCAAGATTTAATATGATATTTAGTTTGATATTTTGAAAATTTGGATGAACTCTTTTTAACTTTGTGTCTATAAGTTATAATGAGCAATAATTTCTTACCGTGGTGGCATTGTTGAAGTCTAGTTCACCAGTTTGACATATTCGGTCTGTTCTGTTGGCGTACAGTGGATTACAAAGGGTGGGAACCAACGGACCGGATTGGTTGTACCTCAGATTACCTGGAAATGGGATTGGTAATTGCCGAGGATTGATGTTGGCGACATCGTTGATGATGTTGTTTACCATTCTGACTAATTGAAATGTCACGTCTTTGGTTTGAGATAAGGTTTCTTGGGCAGTTGCATTGTCGACACATGGTAGAATATCGTCTAAAGCTGTATGAGCCAATGGGAACTCAACCCACTCATCCATTGCTACACACGTGTCTCCCATAATGCTAAAAGTATAGATAATGACTGTAATTAGTAAATCTGGTAATTTCGACCCGTTATTCATAAATATGTAGATTTGGGTTGTGTTTTATCTCAAACAAATCAAACTGAAAAATAGCTAAAAGGGGAATGGGTTGATGGGTCAACTCAACCCAAGCTGCATCAGAATTGACAAGTTTCAACCCAAAGCTGTTTTGACCCATTACCCAACAAGCCCAGCCCCCTATTTTGCTATCCTTAGTAGCAAGCATCTAATCGCCAGATGAAACTTAAAAAAGCTAAGAAAGTTACATACTTGTGGAGTGCGAGAAATATGCCACATAGTATCAGTGTAGCTGTAACGAGTATCCAACCAAGAATCACCAAGCTGTGAATGCAAATTCGGATGAATCAAATCACATGACGAGAAGATTTTTTATTAAAGAAACCGTAGCCACTTACATGTAAACAAGAAACTGTAATCCGAGTATGGAGAACACTGCAAGCGTTCAAGAATGTGAGTATGCAAAAACTAAGTTTATAAATCTTGAAGAAAAACATTGGATCATTAGACTTACGAAAACCAAGAAGAGCTGCAAGAAGCATAACCGCGGAAATGATTATAAGAGCAATCCCTCTGCAGAAAGGGAAAAAAAACAATTTATAAGAGTCTACAACATGAATATGTGAAAGACAAACGAGCATTCACTTACACGTCATCCAAAACACGTTTTATATCTTTCTGATTCTTTCTAGTCTCAAATTCGAGGCTTTTTGAAGCATCACTAATCATTTTATGGACCCTATCAATACCAGTTGTTATATTTGAAGGTAAAAAGACTCGATCTACTTGAATCCTCTTTGCTACAGAAAGAATCGAAGACACATTGTTGAGATGGTAAACCGTATCATTAGATTGACTCACGACATAGTCCAATGTATCTGTTGTGCTCTCATGGAACTTCCCTTGACCAGTGTACAGAACCACACTTCCAATACTGTGACACATCAATACCAACAATTAGTACGTAAAAGACACCCACATAAGCTAATAAGTAGTATTAATTATGGATTATCTTACATGGCGGCAATGGTGAAGAGGGATAGAAAAATAAGATAAAGTGCATAAGCGATTTTTGAATAGCCATATTGGGATCTTCGGCAGCAACAGCAGCAACAGTAGCAACAACATATCAGAAGCAACGATACACCAAAGACAGCAAACCAGATTACAGCAATCGCGAAAAAGGGGGCAGCAGTATACGCCACAGACTGTTAATTAGAAGCAATTTCGTACATGTATAAGATTTGATGCCATGACATTATACTAAACTAGTTTTGCGAAACATATCGCTATGTTTAAGCCTACCATTATATAATTTTCCATGTAATCAAGTTGATAACATTCCAAACATGAAAGATGATGTTATATTATCATTTTTATCTATGGTATAATAAAGTGATAAACCATATCATTAATTTATAATAACATTATTAAAGAATTAAAAAAAAATATATATATAGATTAAATATATGTTTTCAATGGGAAGGAAGCTTGTCAAGTCAAACATCTTAAAATGGGTACTTAGTTAATTCAAGAGTAAACTACACCATTAGTCCTTGTGGTATATGTTGACCATCAAGGATCGTCGTTTGACTAAAAAAATTGCACAGTTAGTCCTTAAGTGCGAAACGTTAATCAGCGTTGGTCCCTCACCCTAACTGGCGTGAGTAACGGGCGTTAAGCCTATACAAGTGAGGGTATTTTTGTCCTTTCACACTTCATCTTCATCATCTACATCCCCAATCATCAATTCATCACCATCTTTACCAAGCTTCACCCGTTACCATCTTCTACAAAATTAACCACCACCATCATCTTCAAAAGCAATTCAAATAAATCTCAGAAATCCCATAGATATGAATATTTCTTTTCTTTTATTTTACTCATTCTATTACTCATATTCACCAATCACCATTATCATCTCATTCCAAGATTTCAAAATATTGATTTTTTCATTAACCCACTATCTTCTTTAAAAATTAACAAATACCAAATCCTAAAAAATTCTAGATCCAAATCAGAAAATCCAAAGCTTAAAAAAAACCCACCAATCCTTGGATATTATCAATTAAATAATTTTATAAATAAATAAATAAAAAACTTTATGACTTTGCTATCCTAAAATCCGAAATCCAAAAATCACAAATCCATGAAATCAATAGCTTTACAAACCTTGAATTCCCCTAGAATCAAAAACCTTAAAATCAAGAACCTTAATGGTGAACCCACCAATAAAAAAAAACCAAACCCACCAATCCTTGGTGGTGGTGGAGACGATGACGTCGAGTGGCAACGAAGGCAATGGGTGGCACGGATGTGGGTGCTGTTTTCTTCGGTAGTGGTAATGATTTGATGGCAATGGGTGGCACGGATGAAGATGGAAAGAAAAAAAATGTTTGGATTGGTGGTGGCGGCCGGTGGGTAGTTGCCAGTTGGTGTTGATATGGTTGTGATTGATGGAAATGAACAAGTATCAATGATTGCAAGACAACATATTGTTCTTTCGGATTCGAAGGTTGATCTTAAGAGGGTGCGTGGTTATTAATTATAGGGAATTGGGTGACTGAGCAATGGTGCTAGTTACTTTAGATCTATGTAAACATGATGGTGATAGGTGACTGGTATTTGTGGGTTTTGGTACAGTGTTTTTGGATGTTGATTTTGGAGATTGTGAAAGTGTTAATGGTGGTGATGAAGATGAATATATGAAAAGATGAAGAATTCTTGGAAATGTTAATGTATAGTGATGGTTGAAAATGAAGGTAATTAAAATAAGATAAAGTTAAAGGTGAGGATGAAAGACTAAAATACCCTCAAAGTGGGTATCATACGTGAGCAGGATAACGGCGTTATTAAAGACCGTTAGAGTGAAGTACCAACGCTGAGTAACGTTTCACACTTAAGGACTAACGGTGCAATTTTTTTGGTCAAAGGACGATCCTTGATGGTCAACGTATACCACAAGGACAAATGGTGTAGTTTACTCTTAATTCAATGAAAGAAAACAACTGTCTACCTTGAATGTGGAGGCATGTCTTCATTTATCGAAGTCAAACATTAGAATATATCTAAACTGTCTACCTTGTGTTAGAATTATATAACATGACTAATCATAAATATAAACAATAAACATCAAGTACACATGCGGAAGCGTATAGGAACATATAATGAATAATTAATTAACTAAAGCATAAAGTATGCGTACCTTTCTTGATTCTAGCCTAACAAGAATCAAATCCACAAAACTAGCAATTGGATGAACCCTAATTAGGGTTTATAGGATTATGTGAATTACCCTTTACCGTTTTGTAATTCAATCCAAGAATACTAACAATAATGTGTTAGTACCACTTTCTTGTACACACGTACTATACCGAATTAAAGGAATGCTAGTTTTAATTAAACAAAATAATTTGGTTTGGAAAAGTTTATGGATCGACACCCTTGGTGTGATTGTCGACCGAACACAAGCAAAAACACACACAAACTATTTTAGGTTTTAGCTTATGAGTACAAGAGATCAATTACAAACACCCTTGGTTTTGTATTTATACCCAAACTAACTTGGTGAACAAGTTTGAGTTGTAGTTGGGTTGGGTTTGGTCTCCCTTGGCCGATCGGTTAGTAATCCCACAAGGGGATTCCGGAACCTTCCCAATATTTACAACTTAGTCCTTTTTCCAATTACATTTAATGACCGTTAGTCCATTACAACTAATTACTTAACGTCCGTTATGTTATTTCGTTTAATTAATAAATAAATAAAACTATTACATTTAATTATTAACTTTAATTCTCATACGCAAAGTGTGCAATCCCGTGGTCTCGAGTTCGATCCTAACACACATCTATTAATTTATTGTCCATTAAACCAACAGCTCCCACTTGGACATATCTTAATAGAGTGATCACATCGGTTAGCGTCTAGCAACACTTCGATGCCTCTAGTACAACTCGACCAAGGCTCCTGTAATACCTTTTAATGATTTCTCATTATTATTATCCTTTTGTTTCTAATACCATGTTAAATAAAGATATGGATTTAAGTCATTCTTTATTCAACCATTATGTTTCTCGTTATTAGTGATTGAGCAAGATTACCAAATCTTCTGAACATATTCAGGGGAGATCTTGGGTGTGGCCACACAAACATCTTGTCAACCCTACGAGGGGCCCATCAGTATTAAACTCCAAATAAATTTGAAGGAACAAATTTATCTTGACTACGAGAATAACCCATGAACTTTGCAACACTTGTGAAACAACCCTTATGACTACCGCCACGTGATAGCGTTAAGTTGTTCCACGTAGTGCACTACATTCATGACACTTATCCGTATCTCGTGTCCGAGGATAACTATTCATGATTTACTTAATAACAATATCCATAAAGTAAAATCATGTAGTTGGGATAAGTCCTATATTCAATTCATTGAATATCATATGAAATTGGTATGCTTTCTCATCAATATATTTTCAAGTATATTCTACCATATCTCTCAGATTTGTCTTAGTTTAATGATACTCCAATATCATTAATCGACAACGGACGATTTAGAATAAATAAATTTATTCACGGATTAAACATGCAAATATAGGATACAATATATTATAAAATCAAACATACCAAGTATTTGATTTATTATAACAATTGTTTAACATCCCTTATCCAAATACTAAATAGATCAATGCATGAAAATTTCAATTGATGAATTATGCCTCAAGTAATGATAATCATACTTGTTGATAAGGCATAAATCAACCAATTTGATCTATCGTAATTTTGAGAATACTTATTTTAAGAATTCAATTAGTGAAATCCTTGTATGTGTGCATTCACCAATCCACATAATAATTCATAAAATGTGTGACATCCTCTATCACCAATTTATGACAATTAAACTTTCAAACATTTTTAAGTTTAAAGTATTCTTATTCTTTTAATGTATAATGCAAATGTGCTTTTAGATAAGCACAACTACTTCACATGGCCATTAACAAGGATGAAATCCTACCATGACTAGTATTGAGTGTCATCTCAATTAAACCAGCATCATTGTATACAAACAACAATATGCTCATTAGAACTCCGTAAACTTTAATATCTTATTGTGTAATGTTTGATGTCTTCCAAACTTTTAAGTTTGAAGCTGATGACAATTTTCACAACAATTGACATATTGTTCATCCATAGAATCTAGGAGCAATTCCAGGCTGAGGATGTAATTCTATTAGAATATTCATTACACTAGTTATCTAATAACTTTTAGTTAGATATCAATGTTGTCAAATCACTTCTTAATCAAGAATGATACAACAATTTTAATACATAACATGATGTACATGATAAATCTACAGGTCAAACTTAGATTTCATTCATGTTCTATCTTGTCAAAAGATATTTATCCATTTCCCAAAATATATCATGTTTTATTAGAATCATTTATTTTTACTTCACATGTTAATTAAACATATATTCCAAGGTTGTATGTTTTAATTCTTAAATCTTATAAGTGAAGTTTCATTCCAATTTAAGACTTAACATTTAGCTTACAAGGAATGTTACTTCCTATATATTATATAACATATAAGATTTAAGACCTTAACATAATACTCCCACTAGCTTTCAGGAACACTTAAAATTTATCTTATTTCAATTATAAATCAAAACTATGATTTAATAATTAAACATAAGAATAATTTCATAGATGCATGCATTTATCCATTCATGAATTATTGCACTTCGTACACTTCTAAAGATTATATGAATTCAAAAAACCTTTCAATTACTTACCGTCCTCGCTCAAGTAATTTTAATGAAAACAAGTATGACAATTATCATCTTTGTATATTTAATGTGTATAGGAAAGAATATTCAATCACAATTAATTGTTTAAGTATGATTAATAATCTTGTCATAAAACATGCATTAAATATGTGTACAATTTTGTCCATATGATTTCTACATAGAAATTCAAACCACTCTCTTTGAAGAAACTCATTTCCATTCTCTAGTCTAACTATTAAGATAAACCAAATTTCCAAAATTGATTATCTTTATGGACATCATATTTAACATTCATAGTATGAGTAATTTACCCAATTCAATATTTGGTAATCCATCATAATGGTTATCATGTTTACTATACTCCTGTAACTCATGTTCTTTTCAGCCTATAAATCAAATATCTGAGATATCTTTGCAGATCTATGAATGAAAATTCCATCATCATGAGTTCTATAATTTACATGTCTAACCTCATCATGATATTTACTAGTGTGTTTTAGAAGATTATGTATCTTGTAATTTTATCTTTCAAGATAAAAAAAAACTCCCACTTGCCTTTTGTAATATATAGACTATCTATATATACTTAGCAATTAGAGCAAAACTACATTGTTCTCTTTTTGGGACATTACAAATACACATTGATAATTTCTGACTTTACTTTGTTAATAACCTATTCATAAGTATTTTAACAAATTCAGAATCTTCAATTTTAAAACTTAATGTGATTCATCACATTCCATAATAAAATGGTATTTTATCAATATTCTAGGTTGGAGTCATATTGAGTATATTCAATCCATACTCAATTTTCTAACCTTGTTACGTTTTAAGAAAAAAAGTGATGGTTATCTTGAATCAAACAAATCACATAGAGTTTGATTCTCCTAACTGAACATACCATCAACTTGTGGTATTCATTAGAATTAATATTGTAAGAAAATCTAACAATATATAAGATAAACATATTCCATTTGGCTTACCTATTTACCAACTAAGTCAACTTAATGATATAATAGACTTTTCAAGCCAATTGCATGCTTTATAACACAAGTACTCTTTAATTAAGTCACTTCATATCCATGTTTCATCAAGAAAACATAAATCTGTTATAATCCCATTTAACGTTATAAATCATTGATCAACTCAATGACTTCTTGTATATGTCTTAATTAAAAAACATAACAAGTTAACTTCTTACTTTATTATAAGTCTTAAAAGACTTTATGTTTATGTCTTTACAATAAATCATAAACATGTTTAACTAAAGTAAATATGAACACAACTCTTGGTTTCAATAGTAATTTCAAGTTAATTTATTTACTTCTCAATAATGTAGAACTACATTATTTTTCATTTATGTCATTCCAAAATACATAAATAAACAAATTGAAGTAGGATTAGATTACTTCATTTATTTTTATGTCATTCTAATAATACATAAATATTTAATTTGAAGTAGTCTTATATATCATTTTGACACATGTTCTAAATTACTTGTCTAATTTAGAAACTACAAATATGTCCATGCAAGGTCTGACTTCACATGGAGATTCACTTTGTTGTTGCAATCTCGCCAAGTTCTCACATGACGTAAATTGCAACACCAAGTGTTTCTTGAATTAGATATGTACAAGTCATATTAGAACGTTAGTCTCTTACCATGCAGTCAAGAGAATCTGTTAAATCATATACTTATATGTTGTACCTTGCACACAATATAGATTTCTCCCACTTGTGCATGGAATAACATCATGTAGCAGATAAACAACACGACATATGTTTGTTTATGTGACTAATATGATTGTGTCATTGATATTAGCATAACTACTAGATGTAGAACCACTTCATTGTCTAATAAGGAAACGTACATGACTATCCTTGAAAACATAAGTGTCTACAAGTGGAAAATAATTATCTTAAGACATTCTATAGATAACTGGGTTACTACCAAGATGACAAAGCTTGTAACTCTAATCGAATTAGAGATCATTACATTAATTCCTTATTCAATAATAAGAACAATACTCCCACCGGATTTGACAACATTGTAAGTGTTTCATTAACCAGTGAAAGAAAATAGTGTTCTATTTACTTCCATACACTTTTGATAAAGTCCATACATAACAATTACTTATGTACTAAAAGAGTGTATTCTCTGTGTAGATGATGAACTATCCATCAATGCTATTAACTTGAAAAATTGGGCATGCAATTTCTTTCTTAATAGTTCTACTATTCCAACGACTGTAAGTAGTACTTTTAAATGGTCAAAACAAAATAACTAGATAAAATATGCTAGTTTATCTTTTACCAATTATACAGTAATTAGTCTAGCTTCTAATTTAATAACTCAGAAAATATGCAATTTTCTTAACTATTAAAATTTGCTTACGAGTTATGTGTTTAGAATTTAGACAATTCTAATTGTCCTATCATACCTTTCTTCATTCATGAAAAGGAATAGGATAGAATCTCACTCTTTCTTATGAAAAGAGGACTAGGTTTATTCTTTTAGTAAAGTTGACTCTACCAAAAAACCTTTACAGGTGTAGATCAATTTACCAATACAAGAATAACCTACGTTTACGGTTTAATGTTGCATTAATACATATAAGAATTAGCAAAATTCAATTTTAGTATTTTCGATAATTAAACTTTTCAAGAAAATAAAATACCCAAGGTAATATTCATATAACCATAGAATTGTCTCGAAAACTAGGATCCAAATTATCATAGGTTCATTACATCAGTTGATCTGCTAGTAACGAAAGCATATAATAAGGTAATTTGTCGAACAATAATTGGCAAACAATTTCCAATTCCTAGATCATTATGGGATTTATATTTTCCAACGCTATTGCAAATGTAAACATGTTTCATCCCATCTTATGCCTTGAGTCCAGGTCTCACTTCCTACTCAATTTAAGTGTCTAACTTAAGGAACTGCAAATATGTCCATGTAAGGTCTGACTTTATATAGAGATTTACATGTCCATCACAATCTCGCCAAGTACTGTCATGACGTAAATTGTAACTTCAAGTGTTCCTTTTAATTAGATGGCACATAACTTAATTTATAAGGGTACTAGTTTTGATTTTATGTGGTCAAATCAAATATGTACAAAGATGTCACGCATTCATCTTGTAGCATAAATTTAATAAAAAACTTTTTATTACCAATTCATAAAGATCAAATTATCAAAGTTTTGATTGAGGTATTGGGTTCACCAATCAAGGAATTTAGCGTTAATTATCGTCCATAATACCGTACTTTTGCATAAGTGTAAACACTTAGTGTTTCGGTAATTACCACCGTGGCGCATGGAATTAAAACCACCCGCCTTAAGATGATTTTGTACGCATAGCCTACTTGGTAACTCCAATTTGACTCAAGCACGCAGAGAGTTTGGTGTCAAGCAATAACCTCCTCTTTAGGGTCACAATTTAATGCGCCCTCCTAGTACTTCCACACAAATTGTTAAATTGGATGAGCTGCTCTCACTTTTTGTACCAAAATCATCAATCAATTAAACTATTGAAAACTTAACTCTTCAAAACAAATCAAATTTCACCATTGTTTAGTCCGTATTATTTTTCTATTCAAAATTACCCTTTGCTTAAAACTGTCTAACATAATAAACAAACAAGTAAACAAATGAAAAATAAACAACTAAAAAACCAATGCACACATAATAAAAATTTTTAATACGTGTAAACAAGTAGCTACATGCAAGTTATTCAATAAAACCCTATTAATAATCAATGTCTAGGTTAATTAATGTATATATTAATTAGGGCTTTCACTCTCTCAATTGAAAGTGAGCCACATACATCGACGAATCGATTGCGTAAACCCATAATTAATAATATACCAAATTGCACATAATTTGATTCATTAATGTATATAATTGGAGTCTTCCCCAATTCAAGATTTATCATAAATAAACATGTGATAAAATATCTTAACAATTAAACAATATCCATGACGAACATGCATGTATCATCATGGATATATCATAACAATTATACAAATAGTCACAAGATCGCATATTAAAATTTCATGTCACATAACACTTTATTCATGAATATATCACGTAACAAATATATTAATTCTAGGTTTCGATATTGATAACATAACAATTATATAAACCCTAAAATAATTTTTAACAAAAATCGACTAAATAAAATTTTAGGGTTTCGACCCATAAAATTTTTTAATTCGATCCATAATTTTTTTTAAAACAAATAGGGCAAAAGCCCTAATCTTAAAATTAGGGTTTACATAATCATAACCAAAACCCTAGAATTATTATATCAAACAACATACAATATTCGTTTTTTTACGTGTTTAGAAATTGATTACTCATTAAACCAAGCTTGTGATGCCACTGTTGGAATTATATAACATGACTAATCGTAAATATAAACAATAAACATCAAGTACACATGTGGAAGCGTATAGGGACATATAATGAATAATTAATTAACTAAAGCATAAAGTATGCGTATTGTGGAAAACTAGAAGGGGGGTTGAATAGTTTTACCAATTAAAACTTCGTTTTAAAATATTTAGATTGACTTATGTCAATCTATTTGGTTGTTTAAATTGGACGTTGATAGATAGATATATAAACGTGTAATGAAAGATAAAGAGTAAGAAGCACATCACCACGACACAAGTATTTATAGTGGTTCGGCTACAAGGACACCTTCCTTGCCTTACTCCACTCCCCGAGTCACCTACTCGAGAGTTCGTAAACACTACACGACACCAACTCCTTATGGCGCCGAAGCCTTCACAACGTTGCTTACTCTTTTCTAAGACTAGGCTAACCACGGGTTCTTTCACTCCAAGGTGAACCACACCTAACACAACATCTCCTACCCTTTATTCGGTGCTAGGCTAACCACTGGGTTCTTTCACACCATGGTGAAACACACCTACACAACGTCGTCTACCCTTTATTAGGTACTAGGCTAAGCACCTAGTTCCATTGCAATGGAGGAACTACTACCCAACGACTAATCCCAAAGGAGATCTACTCCTTTACAACATCATCAAGGATATCAATATCCTTGGATCTAGTACTAATCTATCTTGTACATCGAAACACACCATATCGAATGTACATCTAAGGCACCTTTCACTAATGCCTTTAGATAGATCTTCAAGACACCTTTCACTAATGTCTTGTAACTTGGCTTCTAGGCACCTTTCACTAATGCCTACAATATGGACGATCGACACCTTTCACTAATGTCTTCGTCTTGACCCTTGAGACATCTTTCACTAATGTCTTCAACACTACACTTTTAGAAGAAAGAAAGGAATCATCAACAAGAAGACTTGATGAGCCTTGATGATGAGGAAGCATGGCAACTCATGGACTTGAGCTTGCTCGACTTCAAAGGTGGTGATCTTGCCTTTAAGAGAACCTAGAAGATCACACAAAAATAAACTACAAACATAGATCTCTTGGATCCGAGGTTGTGAGTTTTAACTCGTGGAGAAAGTGTGTTAGAAAGGTGTGAGAAACAATGAAGAAATGGCTCACTATTTATAGAAGAAAAAATCTCGTTCCTCGGATCCCACGGATCCTTCCACGAGGATCCGTCTAGCGTTAAGCTAGGGATCCGTGGACGCCCTTTACCCATGGGTATTTTGGTTATGGGTCATGGGTGATGGGTTGAACCATATATCTTTAGCTAGATACAATGTATCTCTTGAGTGCAATGCACTTAGTCACTTGGGTATGGGTTGATCCATGGGTTATGAATATTATCCATGTATGATATAAGCATGATGTCATGCAATGGGTTATGGGTCAAGCTCCATGGGTCATGGGCTTTGGGTTGTACCCAACCACATTTAATGTATTTGCCCAATAGGTTATGATACTTAAGTTTCTACCCATTTATATTACCCAATATACTACATACTAGTTATGTGTATATTTTACCCAAATATGTAAACACTAGTTGTTGTACATATGTAATATTAAATCATAAAATCACTTATACTTGTTTTAGTGTTTTATGTGAAAATGTGAATATGTTAGAAACTATTAGTTCAAACCATTTACGTATTTTATTTGTTTCGCTAACATGATTTTACGTTTGTTATCGACAAAACATTAGAAGATCGTAAAATATAAATAAACGTTTTTACGGCTTATTTGTATTAACAATCTCCCCCTTTTTGTAATATAAAATTATTTTAAGAAAAAGCTAAAATTCGTAAAAGTTTGAATTTGTAGTTTTTACTATACCAATTGTGGAAAACTAGAAGGGGGGGGGGTTGAATAGTTTTACCAATTAAAACTTCGTTTTAAAATATTTAGATCGACTTATGTCAATCTATTTGGTTGTTTATGTTGGACGTTGATAGATAGATATATAAACGTAATGAAAGATAAAGTAAAAGCACATCACCACGACACAAGTATTTATAGTGGTTCGGCTACAAGGACACCTTCCTTGCTCTACTCCACCCCCGAGTCACCTACTCGAGAGTTCGTAAACACTACACGACACCAACTCCTTATGGCGGAGAAGCCTTCACAACGTTGGCTACTCTTTTTTCGGTACTAGGCTAACCACCGGGTTCTTTCACTCCAAGGTGAACCACACCTAACACAACATTGCCTACCCTTTATTCGGTGCTAGGCTAACCACCGGGTTCTTTCACACCAAGGTGAACCACACCTACACAACCTCGCCTACCCTTTATTAGGTACTAGGCTAAGCACCTAGTTCCATTGCAATGGAGGAACGACTACCCAACACTACACCAATGACTAATCCCAAAGGAGATCTACTCCTTTACAACATCATCAAGGATATCAATATCCTTGGATCTAGTACTAATCTATCTTGTACATCGAAACACACCATATCGAATGTACATCTAAGGCACCTTTCACTAATGCCATTAGCTAGATCTTCAAGACACCTTTCACTAATGTCTTGTGGCTAGATCTTCAAAACACCTTTCACTAATGTCTCGTAACTTGGCTTCTAGGCACCTTTCACTAATGCCTACAATATGGACAATCAACACCTTTCACTAATGTCTTCGTCTTGACCCTTGAGACATCTTTCACTAATGTCTTCAACACTACACTTTTAGAAGAAAGAAAGGAATCATCAACAAGAAGACTTCAGTTGCCTTGATGATGAGGAAGCATGGAAACTCATGGACTTGAGCTTGCTCGACTTCAAAGGTGGTGATCTTGCCTTTAAGAGGAACATAGAAGATCACACAAAACAAAACTACAAACATAGATCTCTTGGATCTAAGGTTAGTGAGTTTTAACTCGTGGAGAAAGTGTGTTAGAAAGGGTGAGAAACAATGAAGAAACGGCTCACTATTTATAGAAGAAAAAATCTCGCTCCTCGGATCCCACGGATCCTTCCACGCGGATCCGTCTAGCGTTAAGTTAGGGATCCGTGGGATGCTCCCTTTACCCGTGGGTATTTTGGTTATGGGTCATGGGTCATGGGTTGAACCATGGATCTTTAGCTAGATACTATGTATCTCTCGAGTGCAATGCACTTAGTCACTGGGTATGGGTTGATCCATGGGTTATGGATATTATCCATGTATGATATAAGCATGATGTCATGCAATGGGTTATGGGTCAAGCTCCATGGGTCATGGGCTTTGGGTTGTACCCAACTACATTCAATGTATTTGCCCAATGGGTTATGATACTTAAGTTTCTACCTATTTATATTACCCGATATACTACATACTAGTTATGTGTATTTTTTACCCAAATATGTAAACACTAGTTGTTGTACATATGTAATATTAAATCATAAAATCACTTATACTTGTTTTAGTGTTTTATGTGAAAATGTGAATATGTTAGAAACTATTAGTTCAAACCATTTACGTATTTTATTTGTTTCGTTAACATGATTTTACATTTGTTATCGACAAAACATTAGAAGATCGTAAAATATAAATAAACGTTTTTACGGATTATTTGTATTAATAATCTCCCCCTTTTCGTTGATGACAAAACATAAAATTATTTTACGGAAAAGCTAAAATTCGTAAAAGTTTGAATTTGTAGTTTTTACTTTCTTCTCCCCCTTTTTGTCGAAACAAAAAGAGCTTCGAAAGAAAGCAACATATTGTTCTTAACAAAAACATGTGAAAGAAATAAAAAGAAATAGAGAGCAAGTAACGGGAAAGGATCTCATCTTTACTCCTCCTTGACGAGTCCATCCCTATGTAAGGGCGTCAAGATAGTATTACTAATCTAGTTTGTTTGCAAGTAAGTTTGCAAAAGATTTCGTCTAAGTGACGAATGTGCTCCCCCTTGATGATTGCAATTTTGCAAAGGGATGTCACGAAATGTAATCCTAATATTGCAAGTAATTTGCAATGTATTGCTTTGACATAAATCTCCCCCTAACTTTAGGATGTCAAAGTCTTCATGTGTAAATTGAATAACTACAAAACAAAGGTTAGAAAGCAAGTATAATTCACAATTTCGCAAATGTGGTCCAAGTTAGTAGAAAATAGTTTTACGTCTCACGGATCCCACGGTTCCCTCTAGTAGGGATCCGTCTAGGAAATTCGAGGATCCGTATAGCTGATGATCAATTTCAGCAATGGTGATATAACAAGTAATGTTATCACAAAAGTGAGATATGAATACAATGTAATCATATACTCAGAAATATAACAAGTAGCATGTAATTTCATTTAATAAAACTTAGAGTTATGACTCTAAAAAATAAAAAATACATGACTAAAAATTTCTAGACCAACTATCGCTTGATGCTAGGACACCACTAAAATCATCTAGCTCAAGTTTTGTTTAGTTTTAATCTCGTCGAAACGTTCGAGGAGATGATAGAACATGAAACGTTGGTATTCTCGTACTTCATGTATCAAACTTTCAACATGTTGACAATGATAGCAATCTTTGTCATGGCTAGGTAGTGGTGGTGGAAGAAATGAAATGGCTTGATGCGAAGGATCAAGTGAAGCGGCCATGGAGCTTCAAACGACGGAGGATTGGTGGGCGCATTTGAGAATGGCTCGACCAAGAATGATGGTGGTGGTAGAGAGGTGTCAACTTCCATATGGGCGGGTGGTTGACTTTGATGATTTCTCATAATCCAAATAGGATTATATGATGGAAACGGTGAAAAGGAAGCCAGAGCAAATGTTGACTCAACACCTAGATTTTGTACCATTATTCCTCCTAATGAGGAGAATGTTGTCGACGGAGGCGGATGAAACGGCCTAGGAGACAAATCCTCTAAATTGTAGAGGTGTAGTGATGATAGTGGAGATGTAAAGGAGATAGTTGTAGGAACCAATGGTGATGGTTTAGTGGAGATGATATTGTTTGGCCTAGGAGGTATGGTGGTGTTTGTCATAGGTAGTTTTGTGGGTACTATCCTTTTAGGAATTGGTTTAATTGGTTGAGGAAAGATCCTAGCATTTGTTGGCTTGACCGGAGATGATTCGGTTGAAGAGATTTCGTGTATAACACGAGCCTTTTTCTTGGGTGATTCTTTGGTGGATAAGTTACTACTTGGAGTTTTCCTCATGATGAGATGATTTCAAGAGGTTTGTAAGGGTTTCTAAAGTGCTGAAAGTTAGGATGAAGGTGATGACTACGGAAGTCCTAACAATGTGGTTTATAAAGCAAGAGATTTGGCAAGTGCATTTAAGCCTTAAGCCACTAAGATTCATTGGCATGTGATGATTAACATGCACAAGAGTCAACTCGAGTTTGTCTTGATCTAGGAACTCATTTAAGATGAGATGGAGTGTTTGAGTTAGAAAGATGAGTTGAAATGATTGCTTTAGCAAGATTTGACATAAAATATCATCCGATCCCATGATTCCTCCTCGGGGATCCGCCTAGGCTAATCCTAGGGATCCGGCTCTCGTGACTATGAAAGAGTGGAAATGATGTTTCTAAGATCTAAGATCTATATTACCTTGAGTGTTTCAGTCCTCCTAAGTTCCTAAGATGAGGGTATACTTGAATGATCAAGAGTAATGAGTGTTATACTAAATGATTGCTTTTTATGGAAGAAATTGGAACTTTCATGAGTACCAATGAATGAGCAAGGATGACACTAAAGATGAGAGTGTCAATTGAAGCTAAATGATCCTAGAGATCAGGTTGTGACTTAGGATAGTGTTTTGGAAAATATACTAAAGGCTTTGAGATGGGAAAACTATAATTTGATCAACTTTGATCAATTTTGAGGTAAGGATGATTTATGATCAATTTTTCCATAATCGAAAGATTTCAAAGGCTAGATGTGAGGGATCATGTGAGAATGATGAGTGATCTAGAGAGCGGAAGAGTAATGGGTTTAAGTGAAAATGATAGATCTATAAGCGTCTTGAGTATGATCTAAGTGAGTTGAGTAGGAAAGGATCTACTTAACTTGATAAGGACTTGATTTGCCTTAAGATACTATGTATAGCTTAGTGTGAGGTTTTCTAAGGGCATGATTGAAATACAATGCTTGCAATTGCATTTTTCATTTGTTTGATCCCACGGTTCCCCAAGTGTGAGGGATCCGTCTAGCACAAACTTTGGGATCCGTCCATCCGCTAAGCGAACCTTTACTAAAGGTATGCAATGACTTTGACAATGCATCATATTTCAATTTTCGAGGTTCTAACACTAAGATATCAAATGAGATCGAGCTCACAATAACACGAGGTTTATCAAACTTAACAAGCACTATTCAAGAAACTCAAAACATATTTACGATCTAGATTAGTAAATCGTTTGTATTAAGAATGGCGGCAAGGTATATGTCAAGAAAGAAAAGTGTAATTGATAGTATTCACGACAATAGAGTTGTGAGGTGCTAGTTCAAGAAAATCCTATACTTCATCCTGAGTTGTTGTTTTGGTCAACTAAGCAATGAGCTATGCGGTCATTACGGATGGTGATTGGCATACAATGAACTTCATCCGTGAAGTCATGTAGCTCTTCTCGATCAAGGCAAGATAATCGCGATGAGGAAAGTGGTTGTGATTAACTAAAGGAAGAATCAATTTTCTGACTTGTTTGATTAGTAATCCTAAGACAACGCAAAGTATTTCCATTGTAAACTTACTTTAGGAAGACATAGGAGTATAGATTTCTCAGTGAGAGAATGAATATGAGACTATTACTAGCGGTGCTCAATTACGCTAAACACGACCATTTTACGGGTGATTCCACATACCCAACTTCCATCAAGGAAGCAATTCAACCGTTAGGTCAAATTGAGTTTCTAGTGCAATAAGTTCTTCAAGATTCATTCTCAAGTTAGGAAAATTTATATTCCTACAATGGCTATCAAGTGTAACAATGATGATACTTTGTTTCGCTTTTATTAATATTATACCGAAACTACTAAGGTGACGAAGGTGTCATTTTTAAATATAAAAATCTAAAGTTGTCCATAAGGTGAACAAAAATGGTTGTGTGAGCTACTTCAACATATGTTGTTGGAAAACTCGAGTTTGGATTTTCGGATATGACCAATTATATTTGCGTTGCAAAATAATTTACTTGAGTATATCGGATGAAATAATCAAGTTGTCAATCCTACTATGAAGCTTGGAAAGCGATCATGAAATGGAAAACGGGAGAGTACATCATCAACACAAGTGTAGGTTATGATCCGATGTACATTCTTGTGGTTTTTAGAAAACGACACAAGAAATATGAAATCAAGAAATCATATAAGCACATAAAACATTTATGTTGCACATATGACAAACTTAACAAGAAGCCTTTTAGTATATTACATGTTTTAAGCATTTTTAAACTTATATGACTTATCTAAGTATTTAAACTAACATTTTCGACACACCTAGATGTTATCCCAAACACTCCTTCAAAAAGCACATTGATTAATAAAATATTACTAAATTGACAAACAAGAGAATAAATAGCAAGGTGAGGAAACCACATATGTTATTCAAACAAACAAGCACAAAAACTATTTGAGATAAGCAAATAATCAAGTGATGCAAGGTAAGACAATATATCATTTAGCATAGCATACGAAAGTTCTTTTCATCGCTTTGTGTTAAATATAAACATGTATACCAAGCTTGATTAGTTTCTTTTATAAATATGATCAAAACCTTAATTTCAAAAGAGGACACATTGTTATTCAAGGACGAAAACATCCGTCTCCAATTAGATCAAAAGTTTGTGCAAAAGTTATGACCCAAAAATGACTTTCTATTATGAATCAATGATTCTATAAATTATTGTCTTGAATCGGTTTATGAAATCATTTTTAAATGAAAGTAGACTCAAATACCTTTAAAACGATAGGTGGCACGACTTCTAACGACTTACGGTTAATTAGTTATGAATTTTAAAATTCGATAAAATCGTTCTTCACTGCCACGGATCCCACGGATCCCTTGCTGAGGATCCGTCCGGTGTAAAGCGAGGATCCATGGATCCGACTACATAAATACAAAATGCATGTTTTGACCCGACGAAAAGGTTTAACCTTTGTAGACTTTTTAGTGAAGTTATATTACCCATTTTTACCTTTATTCAAGCTTGATTAACAAGATATCTAACAACAACAAAAAAAAAAAAAAAAAAAATCAACAAAACACTTTTTATATTATGCTTATTATAAGAGAGAAGCATATATCACAATTTTATCCTCAAGCAAATAGAACGTTTTTGACCAACTAATTGTAACTAAGAGAACATACCTTTGCTATATTCTCTTTGTATGGTTTTAGAAACCATGGACGCGAAAAAATTCATGAGCTTTAAAAATACTTAATCGTATTTTGGAAAAGCAAGTTGTGGTCACTTTGTATTCTTCTTTGAGATCTCCAGATTCATGTTGTGAGAAAGACAATACTAAACAGTCTTTTTGCGAAAAGAAATATTTAGATAGATTCTTCATGATCTTCTTGGTAACCCTTAATCCAAGTATGGAAAATACTTAACAAGGAAAATGTTAGAACATTCTATTATTGTCCAACAATAAACATTATAATGATTTTTAAAACATGACTTAAAAAAAATCCTTCTTTGTAGTTTCAAACATACACGGATCGTATCAAGTTTCTAAAGTACAACATACTCTAACAAACTTGGTAACGAAGCTCTGATACCAATTGTGGAAAACTAGAAGGGGGGTTGAATAGTTTTACCAATTAAAACTTCGTTTTAAAATATTTAGATCGACTTATGTCAATCTATTTGGTTGTTTATGTTGGACGTTGATAGATAGATATATAAACGTGTAATGAAAGATAAAGAGTAAAGCACATCACCACGACACAAGTATTTATAGTGGTTCGCCACAAGGACACCTTCCTTGCCTACTCCACTCCCGAGTCACCTACTCGAGAGTTCGTAAACACTACACGACACCAACTCCTTATGGCGCCAAGCCTTCACAACGTTGCCTACTCTTTTTCCTAGACTAGGCTAACCAGGGTTCTTTCACCCAAGGTGAACCACACCTAACACAACATCGCCTACCCTTTATTCGGTGCTAGGCTAACCACCGGGTTCTTTCACACCAAGGTGAACCACACCTACACAACGTCGCCTACCCTTTATTAGTTACTAGGCTAAGCACCTAATTCCATTGCAATGGAGGAACTACTACCCAACACTACACCAACGACTAATCCCAAAGGATATCTACTCCTTTACAACATCATCAAGGATATCAATATCCTTGGATCTAGTACTAATCTATCTTGTACATCAAAACACACCATATCGAATGTACATCTAAGGCACCTTTCACTAATGCCTTTAGCTAGATCTTCAAGACACCTTTCACTAATGTCTTATGGCTAGATCTTCAAGACACCTTTCACTAATGTCTTGTAACTCGACTTCTAGGCACCTTCACTAATGCCTACAATATGGATGATCGACACCCTTCACTAATGTCTTCGTCTTGACCCTCGAGACATCTTTCACTAATGTCTTCAACACTACACTTCTTAGAAGAAGAAAGGAATCATCAACAAGAAGACTTCAAGATCCTTGATGATGAGAAAGCATGGCTACTCATGGACTTGAGCTTGCTCGACTTCAAAGGTGGTGATCTTGCCTTTAAGAGAACCTAGAAGATCACACAAAACAAAACTACAAACATAGATCTCTTGGATCCGAGGTTAGTAAGTTTTAACTCGGGGAGAAAGTGTGTTAGAAAGGGGTGAGAAACAATGAAGAAATGGTTCACTATTTATAGAAGAAAAATCTCATCTCCCGGATCCCACGGATCCCTTCCTGAGGATCCGTCTAGCGTTAAGCTAGGGATCCGTGGGACGCCCTTTACCCATGGGTATTTTGGTTATGGGTCATGGGTCATGGGTTGAACCATGGATCTTTAGCTAGATACAATGTATCTCTTGAGTGCAATGCACTTAGTCACTTGGGTATGGGTTGATGCATGGGTTATGGATATTATCCATGTATGATATAAGCATGATGTCATGCAATGGGTTATGGGTCAAGCTCCATGGGTCATGGGCTTTGGGTTGTACCCAACTACATTCAATGTATTTGCCCAATGGGTTATGATACTTAAGTTTCTACCCATTTATATTACCCAATACGCTACATACTAGTTATGTGTATATTTTACCCAAATATGTAAACACTAGTTGTTGTACATATGTAATATTAAATCATAAAATCACTTATACTTGTTTTAGTGTTTTATGTGAAAATGTGAATATGTTAGAAACTATTAGTTCAAGCCATTTACGTATTTTATTTGTTTCGTTAACATGATTTTACGTTTGTTATCGACAAAACATTAGAAGATCGTAAAATATAAATAAACGTTTTTACGGCTTATTTGTATTAACACGTACCTTTCTTGATTCTAGCCGAACAAGAATCAAATCCACAAAACTAGCAATTGGATGAACCCTAATTAGGGTTTATAGGATTATGTGAATTACCCTCACCGCTTTGTAATTCAATCCAAGAATACTAACAATAATGTGTTAGTACCACTTTCTTGTACACACGTACTATACCGAATTAAAGGAATGCTAGTTTTAATTAAACAAAATAATTTGGTTTGGAAAAGTTTATGGATCGACACCCATGGTGTGATTGTCGACCGAACACAAGCAAAAACACACACAAACTATTTTAGGTTTTAGCTTATGAGTACAAGAGATAAATTACAAACACCCTTGGTTTTGTATTTATACCCAAACTAACTTGGTGAACAAGTTTGAGTTGTAGTTAGGTTGGGTTTGGTCTCCTTGGTCGATCGGTTAGTAATCCCATGAGGGATTCCTGAACCTTCCCAATATTTACAACTTAGTCCTTTTTCCAATTACATTTAACGACCGTTAGTCCATTACAACTAATTACTTAACGTCCGTTATGTTATTTCGTTTAATTAATAAATAAATAAAACTATTACATTTAATTATTAACTTTAATTCTCATACGCAAAGTGTGCAATCCCGTGGTCTCGAGTTCGATCCTAACACACGTCTATTAATTTATTGTCCATTAAACCAACACCTTGAACATGGGGCAATAATGTAATTATGATGCAGTACATATCAAAGAGTTTGCAGACTTATTCAAGTTAACAGTCGCAGAAAAATACCGAAACTTAAAAAGCGGTAGTTACATGCCACATATGCACATTGCGCAGGAAACTCGTGGACGGACATTGTTGCCAAAGATGTTTTAGGCTCATCTTCGGGCTATAATCCTTCCTCTGACCCAATTTTGATTTCTTCCAATTTTTATCATTTTTTTACTTATTAGACATCAGATTTAGTTATCTAACAATATTACGTATCATTTTCTCTCATAGCGTAGCATACAAAGTTGGATTTGAGTCCAATTTTCGTGTAGCAGTTTTCCTTGTTTTGGAATAAATGCATTGTTATATTCAGTATGAATCTGTTAACTTTTGGGGTGATAATTTGTGGCAAACATATCATTCTATCAATTGCTAATGGCTTTCAAGTTATGGTTCATTGCAGGATTAATTACAGGGGTTAAACTTGGACAAAGGATAAAAGATTTAAAGTTCCAAGATGTTCATTTCTCTGAAGCTTTCATCGTTTCTGGCGATGAGTCATTTATAGCCGTTAGAGGGTCTTAGTGAAACTTAATCTCCTATTTAATAAGTCCTTAATCTAGGGTTACACACACTGAGTGTGCGATCTTTTGTATCACACTCTTCTCTTCTTTCTCGATCATTTCACCGATCTTGTCTTGTCTTTACATTTATATGATTATTGTCTCATTGACATTAATCTAATCTTGTAACATTCGGATACTATTAAACGTAATCTAATCGACTATTGCGACTTAGATCCGAATAAAGGTTCTATTGTTCATCTTGTGTTGCCTATACTTTCGTGACATGGTATCGAGCTACGTGCTCATTGATTCTCTTCGGTAACAAATTGGTGGTTTGGGGTTATTGCTACTAGCGTAATCACCGGTTATATTCTACTTACAATTAGCCCTAGACTAAGTGAATCTAGGGTAATTGTGACTTGTTCTTCCACGCATATTTCTCTCGTAAGTCTAAGTCTTATCCTTTCTTCAAACATACAAGACTTAAGTCTTTGTGGGTGCAAACGGGTAGACTAACATCTTGATCGCCACCTTTGAGTGGTACGAATACCGCCTGGTTTACCCTAGTCCATGTGCTTGGTACTGTTGTTTCTTAAATTCAAGGTCTTATTACTTTGTCTATTTTGTCTTATTATTATCTCTCAGATGTGACTTTTGTCATCTTATTATATCTATCTCGTCTTATTGCTTGAATTATGGCCATTGGTGATGATAATATTGGTGGCTCTTCCACCGAGAAAAGCTTATCCTTTGGAGATGCTTTGTATTTGCATCCTAACAATACCAATGGCACTCCCATTATTTCTATTAAACTCACTGGGCCGAAAATTATAAAATATGGAATATGGCCATGACTTTTGCTTTAAGGAACCATAATAAGTTAGGGTTTATTGATGGTACTTGATAAGAGATGATTCGAACCCTAGTCTTGCTAATCAATGGGATACTTGTAACTCTGTTGTGGTTACTTGGATTCTTAATTCTCTCACCGAACTATTCATTGGTGCTATATATGCTAAACCGCTTATGAAATGTGGAATGATCTTAAAGATACCTATGATAAGGTTGATGGTTCACTATCTTTAATTTGCATAAAAATATAAACTCTCTTAGTCAAAGTGGGTCCTCTCTTGTCGACTATTATAACAACCTTAACTCTTTATGGAAACAATTTGATTGTATGATCGACTTGCCTCCCGCACTTGTGAGGTCAGAAACATTTTGAAAACATAATCGGTGATCAAGTTAATGCAATTTCTTATGGGTCTGATGACTCCTATGTCCCCATCAAGCAATATTTTAACCGAGATCCTTTACCTAATGTCAAGCGCTGCTCGTTGTCTCGAAGAAGAATCTCACGAAATGTTTCATCCGGGAATAGCTCGCTAAACCCAATGCTACGACCTTTGCCGCAAAAACGCGTCGATGGTGGAAAATTTTTGATAACAAAAAGGTTTTAACAACAAAGGTTCGGTTTTAATAATGGTAACAACTCAAATAGCAGAGGACCAAACATGAATCTCAAATGTACTAATTGCAAAAACACAGTCACACTGTTGATAGATGTTATGATCTTGTTGGTTATCTGCTTTGGATATGTTAAAAGGAATTTTAATGGTAAACCTTTCAAGATAACAATGTTTCACTTTGAAACTAATCATGTCACCGATAATAGTGCTAGCAACTCTCCTGTTTCCTTGTCTAATGAACATTTCTCCGGACTTATGAGTCTTCTCAATGACAACAATGTGTCATCTCGCTAATGCCAACTTGGCGGGTAAATTTTTCGTGAACCTTCTTTAATGGCGGTGTCAAGTTTAATGTAAATTTTAATAAATTTTTAACAACAACACAAAATCTCTATCCGAAACATCGGTCTTGGTTGGATTGTTGATTCGTGCAAATCAAGACATGACCTGTTCGAAAACTTTTAATCAATGTTGTTAACATTTCAAATCTTGGCTTAACTGTTGGACATCCCAACGGTACTCGTGCCTTAATTACTAAAATTGGTGATTTAAAGGTCAATAATGACCTAACTCTTTTGATGTACTTGTTGTTCCCGAGTACAATGTTAGTCTGCATGTGCTCATAAAATTGCTAGAGACAATAAGATGTTTGTTGGGTTTAATGAATCTAATTGCTATATCTGATTTACATCAAAAAGGATTGTGGGGATTGGTAAACAATACAATGGGTTATATATGTTTGATATTGATTCTACATGTAAGATTATTTCTAATAACCGCATATCTGTTTGTCATGTTTCTAAAAATCTTTGGCATCAAAGACTTGGTCATCCTCCGACCAAGTCCTACACATACTTAAACCCACTCTTAAATTTGATAGTACATCCGAAATCGATCATCTCGTGATACTTGTAATAAAGCTAAACAAACAGAGAACCATTCCTCAAGTGAACATAAATCAACTAAAATTGGTCAACTTGTCCATCTTGATGTATGGGGACCATATAAAGTCACTAGCAGAGATGCTTACAAATATTTTCTAACGCTTGTTGATGACTATTCCGAGGCGATGTTATGCTTAAGGGAAGGATGATGTTTATATTTCCATTGTTAACTTTACTCATATGCTATCAAATCAATTTGAACACAATGTCAAGATTTTTAGAAGTGATAATGGGATAGAATTTGTCAATAATAAACTTCAACATTTTTTCCATGAAAAAGGAATTTTACATCAAACCTCTTGTGTTTATACACCACAACAAAATGGTATAGTAGAAAGGAAACATAGGCATCTCCTTAATGTAGCTAGATCCCTTATGTTTGGGAATTACCTCTAAATCTTTGGTCCGAATGTGTTCTAAGCTGCGCCTATGTCATAAGCAGTTACCTCTTGGCCTAAATCTGCAAGTCCCCTTCTTCCTTGTGTATGGGCATGACCCTTCACTCTCTCTCCTTAGAGTCTTTGGTACGCTTATGCTATGCCACCATTCTCAACATCTCCGATAAATTTGGTAGTAGGTGCGAAAAAGTGTCCTTATTGGTTACTCAAATGAGAAGTTAGGCTATAAACTCTTGAGCCTAGAAACAAAAATATCTTTTACTCCGTAGATGTCAAATTTTATGAAACTGCTTTTCCTTCAAATGAAAAATACTTTGTCAAAACCTTTTGTTGAAACTTTTGTACCAAAAGATTTAAATCACAAAATTTCTTTGACTCACAAATAAGTCTCAATGATGAAGGAGAGGACATCCTATGATGATGGCACGGTGGTAAGTCATCCTACTAGGATTGACGAACCGGTTGCAACATCTATAAATGATAATACACACCGAGGGCACCATATCACATGAATCACATCCTGCTAATGCATCTTCCGATTCTACCGATACTACACCGATTCTGCTTGAACAAGAAAGAGGCTTGCCACCACTATCGCTAGAAGGTCAACCGAGTCTCTAAGTTGCCCGAGAATCTTAACGACTTTATTGTAGAAGGAAAAGTCAAATATGGTGTTGAAAAGGTTGTTAATTACTCTAATCTTAACAAAGATAATTCTCGCTTTGCATCTAGTCTTAATAAAAGTTTTGAACCCACATTATGAAGAAGCTATCCTTGATAGTAATTGGGTTGATGCTATGAACTCGAAATTGAGGCCTTAAATGAAAACCATGCTTGGGATATAACCGATCTACCTCTTAATAGAACTCCTATTGGGTACAAATGGATCTTTAAAATCAAGTATAAAGCTAATGGTGAAGTTGATAGATACAAGGCTAGATTAGTTGTTAAAGGCTATAACCAAAGGAAGGAATAGACTATGATGAAACTTTTTCCCTGTTGTGAAAATGTCTCTCGTTAGATGTCTTATTGCCTTAGTCAGAAAACAAATGGCCTCTTTTTCAACTTGATGTTAACAATGCTTTCTTGTATGGAGATCTTGATGAGGATATCTATATGACCATCCCAAGGGGTCTCGTAATGAGAACAATAAAAATAAAGTTTGTAAACTTGTCAAGTCTCTATATGGCCTAAAACAAGCTCCTGTGAAATGGAATGAAAACTTGTCGGTGTTTTAAAAGAAAATAACTTTGTTCAATCATTAATGATCACTCCTTGTTCACCAAAACAGAGAATAATAAGTTTATTGCTCGCTTGTTTATGTGGATGATATTGTTCTTACCGGAAGCTGTATTGATGAGATAAATCTGTTTAAAGAGTTTCTAAAATCCAAATTTCATATCAAAGACTGGGAAATCTAAAATATTTCCTTGGCATTGAGGTTTTAAAACTGGAATGACATTTGTCTTTCTCAAAGAAAATACTTGTCTTGAACTCCTCAAAGAATTTGGTCTTCTTGGTGCAAAACTGTGTCCACTCTATGGAACCCAACTCGTCTTCCATACATTACCACCGCCGATGACCCCTTGCTTGTCAACATCATCGGTTATCGGGTTACTTGGGAAACTTATCTATCTCACCCATACAAGACGACATCTCATACTCGGCTCATTGTCCGCACAATATATGCATTCTCCTTAAAATCTCATCCGGAATGTGCCTCAATGTTCGAGATATCTAAAAGGAGCTCCGTGAAAATGTATAAGGTACAATTTCAAAGAACTCGAAAATCATCTTCAAGGATATAGTGATCTCGATTAGGCCAATGCAAGAAAACCGTAAAATCATCACGTGTTATTGTGTTTTCTTCAATGATCGCTTAATCTCATGGAAAGTAAAAACAAAACACTCTTTCAAAATCTTCCATGTAAGCAGTATAGATCTATGTCTCGCGCTCAGGAAATCATTGGATTCAAAAATCCTAAAAGATCTAAAAGTTGATATCAATCTTCCTGTCAATCTTTTTTGTGACAACAACCGCTTTACAACTTCTTGTCAACCCCACATTTTCCATGAAAGATCAAAACACTTTGAAATTGATGTTCACTTCATCGGGGAAAAATTTCTAGAGGTGTTATAAATGCTAAAAAGATTGGCTCTTCAAACCAAACCGCAGACATACTCACAAAGAACCTCCCCGTCTATCAAAGATAAATTTTGTGTGAAAATTGATATTGTTTGATATGTTTGCTCATCGATTAAGGGGAATGTTAAATTTTGGGGTGATAATCTGTGGCAAACATATCATTCTATCAATTCTAATGGCTTTCAAGTTATGGTTCATTGCGGGGATTAATTACAGGGTTAAACTTGGACAAAGGATAAAGATTTAAAGTTCCAAGATGTTCATTTCATTTCACGTTTTCATCGTTTCACGATGAGTCATTTATACCGTTAGAGGTCTTATTGAAACTTAATCTCCTATTTAATAAGTCCTTAATCTAGGGTACACACACTGAGTGTGCATCTCAGATCACACTCTTCTCTTCTTTCCGATCATTTCACCGATCTTGTCTTGCCTTTTACATTTATATGATTATTGTCTCATTGACATTAATCTAATCTCAGAACATTCGGATACTATTGTAACGTAATATGTTCGACTATCGCAGCCAGATCCGAATAAAGGTCTATTGCTCATCTTCGTCATTTATACTTTCGTACAGAATCTGTTAGCCATTCTGTATATTTTTCTTTCGAGAAAATGTATGTCACATAGTAGCAATCGCAAACTAGTATAAGACACTTACAGATATGTAATGTTCGTTACTTATATTCCATCCACCCGTGTAGTATCTGAAATCATCCATGGGGTCTTTCCTTAGCGTCCGCTTATCAGCCAATATCAAAGACGAGTGGGCATCACCACTTTCCATTTGAAGAATCACCCGACCAGCATGGAACCTACTAGTAATCACCCCTACACAAAACTCAAAAATAAACCAAATGACAATCACATTCTTCAAATATACTCATAAACTCACGAACAACAAAAAAACAATATACTTACCCGAAGATTGCTGCATTTGATGATGGATAATCTGCGAAGTTCCATGATTTAACAAGGTTAAAAAGATCGCTAGCAGCAAAAACAACATTAGTTTAGAAGAAAACATGATTGTTTTTTTCTTCTTTTTTGAACTTATGATATTTGAAACATATAGTTTGAGTATAAGGTGGGAATATGTTTTATGATATCTTATGAGCTGGGCTATGAATGGCTTAGAATTGAAATGGTTTCATGACATGTTCGAATGTGCCTTTTTTTAACGTTATATATATATGGCCGGCCCTTTGACAAGGATTCTTTCATTATGGTTGCATAAAAGTCAACACGTGTGTTTAATTTACATATAGCATAATAATATAGAAATTTAATATTCCATTAATATTTATCATGAATATCGATTCGACGTAGTGAGAAAAAGAATAAACTTTTTAGACATTAACTGACGTTTTTTTTCTTTAAGATACGACCAAATTACGACCATTTTACCATTCGAAAATATTTCAAAAAAAGAAATTCGAAAAAAATTGAAATTTCAAAAAAAATTCAAAAAATTTTGGAAAAAAATTTTGAAAAAAAGTATGTCGAAAAAAATTTTGAAAGCAGAAATTGTTATAATTTGGTCATAATACTTAAGGAAAACATAAAAATCGAGTTTTAATGCCTAAAAGAAATTTTTTTTAATTCGCCGTCGAATCGATATTCATGACAAGATAACGCTTAAAAGGTTATTAACCCTAATATATATGGCGACTGTGATATAATTCTTGGTTTGTTTTATTAGCACAATGATATTGATGCATCATTCTAATGGTAGAAAATGGGTGGTCATCTATATATGTTGGCTTCTATTTCGATACAAGAATCAAGAATGGATGGTAAAAAATCTATTTTCTTTTCAAATACACACATACTACATGAAATGCTACCCAAAAGTAAATTATAATCGAGGTTAGTAAATTGTTACATTGTCGGTCTGTCACCTAAGACTACTTTCGAAGTGCGTTGTTTATGCGAGTACTAACATTACGAGACTAATGCCCCAGCTTAACATGTCCAGTTATAGATGGCGTTTGTAACTAATCCAGCGCACAAAAGAGAGGGCAAACTATATGTAAATATGTAATAGAACATGTAAGACTAGGCGTATCTATGCGTGAGTGAGCCCAACTCACGAGTGAACCCTCTACACCAAAAGCAACTCACGGGTGAATAGGGAAAAAAACAACGTTCACAAAGGTGAGTGGTACATCACTCGGTTTCTGTGTATAGTTTTTATTATTTATTTGATTTGTGAGTGCATGTGAGGTTACTAGTGAGATTTATTTGTATAAAGTGGGTACTTAATAAAAGTTGAGTGTGATGAGATTGATAAGGGTGGATGGTGAGTGGGAGTGTAAGTGAAAAGTTTGAGAGAGAAAGCTGATGTGGCGATGAGGTGTAAGGTGAGTGAGTGTGTGTTCTGGTGACGGATAAAGGTAGTCTAAGTTCACAGGGTTGAGTATAATAGGCCGCGGACCGGATCGAATCAACCAGACTGAATTGGATCAACCGGACAGGACCGAACGTATTTTGGTCCGGTCCTGGTCCAACCTTTTCCTAGTATTTGGTCTTCGGTCTGGTCAAGTTCGGTCGTACGCAAAACCGGCTATTATCCTTTGTTAGATTGGACCAACTGACTAACCGACCGACCTAGACCTGGACCGAACATTTCAGTCTGCTCCTCGGTCCGGTGTTTTGGGCCAATTTGGTTTTCGGTCCGGTGACCATGCTCAGCCCTAAATCTCATATACTCGTAGGCATAAAACATCTTGTATTGACAAGACTGTTTTCATACATTAAAACCAATTATCATCCCAACTAACTTTCTCTCTCTTCTAACCGTTTTCCCTCTCTTTTCCAGCATGAAAAAACTCAAAATAACCATGAATTTTACCGCAATTCTCTATAGTTTTCAAATCTAGTTAGTGAATCTGAATCAGTAGGTTATTACGCATATCCATAGCCGTTTCAACCTCCTTTTTTTCCTTTTTTTTTTTTTTTTTCTCAATAATTGGTACTGTTTCATTCATTTCTAATGGCACTACAATCATCGAAGCAAAAAATGAAGTTTCCTTTGAAATTTAAGAATCATGTGGTGGAAAATTTAAATCAGAATCATGGGGAAACTAATTCCAATAGGAGTGGAGATGATGTTAGGGTGAAACTCGGGGTTGAAGATGTGCGAATTATGGATAAAAGTGAAAGCAGACTGGTGGAGTGTTCGGTAACGTGGGTAACTCTGATGTGGCACCTGATAGCCCTAATGTAAGTAATACTATGGTCAATAATGCTGAGTATGCCAATGTTTTGAATATAGATAGTCCTAATGTTTCTGTTAATGAGGTTGTACATGTTGATAATGTTGAAACTGTGATAGCAATGATATACAAACTCCATACCAATCATATGCTAATGTTGTGAATAATAGTGTTGTGAATACTTATAATACATTGAACTATAAACCAACTGTGATTAATGAAGATGGTGAGGAGTTTGTTATTTTTCACGAAGAGTTAGTTGTAAAAGGGAGCCTAAAATGGAAGCTAACAGTTTGTGGACATTTTGTGGGGTGTCATATGTATGCTGGTGAATTGAACTACCATCCAAGAAGAATGTGGAGTAAATATGGGTTGTTAGACGTACATGTGAATGGAAATGGCAAATGTTTCTTTAGATTTAAAAATGAGGAGGGTACGAATGAGGTATTAAGGCAGGGTCCATGGATTGTTTATCATAGGCCTTTGTTAGTGCAAAAGTGGGATCCAGTTGTTGGCATAGAGGTTAAAGAGCATACTAAGATTCCTATTTTGGATAAACTAACTAATGTACCTCTTGAGGCTTGGAGTTGTGATGAGATAAGTGCACTTGCATGCAGTCTAAGAACACCTCTAATAATGGACAATACTACTACTCAAATGTGTAAGTCTAGTGTGGGTAGGGCTGAATTTGCCAGAGTGCTTATTGAATTTGATGCCAAAATTGGATTTAAAGACAAAACCAGCATTCAATATAGGAATAAGGAGAATGAGGTTAAAGGTTCAAAAGTTGTGAATGTAGAGTATATGTGGAAACCTGAAGTCTGTTTACACTGCTCAGTGTTTGGACATGATTTTCAGAAATGCTACAAGAGACCAGGAACTAAGAAAGAATTAGAGGATGGAAAGAGGACATTAGAAACACAGAATGAGGATAAAGAAGGATTCACTGATGTACCAAGTAAGGGACAAGGGAAAGCAAATGGTGGTTTGAGGAATAATACTAATAACAATGTTGGAATGGGTGGGAATGGTGTGTTTGGAAGAAAAAAGGGTGGAAATAATGTAAAGCAGAGGAATAACAAAAGTGAAGCTAATTTTAGTAAAGTTGGTCAAAACAAGAATGGTAAAACATAGCCTGTTCCAAAAGATGTGGTGAAAGATATAAGGAAATCTGCAAACAAGTATGTTGTTCTTGAGGAGATGAGTATAGAGGAAAGAAATGAATTAGGAACTCTTAAAGACAAAATGATTGTTGATCAGTACTTGAATAAAAAACTGCAACCATCTATTCAAGAAACTAAAGATTGGACACAAGACATGATTGCCTGCTTTAAAGAAAAATAGGAAGATGGTAGAAGGAAAGAGAGTGACAAGTAGAATGAGAATGGGGAAGATGTTATGGAGAATATGAATGCAAATGCACAATCTTGGACAACCGTTGAGATTGTTGGTGGTAGTACAACTGTTCTAAATTGACAGTTGGTTTCTAAAAATGTTGTTTATGGATTTTAAGATTTCCTCTTAGAATATTAGAAGCATGAATCAGTTAAAAAGCCAGATGAAGTAGCTAAGTTAATAAGAGAGGAAATAATTAGTATTTGTGATGTGTTAGAAACTCATGTAAAACCAAAGAAGTTAGATGATATTGCTAGAAAAGTTGTTGGTAGCTGGGATTGGTGTTCTAATATTAAGTATAGCCAAATTTGATATAGGATTCTTATTGGGTGGAATAGTAGGTTGGTGAATCTGATGGTTGTGGGTATGTCAAGGCAAATGGTATTGTGTTTAATTGAAGTCATTAATACAACGGTGAAGTGTTTCTCTAGTTATGTTTATGTATCAAATAATGGAACTGAAAGAAAGGGCTTATGGAGGGAGTTAAATGCTGCAAAGTCTATAATCAATAATGATCTTTGGTTGCTACATGGTGATTTTAATGTTACTTTGAAAGTGGTTGAGCACTTTGCTGGTAGTTCTAGTATTTCAAATGACATGCAGGATTTCAGGGATTGTGTAAATTAAATAGAGGAGGAGGATATTTGTAGTTCAGGTCTATTCTATACATGGATCAAGTCTCCTTTGAAAACAACATCAAGCATTATGAAGAAGCTGTATAGGATGATGATAAATGAAGTTTTCCTGAGCAAGTTTGGGGCTGCTTTTGGCCAATTTATTCCTTTTGTTACTTCAGATCATAGTGTTGTTGTTATTACTATACCAAACAGTATGGTTAAATTTTTTTATGCATTTTGGTTTGCTAACTATGTTACTGATAAACCTAAATTCTTATATACTATAAAAGATGAATAGGATAGATGTTCATATGTTTTAAGTGGTGAAGAAACTTAAAGCTTCGAAGAGCCCTTTGAATAAGCTGAATTGGAGGAATGGGAACTTGAGTGATAATGTTGTCAGACTGAAAGAAGAACTGAAATACGCATAAATTCAAATGGAAATGTATCCTCATGATTCATCTCTTAAGCTTAAGGAAGCTGAATGTCTACAAAAGTACAATATTGCTGTTGCTGATGAAGGGAAGTTGTTGTTCCAAAGGGCTAGAATTGACTGGTTAAAGTATGGGGATAAAAATAGCAAATTCTTTCATAAGGTGATTAAAATCAGAAGACCCTGTAATAGATTTACTAGCATATGTAATGATTCTGGTGTAAGATTTGAAGGGAGTATGGCAGCTGACCAAATTGTTGAGCATTTTAAGCAATTCCTTGGGTCTGCTCCTATTTAGTGTAAAGTTGACTGAAGAAGAAGCAATGGCTATGACTGGTGTGGCTACTGATGCAGATATAAAAGAGGCAATTTTTTTTATATTGGTGATTCAAAGGCCCCTAGTCCCGATGGCTTCTCATCAGATTTTTCAAGAAATCCTGGAGTATTGTGGGTCAGGATGTGTGCAAAGGTGTGAAAGATTTTTTTATAAATGGAAAGCTCATTGGTGAGGTAAATGCCACTCTCATTTCCTTTATTCCTAAAATACAACAACCTTCGAAAATCACTAAGTTTAGACCCATTTCATGTTGCAATGTCCTCTATAAGTGCATTAGTAAAATTTTAACTAACAAGATTAAGTTTGCTCTCCACAAACTTGTTAATAATAACCAAAGTACTTTGTCCCTGGGAGATTAATTCAGGACAATTTACTTTTATCCTAAGAGCTTCTTAAAGGGTATAATTGTAAAAATGGAGCAAAAAGGTGTGCACTGAAAGTGGATATTGCAAAGGCCTATGATACAGTTAATTTGAGTTTTTTTGAAAATGTTTTGAGATTATTTGGATTTCATGGGAAAATAATTAAATGGATATGACATGTGTGTCCATTGTTGCTTTTTGTAACACTCCAACCCGATAAGGGTAGAAGTATCACAGTATGGTGTCATATCAAAGCATACATAATGAACATAAATCAACAGCGGAAGTCTTAAATAAATAAACAAAGGAAAATCAAGTCAACATGACTTAACAATACATAAAATTCAAAGAAGAAAACTCCAAAATAGAAATAACGATAACCAAGTCTAATAATGTCAAAACATAATCAATTGAAGTCTAAGATGACTAGGCATGGTCTCCTTATAAGCTCATCTCTCAACCCAAACAAATCCCCAGCTCCTAGCTTAGATACCTGCCGCTGGAAAAGAAATGCGGCTGAGCTTAAAATAATATATCAATGAAACTGACTGAGAACAAAATAAGGAGCGTCAGACAATATATAAGGTGTATCAAAGGTATAGAGTAGGGTAAAAGGAAAGGTCAGTAATCCACCACGAGCCAACAATATAATACAATATCAATAGTAGCAATAGCAGCCAAGTATCCAATAGTAGCCATTGTATTCGGAGGGGTGACCTCGGAATACCAAATCAATAGGAGGAGACCTCAAGTAACCGGTGGAGTGATCACCCCAGATTGTGAAGACGCAGATTGCATTACCGACATCATTCACCGGATAAATCATAACTAATCGATAATGTAACAAATCTAAGATGCATCCATACCCCCTGCAGAACAATAGTGGCCATACAATATATATCCAAAGCGCGCATAATCAATACAAAATAGGGACGGTGTGGAGCATCACTTAACCACACTAAAGTCATGCCATTGGTGTATCAATGACACGGACATGGAACCCCATGCCTAGTTAATGGCTCGGGTATCAAACTGACAGGTCAAAGCAAAAAGGTCCACAGTGTAGAAATATATAAGTCATCATAATCAAAGGTTCATTATCAATGGTTCACAATTCAGAGGTTCATAGCAATGGTTCAATATCAAAGGTTCATAGCATAAGTTCATAATTAGAAGGTCCATATCAAAGGTTCAATATCAGAGGGTCAATAGCAAAGATTCAATATCAGAGGGTCAATAGCAAAGGAATCATAGCAATATAATATCATAAGCGAAACAAAGTCGAAGGATCAGAAAGTCATGAGAAATCCCTACTGAAAAGGGATAGAATATATATACCTTAATACCCAGCAAAGCAAACACAACAGATGGAAACAAGAGACAACGAAAGATCACTCCTTCCTTGAGGGATCTACATAAGTGAGAGGACATACGTTTATCAGACGAGGTTTAAGTGTTTTATTCCAGATTAAGTCCTTTAGGTTTTATAAGAGTCATTCCATTTTTTAAGCAGGTTTTCATATTTAGTAAGTTAGGCTTCCGGATAAGTAATGATTAGGTTTAGGGCTCATAATCCCGAATTAGTCAAGTTAGGGTTTCAAAATAATGACTTATCATAGATTAGGGTTTATTATATAAATTATCAAATTTAGTATTTAAGATGTCGATTAAATACACTTTAAGGTTATAGTTGACAATTAACAATATTAAAGGTTAAAATGACAATTAATTAAACTTAAAGGTCTAATATAACCAACATCATATTTTAGGGTTTAATATGCAACTTACTAAAGTTTCGGGTTTGAATTGTAAGCTAACATTAAAAAATGACTTAAACAACTTAGTACACCCACTTAAATACTTTCGATATACACGCACGCCACACCAGTTGATGCCGAAATACACCCACAATCTTGACGCACATGACTCAAATTAAAAGCACCATGACACACGACATCCATAAACCTTATTGGTCCACTTAAAACGCATGCGACACCAGCGTAACTTAATAAAATCAACATACCAATATTTTCAAATATGCATGCTGGACCCATGCTTACTCTACGAGACTTCATAAGGCCAAAATATGATATACACGATACAACTCATACATCTGAGTACACTAGATCTCACCCTTGACTCACCCCCATTTTACTTATGAAATTAGTATATTTATGTGTACAGATAACATGTTTATACCATTCAATATTAACGTGACTCTAACACATGATTTCATCGACATATAATTCACGTGACAAGGAATTCAAAGCAGTATATTTACTGCCTAATAACATACATGACATCTTTAATACTTACATAATTCGTTATGTTTTCATGAGCCAAGCCTTGTTATTTTATGTGATATTATATTTGCTTTTATAAACATGCGCATGGGGGACAAAACCCCACCGTATTGTGAAATAAACGGAGGAAAAGGAGGCGAGATGAGGTGATACAATTACCTTTGTAGCGACAAGGAGCAAGAACCAAAACAACAACCAACACGCCTCCCTTTTGCCTAGAGACCCACGACATCAAGAAGTCCAAAACCCACGACAACCAAGCCAATTCCTCGCACCAATACACTAGATCACAAGAACTTTTAGACGCCTGCAAATGCTCCTTGTTGCTTCCTTTGAGTCTCCTTGTTGTCGGCGAAATAGGGAAGAAAATGGGGTTTCTAAGACTTTTGTAGATAGAGATTAGGGTTTTAGGTTTAGTTTTGAACTTGGTAAATGGTAGATAAATGAGAGAAATTTGGAAGTTATATGGGTGATAGGGGATTTGATTTAGGCGTCATATTAGGCCGACCAAAAAGGGAAGTGATGGACCAATTCAATATTTCCATATTTATCAATATTTACTTAGGCTACATTTTAATTAAATGTGTTAATAACTTGTACATGTACTAGTCCAAATAACTTATATTGTGTGATATTCATTTTGTAAATATAAGTGGAAGTTAGATGATATTATATTACGAAATTCATTTGTACGTTTATTGTCAACATAATTAACGAGCTCGACTTATTTTACGAATTTCATAATCATTGACTTGAGGGCAAAATAGACTTTTACCATGTTTGAGATTTTAGGGTTTTACACTTTTTCTATATGCATTAATGGAGAGAGACATAGATATTTTAGAAGTTGAAGGGGTTAAAGGCAAGGTGGCCCAATATCCCCATATTTGTTCACTCTTATTATGGAAGGTTTCTTACTAATGCTGAAAAGAAGAGTCCAACAGAATCCTAATTTCAAATGTCATAAAGGGTGCAAGGAGATTCAGCTTACTCACTTATCATTTGCTAATGATTTACTAGTAGTTAGTCATGGGGATCAAAGTTTTATTGGTGTTATAAGAGATGCTTTGGTTGAGTTTAGTAATGCCTCTGGTTTAAAACCAAATATGGGTAACAGAACCATTTTCTTTGATAGTGTTAATACAGTGGAAAAGGCTAAAATCTTAGATATTCATCCTTTTAAAGTTAGCAAATTACCTATGAAATATCTTGGCCTTCCTCTGCTTGCAAGGAAAGTTGGATTAATGATTGCAAAGAATTGGTTGACAAAGTGAAGGCTAAAGTGAATGACTGGAAAAATAAATCTATGTCTTATGCTAGGAGGTTACAGCTTATTGCATCTGTTTTGGCTGCCAGCAAACTTATTGGGCTTTTGTGGTTATGCTTCCAAAAGCCACAGTTAAAGAGATAAATAGTCTTCTTAAAAGCTTTTTTTGGAATCAAGGTAAAAGTATCAAAAGTAAGGCTAAAGTAGCTTGGTCAATGGTGTGTAGTCCTAAGAGCGAATGTGGGTCGGGTCTAAAATTACTGGACCAATAGAATGAGGTTCTGCTCATGAAACACATTTAGAAGCTTATTTTTAATAAAGAGAGTTTGTGGGTGCAATGGGTGAATATAGTAAAGTTAAATGGCAGAAGTTTTGGGGAAGTCAATGCAGAGTATAATGATAATGGTACCTGTAATTCTTTGTTGGAATTAAGAGATAAGATTAGACCTTTTATTGTCCATGTTATTGGTAATGGAAGATCTATATCTATGTGGCATGACTAGTGGCACACCATTGGTCCTTTTTCTAATTTCATTGCTCATATAAGCATGTATGATGCTAGATTGGAGAATAAGTGTATTGTTGCTGATATAATTAATGGCAACAGGTGGATGTGGCATCAGGAGTAGTATATTAGTTATCCAATTTTAAACCATGTTCATGTGCCAAACTTGCAAGCAGATGGAAGTGAATCAGTGAAATGGTAGAACCAAGAATGGGAAGCTTATTGATTTTTCTTCAAAAGAAATATGGAAGGATATGAAGGTTGATTTCCCTACTGTAAATTGGTGGAAAATTGTCTGGTTTTCCCAGTGTAACCCAAGATGTGCGATGATTTTGTGGATGACCTTTATGAGGAGACTGCTAACCCAAGATAGAATGATGAAGTGGCGTAATGATGTATTACTATGCTTTTTCTATAAGAAAACTAATGATTCCCGCAACCATCTCTTCTTCTCATGTGAATTCTCTGCTAAGGTTTGGGAAGTGTTAAAAAAGGAAAATACAAGTGGTCAATCTGCCTATTGAGTAGGATCAGATTACCCAAACCATTGTTACTCTGCCTTGTTCAAATTCAGTATGGAGTGTTCTCAGAAGAATTGTGTTGGCTACAACTGTTTATTACATATGGAAGGAAAGAAATGAAAGGATGTTCACTACTTATCAGACTGTGGAAATTGTGTTACAGTTTGTCATTGAAAATATGGGAATGCAACTCCTGAGTCTCTCAGTGAAGAAATCTGCTAATACTATTAAAGTAGTAGAGATATGGAATGTGCAACTGTAATATAGAGCCATCAAGTGTTGAAAGTCTTGTGTATGCTGGTGGTATGTTGGGTTGATATGTTTTTTGGAATAGATTATGAGGATCCTTGATTATTTCTAGACGCCCTGCTGTTATTACAAGGTGTTATGAATGTGGTATCTACAAGCAGATGAATAGCTTCTAGAGGATATATGCACAATTATATGAAGGTGTTTTGACCATTACATCAGTATTCTAGCTCGAAAATTCTGATGTCTATAAGCTTAGTTGCATCAAGATGGCCTAGTACCTTGATCATTTTTCAATCAAATAGTGCTATGATGGTAGTTCAAGTCAGCCTTGGCCTTGGGAGGGGTCTGATTTTGACTATTCCAAAAGAGTTTCTATTTGGTTTTTATGTGATTCATAATGTAGGTTTCCTTGATGAGGAGGAACAATGAGCTTTAGTGTGGTGGTGCAAGTTGTTAGGAATAGAGGGTCGTGAAAGATGGGGCCTCTTGGTCCTAACATTGCACTGCTAGGAGGTAAGGTTGGTTTCTCATTAAGGGTGTGTGTTCCCTATCTAATGATGCCTGGCCTTTTTTATCTATTGATCTATACGTAGTGAGGTTGTGGCTGCTATTTATGGATTAAGGGATAATTGGTTAGGAAATGTAGTTAGTCAGGTATAGCCCATTTCTTGGAGAGTATGGGTGCTATAGTCTTCATGATGAGGCCCGGTAAAAAGTCCATTTATGTCATTGTGGATGTGGGTTAAATGATATATAATGGCTTTAATGTAGTCATGAGGCTATGGTGGGTGAAACTTGGTGAATAGTGGATTTGTTATGTTTTGATATGAGTCTGAGGATAGTATGTTTGATGAGATAGATGAGTCTAGGTTTATTAGAGAATGCTTTGTATGTATTAGTTTTTGTATTTGTAGTCTTGGCATTCTGTAGTTGTATTATGGTTGTTGGGGTTATCTCCCGAGTGGTTAAGACAATCAATGACAAGAATAATACCACTTGGTGGTTACGGACATCACTTGGAATCGTGTGATCACTTTCCAAAGTAAACTATTCGACCCTAATGCCTGGGTATCACGAATATCTACTTGGGATAAGACCAAATGTAGTTAGAGAATTAGGCACAATTCTATAACCCTTTCGCTAATAAGTGTTTATCGTTTTCTGTATTTCTCTCATGCATGTTCAGATCTCCTATATATAGGAGGTTACTCTTGAGCTATTCTAATGGAATTATGAGTATTAATCGGCCCATTAATAGCCTCATAATTATCCCCATTATAGCTGTTAGTGGTTACATGACCAATTAAACGTGGTCATAAAGAAGTTGTAATCGCCATTTAGCAAGATTTTCCATAAAGATTTTCCACTAGCAAGACTTTCACTTGCGGTGGAAGTACAACCTATCGATGGAAACACCGCTTATCAAGACTTTCATAGCACTATCGGTTGATATACCACGGTGGAAACATCGCTTATCGCTGGAAACATCGCCATCGTTGGAAACCACAAGCAAGACTTTCCACAAGCAAGATTTTCACCAAGCAAGACTTTCACCAAGACTACCAATACAAACCACTATAAGAGTCGTATGCTCATGGACCTTATGGGTGTACACTCCGCACCTCCTAACCCATTACAAGGTGTGAACTAATCCCACAAGTGCACTAAATTTTCCAACAATCCTCCCAAATTTAGTTCACTTCCTTTGCATGAAAAATAAACATCAATCAAAACATGTGCATAAACGAAATGTCCCGAGGATTGAATTTCCATCTTAGTAAATTACACGCTCAAATATTCGAGAATCGTGGTGTTCTAAGAATTGAACCCTTCAACCCATTTGAATACCAAGATAAAATACACACAAGTTTTCAAACACTTAAAAGCTCCCGACACTATACAAGCCATGTGTCCATATCCAAATTCATAAATGTTGTAAAGCTAAAGTCCAAAGCTTCTCAAGCGGCAAAACTTCAACATTTACATAGGTGGTTCCTCTTTATTCATGCTCCCGCCAAGCACTTTTTCAAAGAAAAATAACCATTAAGAAGTATAGACTTCATCCTCATTTCAAAGAGTTCGAGCACAACCTTGGGATGTAAATAAAACATGTGCTCAAAGGAGTCCACTCAATGTTCACTTTCCACATTGAACTCAGCTCCCAAGTTTCCTTAGGAGGAGTGGGTGTCCTAGCATTCATGACTAAGTTGGACTTAAACCCATCCCTTTAGCGCACTTTATAACCAAGTCTCTAGCCAAACCCTTCGTCAAGTGATCGCCTAAGTTCGTTGAGATCTCACAAACTCTATAGATACCACCCCATTCATGATAAGCTCACGAATCATGCTATGCCCGACACCCAAGTGTCTAGACTTACCATTGTACATCCGGCTATAAGCCTTAGCCAATGTAGCTGCACTATCACACCGGATAGAAATAGGTGCTATAGATTTAGGCCACAATAGAATCTCAAGAAGCAAGTTTTCAACCATTCACTTCTTTACCAAAGAAATGCCAGAGCCACAAATTCATATTCCATTGTTGAACCTGGTGATGCAAGTTTGCTTCTTGGATGCCCAAGAAATTGCACCTCCACCAAGTAGGAATACCCACCATCGGTAGATTTAATTGTCCTCGGTGTTATCGATCCAACTTGCATCGTTGTAACCTTCCAACACCGATGGGTAACCAAAGATATGAGAGACTATAATCCATAGTTCTCTCAAATACTTCATACCCTCTCGAGGCGCTTGCGCTGATGAGGACTAGGATTGCTAGTATACCGCTCAATTTTCCCACCGCAAAACCAATATCGCCTTGTACAAGTCATGACATACATCAGCAGCCAATTGCCCTAGAATACTCAAGTTGAGATACGCCTTGCCAAGATTAGGCATCGCTTCTCACAGTATCCATAGGTGTACTCATCGAGTACAATCAAAGTAATTGAATTTCTCAAGACCTTCTCAATATAATGAGACCGAGAGATAGAAATTTATTACTTTCATGTTTAATCCTTATACCAAGGATAACATCGCCTCCCCATGTCTTTCATGGAGAACCTTGATGACAAAAATTCCTTTGTCGTCAACTCGATTTTGGTCGGTGCTAAAGATCAACATGTCATCAACATATAGACAAATGATGACTCCTTTACCGATTCATCAAATTTGCTATATACACATTTGTCACCGGTTAAGAACATAACCACTAGACAAAACCACTTCATCAAATTTTGATGCCATTGCTTAGGTGCCGCATAAGTCCATAAAGAGACTTAATTAGTTTGCACACCTTGTTTTCATTACCTGTGCATGATGAAGCCACGAGGTTGGTTCATATAAACCTCCTCTTCCAATTCACCATTCAAGAAAGTTGTTTTCACATCCATCGATGAATAACCATTGTAAATAGATGCCATAGCAATCGCCAGCCTTATGGTATCGACACGAGCCACGTGGGCATAAGTATCAAAATAGTCTATCCCCGACTTTTTTAAAGCCCCGAATGACTAGTCTAGCCTTGAACTTTCAATAGTTCCATCTACCTTCATTTTCCTTTTGAAAATCCATTTGCGCCCCTGCAGGTTTGCAACTGTGAGGTAGATCAACCAACACCCAAGTGTTGTTGCCCATGATGGAATCCATCTCATCATTGATTGCTTCTTTCCGAAAGCAATATCCGGGACTTCATTGCTTCTTCAAATGTCTTGGGATCATCCTCAACAATGAAGCAATAGGAGTATTGGTCGAGACCTCATCCCTTGTTCCTTCAACTAAGTATAGTTGAAACTCGTGTCCAAATGACTTTGGAGTCTCGACCTTTGCTCATCCCGAGCACGTGTTCAGTTGTTGAACCACAACCTCATCAGGACCACCGATGGTGCATCATCGTGACCTCGATACACCAAGTGTCATGAGTTCCATTAGGAATCCTCGACTTGGTCTAGGTATCGATGAAAATCTATTCTCATCAAAGTCTCGCATCCCTTGATTCAATTATCGAGTTAATCGAACATGTTCATTAGGTTCAATAACATAGAACCTAAAAGCCTTGGAATGCTCAAGATATCCAACAAAGATGCAATCAACGCCTCTTTCACCCAAAGTCTTTGCTTTGGATCGTGAGTCTTACAATTTCTACAACCCTGGACCACGAGATAGTTCAGTTGTTAACATAGCTTCACCCCGTAACCCTTGACTCGGTCCGAATAGACAACATGGAATTAACCATCTCCTTTAGCACCTGCTTTTCCTTTCGTAAATACCATTTCTTTGAGGAGTATAAGGGCGATCGTTTCATGGATTATTCCAACAGATGAAAGTCTTGAGTATCCATGTACTCACCTCCCTATCATCCTTAATCTTTTGATCAAAGACCCAAGTTGTAATTCAACTTCGTTTTAAACACTTTGAATTTATCTAATGCTTCATCCTTGGTATGTAATGAGATAGACATAACAAAATCTAGAAGCATCATCAATAAATATCATAAAGTACTTTATTCCCCAAAGAAGGAGTGGCATGCAAATCACACAGTCACCGTGAATAAGCTCCAAGATCTTAGTCTCACGACTAACACCCGAAAGGGTTTCTTGGTTATCTTGGTCAACATGCAAGTTTTACACTTGTCGTTGTCCATGTCAAAAGCGTGGATTAAACCATCCCTAGACATATCTTGCATCCTTTTATAGTGAACATGACCAAGTCTAGCATGCCAAAGGTTAGAATCACTCGATCATATATGGTCACAAAAGTTGAAATAACACCGTCGGTGGTAATATTAAGCTGAACATTTGATTACATAAATAACCAAAACCAATAAAACACCACATTTAGAAAGAACAAATTTATCGATTCAATAACTTGTTTATATCCATGATTATTCAAAACACTACTTGAAACCAAGTTTTCCTTATATCGTGAACATGAATAACATTAAACAAAGGGTTAATATACAAAAAGTTACTAAACTTTCAAAATATTTGTCCTAAGTCACTAATGTTTATCTCGTCATCTAGGTTACTATACTTTACGAACCGGTTATCTTGGATACCAATAGTGAGACGCACCTACTATTCGCGGTTAAATCTCGACGCATATACACACGATGTTTCATTCTCGTCATTCAGGTACTAAACTTTATGAAAAATTTGTCTAAGTCAATGTTTCATTCTGTCATCTAAGGTACTAAACTTTCGAAAAATTTGTCCTAAGTCACTAATGAAATTTTGTCCTAAGTCAAGTTGTGGCACATATTATTGAACCTTTAAAATTATACGTTTTATACGATTTATACACCTTTATCGTTTTATTCATTTTCATTTGTTTTGTTTGTTTTACGTTTTGTCGGTTTTATACGTTGCCGATTTTGTCCCATTTTACGTCCGTTTTATATGTTTATATTTTCATCCGGTTTATACGTTTTGTCCGTTTTATATGGTTTATACATTATTTATACGTTTTGCGTTTTCATCCGTTTTATTCGCTTTCATCCGTTTTTATCACGCCGTCTGTTTTTCTTACGCCGCCTATTTTCTTATGTTTTCAAACATAAAAAGGGACAAAACGAATGAAACATAGAAAACGGGCAAAACATAAGAAAATGGACGAAAACGTAAAAATGTAGCAAAACGATAAAAGCGGATGAAAAGAATAAAACGATAAAAATGTACAAAACCATATAAACGGACAAAAATGTATAAAACGGATGAAACATAAAACGGACGTAAAAAGTGGGACAAAACGGACAAAACGATAAAAGCGGACAAAAGCATAAAAACAAACAAAACGAATAAAAGCGAATAAAATGAATTAAAGCGATAAAAGGTGTATAAAATCGTATAAAACGTAAAATTTTAAAGGTTCAAGAATATGTGCCACAACTCGCGACTTAGGGCAAATTTTTATTAGTGACTTAGGACAAATTTTTAGCAAAGTTTAGTACCTTAGATGATGTGAATGAAACATTGTGACTTAAGACAAATTTTTCGCAAAGTTTAGTGACTTGTTTGTATAGGTTTAGTAACGATGTGCCAAAGCGGTTACCAATCCTTCGAGTGACTAGGGTGACACTTATAAAAGGTTTAGTAACATATGTGAAAAACCCGTGAAGTATAGTGACCTAGATGACGAATACAAACATTAGTGACTTAGGACAAATATTTTGAAAGTTTAGTAACATTTTGTATATTAACCCTTAAACAAAGTTACAATCTTTCCGTAACTAAACCTAAGATCTACACAACCACGACCATGCACCAAGGTCGTTGACTCATTTCCCATGAAGAATAGAACCATCATTCAAATGACTCATAAGTCTTGAACCGCCTTCTATCTTTACACATGAACTGTTGCACCGTAGTCAACCCACCACGCAACATCGCATCCCGAACATAAAAGATTCAGATACATATGTAACATAATAAACCGAAAAGACTTATTAAACATATTTCGACCTTTCAATGAGTTGGTGAACCACCACCCCTCGAACCATTAGTGCTCGATCCATTGGCTTTACCACGAACTTTAACACCCTTTGCGTCCCTTTTAATGTGACCCGCCTTGCCACATTTCCAACAAGTAGATGTTGCATTCTTGTTAGATCTCGCCCTTGTGTTGTCATGATACTTGCGTTTGCCTTTGTTGTCATTGTACACGTGGAGTTGTTATGCTCCACCATATTGGCAACAGATGCACCAAGAGTATTACTACTCTTTGGCTTGTCATTATCCCGCACCTCGAGAGATTCCTCAATGTGCAGATGATACCAACTCAACAAGAGTTAACTCCTCCTTCATATGTTTCAAGGTATGCTTGAAATCTTTCCATGAAGGAGGAGTTTGTCAATGACACAAGAGACTTTGATAGCCTCATCCATGTTCATATGGTGTTGTGTAAACCTTCCAAGTATTACAAGAAGTTCATTGTATTGTTCCATAACCGGTCTTGAATCGGTCATTTTGTAATTTGTGAAATTACTAACAAGGAACTTCTTACTTGATGCATCCTCACCATATATTTGGCATCCAAGCAATCCCGGTTCTTTGGAAGATTCAAAGTTCGATAAATATCAAACAAAGAATCGGACATACCATTCGAATAAGACCTCTGATATGTAGTCATCATTCTCCCACTTGCTCCTCCTCCCGATCCGCTCCATAGTAGCATCATCACCATCATCGAGAATTGGAGTAGTCGACATAGACCACACTCATGCTTGACAAAGAAGAAGTGCATCTTCTTCGCCACCTCCTAAAGTCCACCCTTCAAACTTGTCCGGCTTAGCAAAGTTTGAAGCCATGTGTTTCATTGCGTTAGCTGCCATTGATTATAACAAAATAGTTTACTTTGATTGTTGGGGTTATCTCCCGAGCGTGGTTAAGACAATCAATGACAAGAATAATACCACTTGGTGGTTCTAGGATATCACTTGAATCGTGTGATCACTTTCCAAAGTAAACTATTCGACCCTAATGCCCGGGTATCACGAATATCTACTGGGATAAGACCAAATGCGCTAGAGAATTAGGCACAATTCTATAACCCTTTCGCTAATAAGTGTTTATCGTTTTCGTATTTTCTCATGCATGTTCGGATCTCCTATATAGGAGGTTACTCGAGCTATTCCAATGGAATTATGAGTATTAATCGCCCATTAATAGCCTCATAATTATCCCCATTATAGCCGTTAGTGGTTACATGACCAATTAAACGTGGTCATAAAGAAGTTGTAATCGCCATTTAGCAAGACTTTCCATAAGCAAGACTTTCCACTAGCGGATTTCACTTGCGGCCTAAGCACAACGATCGCTGGAAACACCGCTTATCAAGACTTTCATAGCACTATCGGTTGATATACCACGGTGGAAACATCGCCTATCGGTGGAAACACCGCTATCGCTGAAAACCACAAGCGCGACTTTCCACAAGCAAGATTTCACCAAGAAGTACTTTCACCAAGATCTACCAATACAAACCACTATAAGAGTCGGGTGTTCATGGACCTTATGGGTGTACACTCTGCACCTCTAACCCATTACAAGTGTGAACTAATCCCACAAGTGCACTAAATTTTCCAACAATGTAGTCATGAGGCTATGGTGGGTGAAACTTGGTGAATAGTGGATTTGTTATGTTTTGATATGAGTCTGAGGATAGTATGTTTAATGAGATAGATGAGTCTAGGTTTATTAGAGAATGCTTTGTATGTATTAGTTTTTGTATTTGTAGTCTTGGCATTCTGTAGTTGTATTATGGTTGTTTGGGCATGTCCAAATAGCCTATTCTCTTATTGTTATATATGTTTGTTGAGTTAATATATGTTCACCGTTTCACCAAAAATAAAACATCTTGTATTTAGCCCAAAATTTTTTGCCTCGTGCTGTAATCAATTGCGTAAATGGTCATTACAAATATATTCTTTAAACCACATGTTCACAACAATTTAAATAGCTTATACAAAAATCGAGACCCGAGTTTGAAAAATGTTAAGACGTCAAGTCAGGAGGGACGGACTCAGGATTTTGAAGAGGGTGTTGCACATTTTTTTATCATAATTACTAAAAATCGCACCGTAAATTGTTTTTAGTCAAGCTAAAGTTGAACTATAAAGAAAATAGCACAAAGTTAGAGGTTGTACATACAAAAAAATGACACATTTTAAAAAGAATTGAACTGCTTGATTCAAAATTAAGTGTGACCCGTGCCACACTTAGCATCCATGTAGGTCCGTCCCTGTAAGTGAGAGCTTCTCCGAGTTTAAGTTTAGCTCAAAGCTTTATAAAGACGATGGTGTCATGGTTAGGGGTGTCCATGGTATTAGAACCGTCCCGAACCGGAACCGAACCGAAAGAACCGAGAACCGAAAATAAAGAAAAAGTGGAACCAAGAACCGTCCCAAGTTTTTCGGTTCGGTTCCCGACTGACTCGGTTCGATGACGGAATTTTCGTAATTCCTATGAGTACCGAAGTGTTTAAAAAAATATGTTTGGATGGATGTGAAGTTAGGGTACTCGGTTTGTAGAACTTCGAAAGACGTTGACAACCTTAATAGTATTCCACAAGTTGACTTACAAACAAACAAAAAAACATATATCCGGTAATAGCGAACTCATTATCCATGAAAATAGTTGCAAACTCATTGAGAATATTATATATCAATCATGGTGACTAGCTTATAATAACTTACATGGTGACAATATATCATGCAATGACGCCATAATCGTTAATTGTTTCTCGACTTTTATCATTAAATTTAATGAAAAATAAATACCAATAGTTAATTACAACTTCTTGTTAGTTGTTACTGAGCAACACATAATTGTTCGATATGCTACATGCATACTCGATATTCAGATTAACAAAAAAACTTACTTTCATATTGATGAATGATGTTTGAATCTTTGAATGGAATAAATGGATTAAAGGTTAAGGTTTATGGGTTTTAGGTTTAGGTAGGGTTTTTATTTTCTTAAAAGTAGCATACTGCACGTACACAATATCCCAAATAAACCCTATAAAATTACATATTTTCATAAAAGTCACTTTTCGGGAAAGTACTGGAACCGGACGGTTCCGACCGAACTGCTCCGAGAACCGAAATTTTGGAATTTTAGGAACCAAGAACCGCACTATGATTCTAATATACGGTCCTGCTTCCGCCGGTTAGATGCAGTCTTTGCCTCTGCCTTGGTTTTTTTGAACACCCCTAGTCATGGTTAGTATATGGTAATCACATTTAACTTTTAGTTCTTAATTAAATTGTTTTATGTCAAATCTACAGTTAAAAAATACCGTGTTTATGTAGTATGATGCTCCAAAAGTTGCTTTCCTTACTCTACCTTATAAGTAATATAAAGTAGGGAAACGATGTCGTTTTAATTGTGCTATAATATATACTTGTAATGATGAGATGAAAAAAGGATTGAGATCCTCTCATGTTCTATTTGAACATGAGAGGTCATGTTAGTTACTTTTTTCTTCATTATGATTAATTTATAAAATAATAGTCCCACTATGATTAGTTTATTTATTTTTCTTCACTCACATAAACTTTAACATTACTCCTCATGTTGAAATGGAACATGAGAGGATCCCAATCCATGAAAAAAATACACAAAAGAGAAGTCGAATGAAAACATTAAGGGCCCGTTTGGTTTGAGGGGGTAGGGCTAGGATTTAGGGATGATGGAAAAATATGTTGTTTGGTATATTTTTGTGGGGCCCGCAAATGGGATTGAGTCCCATATATATGGGTGTGTGCAAAGAGGAGTGATACATTCACTCACAAAATTCACACAAATCACCCACACGCTGAGGTGTCACCCAATGATTGGTGGACTTTATTATAGCTTCTCTTCTTTCATTCCACCAATCAATGGATGACACCTCGGTGTGAATGATTTTGTGGATTTTATGAATGGATGAAGATCCTCTTGTGCAAAAGATATCACATTAGCCTACCTTTTGAAATACTTTCATTTTATATGGGCCCAAATATTATATCCAGCACTCATATTCTATTTTATTTTCATTTTACAATAATAACATATTCAAATTTATACATAATATTCATTTATATCATATATAATATATTAATTTATTATATTTTTTTTCTCTCTTCATTTAATTCAAAACCTATATTAAAATATAAATCTAAATCCAAATCCAAATATTAATCCTGATCTAAATTAAAATCCTAATTCCTAAACCATCTGCAAACCAAACGGCCCCTAAATATGGATAACTTGTAGTAGCTTTTAGGTAGGCCTAGTGGGCTTGGTACAAAAGCACAATGTAACATTGAGGCCGGTCCAGCCTAACGAGTAAAACCAGGTGCTTTTGTCTATTGTATACTTTGGTTCTTTGGTAAACTATTTTGTTATTTCTTCTCCAAGTCAAATCCGATTATTTAATTATCAGCCGTTAGTGCTAACATGTGATTAAAAAACTCAATACTTTAACGTGACTTCATGTACAACTAAACACATGATACAAGTGCTTGTAATTACAGTGCTAAGTTCGGCACTAATTTGGAATTTAAAATCAATAACTTTTCAAGTGGTATTGTTCGTCTTGAAACAGACTGATGACTTCTCACCTTATCTTATTTTTTAAATAAGAGATATTTTTTTTAGTAGGTTATACAATAGATATCATAATTCACTTTGAGATTAATAGTTCTCTTGTACTGTTTCTCAACTTACTGGATCACACCACATTAACTTATCCATAATCCCATAAACATCTTGCTAATGCTAGCTAAAGTTTCTGGAGGTTGGAAAAAAAATTAACTTAAGCATTAGCTAGTATCATAACAAATTTATATATTTCTTCCCAAGCACGCTAACGAGATTATATCGCCAACAGAAGGACAAATACTTTACAAGATCTTTACAAACTTTAGCAGCACATAACGGGTTAGAACTATATGCAGCAAGTCATGACATATATACGTGTCTATTTTAGACCAGAATTTTCATGGTTATAATCATCAAGACTAACTTTTCAGTAACTTAAACCCAAGAAGGAAAAAATTGTATGTTTAGTTTTAATCATATGAACCTGTTTATAAAAGAGTGTTACATTTGATGTTTAACCCTTCGAAATCAAGCACATGTTGATTGCATTATAAATGAACTTATTAATTAGATTCACTTTCTTCTAGTACGCGCAAAGTGAGTACATGTTAATCTTCACACTCTTTATTTCTTTAATGGGTAATTATGCATGTTTCTAATATCAAAACTTAAAATGAACGCTACAAGCCTAATACATAGATGATGTAAAATCATAAGACATGATCAATCTTTCCATTATATATAAGATCCTAAGTAATGTTATATAGAGCACACAACAATCATAAACTTGATATTTCTTATAAACAACACCATGGCAACAAAATCCTTCTCTAACACCGCCAATTCATACTCTTTCTCACGCCAAAATGTCGATGAGGACGAATGGATTGAACACATGCGAAAATCCATTGTAGACCAACAAGAAGAGACTGTCCAAATCCCCGTCTCTATCTTCACCGTCCCAAAAGTTCTTCTAGCCACTGACCCCGAATCCTACATACCACAGCAAGTTGCATTAGGCCCCTTCCACCATTGGCGTCCTGAGGTCTTTGAAATGCAAAGGTACAAGCTTGCCGCTGCACGAAGGACCCAAAAGCACATGAATGTCAGCTTCGAACGTATTGTTGAGATTATGAAGAAAAATGATGAGGCTAGAATTCGTGCTAGCTACCATAAGTTAATTGATATGTCTGGAGACGCACTGATATGGATGATGGCGGTTGACATGGCGTTTTTACTTGAATTTCTTCAAGTGTACTACATGAGAGAAGATGGCCAGAAAATTATAAATATTGTCACCACTGGGATGTCCCATTTGGTGGACGTTAAAGGGAAGAAACTATCACATGTGACGATTCTTCGTGATTTGGTGATGATGGAGAATCAAATCCCATTGTTTCTAATCAAGACAATGTTGGAACATCAGTGCAAGAGGAATACGGAACTAGACAAGTCTGCCGAGGAGATACTGAAGACGATGTTGATGGGGTTATACCATGAGCTCTCTCCGTTTCAAGAAATAGAGTTCCCAGATGTTGACATCAACGATTGTGATCACTTGCTAGATTTTCTCTACCACATGACTGTTCCAAACAAAAAAGAACTTGGGATCATGGATCCGAAAATTGAAGTCCAGCATGATGCTATCATTGAGGTTAAAGATGACGAAGAAAAAGAAGATACTTTTGCAAAGAAAAGTGATCTGAAACAGTTCATGAATTTCGTATCGAAGATCCTCTCAAAATCAAATGCACGTTTGGTGAGTATTCTTAAAAAGGTAATTATGGGGAAACCAATGGCTTTAGTAATGAAGTTACCTTGGAAGATTATATCAAATATTCCTCTACTCAAAGTCATTAAAGAGCCGATAGAGCGCATGCTTGAGAAGCTCCAAGGTGAAGGAGGGGGGAAAACAGAAGATGAAAGTGGCATATCCAAGACACCAACGATCGAGGAAATCACAATCCCATCTGTCACTGAAATGGCCCTAGCAGGGATCAAAATGTCACCCGTGAATGGTGGAATATCTGATATTAGTTTCGATAACATAACATCTACACTTTACCTCCCAGTAGTCAATTTAGACGTAAACACAGAAGTTTATTTAAGAAACTTGGTAGCATATGAAGCGTGTGTTGCAGCAGGACCATTAGTTGTTGCTCGTTACACCGAGTTAATGAATGGAATAATCGACACCGAAGAAGATGCAAAGTTTTTGAGAGAAAGAGGGATAGTTGTGAACCAATTGAAGAGTGACCAAGAAGTTGCTGATTTGTGGAACGGAATGAGTAAATCTGTGAAACTAACGAAAGTGCCCAAGATGGATAAAGTGATTGAAGATGTAAATAAGAGGTATGCTCAAACATGGAGGGTGAAAGTGGCGAATTTCATGAAGACGTATGTCTTTGGATCATGGAAGTTTCTAACGGTGTTGGCTGCTATGTTTATGCTATTATTAACAATGTTACAATCGTTCTGCTCCGTGTATAGTTGTGCTCGTGTCTTTCATCAGCTCTCGGATATTCAAGGATCAGAAGGAACTAAGAATGTATTGTATATTTGTATGTCTATCTGTTTTTTACAGTTTTTTTTTTTTGACTACATGTTTTGGTATTTCTCACTCTCCAAGTTAACAGGATCTATGTATGTACTTAGCTTTGTTCTAGTTTCTGACCTTTTATGGTTGTTCATGTATTTTCGATTGTAGAATGGTAATATGTTGAGAATGATTTGATTTGATTGATTGATAATGTGGTTATATGGTACAAATATATAGGACAATGCACAACATTTTAGACATGGGGCTTGAGCCCGTTACAACATGACAGGATAATACGGCTAACATTTCATCCTCGGCCCGAATGACGAAATCGCTGAAAGTTTCGGCTGGAGATTAAAAGCTAATAAACAATATAGTAAAAGCAAATAAATAATTCTTGATGAAGACATTCGACAGTAAGCGGAAGCACATCTTCAGCAGCAGGCAATAAAACGGATAAACCAAAGTATCCCTTACCAAACAGGATTAACCAAAGTATCCTGACAAAACGGAATAACCCAAAGTATTCCTACAACTAAAATGGGATAACCCAAAGTATCTAATACAACTAAAATTCATGCACTAACATCAAAAGAAAATATGAGAAAACGAAAGTTGGTTCTAAAACTTCAACCCCCAAAGAACCTTTCAAACAAACGGAGCGTGTTTTTTCCTAAAAAAAACATAAAGATCCACCATTTTTTTTTCTTTAAAGTAAACGTTGATGCAATTAAAAACTAAAGTAAAGGTGGTGGATCATATTTCATAAGGGAAATGATTTAGATGACTAACTTACGCTTTAATTTTCGCCTAACGATTCATCGATCGACGCATGGATTCCATAACTTCTCTCTTCAAAACTACCATCGATCTTTGCAACAGAAAGGGTGATGTTGGTTACAGATAAAATTGCGTGTCAATCACTACTCATTTCATAATGGCCTAATAAACCCCATTACCACACCTACCAAATTAAATCCGAATTTGATGATGCTTTCAAGTTTCAACACTTCAATATATATATATATATATATATATATATATATATATATATATATATATATATATATATATATATATATATATATATATATATATATATATATATTCATTGTATATAACAAGAACAAAAGCAACAATCATTACACAATGATGGCTACCAGATCCGGTTTAGTGGCTACCGGATTCGGATAAGTGGCACCACCCAAACAACATATTCACAGTTTTGAAATTAAATGATACCTCCCATCCATCACGGTTAATTACAGTGACATGACGGAGACTGTGATGGAATTAGTAGGGATAAAGGCGGTGAGTAGTGGGGAGACTGATGGGTGTTTCGGTTACCATGGTGAATTGTTAGGATGAAAAGATAAGTAGCAGTAAAGGGAGCCTCCAAACCTCCGGCATGTAGTCGACGGCCGAAGGTGGTGGCCGAAGAGTTTAGGTTTTGGGTTTTGTGAAGGATTGGTTAGTTGGCTGATACCATGTAAAATGTTAATGATTGAGAATGATTTGATTTGATTGATTGATAACGTTGTTACATAGTACAAATATATAGGACAATGAAGAATATTCTAGGCATGGCTTGAGCCGTTACTACATGACAAAATAATACCGACTAACACCGATTACTATATGATGATATAGAAAGGTGCAGTGGTTCATAATAATGGAATTTGATTCTTCTCAAAATTACTCTTTCGATATGTATATACTCTTAGACAGTGCCATCTCTTAGTTTATGGAGGCATTGTGCATAATCTAGTTTAATAAGAAAACAAGGTCTAAATTAGAAAGTAAATAATTTTCTAAAGAGATAAAATAAGAAATAATCATTTTCAAAATGCATCGGCTAGTTGCTTATAATGCAACTTTTTAGATCAAATACTAAGAGTCTCTTTTATAGAATATATATACATACAGGGGCGGAGCCACCATAGTGAGTGGGGAGATGCCCCAACCAATTTCTCATGGATACACAAAATATATAGGAAAAATAGTGAAATTTATGAGAAAAAGTCCGGTGCCTCACCTACAAAATCAAAGTCATCTCATCGCCTCACCGCTAACAATTTGAGTGCTCTCTCATGAAAAACTGTTTCCGGCGGTGAGTTTTTCAGTCGACTAATATGGAGAAGAAGATATAATAGGGAAATGTGAAAGTGAGTGGGAAAGTTGGTGTGAAAGTGTAGTGCATTAGTGGGCCAGTGGGTGTTATAAATTTATCTTTTTGTGTTTTTCAAACCGTACAAGTAACTTGTGGTTTTTAACTTTATATTGTTGATATATTAATTTGGAACTAAATGGTGTGAATAACTGAACATCATACATTTATATTTTTTAGCATGATATTGTTTACAAAATATGTATTTTAATTTTAATTTGTTAGCATGAGAGTTTCAGCGAATCGATATTACAGCATTTTTGATTAACGCACCACAATCGACGATCGCAATTTGCATCGCATAAACCGAATGCATGTATCATGCGATTAATCAAAAACGCGATAAAGATCACCTCCCTTCTCAAGTGTTTTTAATGAGTATCTTTTGATATAATAATTACGTACCGTTTAGTTAAATTATCCATAAAATAAAATTGTAAGTGCTTTAACATAATTTTTACATACTTGATATTTGAATTCTTCTAAATAAACTAACTAAAATCATCAACCAAATCTTTTATCGGCACCTAAACTTATAATTAGTGTTAATTGCATCGTAGTGAAGCACTTTGGTTGCCTTTATATTAAACCCGACCCGGTTTGGTTTAAATTACGCCAAAAAAAATTCATCTCCCGTTATCTACCCTTTCGCTCGATGCCCCCCGTGATCACATTTCCTGGCTCCGCCACTGTATACATATGATAGAAACATTTTGAGACTTCTACAATTTGGAGGCTTTATGTGACAACACACCTCGCACACCCTCATATACGGCTCTGCTCTTAGACGATATTGGTTTTTCTTTGAACTGGAAGAAAAACGATAGGTTTTAAAGGGTTTACGGATAACTTTAGTATATCTGAATCTGAATTCCATGTCATTTATCTTGTAGTGGTAATTAAGCAAGTGGGGGTGATCATAGTATTCTCAATTCTTAAAGCAACCAGGCCAGAACCTTAAAGTACAAAAGTTTGGAAATAACGCAATACATACCAAACGTGATGTAATTATATAAACTTAATTATGGAACGTGTGACAAGTGGTATTACTATATATACGTGCATGCTAGCAAAATGGGTGAACTACTCGTAGTATGTTTGATATTTTTAACCAAGCACCGTGTAGCCTTATAAATGTTTTACGAAGATATGGATAGCTAGAGAGGATTATAAAACGAGTAAACATTAAATCGAGTACATAATTAATTACGTAAAGCAATATAAGGGTTATGAAACCACTCAATCCAAATTTTCAAATTAGACTCTATATTTCTAAAATTTAACATTAATTTAGACTCTTTATTTCTAAAATTTAACATTATCGAGTTTAAGATTGTATTCTAACAATCTAACATGTTTTATTGCATTTCCAATACAAAACATGAATTTGTATTGTTATTTGTGTGTGACTTAATATATTGCTGTCTTTCTAAAAAATTATAAAATTTGAAATTTTACTCTTGACCGTGTGACCTCATTTTGTAATCTATAGCGCTAATAACCTATTAAAGATCACACTTATCATAAATGTCCGCTCGACGTAATAACAAAAAAAAATTTTTTTAGACATTAAACTCGACGTTTTGTCTTCAATTGAGTAAAATAAATTTGTGATGACCATTTTACCTTTAAATTTATAAAATTTGCATCCTTTGTCCAAAGTATATAAATAACCCAATTAATCTTTTTAACTCATTTTAACACACACATAACTACTCTTCCTTAGAATTCCCCAAGTTTTCACCATGAAAAAACTCAAAAACTCACAATTCGATCATATTTTCTTTGCAATTTTCATTTCAAATATGATTCAATCGATTCAGTAGAATAGTTTAATTTGTTCTACTCGGTTTAATTGTGATTTTTTTTAAACCCTAATTTTAGAATTCATTTGATTTTTAGCTCATGTTAATATGTCGAATAAAAAACGATCGTCGAAGAGACAATTGAAGGTTTCAGTGAAATATAATGATCATGTAATGAGTAATCTTAGTCAGAAACGGAATGAATTGCTGAATCTGTGGTTAAAGATGAGGTTAGGGTTCAGAATCAAAGGAAAATTAGTGAAATAGGGGGAAATGAGGGGGAAAAGGATGGAGGAGTGTTTGGTACAATTGATAATATTGTTCCAAATTCTGAGAAATGTAAGTGTTCAGTCTCAAGTTAACTACGTTAGTAACTGTACTCAATCTGTGAATATTGATAATATTGTTCCAAATTCTGATATTAATACTGTGAAGGAAGTTAACATTAGTGACATAGTGAATCAGAACTCTTATGCTAGTAAATTGAGTAATAGTGTGAATGATGATGTTAATAAGCTGTTTTTTGTTCCAACTTGTACTAATGAGAAACGAGATTTGAGGTAGTCAGATTTGAGGAAGAATTGGTTAGAGAATTGGTAAATTATGCTCAACCATGTGCCTGACATGATAACTACATTGTGTGCTCAAGCTTATTGCTATTCCTATCCCTGTTATAGCTAATAATATAATTTGAGAAGTTTGGGAGTCTATAGTTTCTAAAGATGGTGACAATTAAGTTAATTATTTTGTTGAGTTGCTTAATGGTGTGACCCGTCTAACGCTTTTTGTTGCGTTGCTTGTTTCTTACATTTTCAAGGCCGCAGCGAAGGGGATTGAGACAATTCTTTTATCGTGAGACAGGGGAAGAGGGTTGCAAGTGTAGCAAAGGCGTAGGCATAGGAAATGATCTTATCAATGCATCTTTGACTCACAACAAAAATCGTGCCATCTCAACTCAAGAGCTCGCCTTTGTGTTGCTATGGTAATTTCCTTTCTCACATAATGTTTATGTGTATTATGCAACAACAAGTGAAATGTGTGATAAACTGGACGCGACGACTGAGTTGCCTATTAACAAAACTTTTAGGTTCTTTAAGGAGTGCTTGTTTTAGATTGGTGTTGTTCTTTTATATCATTAAAACTAAGGTGATAATAATAAGATGGTTCTAAAGGATTACCTTCTTTAAATTGGGAAGTTGAACGGAAGTTTTATCCTTCTGCTGGCAAAAAATTTGTTTATTGTATTAGCCTTGTAAGTATTAACATAACTTAACTTCCAAAAGGTCGGGGATGGAATCAATGATGCAGTTTGGTCAAGTTTTATTTGTGAGAAAAAAAATCTAAAAATAAAAATAGTAAGTTTCCTAGCTGATTAAACTTTTGTCAAAAGGAAAAAAATCAAAAAAATAATTTACTAGGGCTGCCATGGCTTTAAAAATTTCTTTGTTTTTCAAAATCTTAGATTCTGTCAAGTTTGGGAAAGCAGTTTAGTCAAGTTTAAGTCGAGCTAAAAATTTTTAAAAAATAAAAAATGAAAGCCATCTAGCTGATTTAACTTGTGTCGAAAGGAAAAAAATTCAAAAAAATCGTTTACCATGGCTGATGTGGGTTGAAAGTGGGTGATTTGGGCATGTTTAGGCTGATTTTGGGTCTGCATGACAACAATACAGCATAACAGTTTATTTTTTGTGCTTATTTAGGTTTCAAGTGTGCTTATTTTAATTTGATCCCTTAGGTTCCTTTTAGTGATTTAGTTTAGGTAGGAGCATGCATAGTTTCTGTGGACATATTGCTTTAATGCCTATTCAGTAGTGCATTCCAACTGTTACACTGTCTTAAGGCTCTTTGTATTCTTACATTTCATTTAAACTTGTAGGAGAGTCCAAGAACGTTGATGCTGGTTTCACATGCGGCAATTTAATTTCTTAATGGTATGTATCTAGACAATATATTGAAAGTTCTGCCTTGCATTATTGTAGTAGTTTTCATGTTAATATATATGTGAATGTATCCAGGTATAACCAACAGTGTACCCGAGGAAGTGAAAGCTTCAGGATTTCAAATAGGCCCTGATGGATTTGGTCTGCAGATGATGCGATGGAGATGCTTGAATACTTTGCTATTGCAGTTACCGTTATGTAATTTAGCCTAGTACTTTATGTTTTTTTTTTTTGTTTTTGTTTTTTATTTGTTTTTTTTGTTATGGAATTCGTTATGTGAACTGATGTAATTGTTGTAAGGGACGATGAATGCAATTTTCGCAAACCCACAGGGACCACTTATGTAATTTGGAAGGGTAAAATGGTCATAATACTTAAAGGAAGATAAAAATGTCAAGTTTAATGTCTAAAAGAGACATTTTTTTTGTTCGCTACGTCGAACTGACATTTGTGACAAATATGATGCTTTAATAGGTTATTAGCCCTAATCTATATATGCAAATCTTCTAGTATTCATCGTTACTAATTGCTGACACACAAATTAATCAGCAATAATTAATAACCCATAAAGTTTGACAAACCTGCTTTTTATTACATTTTCTTCAGTAACAAAGCCGTAAGTAATGGGCCATTCGGGTATTTTTCGGTTTTAACTAAGATCACTGTAAAATGATACATTTATCATTGTATCCAATTCTTTAAAGTTCATATGAGACTCAAACGTCTTATTTCCTATTGATGTGAGAAAGGTTGTTAATTAAAATTTCAGTTTGTTGTGATGATCGATCTTTTACAAGGTTCGATTATCAATTCATAAAGAATAAGTTACCAATTAAAACCGTTTGTTTGACATTCGATCCTAAGCTATTCTACGTTAGATTTGTCGTTGTCATTGTTTTTATGCTAATGCGCAATCATAAATGAGAACACACCTCGGCTTTTTGTCTGCCACAATGTTGACTTTTATTTGACATGTGCGAAAAATTGCATCAAGTAACATATATTATACAATACATTCTTAAAACTTGACTTCACATGGAACCAGTGGCGGAGCTAGAAGATTTTTCGTGAGAAGGCCGAAACAAAAAAAATTCCGAAAATACATCAACATACTTAACTAATAATGTAAGTCAAACAAAAGAAAGTTACAAGTTACAAGTCGGACTGCGACCTTTAAGATTCTTAAAACATCAACTACATATTACGAACTAAAAGTTTCAACAATTTCCTTTTCTATGTAAACCACCAAGTCGTTCATGAAATTCATCTGCCATCTTATTGCGAAGTCTATTCTTGCATATCTTCATCGCTGAAAACGCTCTCTTGGTTGTAGCAGTAGATACCGCAAGTGTCAAGATTAGTCGAATCAATCTATCAATCATAGTGACTCACACTTCCCGGTTTTCACAAGACTTATGCATAGACCAGCAAGTGTTGATACTTGACTTAGCTGCAAGTTCTCTTTCATAGCAATGTTCAAAAGCTCCAACTCGTATTTCAATCGTACCCTCTCTTGTTCAAGAAAATCTGGATAACATTTCGAACAAGAAGACATATTTGATCAATATCAAATCCATCGATTCTTTTTGGAACTAATGCGAGCTTAGAGTTAATAACCCAAGGCATGATCATTAAATCGTAGTTAAGCTCGTGCAATTGTTTATCTAATGTGCGATAATATATCTACACGATAATGATGTTCAAAAATAACATGATTATCTTATGGACGAGGCGATATCGACCGGACTTGTATGGAGCATTCATGTCGTATATCAATTTCATGCTTCAACGAGAACAACTTCACCGCTAAGTAAAGAATCCCATCCTTTATTTCGAAATCATCAAGGCTTTTCTTTGTTGTTGAAACGGCTCGATGGCATTTGCGATATCTTGAGATTTTCTTTGCAAAGATTGAGATAAAATGTTAGTTCTCCCCATTATCTCTTGTACCAGGTGTAAAATAAAAACAAACTCAACTGATTTCATGTAAGAGTAAGATTTATCAGCATCCGCACGTTGAGAAGCAATAGATCCATCTGTAATTATACCCCGAAGAACAACAAAAGCAGGGTTATACATCTGAAGCAAGCTATTGACTGAAAAAAGATGAGAACCCCAACGTGTATCACCATCTCGTTTTAAGGTTCGAGCTTGATTTGCTCCTTTACCTGATTTGAGTTCACCAAGTTCCAATAATTTTTTAGTCTCGATCGCCTTAGCTTTTTGTAATTCATCATGTCGTTTGCTCGAAGCACATACTATGTTAATAATGTAAGCCAAGTTTTCAAAAAATTGATGAACTGGAATAACTTCTTTGGAAGCAGCAACTAAAGCAAGTTACAACCTGTGAGCAAAACAATGAACATAGTACGCATAAGGACAATCCTTGAGAACAAGTGCTTGTAATCCATTCCACTCCCCTCTCATGTTACTAGCACCATCGTAACCTTGACCACGAATTTTACTAGTATCGAACTCGTGATTTAATAGAGTTTCCCATAATTTCTCTTTTAAAGTTAATGCCGAAGTATCAAAAACATGAACCATATCCAAGAACCTTTCTTTTATTTCCCCATATTTATCAACAAATCTCAAGACAATAGCCATTTGTTCTTTTTTTCACTCGTCACGTGATTCATCAACCATGACACAAAAGCAAGAACTCCCTGCCTCACTACGGATATGTTTTCGCACATTATTTGCAATAATGGCAAGAAGTTCTTTTTGAATATCTCCTGAAGTGTACTTTGAATTATAAGGAGTGCTCTCCATCACAACATTTGCAAGTTCGTCATTATAAGAAACTAGTAGTTTTAACAGTTGGAGAAAATTACCTCGATTTTTTGAATTAGGACTTTCATCATGCCCTCAAAAAGAACACGCTTGAAATGTCAACCAACGAATTACATCAACTGAAGCTTTTAATCTTAGACGATTTTTGTAGATTGTCTCTTTACTTCGCTTCTCTAAAATGTTATCAATATGTGTCTCTTGGTTAATAAGATTCTCATCGAAAGCCAACGATTTTGTGTTTGAAGAACCAAGATGTTCGAGGAATGCACATCTTTACCATCATTAACTTTTTCCATTTGTCAAATCCTTCAACCACAAAGACATCTCGATCTTTGACGCTTGTTTGGTTTATCGAAAACAAGTAACACAAAAACAATAAGCGAGAATGTGTTGTGGCGAATACTCCAACCAATTAGAGAATATTTGAACCATGAATATCGAAACTTACGAGGATGCTTAGTTGAACCTTTAGCAGGATACTCTTTCAAATGAATTTGAAAAGGCCCCAAATTTATATATGCTCGTCTTACTTGTTCCCTCTTATTCACCGGATAACTCCAAATTTGTTTTCGCTTTCCAGGATCTCTTTCCAAAGAATTAAGATCCAATTCCTCATTATTTTGCCTCGGTGTTTCAGAAGTATGTGGGTCTAACTGATTTTGATGTTGTCCAGTTTCATTCTTTGAAGCTTTGGAACGTTTACTTGCTTGATTTTGAGATGTTGAACAAGCCTTATCATTGGTATTATCAAGCTTTCTCTTGAAAAAATTATCAAGTGTTGGTTGTGTTGTTTGCTTCACCATTATAGCTCCTGTAACCTGATAGTATATTACAAGTGTGACAAAGATTTAGTGATTAAGATATTTAAAATCTATAAGCATTGTGTATTTTTGTTATTGTATTAGGAACTTAGGACATCAAAATATTAGCATGAAAGAATTAATAACTACTTAAACTAGGCAAGTAGGCAACTAAATAATTTATGAATCAAACATGAAGTAATTGACAACATAACTAAATAACCTTATAAATGTATTTTATTAGTCAAACATATCTTTTTTTTTATCTTTATTTATGAATCAAACATAGGTGCTGATTTCAATTATTTGCAATTGCAAATATATCTTTTGACTTTTGTTATCTTTATTGAAATATATTCTTGATATAATGATATGTGACTAATAAGTACTAATTACTAAAGTACATAATCTCAAAAGTCATAAACTCATAATCTATTAATCTCAGCATAAATAATTGAACAATTAGAAACCAAAATTAACTTTGGGGAAAAAGATACATAAACAATTACTATGTTAGATAACTATTTTACAAGAATAAAGAGAAGTTCACCTTTTGATCTTGAATATTGATGATGGTGACTACACTGAGAGAGAGTGACTACATATCTTGAATAACTTGATTTGGGTTTTTTTTTTACACATTCGTCAGTTAGAATGATATCAACTAAACTAGAGTTGGGATTTAGGTAGGCCACATTTTTATTGGGCTTTAAAGTTTTGGGTTTGGGAGGGCCAAACTTAAACTTTAGAATTTTTGCACATGAAATACTAAGAACAATATAATAATGGGCTGAATTTAAGGGGGGCCAGCACCAGTGGCGGAGCTAGAAGATTTTTCGTGGGAGGGCCGAAAAAAAAATTTCCGGAAAAACATCAACATACTTAACTAATAATGTAAGTCATACAAAAGAAAGTTACAAGTTACAAGTCGGCTTTGCGACCTTTAAGATTCTTAAAAACATCAACTACATATTCTGAACTAAAAGTTTTAGCAATTTCCTTTTCTATGTAAACCACCAAGCTGTCTGCGAGAAATTCATCTGCCATCTTATTGCGAAGTCTATTCTTGCATATCTTCATCGCTGAAAACGCTCTCTCGGTTGTAGCAGTAGATACCGGAAGTGTCAAGATTATTCGAATCAATCTATCAATCATAGAATATGACTCACACTTCCCGGTTTTCACAAGACTTATGCATAGACCAGCAAGTGTTGATATTTGACTTAGCTGCAAGTTCTCTTTCATAGCAATGTTCAAAAGCTCCAACTCGTATTTCAATCGTACCCTCTCTTGTTCAGTAAAATCTGCGGGATAACATTCTCAACAAGAAGACATATTTGATCAATATTAAATCCATCAGATTCTTTTTTTGGAACTAATGCAGAGCTTAGAGTTAATAACTCCAAGGCATAATCATTAAATCTGTAGTTAAGCTCGTGCAATTGTTTATCTAATGTGCAGATAAATATATCTATACGATAATGATGTTCAAAAGTAACATGATTATCTTGTGGACGAGGGCGATATCGACCAGACTTGTATGGAGCATTCATGTCAGGTATATCAATTTCATGCTTCAACGAGAACAACTTCACCTGCTTAAGTAAAGAATCCCATCCTTTATTTCTGAAATCATCAAGGCTTTTCTTTGTTGTTGAAACTAGCTCGATGGCATTGGCGATATCTTGAGATTTTCTTTGCAAAGATTGAGATAAAATGTTAGTTCTCCCATTATCTCTTGTACTGTGTAAAATAAAAACAAACTCAAATGATTTCATGTAAGAGTAAGATTTATCAAGATCCGCGACGTTGAGAAGCAATAGATCCATCCGTAATTATACCCCAAGAACAACAAAAGCGTGGTTATACATCCAAGCAAGCTATTGATCGAAAAAGATGAGAACCCAACGTGTATCACCACTGTTTTAAGGTTCGAGCTTGATTTGCTCCTTTACCGATTTGAGTTCACCAAGTTCCAATAATTTTTAGTCTCGATCGCCTTAGCTTTTGTAATTCATCATGTCGTTTGCTCGAAGCACATACTACGTTAATAATGTAAGCCAAGTTTTCAAAAAATTGATGAACTGGAATAACTTCTTTTGAAGCAGCAACTAAAGCAAGTTGCAACCTGTGAGCAAAACAATGAACATAGTACGCATAAGGACAATCCTTGAGAACAAGTGCTTGTAATCCATTCCACTCCCCTCTCATGTTACTAGCACCATCGTAACCTTGACCACGAATTTTACTAGTATCGAACTCGTGATTTAATAGAGTTTCCACAATTTCTCTTTAAAGTTAATGCCGAAGTATCAAAAACATGAACCATATCCAAGAACCTTTCTTTTATTTCCCCATATTTATCAACAAATCTCAAGACAATAGCCATTTGTTCTTTTTTTGACTCGTCACGTGATTCATCAACCATGACACAAAAGCAAGAAATCCACGCCTCACTACGGATATGTTTTCGCACATTATTTGCAATAATGGCAAAAGTTCTTTTGAATATCTCACAAGTGTACTTTGAATTATAAGGAGTGCTTCCATCACAACATTTGCAAGTTCGTCATTATAAGAAACTAGTAGTTTTAACAGTTGGAGAAAATTACCTCGATTTTTTGAATTAGGACTTTCATCATGCCCTAGAAAAGCACACGCTTGAAATATCAGCCAACGAATTACATCAACTGAAGCTTTTAATCTTAGACGATTTTTGTAGATTGTCTCTTTACTTCGCTTCTCTAAAATGTTATCAATATGTGTCTCTTGGTTAATAAGATTCTCACTGAAAGCCAACGCATTTTTGTGTTTTGAAGAACCAAGATGTTTGAGGAATGCACATCTTTTACCATCATTAACTTTTTTCCATTTGTCAAATCCTTCAACCACAAAGACATCTGATCTTTGACGCTTGTTTGGTTTATCAGAAAACAAGTAACACAAAAAACAATAAGCAGAATGTGTTGTAGGCGAATACTCCAACCAATTAGAGAATATGCTGAACCATGAATATCGAAACTTACGAGGATGCTTAGTTGAACCTTTAGCAGGATACTCTTTCAAATGAATTTGAAAAGGCCCCAAATTTATATATGCTCGTCTTACTTGTTCCCTCTTATTCACCGGATAACTCCAAATTTGTTTTCGCTTTCCAGGATCTCTTTCCAAAGAATTAAGATCCAATTCCTCATTATTTTGCCTCGGTGTTTCAGAAGTATGTGGGTCTAACTGATTTTGATGTTGTCCAGTTTCATTCGTTGAAGCTTTGGAACGTTTACTTGCTTGATTTTGAGATGTTGAACAAGCCTTATCATTGGTATTATCAAGCTTTCTCTTGAAAAAAATTATCAAGTGTTGGTTGTGTTGTTTGCTTCACCATTATAGCTCCCAGTAACTCGATAGTATATTACAAGTGTGACAAAGATTTAGTGATTAAGATATTTAAAATCTATAAGCATTGTGTATTTTTGTTCTTGTATTAGGAACTTAGGACATCAAAATATTAGCATGAAAGAATTAATAACTACTTAAACTAGGCAAGTAGGCAACTAAATAATTTATGAATCAAACATGAAGTAATTGACAACATAACTAAATAACCTTATAAATGTATTTTATTAGTCAAACATATCTTTTTTTTATCTTTATTTATGAATCAAACATAGGTGCTGATTTCATATATTTGCAATTGCAAATATATCTTTTGACTTTTGTTAACTTTATTGAAATATATTCTTGATATAATGATATGTGACTAATAAGTACTAATTACTAAAGTACATAATCTCAAAAGTGATAAACTCATAATCTATTAATCTCAACATAAATAATTGAACAATTAGAAACCAAAATTAACTTTGGGGAAAAAGATACATAAACAATTACTATGTTAGATAACTATTTTACAAGAATAAAAAGAAGTTCACCTTTTGATCTTGAATATTGATGATGGTGACGACACTGAGAGAGAGTGACTACATATCTTGAATAACTTGATTTGGGTTTTTTTTCCACATTCGTCAGTTAGAATGATATCAACTAAACTAGAGTTGGGATTTAGGTAGGCCACATTTTATTGGGCTTTGAAGTTTTGGGTTTGGGAGGCCAAACTTAAACTTTAGAATTTTGCACATGAAATACTAAGAACTATATAATAATGAGTGAATTTAAGGGGCCAAGACCTTCTATGTCTTACAATAGCTCTACCGCATGGAACCAATTTCTGCGTGAGACATGTGTTTTTAACTTTAACGGTTGGTTCAAATATTATAATTAGTTGGTTAAAAGGTCATAGTGACAAGAAAATGTTTTAACGTGTATACGTAGACATTTTTAAAAAGATTAGGATCCTCTCATGGTTATTTGAACATGATAAGTAATGTTCTGCTTGTTGTAATTGTACATTGCCTTTATTGCAAAACACTTATTTCATTTTAATTTAAATGTACAATTACAACAAGCATAACATTACCTATCATGTTCAAATGAATACGAGAAAATTCTAATCCTTTTTAAAAACAAAAATTTTATTCCAAATACCTACGGCGAGATGCCAAAGAAGGTAAACTACACTACATAGTAGTGTTTAAAAGAGGTAAAGCCAAAACATGATTATCTAACAAACTCTTTTAGTCCAAGAAGATTTTACTATAATTACTTGAAACCAACAAAATGATTGCCTTTATATTTCTTTGAAGTTTAATTCAGTATTGACCTATCAAATGATTTATTCTTAGCATTCCACATGCTCAAACCAAGATTAAAAAAGGCTTCAAAAATTTAAAGTCAAAGTAAACGATATATACTCCTTTTCCCACTTGAAAATTGTAGGATATCAGGAGCAATATTAACATGAATAGGGGTTTAAATGTACTTAGCAATTGATTAGGTCTTAGAGTAGAACTATGATTAGTTACACACTTCTTGCAAGGAAAGGAAGAGGCCATATGGCGAGTTGTTTCATGGAGGGTCGGTTAGGTGTTTTCTAAACCGACTCAAGTATGGTTTCTAACCTCCATCTCTATAAATAGAGATACAATTGAGTGGGATTTCTAGTTCAACATTCTTCTTGTCTCGAATTATAAGCTTTATTGGTTTAATAAAGGGGTGTTCGAGGGTAATATCATGTGCATATTGTTTATACTTTAGTCGATGAAATTGTAGTTTCTTGTTCTTCTTAGTTCATTCGTCCAACACGGGTTTCGCTTTTGGTGTTGCAACTTGTGATGGACGTTAAGGCTCTAGGTTTTGTGTTCAAATTCTTCAGATTTGATGCGGTTTTATTCAACAAGTGGTATCAGAGCTCAGCTACGGTTAGTAGCGGTCTCTGAAGGGTCATATCTGGTTCGAGACGTGATCGAGATTTCGGGTTTTATTTGCCCAAGAAGTTGTAGGTTTAAACGAACAATAAGGTTGTTCGATGTAGTTTTTATTCCCACGTGAAGGTTACTACAAAGGTGACAACATAGAGATACTATAGTTTTTGTTAATTAGTTTTAGATAGAAGTAAAAGTTAACGATCTTGTATTTCAAAATCTCTTCAGTAGGTGATCGTACTTTTTGGGTCAAAAAATTCGAGTAAGTGACGTTTTTTTGTTTTGGGTTTCTTGTGGTTCAAGTTTCGATCGTGGTTGCTTGGGTTTCAAGTTAACGGTCGGGTTTGGTTGTTCGAGATCGAGGGCTTAGGGTTTTCCTAATTAATTCGATTTGAAAGAAGGAGTTTTTTTTAGTACTAACGAGACACGATTTGCAAGAAGTTGTACATGTACTATATGAGTCTAGGTACTAAAATGGGTGATCATATAAATGAGTTTAATAAGTTGATACTTTATTTCACGAATATTGATATCGAGATTGAGGATCAGAATCAGCACTTATGTTACTTACTTCGTGGCCATTTTTTTTACGAAAACTTTGTGGAGACATTGTTGTATGGGAGAGAATCCTTGACAACGGAGGATGTTATGGCGACTATGAATACTAGGGAGTTGAAGAAAAAAGTTGAAGGCATAAAGGAAGAAACTGGCAAGGAGTTATATGTAAGGGGAATGTTAGATTATGCAGGTAAAGCCCATCCTGATTAAAGTTTGCGATTTATGTCAAGGGGTGGAACTGGTAAACTCAAGTTTTTATATGTCATTCGGAGGGTCATCTAAAGAGAGATTGTCTAATGAAGAAGTCAAGTGGGTCCATCATGAAGGGTAACCATGACCAGAATTCTGATTCTTCTAATAACTAGGGTAACGCCTACTTTGGAGAAGCCTCTATGGTGGTTGAGAATGATGAGATGACTAAATTTTTGGAATTTATGTGCACGGAGCAACAAAACTAATACGGTTAGTTATCGTTATTGGCTTATGAGGTCACAATCTAGCACAAATAGAATTTCTACATATATGTATTATGTACATATAGTAACACAAATTACGGTTCATGAGTTACTAGTTCGTGAAGTTATCTTAAAATGATAATTAACGAATAAGTAACGGAATGGGCTTGAAACTAGCTAGGCGAAATTACTTGAGCTGTTCTCGGACTAAACAACTTGGGCCAAAATTATGTTTTTGGGCCCTATAGTGGCCGACCACTTTGGCTAAAAGGAAAAAGGAGAAAATTTTTTGTGAAGTTAAATAGATTTGTAACTTTAGAAATGTGTTTAATTCTTAGGCTATATATATGAGGCTTGATTTTTCCCTTTAAGGTTAATCATTCTCTACATTCCTAACACAAGTCCGAAGTTCCTCCCCCCTCCCTCCCGTTGACCTATAACAGACGAAACAAATAAGAGGGTAAAACCTCTTATTTTCTTTGGTTAAATTCTTGTTTAGTGTTAAGATGTTACCTTAGACACTGATAAGAATTTGTAGTTCCATTGGACAAGCAAGAGAAACACTAAAAGAGTTATATTGTTTACTTGTGGAGGTCAAATCCTTATTTGACTAATTGTGTTGGAACATTATCGTTGTTTGATTGATTATATAGGTAGAGCTCGGGAATCAATCAAACACGAATATAAACGAGTCAATGTAAGCATTCTTGTTACATTTATTTGTCTAATAATTTTCGTATGTATACATATGTATAAATAAATTGTGAATTTGATTTATGATATTATACGGGACAAAAATTATGTATGCACAGTTGTTAAAGTATTTAAATTATGATGAATGTTAAATACTTGATTAGATGATTAAATTATGTGTTCATAATGTTTTAAATGGTCTGAAAATTAATATAGATAATTTTATAAAAGTTGATTACATTTTGCAATAAAAGATCCTTAATTGTTTATGGGTTTTTGTCACGATTAACTATTCCGCAGTTGTTGATTGTCAAAAAAAAATTAGTCGGTCACGTGTACTTGCTATGATGTGTTTAGATTCGTATAAAACCCATTAGTGGTATCATTGGAAAAAAGTTGCAGCGGTTACGAGATCAGAAGAACTTGAAAATAATGAAGGTTAATACTGAAATGAACCATACGATATTGAAACATTTTCTTATGATAATTTGTATTTGGCATACTCTCCCGAATAGTTGCCCAAATTTCTATTTAAGGTATGGATTATTTTGTGTTAAAAATATTTAGTGTATGATTATCGATTTCACTTATTTTAGCATTTGATATAATAAGTAAACTTCAATTACATACACATAAGCAATTGCATACACCCATACGCGACTTAGGCGATCTACGAATACCAAACAATCCTAAATCCTTATTGGTCGATTAAATTACTTCTGATGCCAATTGGTCCACCATGTTTCCTTTGATTATTTAAAGATCATTCGTGGGTCTGTTTCCTCTGATTTAATTTATTAATCGCATATTGTAGGGTCACTTTTTGCCGCTTACAAGCTCACTTCTTTTTAGTACTACTATGCTATATTATCCATTGGCCATATAAGTTTTTATCTGATTTGTTTCATTATGGATGGTTAGCTACTGATTCGTATTGTTTAAAACCCTAACTTTTGTTAGGTTTTTATTTTTTGTTTGACTTGTTATTGCTGCATGCCATCTATGTTTCCTGGTTGTTGTCGACTATTTGTGAGTTTGTTAGTGGGGTTTGAGAGATGGAAAAGGGTTTTTTGATTAATAATAGTGCGAGCAAGGTTAAGTATACTATCGGTAATTTGTCCGGTGGGAATGGTAATGTGAATTAGAGCTCCTCGTCTAGTTTGGCCGATCAAACTAGATTGAGGAATGAAGAACTCATGCGTAGTGTTCCAATGCAAGATACTGGTGGTACGTTACTACACTCAAGTGGCAGTGTTATTGGTATACCTACTGATTCGTCTAGTCCTTTGGATGTTAGCAATGCTACTAGTGGTACAAATACGTCTAGTGGTAGTGGTTTTGTTGGTGAATCTTTGGCTGCTCCTACTCATGCACATGTGGCTGCTCCTAATAGTGGGAATGAGGCTGAGATGAATTATGATCTTGATCTGGTTGTTTTGGAGGCGTGTAAGACTTTTGAAGAGGTTGTGTGTGGTGTTGAAGTAATGAATGCGGAGAATGTGGTCAATGATACTAAAGTTGCTTCTAATTCGTCTCCCAAAGTTCATATTCAGCCCCATCCAACGGATGGCCCGAATGTGAAGCCGGTTTCATATGCGGGTGCTACGTCCATTGATTCTACGAGGCACAAGTCTAATTTTCGAAGGTTGGAATGTAGTAACAAGTCTAATGGGGTGGATCACTCCGTTCCTATGAAAGTCGCGGAGGAGGTAAATTCTAAATTTGAGAATACCCTTTATGGTTATTTTCTTGGTAAACGTATTGCTTTTCCGGTCGTTGATTATTATGTTCATAATACGTGGGCCAAATATGGTATTCAAAAGGTTTTGATGAATACTAAGGGTTTCTTTTTCTTTAAGTTTTACACTCGTAAAAGTGTTGATGATGTTTTTAAAAACGGACCGTGGATGATTAGGAATATGCCAATTATTCTTAAAACTTGGACGTTGAATACTAATCTGCTTAAAAAGGATTTGACTAACATTCCGGTGTGGGTTAAATTTCATGATGTTCCTTTTTCTATGTTTTCTGATGATGGTCTCAGTCTTCTTGTTACATTGATTGGTACGTCAAAAATGCTAGATTCTTACACTAGTCAAATGTGCTTGGATTCTCAAGGCCGCAGTAGTTTTTCTAGGTGCTTGATTGAAGTTCGGGAGGATAAGGTTCTTCGGGAGAGCCTCACTGTTGAGATACCCTTATTGGATGGATCAGGTTCTACTATTGAAAAGATCCGGGTTGAATACGAATGGAAACCGCCAAGGTGTGATACGTGTAAGCCTTTTGGTCATACACTGCTTATTGTCCTAAATTTATTCCACCTCCTACTCAGCCTAAACAGAGTGTTAATGATGGTTTTCAAACTCTCAGTAACAAGAATAAGGTTAGGAATGTTGGTCAAAGTGTTCTAGGTAAGGGAGGTTTTACTAAACTTGGTGTGGGTCCTAAGGTTCGGTATCAACCTTAAGCGCCCCCTGACCCCAAGAAGGTGGATAATACAAAGAAGAAAGCCACTGAGGTGGCTAGTACAAGTGGGATAAACATTGCTACATCTAATCCCTTTGCTGTACTTAATATGATCGATACTGATGAATGTGGCACTCCTACGGATGTAGTGGATTATGGTAGTTTAATGGAAGCTAAGGAGGTTGGGTCTCTTAAGACCGGGAATGTATCACAAGAACCGCTTGTGAGTGATTCAATGGAAGCTAACGAGGTTGGTCCTACCCCTATTGTTGAGAAAATTAGGGAGTTTTAAAAGCTCCTTATCGATGGGAAAGCTACTCTTGTTGGTGATGATGGTAATCCTATTAAAAAGGTTGATTATCCGAGTAATAAAAAGGATTTTCCGTCTACTTCTTCTAGTAAGAGGATTAACCCATTCTCTAAGGTGGGAAAGATTGTTGACTCCGATAATGATGAAGAGGAGGTTGTGAACACTTTTGATGAGTCAATGAACCTATTTGGTGGTGGTCATGATCGTGAAAATGATTATGATGACTATGCGGATCAGGTCTATGATCTTTCAGGAAATTTGGATGCTTATTATGGTATCAAGCTCCAAGGCCTTGGTAGGAAGTAATTTTGTTTTCATAGGAGTCTAAGGTTATCTTTGGAGTAGTGGTTTATTTTCTTGTATAGATAATATTAAGTATCTTGTTATGTAAGATTTCCGCATATCTAACGGGCTGAGATATGGGATTCACCCATATCCTTTGTACTTAAACATTTTTTGGAGTAATATATTTACCGGGTTTTTGACCTTTTACCTAAAAAACCTATATCACCATATTTATTGTTTTACTTACACTTAATCTTATTTTAACATGCTTTATCACTTTCTTAATCATACATCAATCACAATTTTCTAGTAGGTTACATATATTTTGATTGATGAGAAAGCTATTGGTATATTGGATAGTGAGTTTGATGAATCATAAGGTATGTTGTATATTTTAAAGACACGTACCTTTTTCTCATGCTTATGAAGCTATATGAGAGACACATACCTTATGAGGGGAAGGAGGAGAGAAGAAGAATAGGGAACAGTAGCCCAAGCCCAAGACAACAACTTTCCCTCCAAAGAGACACTCATTATTACGCCAGCCCCTTATATGATGTCGTCCCCGCGCCTTATGTAATCGCGTTCAAGTTCAATCATGTATTTCTGTGCATTCCAAATTAAACATATTTCACTAATCATCACATACTCAATTTCAAGCTTCTTAAGCATCTACGATGACTATGATGACTAAGATGAGTATGATGACTATGACTACGATGACTATGCGAAGCAGGTTTCTGATCTTCCAGGGAATTTGGATGCTTTTAATGCCATGTATGGCACCAAGCTTCAAGGACCTAGGAAGTAATTTTCTTTCGTTATGTTCTACGTTATCATTTGAGTAATGGTTTGTTTTCTTGTTTAGAAAATAGGTAGTATCTTGTTATGTAAGCTTTATGCCTATGAAATTTGAGATATGGATTTCACTCATATCCATTGTACTTACAACGCTTTTGGTTAATATATTTACCGGGACGCAGTGATTATTCCCTTACCAAAAAAAAAAAAAATAGACTTTATCAAATACTAATCATTCTTCTAAACTTCTCACATATTAATATGTTCTATCAACTTTCAACCACCACTAGGTCATCACACATAATTGGCATACATTTCACAGTTTACTTAATTCATTGTGCAACATTCTATAATTAACCATTATACGCATCACATACGCCAGATACCGAAAATAATTTAGAACCAATATTAGACTATAATTTGCTCATACACAATGCACGATAGCCTTTGTCTATCTCTTAGAACTCTTTTAGAAGATGGAATAATAATCAACCTCGTGTCTGTTATAATTTTTGTCATGCAAGTATTGGCATGCATATATATGCTTAACTAAGAAAGCTTTAGGTTGTACACACAACCCACGTCAATATGATTTTTTAAGGATGTGGATTAAGATTGAATTGATAGAAATAAATTTTCATTCTTAAACCTAAAAACACGAATAATTAATTGGTTGGGGATAGTTGATATTTGAATGTAGTAAAAAAAATGCACGCAAAATAAGTTAGACTTGGAAATAAGCAAGTGATTGTAATGAACAGTGTGTGATTTTATATATTTCATTACAACAATTATTTGTTTGATTTTGCGTAAAATATGTGAAATTAAAAGGAGTTTTGTGATGTTTTGTTTAATTAGACGTTTTAAGATTTTAGATGTGTAGATGTCAAATTTTTAAGAGATTACAATAGGTTTTTGATTGCTTTATAAGATATAACCAAGTCTTCACCAAATATTTCTACCATTATTCAGTGGCATTACACAATTATAGACAGTTATAATTTATGATAGGAAATCAAAGCGGTAGATGCTAAGATCTTATTTATGTGTAGTTTTTTTATGAGGAATCTCCTTGGCTTTCATTAAAAAAAGGCAAGTGGTGAGATTATATAACATATATATACCTGTAATAACTCTATAATTCCGTGCTAAATTGAGCTTGTTTAACCAATTTTATATTTTCGCACATTAAACATTGAAAGATGTATATTTGACATGAATAATTATTTCATTATCCAACTCACACGTACATATTGCTTTGCACCATAATATACACTACTTATATTAATTATATATCATGGAGATAGTGATGGATGCCGTACTTTACGAAGAATCTTGTTAGCTATTAGTTAAAAAAACGCAAGTTGTGGTTCTAATCACATTATTGCAATAAAAATAGAGCATTAGGTGAAGGATTGACCAGAAATAAATATAGGGTTATCGCCATGCGGCTTTGTATACGTATAATTATATTTTATGTATGGAATCGAAAGTTACGGTATAGCATAACTAAAATTACTGTTAATGGCAGGTTGGGATTGTTTAAGCCATAATTTTGTAAGTTTTCATGATGAAAAGCACTACAATAGATGATGTGACTTAAACCGCGTCACTAAAGTTCAAAATCAGTCAGTAGAGGTTTTCTTGTGCTATTCATACACTCACTACATAATATTGGTGTAGAGGTTATCGACACTATTTTTCTGTCGCTACCGTAGTCATTAAGCCAAAACAGTTTTATTTAACAGTATGTTATAAACTAGCAAGACATTTAACAAGCAATAGTGAGCTGATAAACTTTCACCCTCTCAAAATCTAGTGACACAATTAACTATTCTCTCAAAAAAAGGTACAGAGATGTGTGAGCGACTGAATTATTGAGTCACTTGTTAAGCAGCAGAGCATGAATGCTTGGTATTAGCTAGACTTGAATGTCTTGCTGGTTCACCAATTATTGATATGAATTTAGCTAGAAATAAGGTATTGTGGATTTAAATTTCAATTCATCTTCATGATCCTACTGAGTTGTAACTATGTCAGCAACTATCAAGTTAAATTATGCTTATGTTTCATGCAAGTGGGTTAGTATTAAACTAGATGTTTGTATATGGTTTGCACTATTATTAGTATTAAGGTATTTTAATTAAAATACATAATGATAATTATAATCTGATGCCTGGTGAAGTTAATTTAGCTGTAATTGATCTAGCCATATGACCATATCTCATCAAGATAGTGAGTTGTGCAAGAAGAATTTCGTTATATTAAAATTAGTTTGCAATATTGCATAATCCATAATTATTCATGAGACAACTTATTTAATCCTGAAAAATGTCAAAGCAACAAATTTTCTGAAAGGTACTAGATTGGTGACATTACCACAAACTTCGTCTCAGAATATGTCTGCCTGATGAAAAACGATATATGTTTAGGAAATGATAACAATCATAGATCTAAAGCACCAAAGGGCTTGTGTTCCAATCGTGGGTTCAAGTACTACTTAAGATATGTGAGATGGTTTAGGTGTATAAAAGAAAGAAATCGCAGATCTAAAGCTGTGGGAATAGGCAAAAGTAAACGGAGAATACTAAACCAAAACTTGTTAGCCTTTAATGTTGTAGATCAAATTATTATGTTTATGCTTAAGACTTTTAGTTATTATACGTATGTTTATTGTATATAGTGTATGCGTCAGTTTAGTATGCCCGCAATATGGGTCCATCATTAACCCAAACAGCCCATTATGCAGCAGTTAGAAGTAGTTATAAGGAGCGGTTTACATCACAAACCATCACAACGTTTTGGATGAACCAAGGTGTCGCTTTAGAGGCAATGCTTCGTAGTATAAATAGATTAGGATTCTTGTAAACAAAAGTAACCCTTCGCTCATATATATCACTTATTATAAAGGGTTCAAACCTAATCTCTTGTTCTTATATTATTCTTGATGATGATTCATTCATGATGCTTGTTTGATTATTGATGATCCTGGAGAAAGTGAAGTATGGAACCTGTAGAAAACGAACATGGTATCAGAGCACGAGGAATCAAACAACACAACAATTCATGATTTTGATCATCACTCAAGATTCAAAAGGATTACGATTGAAGTCTGGTTTTTCACCATGGTTGAAGTTACAAGAATACTTGGCCATATGTTGTAGGACTTGAAAGTCCACAAGGATTTGGTAACCAGAAACAACAAGGACAACAACTTGTTGTTTACCAAGAATTTGCGAGTTCTTTGGAAATAAAGCCGAGACAAACAAAGTTGTCTAGGGCACGAAGTGTTTCAAATCGACACAAAAAGTTGAAGACCTCTTTGTTGCGACAAAGGTGGAGATGATGTAGACCAGATTCAAGCAAAAGAAGGAAAAGAGAAAAGGGTACACGTTGAATTGTTTTGAGTGACAAGTGTGGAATGATTGCAAAACTTCAAGGCCTGGATATCAAAGATGGTGAGGCAGTTAGAAACCGCTAGTAAAGTTTGTTGATCTAGTTGTAATCTACCATGAACCGCTTATGTGCCTTGGGTTGAAAAGTCGATAAGTGGGAGAAGCAAGCAAAGATGGTTTCGCCATGGACCGCAAGGCCGAAGGACATGAGGGTGAAGGATGGAGCAATAGAGACAAGTCAGGACCATTTTGGTGTCAGGCTTGAAGATGATGAAGAAGACAACAATGAATTAGATGTCATTGTTTGAAAAGACCAGAAGGATCACTCAAGAAAGATTTGATGCTAAAACATTAGGGGGAAATTGTTAGCCTTTAATGTTGTAGATCAAATTATTATGTTTATGCTTAAGACTTTTAGTTATTATACGTATGTTTATTGTATATAGTGTATGGGTCAGTTTAGTATGCCTGCAATATGGGTCCAATCCTGTTAACCCAAACAGGCCCATTATGTAGAAGTTAGGGTAGTTATAAGGAACGGTTACATCACAAACCATCACAACGTTTTGGATGAACCAGTGTGTCGTTTAGGAGGCAATGCTTCCTGTAGTATAAATAGATTAGGATTCTTGTAAACAAAAGTAACCCTTCGTTCATATATATCACTTATTATAAAGGGTTCAAACCCAATCTCTTGTTCTTATATTATTCTTGATGATGATTCATTCATGATGCTTGTTTGATTATTGATGATCCTGGAGAAAGTGAAGTATGGAACCTGTAGAAAACGAACAAAACTTAGTTTCTTATATGTATAAGTTGGATTTGATAGTTGTTTACTTTGCAAAAATATAATCGTTAGCTCAAGTAACATGCGGAATTAAAAATTTCAAGTTGCTATTTTTTATATTCTTAAATCTGTTTTTGAAACGTTGTTAAACTGAACATGTTATACCTCTATAAGCCAAAAAATCAAAAATACAGATCATCAACTTAACTAGTCAGTAAATATGCCGTCTATAAGAGACATATATGTTAGGTTGTTCTTAAACATACAAAACATAAGAATATCATTGACGATTTTTCTTATCAATACCATGGCCACCAAATCCTTATCGAGTACTACTACCAATTCATACTCTTTTTCCAACATGAACATCAATGAGGAAGAATGGGTTGCAAGCATGCGTAAATCTGTTGTAGAATATGAGGAAGAGAGCGAAGAAAATCCAGTTTGTATCTTCAGTGTCCCTCAAGTACTTCTAGCAACTGATCCTGAATCCTACATTCCACAACAGGTCGCATTAGGCCCATTCCACCATTGGCGCCCGGAGGTCTACGACATGCAAAGGTATAAGCTTGCTGCTGCACGTAGAGCACAGAAACTCATGAATGTCAGCTTTGAACGCATCGTGGAGATCATGAAGAAAAATGATGAAGCAAGAATCCGTGCTTGTTACCATAAGTCAATTGACATGTCAGGAGATGCATTGGTCTGGATGATGGCGGTTGACATGGCGTTCTTACTCGAATTCCTTCAGGTGTATTCCATAAAAGAAGAAGGTCGGACACTTATGAAAGTTAAGTCCATGATGTCCCATGTTGTGGATGTCACGGGGAAGAAACTATCACATATGGCGATTCTTCGTGATGTGGTGATGGTTGAGAATCAGATTCCAATGTTTCTGATTTATACAATGTTGAAGCATCAGATAAAAAATACTAACGATGAAGACAAGTCTGCGGACGAGACACTGAAGAGTATGCTGATGGGTTTGTACATCGAGCTTACCCGTTTCAAGAAAAAGCGTTGCCAGATGTTGACATCAACGACTGCGATCACCTCCTTGATTTTCTCTACCATATGACTGTGCCAAACAACAAAGAACTTGGGATCATGGAGGTCGAAGTTGACATAGAAGAAGAAGAAGAAATCACCGAGATCAAGGAAAAAGATGAAGAAGGTATGTATGCAAAGGATAGTGAAGTTCGATCCTTCTTGGGTCATATATGGACCATCATTGCAAAATCAAACGCACGTCTAGTAAACTTGTTGAAGAAAATCATTTTTGGGAAACCAATGAAATTGGTAATGAAATTGCCTTGGAAGATAATATCTAATCTTCCACTACTTAAACTCATGAAAGAGCCCATGGAGCGTATGCTCGAGAAGTTCCAGGGTGGAGAAGAGGAGAAATCAGAAGAAGAAGGCGGTGAACCGAAAGCACCAACAATTGAGGAAATCACGATCCCATCGGTCACTGATATGGCCCAAGCAGGAATCCTTATTTCCCCGGTTTATGGTGGAATATCAGACATCAGTTTCGACAACATAACATCCACACTTTACCTCCCAGTAGTCGATCTAGATGTGAACACCGAGGTTTATTTTAGAAACTTGGTAGCATATGAAGCATGTGTCGCAGCAGGGCCATTAGTGGTGGCTCGTTACACCGAGTTAATGAATGGTATAGTCGACACAGAAGAAGACGCGAAATTTTTGAGAGAAAGAGGCATTGTTTTGAACCATTTAAAAAGCGATAAGGAGGTTGCAGATCTATGGAACGGGATGAGCAAGTCTGTAAAATTAACCAAAGTGCCAAAGATGGACAAAGTGATTGAAGATGTGAACAAGAGGTATGCTCAAACATGGAAGGTGAAATTTGCAAATTTCATGAACACATATGTGTTTGGATCATGGAAATTTCTAACGGTTTTGGTCGCAATTGTCATGTTGTTATTAACCGCATTACAATCGTTCTGTTCGGTGTATAGTTGTGCTCGTTTGTTTCATGAGCTCCCAGATTTCCAAGGAGGAACGACTGATCAAGCTGGGAACTAATGAGTGTTATTATGTGTGTAACTTTTGATTTAATCATCACTTAAATTACTTCAGTATTGTTTATCTATTTCTTTTTCATATGAAACATGTAAATTTTAAGTCTTTCCTACAAGTAATAATGTTATACATATATTTTGTGCATATTTTGTTTTATATACCTAAACTTCTCTGGTAATATTCCCATTTATATTAATTAAACCTTCAATAATAGTCTATTCGTTACCAAATTGTATTAATGAAAGGGATTGTGCCTAATAACAAATGAATTGCAAATCACTGATATCGATATTTTACTTAGAATTTTTTATAGCGGGTGTTTCGAATTCCTAAATTTTTTCTTCTTGTGAGTCTGCTTAAAAATAAGAACTTATAGAAAAGTTCTTTGAATCGGTGTTTGGATTTGCTCATTTTATAAAAACGCAATATATTTCTATTAATAATAATTTTAATATAAATTTTCGCGAGTTTATTTATTAAAGGTTTTTGGTTAAATATGAGAATAAAATGTTATTTTAATTCAATATTAAATAACTACCACGAAATATAAAGTTTCTAACTTGCTAATGAAAAACTACTTTTCTGTTTTTTTATGGTTGAAAAACACGCAATGTTTGAATAAAAAATGTGTTTTTCTGCTTTTAAAAAGTAGATAAGAAAAAATTAGCAAATCCCAAACACCCTCATAATACTAGTTATATACCTTCGTGCATGCAAGGAGCTTTAACATAACTTTCACTTAATGTGTTTTGACATATGTCACAATATTATATAATTTTAATAATATAATTGGTTAAGAAATAAAGTTAATTATCTTGGCATAGTAAAGCCATCCGGTGCATATACGGAAATGTTAAATATTTTTTTATAACATTATGTAAAATTAATCCTTTACACAAAATTTTCATTTTGTATGAATATTGATTAATATATTGTATGGATTTTTTGTTTAACGAAAGACTTGACATGTTGAGGTTGATATTGTTTAAATTTAATTATTGATATCATTTTTTTTATAGATATCATCTGTGTAAATAGCACGTAATAACCTCTTGAAAAAAACGCTTTTTCATATATCATTATTTTATCTTTAGATATAAGCTTTAAAGGTGATGATGCCTATTGTTGTAGTATGACTTGTGAGGGGATACAAGTTTTGACTATATGCGTATATCACAGTGATGGGAAATATAGTCTCCATTATAGTTTATCCAATAGTGATGTATGGATCATTTGTTTATGATGATGTCTGCTCTCTTTACTTCTATATTCGCTTTAATGTGAGGTCGTTGCTGCACTTTAAAGCATGTATATATAGTTTGTAAGATTAGTATGAAACGTAGTCATATGGTAGAATGAATTGGCGAATATTGGTGAATATCAGATGCTGGGATCCTATTTTTGAAGTTGTACTCATTGGTTGTACGTATGTCTGTTTTGTAATTTGTTTCCTTGGGTGTTTGTTAGTTTTGGGGTATGTCCAAGATTATCTACATGAAGTTTGGTTTGTAATAGTGATGTTTATAATAATATATAGAGAAAATTACTAAAGAGGCCAAATATTCAAGGTTGTTCTATTTTCTAGACACTTTTATCATCTATTTCATTTAGTTACGCGCATTTCGTTGATTCCACCCAAATTTGGACACGTGTCATTCATTTGTATTTTTCCGTAAAAAATACTAAAAATGACACGTGTCAAAATGAAAGTGGTCAAGAATGAAAGAAATAAAATCGGCAGATTGAGCAATCAAGTCGAGGAGTTGAAGAATAAAATGAATGATTAACGTGTCAAAATTTGGGTGAAAGAAATGGCGTGGCTACTAAATGGGAAAGAGATGATAATGTTGTCTTCAAAACTGACCAACCTCAATATTTCTCATTTTTTCGTAATTTTCTAATATATATTATTCATCTTTACAAAGAAAAAAGTAATTACATGCGTTGTTGTTATATGTACAATATCATATATTTAATTTCATCTCACAATAAACCATGCATGAGGCCTTTCCTTCCGATTGATATTCATATTCCTATTAATAATAATTTTAATTAGCTAATATGCAAGTTATCTATGATGTGTTTAATTTGTCGAGGGAATGTAGTAAGGCCTACATATGTTACAGCTGATAGTCTTGTAATGTGAGGTCTGGTGTTTTCTAAGCTACCAGTCTATGTAACATGATGTGGGAAATATAGTCGAAAGGCTGGTGAAATAGGTGATGGTATTTTTTTTTTTGGTAAAGGAGAGTAATCTTGCACCCTGGTAAATATATTAACCAAAAAACGCTTAACTACAATGTATTTTGTCTTTATAGCTTCATATGGGTGTTAATGGCGTGTCATTACACTATATATATGTGGCTTACTGCTTGTAAATATTTTATATGATGGTATTGTAGTAGTCTGTATTGGTTTTTTTTAATATCGTAGCCAAAATGTATTTTGTCTTTATTGCTTCATATGGGTGTTAATGGCGTGTCATTACACTATATATGTGGCTTACTGCTTGTAAATATTTTATATGATCTAGTAGTAATATGTTTTCACCTTTTATCAAAAAATTAATTGTATTTAATTTTTAATTTCATGTATGCGCGAGTTAAACTTATAAAAAGGAATAACATGAGTTGCTATTGAACGTGGATAGTCAAAAAAATATTTTTTCGGACATTATTACTTAATCTCATAAAAAGGAATAACATGAGTTGTTTATATATGCACAATCTCGTTTATTCATTTACATATCACACTAACTCATGCTTTCATTTTAACATTTACAATTTTGTGCATATATATTAATTTAATAAATAATGACACTAATACTTATAAATAACATAATTTTTTTAATATATAGTTTAGAAGTTATTTTTTAAATTTATAAAGTTACTAAAAAAACATGAAAACTGATAAATTTGCTTAAATCCATATAATATATTCAAACTTTAACAATTAAAGTTTTATTAATTACCTCCTTATTTCTTTAGTTTTTTCTCTACAAAATCGATACATGTATTTTAGCACATATATTTTTTTAATTCAATGAAATTTAGATAAGTTTGACTAAATTATATCAATTTTAACTTTTTATTGACTAATAGGATGACTCAATTTCTTCAACTTGACTAAATCGAGTTATCCTATTTGTCCAATTTTTGGGACATCGACAAATATTTTTCACGTGTTTGACAAAATATATTTTTGGGCCATCGCCAAAGTGACGACGACGTCTGCTTTGATTTTTCAACGACGCTTTTGCCTCAAATTTGCAACGACAATTAATAATAGTTTCTTTAAATGTAATTTTAATATTTCGTTGCAAATTTTGCAATGATTTTACAATGGATTTGTAACGGATTATTAAAAATAAATAAAAAATAAAGTATTATTAATTTCTGTTGCAAATCCATTGCAATTATTTGAAATTTTGCAACGGAACGGAAACTAATAAAAATTTCGTTTATATATGTTTTTTATATTCCGTTGCAAACTGTAACAAATATTGAAAAATTTTACTGATTTGCTACAAAATATTCTAAAATAAATTAGTTAAGCTTTTGCAACAGATTTATGACGGGTTTTCGGGCGGTTGCTAACCCGTTGCAAACCTATTGCATATTTGTTACGGAAATTTTCGTAACATTAGCTCACTTGTGTAGTATAGTGCAAGCAACTTTCTTGAGTTGGCAAGTAGGTCATTTTATTTGTAAAAAGGAAAAGTCACTTAATTGTTAGTGATCAAAATAATTTGGGGCTTGTTAAATAATGACAAAAAAGGTTCACCAACTGGTCTTAATTCGGTGATTAAAATTGTGCCTATTGAATTACAGCTTCTTAGCTATAGTGACACAATTTATTGTCACCGGGTTTAAATAAATGGTCCGGAAATCAGAATGTTCTTGACCGTATATGCTGTCAATATAGGGAGATTTAGAGTGACAAAAAACCTTCCCTATAAGTTGTTTCTTGTTTGTGACCAACCTTATGTTGTTAACTAATTTAGTTATTTATTTACGAGTAATAGATTTAAAGATAAAATTCTTCGTGTTAAGTTAATTACTCTGTGAACATGTGTTATATAGAAAGGGGTTTAAAACAAAAATGGTATAAGGATTATGGGAGTTACAAGTGTTCCAAAAAAAATTATCCAAAAAGTGTGAGTAAAATTACCAAAATACTCTTGTTTTAATTTTTTAAAAAAAAATGCTGAAATATTTGTCACTATCACAATCATTCATACAATTTTATTTTAAGCCCCTTTCTAGTGTTTCCTCACATGAACAAATATATTTACAACTTATAGATTCTTATACAGGTGCCAAATTAAAATTTGTATTACACTATGACTCTCAAGTGAAAAGATATATTGATATTCCATGGTGTAGACGGCGAACATCTTAATCCGAGTGTTTTTAAGATCATTTATATTCAACCCTACGTTAAATACCCAAGAACACCCCGCTTTATCGCACGAATCGAAGTCGGAAGACGAGACAAGACTCGAACCCCAAGTTCTTATTCTACAAAGTCTTTCCTAGGCTTATATGTTTTGAGGAGTGAAGACCTATACGAAGAAACGCCAGATGATGACTCAACTCAGATTAATCGACCGAAAACAAATGTTTCAACCATTGGACTAACGCCCATGCGAAAAATATATTGATATATATTCTAGTTCACAATTAAAACATGCTAAAATATGAATTGAGAGTCATAAATGTACGTACCTACCCCTTTTAAACTAATGAAATAAAAAAGAAAATGAAAATGAGTATATCATAATAGTTGGAAAATGTTTTTAGTCTCTCAATCATCTACTTTGGTGACTAGTATTTATTTTTCTCCATTAATAAACTTCTTATTTTGGTACATTAGACCAAATATTCGAAAAGTGAAACTCTAAATAATCGATATAATAAGATAAAACATGCACACTATTGACAAACATCATGTATTTCACATATACTACATAACGAAACCAAAAGAAACCTGAAAAATCTTTGAAATGTATGTAAAACCCTCTTGACGGTTTCTGATTCCGTAACTTGAACCATAGAAAACTATTAGTTACAACTTGATCCAACTTTGATTTTAACTTATTGCACCTAGATAATCCTTACCTCATGAGTCGTCAGATTTGACCTTGTCCCCGTCTTAATTATACAGTTTTTCAAGGTTTTCATACTCGAATTTCTTCGAAAATCCAAAACCCAACAATTAACTAATAGGCCATGTGGTTAAGAATGTCCCACAGATATTAATACTTTAATTATATTTGACTTCACATGCTATTATTATACGGCATGATGCCCAAGTCTGGACCGTTTAACACGTGAATATAAATAAGTAAATAACTACTCATCATGAAACATACATGTGAAGGGTTGGTGGTTAATAGTGGGAATGAATATTCATAAATCATATTCAAAAGAAAAGATTATTCATAGTCTTAAAACAATGATGATTCTTTTATAGCATAACTAGAAATATTATGAAAAAAATTCAACTAAATATAGTTAAACTCTTATAATTAACTACTCTTCTAGGCCAGAAAAATAATACTATTTAGCGGCACTTTTATATGTTTCACAAAAATATATGTTAGTAACTTGATTCATCACAAAAATGCCAGGCTTGTGCAACATGATTCATCACAAAAATTAGAAATATATTTCTTTAATATATCCAGTAGTATAATTACGTACACATAAAACAAGAATACGGTCTAGATATATACCAGAGATGATAACGTTTTTAATAACATGCATGCATGCAATACCAGATAAACCATATTAGACAACCTTGTTTAAAAAATTAGATTTAACACTTGATTTATATTTATAAGCATTAGTTTAGATTCGTTATCATCCCAGATCATAAACAGATAGTATAGTTGTCCGGTCGTTATCTACATTACATCAATTATGTTACTTTCAAAATTAATTTTCCAACGTGATTAAGTTGAATTATTTGTGCTAAAATAATATGGCCACCATATTTAACACAAGAGGTCGAAATTACAGGTCACCTTACATTATTGCACTATATTAAGTCACTATATATGTAGTCTTCTAAGACTCATTGGATAAGCTTCGAATTTCACAAAAAAAATAAAGAAAAACACAAATACAATTCTTAGCGCCAACACCATGGCCACCAAATCCTTCTCAAACAGCAATTCATACTCGTTTTCAAACATGAACGTCGATGAGACCGAATGGGTCGAAAGCATGCGTAAATCCATGATCGAACATGAGGAAGAAGTTGATAAAGTCCCCGTTTGTATCTTCACTGTTCCTCACGTACTTCTAGCCACTGATCCTGAGTCCTACATCCCACAACAAATCGCATTAGGCCCGTTCCATCATTGGCGCCCAGAGGTCTACGACATGCAAAGGTACAAGCTAGCCGCAGCAAGAAGAACCCAAAAACACATGAATGTCAGCTTCGAACGTATTGTAGAGATAATGAAGAAAAAGGACGAGGCAAGAATTCGTGCTTGTTACCATAAGTTTCTTGATATGTCCGGAGATGCATTGATCTGGATGATGGCTGTTGACATGGCATTTTTACTCGAATTCCTTCACGTTTATTCCATGAAAGAAGAAGGTAAGGTTTTGAATAAACTTACCTCTTCGGTCTCACATTTAGTGGACGTTAGTGGCAAGAAACTATCGCATATGGCTATCTTGCGGGATCTGGTTATGGTCGAGAACCAGATCCCGTTGTTTCTAATCAAAACGATGTTGGAACATCAGTACAAAAAAGGTACCGACCAAGAAAAATCAGCCGAAGATACACTGAAGAAGATGTTGATGGGATTATATCATGAGCTATCTCCCTTTCAAGAAAAAGAGTTGCCAGATGTCGACATCAACGACTGTGATCACCTCCTCGATTTTCTCTACCACTTGACTGTCCCAAACAACAAAGAACTCGGGATCATGGAAGCCGAAATTGACATAGAAGAAGAAGATATAACCGAAGAAAAAGATGAAGCACAAGAAGATACTATCGCGAAGGACGGTGAAGTTCATAAAGTAATGAACTATATATGGAACATCCTCTCAAAATCAAACGCGGGTTTAGTAAAAATTTTCAAGAAAATTTTATTCGGGAAACCAATGGCTCTGTTAATGAAATTGCCTTGGAAGATCATATCTAGTCTTCCAATACTAAAACTTATGAAAGAGCCCATGGAACGTATGCTCGAAAAGTTCCATGGTGAAGGAGAGGACAAATCAGAAGCTGATAGTGGTGAACCAAAAGCGCCAACTATAGAAGAAATCACGATCCCATCTGTCACCGAAATGGCTCAAGCCGGGATCTTATTCTCACCAGTAAATGGTGGAATATTCGACATTAGCTTCGATAACATCACATCAACACTTTACCTCCCAGTAGTTGATTTGGATGTAAACTCCGAGGTGTACTTAAGAAACTTGGTAGCATATGAAGCGTGTGTTGCAGCCGGGCCATTAGTTGTTGCTCGTTACACCGAGTTAATGAATGGAATAATCGACACCGAAGAAGATGCAAAGTATCTAAGAGAAAGAGGGATAGTTTTGAACCATCTAAAGAGTGACAAAGAAGTTGCGGATTTATGGAACGGGATGAGTAAATCTGTGAAACTAACCAAAGTGCCCAAAATGGATAAAGTGATTGAAGATGTGAACAAGAGGTATGCTCAAACATGGAGGGTTAAATTTGCAAATTTCATGAAGACATATGTGTTTGGATCATGGAAGTTTTTAACAGTGTTAGCTGCTTTGTTTATGTTGTTGTTGACTGGATTACAGTCGTTTTGTTCTGTGTATAGCTGTGCTCGTATATTTCATCAGCTTCCAGATATCCAAGGTGGAACTGAAGGGAACTAGTGACTGTAATACTAGTGTCAGTATGTTTGTACTTTCAGTACTTTTTACTCTTAGTATCTATTCTCATTTAATGTAAGTTATGTAACATACAATCTGTATTTCAAATATATTCCCATATATGTAAATATTCTCATTGTTAAGTGTTATACTATATCTTTTAATAATTGTTTATTTTTTAAATGGAAATTTGTGTATGATTTTTCAAAAGTGAAAACTCTTATATCTTTTTACACCTCTTGTTGAGAAGAGATGGTAGAAACTAGAAAGCACTTCTTTTAATCATGAAGATTGTTTGTTTTATGAAAAGACAAGTGCTTTGTAACTAGATTCAAGAAACAAATCAAATAAAACTAAAAAAATCGACCAGATATGCACATACTTTTCGGCCAGATCCTGTAAAAGTGGAGGTTGTGGGTTCGTCGGAAAACAGAGGTGGGGTGTTGCCGGAATCGGTGTTCACCTGCATATTCCGGCAGGGTAGATGCATACATTGGTGGTGGTAGCAGATATGCCGATGGCGACGGTGGGCAAAGGTGGTGGGAAGGTAGCTTGAGGAAAGAGTAATATTTGGAGTAGTTTAGAGGGGATAAAATAGGGTTGTAAAGATTGAAGTGGAAAAAAATGAGTTTTAAAGTCTTAGAATGAAGAGAAGTGATTTCTTCTTAAAAACAAACAGTTTGCTACAACGATGTTTGCGCACTTGTTGACATAAAAGGCAAAAAGCTCTTATTTAGAAAAACTGAACACCGCACAACAAATTGCTAGAAGAGAAACAACAAATGAGAAATTACACTAGCAAGTTGTTTTTGAAGAGATGGTTGGCATTTCCACATTTATTTTTCTTTTTTCTAACGGCAAAACTAAAATTCTATTGATAGAGAATCTAATGAGTATACTATTGAACGGCAAGCTGCCTCAACATGCACTAAAAGTTGGCTTGAAAATAAATATAACTGTACGAAAGTATGTATAAACACGGGAAGAATAATGAACTTTTATTCAAATCTGTAATAATAGTACCTTAGATTATGTTACAATAAGATCCAAATATTACAAGATTGATTAACGCCAACGGCATAATAATCATATGAAAGGTAAAGAAAGAGAAGATCAACGAAATGATCCGAGAGAAAAGAAGAAAGTGACGCAGATCGCACACTCAAGTGTCAGTAACCCTGAATTAGGGACTTATTAAATAGGGGATTAAGTTACACCAAGACCTCTAACAGCTATAGAAATGCTCATCGCCAGTAAATGTAAAAGGCTTCAGCAGTAAACAATAATCTTGGAACTTTAAATCACTAATGCTTTGTCCATGTTTAACCCTTTGTAATAAACCCGCAATGACATAACTTGAAAGCCATTGAAGAATTGATAGAGTGACATGTTTGCCACGATTATTACCCCAAATTTTAACATTCCCCTTAATCGATGGGCAAACATATCAAACAATATCAATTTTCACACAAAATTTATGCCGATAGATAGTGAGGAGGTTCTTTGTAAAAATGTCGCTAGCTTGGTTTGAAGATCCAATCTTTTGCATTTATAACACCTCTAGCAATTTTTTCCCGATGAAATGGACATCAATTTCAAAGTGTTTTGATCTTTCATGGAAAACAGGTTATAAAGAAGTTGTAAGGCGATTTGTTATCACAAAAAGATTAACAGAAGATTGATATCAACTTTTAGATCTTTTAGGATTTTTGAATCCAAATGATTTCACAAGCAGCAGAGACATAGATCTATACCGCTCATGGAAGACTTTGAAAGAGTGTTTTGTTTTTACTTTTCCATGAGATTAAACAATCATTAAAGAAAACACAATAACTCGTGATGATTTTCCGGTTTTCTTGCATTTGGCCCAATCAAGATCACTATATCCTTCAAGATAATTTTCGAGTTGCTAAAATTGTACCTTAGACCTTTCCTGAGCTCCTTTTAGATACCTCGTAACATTGAGGCACATTCCGATGAGATTTCGCGGAGAATGCATATATTGTGCCGACAATGAACCGAGTATGAGATGTCGTCTTGTATGGGTGAGATAGATAAGTTTCCCAAGTAACTTCGATAACCAGTGATGTTGATAAGTAATGGATCATCATCGGTGGAATGTATGGAAGCATCGAGTTGGGTTCTATAGGAGTGGACACAGGTTTGCACCCAAGAAGACCAAATTCTTTGAGGAGTTCAAGACAAGATTTTCTTTGGGAGAGACAAATGTCATTCCCGCTTTTAAAACCTCAATGCCAAGGAAATATTTTAGATTTCCAAATCTTTGATATGAAACTTGGATTTTACAAATTCTTTAAAAGATTTATCTCATCAATAAGCTTCAAGAAGAACAATGTCATCCACATAAACAAGTAGAGCAATAAACTTGTTTTTCTCTTTTGGTGAACAAAGAGTGATCATTAACTGATTGGACAAAGTTATTTTCTTTTAAAACACTGACAAGTTTTTCATTCCATTTTCTGGGAGCTTGTTTTAGGCCATATAGAGACTTGACAAGTTTACAGACTTTATTTTTATTGTTTTCATTACAGAACCCCTTGGGAATGGTCATATAGATATCCTCATCAAGATCTCCATATAAGAAAGCATTGTTAACATCAAGTTGAAAAAGAGGCCATTTGTTTTTTACAGCTAAGGCAATAAGACATCTAACAGTAGACATTTTTACCACAGGAGAGAAAGTTTCATCGTAGTCAATTCCTTCCCTTTGGTTATAGCCTTTAACAACCAGTCTAGCCTTGTATCTATCAACTTCACCATTGGCTTTATATTTGATTTTAAAAATCCATTTGTAACCAATAGGAGTTCTATTAGGAGGTAGATCATTATATCCCAAGCATGGTTTTCATTTAAGGCCTCAATTTCGTAATTCATAGCATCAAGCCAATTACTATCAAGGATAGCTTCTTCATAAAGTAGGTTCAATACTTTTATTAAGACTAGAAGCAAAGCAAGAATTATCTTTGTTAAGATTAGAGTAATTAACAACTTTTTCAACTCCATATTTGACTTTTCCTTCAATAATGAAGTCATTGAGATTATCGGGCAACTTAGAGACTCTAGTTGACCTTCTAGCGAGAGCGGCCGGCAAGCCTCTTTCTTGTTCAGCAGAATCGTGTGATATATCGCCAGAATCAAGATGCATCACAGGATGTGATTCATGTGATATGATGCCCTCGTGGTGTGTATTATCATCTATAGATGATGCAACCGGTTCATCAATCCTAGTAGGATGACTTGCCACCGTATAACATCATAGGATGTAACTCTCCTTCATCATTGGGACTTGTTTGTGAGTCAAAGAAATTTTTGTGGTTTAAATCTTTAGGCATATAGGTTTCAACAAAAGGTTTTGACACGTAATTTTTCATTTTGAATGGAAACACAGCTTCATAAAATTTGACATCTCGGAATAAAAGATATTTTTCGTTTCTAGGCTCAAGAGTTTATAGCCTTTTTCTCATTCGAGTAACCTATAAGAACACTTTTTCGCACCTACTACCAAATTTGTCGAGACATTGAGAATGGTGGCATAGCATAGACAACCAAAGACTCTAAGGAGAGAAAGTGAAGGTCATGCCCATACACAAAGAAGGGGACTTGCGAGAGAATCAAGAGGCAACCTGTTTATGACATAGCAGCAGCTAGAACACATTCGTGCCAAAGATATAGAGGTAATTCCCCAAACATAAGGGATCTAGCAACATTAAGGAGATGCCTATTGTAACACCCCGACCCGACAAGGGTAAAGATATCACAATACGGTTTCATATCAGAACTTGAAATACTATACAAAAGCGAAAGCCTTTACAAAAACTTACAAAAGATAGTATAAATAACTTAATATTCAAATAAATCTAAGATCTCTATGGTCAAGTCTTGCTCTCATCTCTACTCTCAAACCCGGATCGCCTATCCCATAAGCTCATCTTGAATGCTAAATACCGCCGCAGAAAAGAAAGTGCATTGAGCTTACAAAGCCCAAAGGAATGATATAACGAAACAAAAGCTAAATAAAACAAATATACGAATAACGAAAATAAAATGAAATAATGACGAAGGATCTTTAGGATTCTCATGAAGCACAAATATACGTAAACCCAAACAACCACATAACAGTTTAGACATCACATAGCACATTAAAGACACAAAACAAACACATCGTAACAACCAAACGCACAACATATCGAATAACAGACACGTGATAAGCCAATCGGAAAGTCTCAAACCAACTAAACAAATCCTAGAAAATAAACATGTCATTCATACAAATCAAGAAATCAACATCTATAGCACTTAATTCAATAATATAGCAAATGAAATAGCAGACATGATCATGGCGTATATAATAGCTAAACCGCCTCATATCAAATCCTAACCTTAGCAGAGTTTTAATATGGCAGGTCACAAATGCAGACAGATAATTACCTTTAAAACACTCAATTATACACTAGCACATTCATCTCACAGATCAACGCATTCACGCAACAATAACAAATCATAATATCAGATATACGAATCATGTTTTAACGTATTAGTCTTATCCTATCATGGCAACTAATAATCACTTAAACAAATACGTCATAAGCACATTCACTAACATATCATATCATATCAGAAATATCTTTCTTCAAAAGGTAACATCAGAAAATAAATGGAGTAGCTAGCTCCCAGATTTTGTGAAGACGCGTATTGCACACGACATCATTCACCGGATAACATATCGATAATGATCGATCTAGGATGCATCCATACGCCCTTCCTACATATTCAAAAATATGCTTCACCATCCGAGACGTGGCGAACATCACTCATCGCCCCTAGAGTCATATCGTAGGTGCATCATCGATACGGACATGGAACCCCATGACTAGTTAAATATTTGGTTCGCTTAATATCCGACCTTAGTCAAACAGATTGTCATAAATGACACAGATCATAATTCATAATAAAGGTCAAACAGATAACACAGCAGATAGTTCATATCAAAAGTTCATATTCAGATACTCAGAAATCAGAGATTATATCATAATAACATATCATACTTCATAATCAGAAATTCAACATTTAATGTTCACAATTCAGAAGTTCATAATCAAATATAGCAGGGTTCAACAAATGTATATATCAAAGTCTTCCTAACAAAAGTTCACATCAGATATTGCATAGTTCACTAGAACACAAGTTCAGATAAGTAACAGATCAAACATTCAGAAAAGGGTTCATAGCAATGGCATTGGGAATCCTAATAAGCATGAGAGAATGACAAAGAAGGAAAACATGAGGACCTTTCTCGAAAAGGTCGAATATCTCAGACGACAACACAAGTGTCTTAAAGTAAGATGTAATATCCGTACCTTAAAGCAAATGAGAAGAAAAGCAAACGAATGTAGAAATACGAAGATGTAACGCGTCTCCTCCAAACGAATCTACACGGATTATGTTTTATTTAATACTTATTAGTATAACGGATTAATCTCATTAATACTTTTAGAGTTGTCGATTATTCTCATTTTTAGTTGACGGACTAATTACAATGTTTTAGAGTCTTAATCATTAATTAGTTTAACTTATGGGTTACAAATGACAAACGGTAAACTTAAGGGTTTAATATGGCATACTTATCTTATTTGAGGACTTATATGATCATCTTTCAAAGTATATGGTTTACAAATGTCAATAACGGATTTTAGGACTCTCTTTCAAAATAGTTTACACAACTTCTATAACTTACATAAAATAACGAAATTACACACTTAGCTTTTAACCCTAATCACTTCCTATTTATGTTCTAGGGTTTCCCATACTTTTAATATCATTTATTACGCATTTAATTTACATGTTACCTCTTTTAATGATTTCCACTTTGACCTGTAACGTATGAAAACTCAAACGAAATTAACTTAACTCATGATGTCCTTACGTAATTTATTTGCACATGTTGACCCATAATTACCCAAAATTACATGTTGCACCTTTAACATCTTTAATTATACGATCTAACCTTCTATTATCGATTTTACACTTTTAGCCCAAAGGTTTTAGAATTTACAAAACATACCCTTTTAAGTTAAATACAATTGAATGGCCTCTAAATATCCAAAATTACACGCTTAACCCCATACTTATTTTATACGCTTAGTACCTTTATTTTATGTTTACAAAATAACCCTTAAGTTTCATAATTTACAAAACCAACCCAAAACTTTTATGTAAAGTCAATAATGCATAGTTCAAGTACAAGCCCTAAACCTAGATTAAACCAATCATCGCTCATCATTATTACTTCATTTATTACCCTTAATGATAACAAGAAAACCCTAGTTCATGCCAACCCTAATCGTCCCTTTATAATTCTTTCCTTTTCCATGCTTAATCGAACAATAAAACTCAAGACAATTCACACAAGCTTCAATTCATAAATATGTATTTTATTCAGGTCTTATAACATGTAATAGCTTCGGAAAATCAAATCATGGTCTTAAAATTATCATAAGCTCATTCGCTAGTTTATTTGTTTTAGGGTTTTAATCCAAAACAATTTCGTGTGACTTGTTAATTATGCATGGCCAATTTTACAGGTTCTATATGACTTGTAGGACTGAAAATAATATTAGGAACATACCCTTGATGAGCTTTGGTCGTTAGAACAAAAGAAACACAAAACTCCACTCACGAAACCCTAATTGACCCAAAACTAACCACGATCAAAACAGAACTTAGGACCTCGAACACGATTTTTCTCACCTTCTTTACCTTCAAACTTGTCCAAGAAAATGGCTTTAAGCTACTGGAAACCGAAGTCGAATTATGGAGGGTTTTGGGAGTCGGTTTTAGGTTAATCGCTAGTTAGGATTAATATGAACCGTATAATGAATATATATATGGTTTACTATTTTTCTTGTGGGCTTTATAATGTATTGGACTTAAAATAAATGGATTCTTAATTTTATAAATTTGTATTGGGCTTTATTAATTAAATTCTTTTATAAAACTTAATACATATATTCGGTTATATATAAAACACAAAACGAGTTTTATAAAATCATAAACTATAAAAATTAACTTTTACAAAGCCTTTAATATTTATTTGGATCATGTGTGATATTTCTTAATAATCTTCTGAATTTACATAGCTTATTTGGTACTTTTTAAATTAGTTATTCATACTTTTTGATTATGAGGGTATTTTGGTCTTTTTGTGAATTTTAGAAATTCCAGGTATTACAATTCTTCCCCTCTAAAAGAAAATTTCGTCCTCGAAATTGGACGAGACGGAACAGAACAGAAAACGAATCGGATTTCAGAATTTCTAGGAATATAACGAACGTTAATCTTATCTCGAAACAAATGGATTTCTTATCGGAATATTCAAACTCAAACTTATTCAGAAATCAAATCGATAGTCAAATACTTATAATAGATAATTATATACTTATCAGAATAATGGCGGAGAATGATGAGACATCGAAAATCAAACGACAAATTCGACTTATTCAGATATTTAATGATGAGGACATCATATGCATAGATTTAAATAAATCCTATCGGCCTCAATAGTCGCAGAAATATGGGGAGACATATAAGCTTAAGGTGGTCATAGCAATCTATAGGTTCGATGCATCATAACAACTTCGGATTCCAAGCGTATATAACTTATACGAAATGATATCGATTTAAAATCTCACAATTAGGTACGAATTTCAATCGAATACGAGGAGCACCAAATAACAAATACAAGTCAAAGTCCTATCACACATCAACTACAGCATTTCCCGGACGTCAGATACCTTCAATAAGTTCAGATTATATGATCTCGGTATTATTACGCTGATCAAAGCGCCATAATACTTGCATCACATAACAAGTTCTTATTGTCATTATATTCGGTCTCGGGTCATGACAAAACACATAACTAATATCATAACAAAACATACCACATACAGATAATACACAGATAGCAAGTAACCTACTATAACAAACCAGATATACATAAGTATACCATCATGATGGCCATACTTCATCCAAGCGGTAATTAAACAACAACACTAAAAGAATAAATAGCAGACGAAACTTATGAGGACTAACGGAAACTTAACGAATCTATCAGAAAGAAACAACAGACAGGAACTATACTTCCAAAATTTCGTTTTATTTCCATTAACCAAACAAAATTTGCAGAATCATCTCAAAATAAACTTTCAAAACAAAACCTAATAATCCCAGATTTAAACGTCAAGATGAAAACAAAAGAACCTAACTCAAAATCAAATGTCAGAAATTCTCATAGAGAGGACAACACATCAGAAGCAAAATTCCTATTCTTGTGTCGGATTAAACCTACCAGTAGCCGTAGACTCCAAATCTGAGTCCACCTCGTATTCTTCCTCATGACTCATTACTGACGATCCAGAAAGAAAAGCCGGGATATACCAGAATGCTAGACGATAAAACTTCACGATTCACACCGAGTTCCTAACAAATCAAAGAAAACAATACGGATCAGAATCACTTATCAGAATATCAAACCGTCTTGAAACGCATGACAAACAAATCAGAGTGACATAAGTCGCGCCCAAATCATATGAAGTAGATGAATCTTCACCACCGGTTGAATCTTGTCTCCGTCTCTCTGCGCCTTTGGTTGGTCCATCTAACTTCTTCCAACAACATCCAGATGTCTCCGACAAAGACGGCAATGAGTGTGGCTTCGCTCACGAACTCTCCATCACAGAACCGCCGCAAAGAACGCAGGTCGGCACCATCTTCTTGGCTCCACGGTAGTCTCCATCTAACGATCGACAAACGGACGAGCGAAAACAAACTAACAAAATTTGATGCGAATGAGGAGGCCAATTCGGTGAAGGCAAAAGGATATCAAGTCAAATCGAACGACCATCAAAAGGAATCGAAAAAGTATCTCGAATGACGAAACCTAATGTCTACCCAATCCTCACAGTCATAGCCTAAGCTCTAAGTGGTCCTAAAACCTAGATCTATGATACCATAAATTGTAACACCCCGACCCGACAAGGGTAAAGATATCACAATACGGTTTCATATCAGAACTTGAAATACTATACAAAAGCGAAAGCCTTTACAAAAACTTACAAAAGATAGTATAAATAACTTAATATTCAAATAAATCTAAGATCTCTATGGTCAAGTCTTGCTCTCATCTCTACTCTCAAACCCAGATCAGCTATCCCATAAGCTCATCTTGAATGCTAAATACCTGCCGCAGGAAAAGAAAAGTGCGGCTGAGCTTACAAAGCCCAGTGAACAGATATAACAGAAACAAAAGCTAAATAAAACAAATATACGAATAACGAAAATAAAATGAAATAATGACGAAGGATCTTTTAGGATTCTGCGGAAGCACAAATATACAGAAACCCAAACAACCACATAACAGTTTAGACATCACATAGCACATTAAAGACACAAAAACAAACACATCAGAACAACCAAACGCACAACATATCGAATAACAGATTACGTATAAGCCAATCAGAAAGTCTCAAAACCAACGGAAACAGTCCTAGAAAATAAACATGTCATTCATACAAATCAAGAAATCAATACCTATAGCACTTAATTCAATAATATAGTAGCGGAAATAGCAGACAGATCATGGCAGACATAATAGCTAAACCAGTTCTCATATCAAATCCTAACCTTAGCAGAGTTTTAATATGGCAGTCACAAATGCGCATGATAATTACCTTTAAAACACTCAATTATACACTAGCACATATCTATCTCATGATCAACGATTCACGCAACAATAACAAATCATAATATCGATATACGAATCATGTTTTAACGATTAGTCTTATCCTATCATGGCAACTAATAATCACTTAAACAAATACGTCATAAGCACATTCACTAACATATCATATCATATCGTAAATATCTTTCTTCAAAAGGTAACATCGAAAATAAATGGAGTAGCTAGCTCCCAGATTTTGTGAAGACGCAGTATTACACGACATCATTCACCGATAATATATCGATAATGATCGATCTAGGATGCATCCATACGTCCCTTCCTACATATTCAAAATATGCTTCACCATCCGAGACGCGCGTAACATCACTCTATCGCCTAGAGTCATATCGAGGTGCATCATCGATACGGACATGGAACCCCATGAGTAGTTAAATATTTGGTTCGCTTAATATCTCGACCTTAGTCAAACAGATTGTCATAAATGACATGATCATAATTCATAATAAAGGTCAAACAGATAACACAGAGATAGTTCATATCAAAAGTTCATATTCGATACTCGTAAATCGTAGATTATATCATAATAACATATCATACTTCATAATCGAAATTCAACATTTAATGTTCACAATTGTAAGTTCATAATCAAATATAGCGTGGTTCAACAAATGTATATATCAAAGTCTTCCTAACAAAAGTTCACATCGATATTGCATAGTTCACTAGAACACAAGTTCGTATAAGTAATGATCAAACATTCGTAAAAGGGTTCATAGCAATGGCATTGGGAATCCTAATAAGCATGAGAGAATGACAAAGAAGGAAAACACGAGGACCTTATCAAAAGGTCGTAATATCTCAGACGACAACACAAGTGTCTTAAAGTAAGATGTAATATCCGTACTTTAAAGCAAATGAGAAGAAAAGCAAACGAATGTAGAAATACGAAGATGTAACGCCGCCTCCTCCAAACGAATCTACACGGATTATGTTTTATTTAATACTTATTAGTACTGTATAACGGATTAATCTCATTAATACTTTTTAGAGTTGTCAGATTATTCTCATTTTTAGTGACGGACGGAATTACAATGTTTTAGAGTCTTAATCATTAATTAGTTTAACTTATGGGTTACAAATGACAAACGGTAAATTTAAGGGTTTAATATGGCATACTTATCTTATTTGAGGACTTATATGATCATCTTTCAAAGTATAGGGTTTACAAATGTCAATAACGGATTTTAGGACTCTCTTTCAAAATAGTTTACACAACTTCTATAACTTACATAAAATAACGAAATTACACACTTAGCTTTTAACCCTAATCACTTCCTATTTATGTTCTAGGGTTTCCCATACTTTTAATATCATTTATTACGCATTTAATTTACATGTTACCTCTTTTAATGATTTCCACTTTGACCTAGAACGTATGAAAACTCAAACGGAAATTAACTTAACTCATGCATGTCCTTACGTAATTTATTTGCACATGTTGACCCATAATTACCCAAAATTACATGTTGCACCTTTAACATCTTTAATTATACGATCTAACCTTCTATTATCAGATTTTACACTTTTAGCCCAAAGGTTTTAGAATTTACAAAACATACCCTTTTAAGTTAAATACAATTCGAATGGCCCTCTAAATATCCAAAATTACACGCTTAACCCCATACTTATTTTTATACATTTAGTACCTTTATTTTACTGTTTACAAAATAACCCTTAAGTTTCATAATTTACAAAACCAACCCAAAACTTTTATGTAAAGTCAATAATGCATAGTTCAAGTACAAGCCCTAAACCTAGATTAAACCAATCATTAGCTCATCATTATTACTTCATTTATTACCCTTAATGATAACAAGAAACCCTAGTTCATGCCAACCCTAATCGTCCCTTTATAATTCTTTCCTTTTTCCATGCTTAATCGAACAATAAAACTCAAGACAATTCACACAAGCTTCGAATTCATAAATATCTATTTTATTCAGGTCTTATAACATGTAATAGCTTCTGGAAAAATCAAATCATGGTCTTAAAAATTATCATAAGCTCATTCGCTAGTTTATTTGTTTTTAGGGTTTTTAATCCAAAACAATTTCGTGTGACTTGTTAATTATGCATGGCCAATTTTTACAGGTTCTATATTACTTGTAGGACTGAAAATAATATTAGGAACATACCCTTGATGAGCTTTGGTCGTTAGAACAAAAGAAACACAAAACTCCACTCGCCGAAACCCTAATTGACCCAAAAACTAACCACGATCAAAACAACAGCTTAGGACCTCGAACACGATTTTTCTCACCTTCTTTACCTTCAAACTTGTCCAAGAAAAATGGCTTTAATCCCTGGAAACTGGAAGTCGAATTATGGAGGGTTTTGGGAGTCGGTTTTGGGGTTAATCGCTAGTTAGGGATTAATATGAACCGTATAATGAATATATATATGGTTTACTATTTTTCTTGTGGGCTTTATAATGTATTGGACTTAAAATAAATGGATTCTTAATTTTATAAATTTGTATTGGGCTTTTATTAATTAAATTCTTTTATAAAACTTAATACATATATTCTGGTTATATATAAAACACAAAACGAGTTTTATAAAATCATAAACTATAAAATTAACTTTACAAAGCCTTTAATATTTATTTGGATCATGTGATATTTCTTAATAATCTTCTGAATTTACATAGCTTATTTGGTACTTTTTAAATTAGTTATTCATACTTTTTGATTATGAGGGTATTTTGGTCTTTTTGTGAATTTTAGAAATTTCAGGTATTACACCTATGTTTCCTTTCTGCAATGCCATTTTGTTGTGGTGTATAAACACAAGAGGTTTGATGTAGAATTCCTTTTTCATGAAAGAATTGTTGAAGTTTATTATTGACGAATTATGTCCCATTATCACTTCTAAAAAATTTGACATTGTGTTCAAATTGATTTGATAGCATATGAGTAAAGTTAACAATGGAAACATAAACATCATCCTTCCCTTAAGCATATAAACCCACACCGCTCGAATAGTCATCAACTATGGTTAGAAAATATTTATAACCATCTCTGCTAGTGATTTTATATGGTCCCCAAACATCAAGGTGAACAAGTTAACCAATTTTAGTGGACTTATGTTCACTTAGAGGAAATGGTTCTCCGGTTTGTTTAGCTTTATTACAAGTATCACAGAGATGATCGCCTTTGGATGAACTATCAAATTTAAGAGCTGGTCTAGATGTGTAAGACTTGGTCGAGGATGACCAAGTCTTGATGCCGAGATTTCTAGAGACATGACAAATGATATGCGTTATTAGAAGCAATCTTACATGTAGAATCTATATCAAAATATATAACCCATTGGATTGTTTACCAATCCCCACAATCCTTTTTGATGTAAATCAGATATAGCAATTAGATTCATTAAACCCAACAAACATCTTGTTGTCTCTAGCAATCTTATGAATGATAGTAAACCGACATTGTATTCGTGAACAACAAGAACATCAAAAGAGTTAGGTCTTTATTGACCTTTAAATCACCAATTTTAGTAATTAAGGCCCGAGCGCCATTGGGATGTCCAACAGTTAGACCAAGATTTGAAATGTTAACAACATTGATTAAAAAATTTCGCACACGCCATGTGTCGATTTGCACCGTAATCAACAATCCAACCGAGACCGATATTTCCAGCTAAGGATTTAGTGTTGTTGTTAAAACTTGTTGAAGTTTACATTAAACTTGACACTACCATTAAAGAAAGTTCTAAAATTTTACCGCCAAGTTGGCATTAGCAGATGACACATTGTTGTCATTGAGAGACTCATAAGTCTTGAGAGTCGCTCATTAGACAAAGAGACAGAGAGTTGCTAGCACTATTATCAATGATATGATTAGTTTCAGAAACATTGTTATCGCCGAAAGGTTTACCATTAAAATTTCTCTTAACATATCCAAAGAGATATCCAACAATTTCATAACACCTATCAACAAGATGACCGTGTTTTTGCAATTAGTACATTTGAGGTTCATATTTGGTCCTCTCGTGCTAGAGTCGTACCGTGTTAAAACCAAACTTTGTTGTTAAAAACTCTTTGTTATCAAAATTTTCCTCCATCGAGGTTTTGCATTGAAAGTCGTGGCATCGGGTTTAGCGAGCTATTCCCGTGATGAAACATTTCGTGAGATTCTTCCGAGACAACAGAGAAAGCAGCTTTGACATTAGGTAAAGGATCTTTGGTTAAAATATTGCTTGATGGGAACATAGGAATCATCAAGACCCATAAGAAATTGCATTAACTTGATTAGTCGACTGTGTTTTTCAAAATGTTTTGCGACCTCACAAGTGCGTGGAGGCAGCTAATCATACAATCAAATTGTTTCATAAAGAATTAAGATTGTTATAGTAATCAGCAAGAGAGGACCCACTTTGACCAAGAGAGTTTATATTTTTATGCAGATTAAAGATAATGAACCATCAACTTTATCATAGGTATCTTTAAGATCATTCCACATTTCATAAGGCTTTAGCATATATAGCACCAAAGAAACAGCTCAGTATAAGAGAATTAAGAATCCAAGTAACCACAACAGAGTTACAAGTATCCCATTGATTAGCAAGACTAGGGTTCGAGTCATCTCTATGCAAGTACCATCAATAAACCCTAACTTATTATGATTCCTTAAAGCAAAAGTCATGGCCATATTCCATATTTTATAATTTTCAGGTCCAGTGAGTTTAATAGAAATAATGGGAGTACCATTTGTATTGTTAGGATGCAAATACAAAGCATCACCAAAGACAAGACTTTTCTCAGTGGAAGAGCGACTAATATTATCATCACCAATAGCCATAATACAAACAATAAGATAGACAGATATAAAAAGACAGGCAAAGACTGAGATAATAATAAGAATAAATAGACAAGAAAATAAGACTTAGTATTAAGAAACAACAAGCACTAAGCCTGTGGATTAGGATAAACCAGAGCAGTATTCGCATCACCTCAAAGGTGGCAGATCAAGATGTTAGTCTACCCGTTGCACCCACAAGACTTAAGTAATCAGATGTTTAAAGAAGAGATAAGACTTAGACTTACGAGAAATATGCATGGAAGAACAAATCACAATCACCCTAGATTCACTTAGTCTAGGGCAAATATGAAACAGAAATAACCAATGATTACGCCAACAAGAAGAACCCCAAACCACACCTTTGTTGCCAAAGAGAATCAATGAGCCTTAAGCTCTGATACCATGTACGAAAGTATAGACAACACAGGAAGAACAATAGAACCTTTATTCAAATCTAAGCTGCAATAGTCAGCTTAGATTATGTTTACAATAGTATCCAAATATTACAAGATTAGATTAATGTCAATGAGACAATAATCATATGAAAGGTAAAGACAAGAGAAGATCAATGAAATGATCCGAGAGAAAGAAGAAAGTGATACAGAGATCGCACACTCAAGTGTCTCAGAACCCTAGAATTAGAGACTTATTAAATAGGGATTGTTACACTAAGACCCCTCTAACGGCTATAGAAATGCTCATCAGCAGAAACAGAAAAGGCTTCAGCAGAAACAATAATCTTGGAACTTTAAATCACTAATGCTTTGTCCATGTTTAACCCTTGTAATAAACCTGCAATGAACATAACTTGAAAGCCATTAGCAATTGATAGAGTGACATGTTTGCCACAGATTATTACCCCAAATTTTAACAATAACATTGCCCCCATTTGATCACCGTGACCATGAATAGATTAACTTCTAGTATCTTGGGGACTTGACGTCGAAAAGATAGTGGCAACCATAACAAATGCGTATCTTGAGATGAGACTGATCAACTGGATTACTGGAAGCGAACTTGCAAACTTGAATTTAACTTCCTGCATGTACTAGAAATCTAGAATATTGAACCTTTGCATCCTCTTTTTAAAAAAAATATGTGAACTAAAATGCAATAAACCCAATCTCATGCACAAAGTCTTCGAAGACATCCTTTTCAGAATGATCAAGGTTTCCGTCCAGTTACGGAGATTAGAACAGCTTTCGACCTTAATTACTATACGAGTTACCATTTACTAATTGTTCCCGATACAACAGCTATATCTTTTTTGAAAGGTTATGTATATATTTTAATATGCGTATGTCCGGATTCGAACTCGAGACTTCGGGATTGCACACATTACGTATGAGAATCAATGTATAAATAATTAATATATAAAATGTTATATTTAATTATTTGATCACGAATAAAACTTAACGAGAGTTGGTATTTAACGGAGTTTGGTTAACGGTCGTTAAATGTAACATTAAAAGACTAAGGATGAAAATAGAAGACGAGAAGGATCTAGAACCCCTCTTGGGAGTCCTAGGCCGGTCGTGGGTCTCAAAAGCCCAAGGGGAGGTTTCTTGTTCACCAAGTTTAGATATGTATAAATACAAACCCTCAGATTCAATAAATCTAATCTTGGATCACCAAAGAACCCTAACTTCTACCTCTCCTCTCCTCGAGCCTCGCCGATCGTACAAACACCCCTAACTCCTAGGGATCGATTTTCCATTGCTCAATACAAGGGTTTGGTTTATTTGTGATTCAAGAACCTAGCTTTTCTCATTGATTCGCTACTAATACGTGTGTACAAGAACGAAGGGCCAATGCACTTGTGTTGGTTTAAGGTTTCTTGGTACTTGATCTTAATTGGGGGTTTTTCATAAACCCTAATTGCATTGATTCGCAAAATGTACGCATATACTTTTAATTCGGTTAATTAAATTACAAGTATTATTCCTATTACTACCGCATGTTTTGATGATGTTTACTTGTTTATGTAATTGTTATGATTAGTAAAACCCAACAAAGGGCATCACGAGCCGTTAATATGTTGTAATTAATTATCAAAACACATAAAATTGAATCTTTACGATTATTGCATGCTTTTATTGGTTTCTGTGGTTTTGAAATTGGAAAACCTAATTTTTTAATTGGGTCGATTACCCTTATTTTATTTAATTAGGTTTTAATTTTGTAAAACTTGTAGAAACCCTAAGATTGCATGTATATGTTATGCGGTTTAATGAATAATTGTTATGTGCCATGATAATATGCGTATCTTGGGATTATAATTGTTATGAGGAATCTATGGTGGAACATGCATGTTTGCCATGGATTATTGTTTTGATAAATTGTTTAGTGATATACACATGTTTATTTATTTGATAATTATTGAATTGGGGAAGACCTCAATTATGCTAATAAACATTCGTTATGTGCTATTTGGTGTACTATTGACTTTGGCTTACGCAATCGACTTTTCGATGCATGTGGCTCATCTACCTTGTAGTTGAAAGCCCTAGTTGATGTATGCATTTTTTACGCCTAGAATTGTTTATTAGGTTTTATCGAAATAATTATGCATGTGGCTAATTGTTTTTACATATGTTAATTGTTAAGTTATATGTATATTATTTGAGTTCCTTTTAATTTTATTAAAATGCCTTTTGTTTATATTGTATGACATGTTAGTAAGCAAAAAGGGTTTTTTTTTAGAATAGAAAATTAAATGGACTAAATAATGGCGAAAATTTGATTTGTTTTCTAAGTATTAAATCTTGAACTTTAATCGATTGATGCGATCGTACTAAATGGTTAGAACGGCTCACCCACTAGAACAAACTAAAATGGGTTAAAAGAAGTGCAGCAATCAATCGAAAGGATGTCTAAGGTTATGCTTCAACACACCGGTCCTCCGCCTCTGTGAGTTCGATTGAGCTACCTAGTATAACCATTCTATGTACGAAGCATCTTAGTGCAAAGTTGTAAGTTTCTCAATGCATCGATTAAAACTTTGTAGAATTTAGTCTTAGCAATTAAAATACAAGTAAGTTTTTTCCAAAATTTTGTGTTATAAAGTTGTATGCATGCTTCTTTATACATAAGTTTTGATTACACATAAAAAATTGTACCCTTTAAAATTTAAGTTTATGCCATCTAATGATATGAAACACTTGAAGTTGTAATTTAGTTATGTGAGACCTTGAGCTAGATTACAATAACAAGGTGAATCTTTATGTTGTGTGAGACCTCAGCTTAAATAATTTGCAGTTTTTAAATTAGACAACTTAATTAAGTTAGTTAGTGAGACCTATAACTTAAGGAATAAGATGGGATAAAACATGCTTACTTTTTGCATAATTGTAAATCCCATATTTTCTAGGAATTGAAAACTTGTTTGTCAATTATTGTTCTTCAACAATTACCTATTCTATGCTTTCATCACTAGCAGATCAACTGATGTGGTGAAACTATGATAATGAGGGCCCTAGATTCAAGGAAAATTCTATGGTTAATATGAATATTGACCTAAGGGTATTTTATTTTCTTGAAAGATTTAATTATCGAAAATACTAAAAATTGAATTTTGTTAATTCTTTTGATTGTATTAATGCAACATTAAACCGTAAACGTGGTTTGGGCTTTGGTAAATTGATCTAGTTCTATTTTCAAACAAATGTTTGATCAAGAAAATTTACTAAAGACAAACATAAACTCTTTCCATGGAAGAAGAGTGAGACTCAATCCTATTCCTTTTCAAGATTGAGAAAGGTATGTTAGGAACATTAGAATTATCTAAATTCTAATATAACTCATAGCAACTTTAATAGTTAAGAAAATTGCACACCATGTTTTCCTTAAAATATTTCATTACCCTCTGTTGGTGATTGAATTATTATATGACATTTTGGTCAACTAGAAAACATGTTTGACATTTTATGAGTTATTAAATTAGAAGCTAGACTAATTACCGCAAAAATGGTAAAAGACAAACTAGTATATTTTATCTAGTTGTTCAGTTGTTCTGCTTTGACTAATGAAAGGTGCTACACATCATTATGGCGATGGTAGAACCATTGAGGAAGAAATTGCATGCTCAAATTTTCAAGTTAATAGCATTGATGGATGATCCATCATCTACAGAGTAGAATACACTCTTTTAGTACCTAAGTAATTGTTACGAATGGTCTTACAAAGGGTAGCAACGTAATAGCACGCTATTTTCACCGGTTAATGAAACACTTACAATGTTGTCAAATCCAATGAGAGTATGGTGTATTATGAATAAGACATTATTGTAACATTGTCTAATTCAGTGGGAGTTACAACATTTATTATCTTGGTAGTAACTCGATTATTTCTAGATTTTCTTGAAATAATACGTTACGCTCAAAATGTAGACATTCATATTCTCAAGGATAGTCATGAACGCTTCCTTGATAATTAAGTGGTCCTACATCTACTTGTAATGCTTATATATCTATGACACTATCATATTGCTCACATAAACAAACGAATGTCATGGTGTTTATCTTCTATATGATGTTGTTCTATGCACAAGTGGGAGAAGTATTTATTGTGTGTAAAGGACCAACACATACAAATATGATTAATGGATTCTCTTGATCGTAAGGTAAGAGATTAACGTTCTAATAAGATTGTCTTGCTTATAGAACATGTGTCAAGATTATAGCATAGACTACTTTTATGTCTTATGTCATTCAAAAGAGAAACACTTGAAGTTACATTTTAGTTTAAGTGAGATCTTGGCTAGATTGTAATCTCAAGGTAAATCTCCACTTGTCGGATCGCGTGGATGCTTTTGCGCTTAAGTTGGACACTTCTTGAATAACATTAATAAATAAAGTAATCTAATGCTACTTTAAATATTTTTGTATTCTTGAAATGACATAAATAGTTTATTAACTTGAAAATTAATTAATTGAAACCATGGCGTGGTGTTCATAATAACTTTAAATTATAAATGTTTATGTGTTTCTTTGTAAAGTCACAAACATGAAGTCTTTTAATTATTACAAGACTTATAATATAAAGTAAAATATTATAACTGTTATGTCTTTTGACTTAGTCAAACAATACTTATGTTATAAAGCATGCAATTGGTTTGGAATTCTATTATACCATTAAGTTGTCTTAGTTAGTAAAATAGGTAAGCCAAAAGGAATATGTTTATCTTGCATATTGTTAGATTGTCTTACAATATTAATTCTAATGAAATACTGTATGTATATGGTAATGTCAGTTAGAAGAATCAAACTTTTGTCATATTATTTGATTCAAGATAACTATATCCTCTTTTCTTCCAAAAGCTATCAATGTTAGAAAATTGAGTATTGATTGGATATACTTAATAAAACTCAAACCTAGAAGATTAATAAGACACCATTTTAGTATGGAATGTGATGAATCACATTGAGTCTTATATTGAAGTTCTGATTTGTTAAAACTACTTATGGAGTAGGTTATTAATGAACAAGATTTACGAACTGTCAATGTATTTTGTAATATCCAAAAAGGAAACAATTTAGTGCTGTTCTAATTGCTAAAGTGTTTATAGATAGTCTTTAAATTACAAAAGCAAGTGGGAGTTTTGTTTAGATCTTGAAGAGATTAAATTACAATTACAAAACACATAATCTTCTAAAATACACTAGTGAATATCATAATGAGGTCAAATCTGATAGACCTCAAGATGATGGAATTCTCATTCATAGATCCACAAGGATATCTCAGATATTTGATGTGATGAGAAATATGAATTGCAGGATTATGATAAACCTGTTAATCATGATGATGCATTTACCTAATATTGAATGTGGTAAATTATTCATACTATGAATGTTAAGATGTTGTCCAAAAAGGTAATCAACTTTGGAAACTTGGTTTATCTTAATAAAGATGAGTTTCTTCAAAGGAAGAAAAACCCTAGTGGTTTAAATCTTTGTGTAGAAATCATATGGACAATATTGTACATGTGTTTAATGCATGACTTGTGACAAGATTATTAATCACACTTAAGCGATTAACTGTGATTGAATATTCTTTCCTTGGCACATTAAATATATAATGATTATAATTGTCATACTTATTTTCGTTGATATGAAAAATGACAATGGAATATTAAAACTATTTCTTGTGTGATTGCTTTTGCGAGGACGATAAGCAATCGAAAGGAGTTTTATGAAGTTACATAATCTTGGGAAATGTACAAATGGCAAGAATCCATGAATGGATATATGCATGCATCTAGGAGATGATTCTTATATTTAACTATTAAATCCAAGTTTTGGTTTAAAAATTAAAATAAGATAATTTTAATTATTCCTGAAAGCTAGTGGGAGTATTATATTTATTTTCTTTAAATCTTATATGTTGTGCGTAGTAACATTCCATCTAAGCTAAATGTTAAGTTTTAGTTTGGAATGGAACTTCACTTGAAAGATTATGAAAATAAGACATACAACCTTGGAGTATATGTTTATTGTTAGTAGACATGTGAGGTATTAAATAAATGAGTCTAATAGAACATGATATATCATTTGGAAAATGGATATGTAGAACATGAATGAAATCTCTGTTTGACACAAGGATTTTTCATATACATCATGTTATTGTTGTATCATGCTTGAAAGGCAAGATGATTTGACAACATTGATATCTAATGAAGTTATTAGATAACTAGTGTAATGAATATTCTAATAGAATATGTTTGAATCTAGAATTACATTCCTCAGCCTGGAGTTGCTCTCAAAATTCTATGGATGGCAATATATCAATTGTTGCGTAATTGTCATAGCCAACAAACTTGAAAGTTTTGAAGGCATCAAACATTACACTGTAGATATTGAAGTTTATGGAGATTTTTAAAGGGCATATTGTTGTTTGTATACAATGATGATGGTTTAATTGAGATGACACTCAATACTAGTCATGGGAGGATTTCATCCTTGTAAATGACCATGTGAACTAGTTGTGCTCAGCTAAGAGCATAGTTGCATTATACATTAAAGAATTAGAATACTTTAAACTTTAAAATGTTTGAAAGTTTGATTGTCATAAATTGGTGGTTGAGGATGTCACACATGTTATGAAATATTATGTGGGAATATCAAGATATTTTGAATGCACACATACAAGAGCTTCACTAGTTGAATTATTGAAATAAGTATTCTCAAAATTCCAATAGGTCAAAGTTAGTTGAAATTATGTCTTGTCAACAAGTATGATTGTCATTACTTGAGGCGTAATTCATTAACAAGTATTATCATGCATTGATCTATTTAGTATTTGAATAAGGGATGTTTTGAACAAATATTATTTAAATGAAATAAAATATTGGTTATGTTTATTTTTCATTTTCTTAATATTATATCCTATATTTGCATGTTTAATCCAAGAATAACCTATGTTATTCTAAATGTCCGTTGTCGATCAATGATGTGGGAATGTCATTGAATTAAGACAAATGAGTTTTGGTAGAATATACTTTAAGTATATTGATGCGGGACATGCGAATTACATGATATTCAATGAATCAATATAGGATGATCCTAACTTAACATGATTGTACTTTATGGATCCTTGTCATTAAGTAAATCATGTATATTTATCCTCGACTTGAGATACGGATAATCAAGTATGAATGTAGTACACTTGTGTAAAATAGTTTAACGCCATCCGTAAAGGTGGTTATAAGGGCTATTTTAAGTGTTGCAAAGTTCATGTTATGTCTTGTAGTCAAGAGAATTTGCTCCTTTGAATTTGTTTCAAAGCATAATCTGTTTGGGCCTCTCGTAGGGTTGACAAGATGTTTGTAAGGCCTTACCCAAGATCTATCTCGAATACGCTCGAGATGATTTGGTAATCTTGTTCAATCGATATAACGAGAACAAAATATTAACTGTGAAATGACTCGATCCATATTCACGCTAATGAAGTATTAGAAGTAAAATGATAAGTATAATAATGAATCATTAAAATGGTTTTTCCAGGGAAACCACACTCGATTCAAACTGGGGCATTGACGTGTTAGGCTAGACTAAACCAATGTCATTACTATATTAAGATATATCCAGTGGAGCCGAAGGTTATGTATATATTTTAATATGCGATGTCCGGATTCGAACTCGAGACTTCGGATTGCACACATTACGATGAGAATCAATGTATAAATAATTAATATATAAATGTTATATTTAATTATTTGATCACTTAATAAAACACTTAACGAGAGTTGGTATTTAACTGAGTTTGGTTAATGGTCGTTAAATGTAACATTAAAGGACTAAGGATGAAAATAGAAGACGAGAAGGATCTAGAACCCTCTCGGGAGTCCTAGGCCGGTCGTGGGTCTCAAAAGCCCAAGGAGGTTTTGCTTGTTCACCAAGTTTAGATATGTATAAATACAAACCCCTTGTATTCATTAAGCGTGGTTTGCAACGGAATCGAGGCAAGAGAATTGAAATGGTTCCATTTCTCTTGTTTGTACCGAGAATTGAAAAAGCGGAGAAATTTAGAGAAATGGAGAAATGGAGAGACTTGGGTAGTGTAATTTGGCTACCCATTTCCTTATTTTCGTGGAGAAATTGAGAAATGGAATATTATTATTTCGAAAAATGTTTTTTTTTTTTTTTTTTACAACTATAATTTTGTTAAATAAATACATTTTAAAAATAATTTAAAAAAATGTTTTTTAAAAAAATAAGGTTTTTAAATAAATACATTTTCAAAAATTGTTTTAAAAAAAACAAGTTTTCTTTTAAATACATTTTTAAAAATAAATTTTTCTAAAAATATTTTTTAAATATTTTTAAAAAATTTTTAAATTTTTTAAAAAATGTTTTTTAATATTTTAAATAAGTTTTTTAAATAAATACATTTTTAAAAATATTTTATTTAAAAAACAAGTTTTTTTAAATAAATACATTTTTAAAAATATTTTTAAATAATTTTTTAAAGAAAGTACATAAATTTTAAAAATAAATTTAAAAAAGATATATATTTTTTTAAATAATTTTTTAAATATTTTTAAGAATTTTATTTAGAAAAATATTATTTAAATAAAAAAAATTCATTTCAGGGTCAAGTCTCATTGTTACTAAACATAAGAATCGAATAAAATTTCATCGATTTCTATTCTCCGAGATTCTATTCTCTACTTCATTTCTTTTCTCCAATTTCTCTACCAAACGCACCTAAATATAATCTTGGATCAACAAAGAACCCTAACTTCTTCTCCTCTCCTCTCCTCTCCTCGAGCCTTGGCCGATCGTACAAACACCCCTAACTCCTAGGGATCAATTTTCCATTGCTCAATACAAGTGTTTGGTTTATTTGTGATTCAAGAACGTAGCTTTTCTCATCGATATTCGCTACTAATACGTGTGTATAAGAACGAAGGGCAATGCACTTGTGTTGGTAACTTGGGGTTCGACTTTTATTGTAGTCGAATGTATTAAACCCTAATTTATTGGGTTTAAGCTTTCGACACTGATCTTAATTGCTGTTTTTATAAACCCTAATCAGATTGATTCAAGAAACGACGATATACTTTTAATTCGGTTAATTAAATTACAAGATTATTCCTATTACTCACCGCACGCTTGATGATGTTACTTGTTTATGAATTGTTATGATTAGAAACCCAACATTTTTTTCATGGAAAATAATACGTGATGTACCTATGTCTGACAAAACTGGCTGTAAGGATAAAAAAGGACTCGCTATTTATTCGAATTGAACTAGATCACAACTCCAATTTTTAATGTGACAAGAAAACCGTTCCTGTTGAAACTTGCAACTCTAAAGATGATTTAAGCATCTACAGACTACAATTCAGTAACTGGACAATAAGTTTCGCTGTCTTTGTCCATTTTTGTTGATGTTCATAGCATACCAAATTGTCACTCTCACTTCAGTTTATTAGCTTATTCCGGACTATATGACAATTATTTTCTTTCTTTTTCTATTTTCAACTTTTGATAATAATACTATATATCTTTTGTCTGATCCAGACTTTGTTCACACTTTGATATAATCATCTTTTATTGTTTTCAACTGTACAACTATAGGTAATCGGTTCAAGCATGTGAAAAGTTAAAGCAACAACTTAAAAGTCATAGTGTTCAATTGAAGTGTGAATCACGTTGGCCTTCTATGTCAAGAGACCCACATACTTGTGGCCTCTTTTTATTGTCTGAAACTAAAACCAACCACCTCTATGTCGAAACGTGACCCCAAGTAATTTTGATAAGTGCCATTAATCAAAGGCAATGCGTTAGGTTGGTCGAATGACCCGTAGCAATAATTACTCATTTTTACCTGTCAGCTATTACGTTGCAGTGTCAATAAGTGTCGGTCGATGGTAATTATCTAAAACTTTGATATTTTCTACAGTTTTTTTACCAAAAAAAAAAAAAAAAAAAAAAAAAAAAAGTTAATGATTGCTACATATTTCAAAGTCAAAATGAAAGAGAAGTCTTGAATGAGCCCCTCGTAAGCTTGATGCAATTAAACGAATTTTTGTTTTATGTATCTGAGCGATATATTCCCTCTAATTATGTCCACTAATGGTACTTTAACGAATACCTAATAAGTTTCTATGGAAAGAGTGGATTAATTAGTACCATACGGAATTTAATCACGAACAGGTAAAACTATGCGAAATGTAAGAAAGGTTTATAAACCTACATAGATGCAATAATTGAATCGCACGAAGGTCCTCATATTATTTATATGATTATCCCTAAGACAACGAAGAATGCTAATAATAGCACTAGGGAACACAAAAATCACTTGAGATTATACTCCAAACGGCGACTTTATTTCGCTATTTAAAATTTCACGCTACTAAGGACAAATCCTCACCTTCATCTTTGATCTAATTGAGGATTAACCCAATGGTGTTTGGTTGCAAGAATTTGGAGGATATTTCATGATTCAGATTTTAATTTCCTTCAAACGTCTCTGTTTAGAACTCAAATGCGAAGATTAAGAATTTACAATTCTAATCGCTAAAATGGAGAGAATCAAACGCCCCAAAAGTCGGTAATTTTAATTTCTTGAAAAAAAATTTATAAACTTTTTTCTTATTGTTTTTATAAACTTTTAAATAAAATATTTACTTAATTTTTTATAAACTTTTTTATAAACTTTTTTTTATAAATTTTTATAAATTTCTTATAAATTTTTATAAACTTTTATTATAATTTTTTATAAAAATTTTATAAACTTTTATTATAATTTTTATAAAAATTTTATAAACTTTTTTATAATTTTTTTTATAAATTTCTTATAAATTTTTATAAACTTTTTCATAAATTATTTATAAACTTCTTTTTATAAACTTTTTTCATAAATTTTTTATAAACTTTTTTTTAATTTTTTTATAAACTTCTAAGTAGAATATTTATTAAATTTATATTTAAAAATAAAAAATATTTATAAATTTCACAACCAAACATACAGAAAGATTTTAAAATCCTAATTTTAAATTATCAAGAATTTAAATTTTCTAAAATTTAAAATTCGGATTTTCAAATTACCCCAACCAAACGCCCCAAGATTTAATACTTAAACCAAGTTCATGTTTTTTTTTCTTTTTTGTCTTTTGTTTTTTGTCTTTCCTTTTATTCACTTTTTGTATTTTTTATTAATTCACGTTTTTAATAAATGAAAGTTTTTTTTTTTTTTTTTTTTTTTTTTTTCACGTTATTCACGATTTTATAATTCGCGTTTTTTCTTCGCTTCATACGTTTCAATCTGCTTTCACACGCTTTCATCCGCTTCGTCCGCTTTCCAACGCTTTGCTCATTTCTTACGCCACCGCTTTTACACGCTTTCATACGTTTCATCTATTTTCTTACATTTTCGCTCTTTTCATACGTTTCGCCCATTTTATACGCTTTCATCCGCTTTTTACGTTTTATGTATTTTCGCCGCTTTTATACGTCATTCTGCTTTTAAACGCCGTCCGCTTTTATAAGTTTTCATCCATTTTCATAGGTTTATATACGCTTTAGTCCGCTTTCATACGCTTTCATCCGCTTTTAGATGTTTTCGCCCATTTTCTTACGTTTTTGTCCGCTTACACGTTATCATCTGCTTTCTTACGCCGTCCGCTTTCATACATTTTCGCCCATTTTCATACGCTGCCTTTTATTTACGGTTTCATGTACTTTCGTCCGCTTTTACGCTGCACGTTTCGTCCATTTCGACGTTTTCACCGGTTTTCATAGGTTTATATACGCCGTCCATTTTAGACGATTTCGTTTATTTTCGAGACGCCGTCCGCTTTCACACGTTTTGTCCATTTTCATCCGTTTTTATACGTTTTCATACGTGTTTATACGCTTTTCATTCGTTTTTATACGTTTTGTCCGTTTTCAAACGTTTTCGTCCGTTTTTGCAGTATTTTTATACATTTTCGTCTATTTTTATACGTTTTCATGCTTATTATTTAACTTTATTATACTATATGTCTAATAATAATTGTGATATTTTATATAAAAAATAAATTTAATGTCTAATATCATTTGTGATATTTCATAAACAAACAAGTATGTTTTTTAACTTTTAATATCACTGAAATATTTCATCGCTCAGATATTTTTATATATTATCACCTATATATTTTCTAATATTTTTATAATTTCGATTCATAAGATAGTTTTTGTTCTTTTCATCGCAATCGACAAGTCGCATATTTTTTAATGCAACCAATATTATCTATCACTTGTGATATTATACTCTTAGTAGAAATAAAAGGGTTAAAGTCCTCTTTGTGAATTCTTATTTTGTTAAAAAAAATGCTAATTTAATGCAACACTTGTTTTATTTTGATAATATGTCAAGTCTCTATTTTCCTAGTTTGCTTCCTTTTATTCATTTTGATATTTTAAGTGACACTTATTTATCTCGCGATATAACATCAGAAGAAAGATGAAGATTATCACACCTTCATCATATATGTGTTATCAACATGATACTCAACTAAGAGTGTGAAATATTAAATTCATACCAAATGTGATAAGAATTTAGTATTTTACCAAGTATATATGAAAGAAATGATAATAAACATCACTTATTATATTATCGTGATAATTCGCTCATTTTCTTATTTGTGTTTTTGAAAATATTTAGAAGATTTTGTGTTTTATGATAATATGAAATATTAGAAAATGTGTTTAATCGAAAACAAGAGATGTTATGAAACTTTTGTTAGACTTGTAGTGAATTTTTCTATTTAATGGATCACAGACGTTTGATAGTTTTATAATGAATTTAAAATATCTATGGTTGAATCAAGAACCAAAGAGTTATGGTTGAAGAAAGCACATCTATATAAACAAACCGACAGCTCAACACACGCGATATCACTCACTTGTGATATCACACGATATCACGCGTGATATCACGGTGATATCACCCATGATATCATGTTGATATAAACTATTATATCACACATGCTATCACCCAGATATCACACATGATATCACGCGTGATATCAACGGTGTTATCACACATGATATCACGTGTGATATCAAGTGAGTGATATCACCGCGATATCATGTGTCCGAGCTTCCCGGTTTGTTTATAAAGATGTGCTATCTTCAACCATAAATTTTATTTAGTTTCTTTGATTCAACAATAGATATTTATTTTAAAATCCCGCTATAAAACCTATCGAAACACGCACAACGTATCCATTAAATAGAAAACCCACCACAAGTCTAACAAAAGTATCATAACATCTCTTGCTTTCAATGAACAACTTTTCTAATATTTCATAATATCATAAAACACAAAATCTTCCTAAATATTTTCAAAACATAACCATCACATTCTTAGTCGAGTATCACAACCGATAATACATACATGATGAAGAATGTAATACTTTTCATCTTCCTTACGATGTTATATCACAAGAGATAAATAAGTGTCACTTACAAATATAAAATGAAAACGGAAAAAACGATAAAATCAAATAAAACGATAAAAGCGTATGAAAGCAGATAAAACATATAATACGTATAAAAACATATAAAACGAATGAAAATGTATGAAAACGGACGAAACGATAAAACGGACTAAACGTTAAACCGATTTAAAACGCCTAAAATGGATGAAAACGTAAAAACGGATGACAACGATGAAAACGTCTAAAACGGACGAAACGATAAAAGCGGACGAAAATACATGAAAACGAAAACACATACGAAACGCCTAAAACGGACGAAAATACATGAAAAGCAAAAAACAGATAAAACGTATGAAAATGCCCGAAACGTAAGAAAACGGGACGAAATGTAAGAAACAGATGAAACGTGTGAAAGCATAAAACACGTCGAAACGAATGTAAAATGGACGAAACGAAGAAACGGACGAAACGTATGAAACGAACGAAACGTAAGAAAATGAACAAAACGATGAAACAAAATGAAACGTAAGAAAGCGGATGAAAAGTATGAAACGGACGAACGGGCGCGAACGTAAGAAAGCGAGATGAAAACGTGTGAAGTATTTAAAACGATAAAACAGATTTAAACGTCTGAAATGTATTTAAATGTCTAAAATGGACGAAAACGTAAAACGGACGAAAACGGACAAAAACGTCGAACGCATAAAACGTATTTAAAACGTAAAACGGATGTAAACGCATTTAAAACGGATGAAAACAGACGAAAACGTCTCAAATCGATTTAAAACGTAAAAAGGACGAAAATATATGAACACTGACGAAAACGTATAAAACGAACGAAAACATATGAATACGTATGAAAATGTATGAAAGCAAAAAAAACTTGAATTTAAAAAAAAAAAAAAAAAAAACTTGATTTTAATAAAACGTGAATTTAAAAAAAAAAGTAAAAAGAAAAAATTGTTAAAATAAGAAAGACAAAAAGACAAAAAAAACGAAAAAAAAAATGACTTGTGGTTCCATATTAAATCTTGTGCTTATCCTCACCATTAGATTAAACTAGATGAATTCATGATTTGTCTAGAAGACCAAAATAAGAGTAAAGATTGAAAATTCCTCATACTCCAATATCTTTCCCAGATTCTAATCCTTTAATATTAAGTTTGTGCTTTATTTTGAAAATAGTTTCCCCCCTCAATGTGTTTCATCCGGCTGATTTTTACAGCTAACACACTATGATAAAAACTTGCCCCACCATGGAAATATCTAGCGGAATGCTCAGAACATGTTAATTAAAGGTAAGGATCTTGATTTGGATTTAAGCGATCATATTTATTTATAAGAGCCAATATATATAAAAAATAATAAAAAAATGATACGAATGAAATGCATGATAGAAGAACCATATAGTTGGGATTGTTATAAATATCATTTTGCTCTCGTCACTCTGACACTCTATCATGCACAAAGTGTTAATCTCCATTTCTTCTATATTTAGAAGTCACATCAAGAACGCATGCATGTGGTCCACGACTATTTCAGAATGAATAAACGTTTTTCATTTTTACGCCTAATTCAAGTAAGTTTTTTCTTTTCAACTCCGCTTCTTCCCGACTTCTAGTTAAAACTCATAAAAATATATCAAATGGATGTTGAATTAAAGAATACAAAATTTTAAAAATATGGTGAAATTAGATTATAAAAAATTAAACGGATTAAAAGATATTTAAATTTAAAAATAAAGGTGATTAATTAGTTAGGTGGTAATGACACGCATTACCCCATTATCAGAATTCTTTATTTTAGTTTGTTAGTTTTCTTCATTTTGTTATTTTTTAGTTAGAAAGTGTATATGCCACCCAACGACGGAGACTCCTTATCTTATTTTTTTAATTTTTCCATAATAAAGTAAAGAAAAATATGAATATTTAAGCTTCTAATTTTAGGGGCCTAAACGATTATAAAATAATATAGATATGATAACTTATTGTCTACACATTTTTCTAATTTTTTAGCTCCATTTTCATTCAGCATACATGATTAGAAAGATACTCATATGATATCTACAATAGGAAGTATCATATTCCTAGCTAGTGAGAAGTGTTGAATAATTTGGTCACCTTCGCACACCGACACACAACACTAGAAGAGTGAAGAGTCTTGCGATGGAAATATTCAGTCGCAATGGTGTTAGCAACATAATGCAGTGCAATCCGATGTTAGAAAAAATGGATGTGAACAAATTCTGCACCAGATTCTTTGAAGCAATTTATGATTTGTGACGGTTATAGTAACAGACTTAGTTTTTCAACGGCTCTTGCATAAGACAAAGTTTGTGACAGCGACAGTCTTGTGACAAATATGCTGCAATATCCTCTATTTTCCCGGCTGATTTTGATAAACTTGTGACACATTTGAAACTCATAGTTCAACACATCTCCCCTTAATATCAATTTCCAAGCAAAATACTATCATCTCTATTCTCTTTTAAATTTTCACTTTTAACGTTATAAATTATTCTACTTCCAGCAACTTTTTTTTTGTAACTTACAATTTGCCTCTTGACATTTATATTACTGAAAATTAATAAATTAAAATTTTAACATGCAAATTGATTTTTTTTTAATCTTGTCGCGATGCGAGGGCAATAAAACCTTGTAGAAAATCATTTTATGTTGCCAAATGTATTAAAGATTGCGAGGGAACTTGCTTCATAATTCAATTAGTAGATATTGTTAAAATTATTCCTTCGACGTATGCAGACCACATTATCGACCGAATACACATATATCAACGGAATGAAATCAGCATAGTTCAACCGTTTTTGGTGTTGTTGCTTCTTCAGTTCTTTGTCGTTGCTCTGTATAAATCTATTACAAGTTTACGACAGAATATATTTGTCGCATTTTCCCTGTACTGTGGCATCATCTCCGATATTGAGTATCTGGTATCTTTTAAGTTAATTACAATTGTTTTTTTCTTTTTGGTAAAAAGTAAACTATATTGACTTAAAAAAATATAAACCATGGACATATCACATAGCCACATAGAGAGACTTGAATTGTGCTATCCTACACTATACAAGCTGACTATAAGAACCTATCCACACAATACATAAAACATAACATCATCCTAAACATCCATAATCAGCCTTCACTTTCATAGGATCACCATGAGCAATTTTGATCGAGCAGGTTGAATTTGTAGACAAAACAAGTGTCTTGCATCAAACCTTGCACCAGGCCGAAACCTTCCTTATGTTTATTGGCAAGGTCACAACCCAACCCACTCAAAATACATAAAAATAATATTTTTTAATATTTGATACAATCTGCCCAACCTTAGTCTACTTAAGAATCTAGATCTCCAACCCACAATCTCACAAAATATTGTTTTATTGGCTAGTTTTCTTTGTTTCCTTTTTTTTTTTTTACTTCTTCGTCCCAAAATTATAGTCCTCGTTTGACTTTTTCTGGCCTTTCCTTTCAACTTTGACCTTAAAGATTTTGTTTGTGTTATATAATAAGTTGACAAAATATACCAAATGAAAATACATTTAAAACACAATCCATTCATATAATTTGCATAAAGTATTATATAACACAAACAAAAATACTTAAAGTCAAAGTTGTGAATGAAAGACCGAAAAAGTTAAACGGGGACTATAATTTTACTAATGAGAATATTTTAGGTTGGGTTGTTGATAAATAGTAAAAAAATTGAGATTGGTTGATGATAAATCAGATATGTGAATGAGTGAGAAAATAATATTTTAATTAAAGATTGAACAGATGAGGTTGTGAATAAAGATAGTCTTATGTCTTAACATTTGACCCTCCGTCTCAAATTAATCGGGAGAGAGAATCACAAAGTTTAATAAAAGCGCCACTTTAATTTTTAACCACACGAATAGAATATTCCTCTTTAGATTCTCTAGCTTTTACTAAAAAGAAAGTTTGACAATCTTTTCGGACATCCAAAAATAAATATAGACAATTAAATTGAGACGGAAGGAGTATTATGTACAATAACCTCTATAAAACTATGTGTTGAATTAGCATAAACTTTAAAACTTTTCTAGGTTTCTATAGTTTCAGTAGCTATCCAATCCGTTAATGAAAAGCAGTAATGCCCATAAGAAATTAGGATAGGTAAAAAGTGAACTAAAATGACTCTTATTACCGCATGATTTTTTTCATAAGTGTCAATGAATACATAAATATAAAACGACAAATATAGAGCACGTTTCTTTGACTTCACATGCAAATAATGAACGGACAACCACTTTGTTTGTTGGTAGTGGTACTGTCGTAGGATTCTTCGAACGGATAAGGGAACTGATATTAAAAAAAAAAAAAGTACAATCTTATCAAGAATAACTTTTGATTGCCTTTTCTTCACAGGCTTTACGTTGTTTACAAGTGTTCAACCACAAAATTATAGTTTTGAGAATTGTACTCCGTTGTAGTTTTTAGAAGTTTGTTTTCCTTCGGAACGAAAATTACTCGCCCGCATAGTTGTTTACGTTATGACTTAAGCTCACAAATACTCCGTACTAGTTTTATATATAACCTTGATATCATTTAAAGAATGTTTGATTGGTGAGTTCGCTCTTAACTACTAGCAAATAAAGTAGCTTAACAAATTGTCAAGTCCATACCTCACCAGAAACACATCTTAAAAGTAGTCAGGAAAAGACTCGTCATTTTGAGATAACTTGAACACGAAAAACCTCATCTATTATCCATGATATATAGCAAGGTGAGTTTTTTAGTATCTGCTTTCACAATATCGGGTATTGTTGTTGTATAGTACGTAAGGTGAGCTCTTAAAACTCTTGGCCTTCACATTTATCAAGCATATGCATGTCGCATTGTCGCATGTGTTTGCATATGTACAAAATCGATAGAGTAAATATTCTTGGTAATCGTTGTCATCTAGCTAGCTGATAGTTATGGATAAGCCACTGCACAATGACATGTGAAGCCAGATCGCCACAAGGGTAAAGACATGGGTTGCCGGCAGCCTATGGGCATTCGCCAACGCGGCAAGGCTCTCCTTGGTTGTGTTACTTTGTCCCACTAATAAAAAAGAATCATGTAGTTTATGTTGGTGGTGAGACATGTTTACAGTCCATGATAATATAAAATTGAAAATTCTAAATCCTCCTGGCCGGTTCAACTAATTTACTCCTAAACGGCCATTTTTTTCACTTCATAACGCCCCACGTCAACTCTCCCAATCATATATTTGGGCAACTATCCCAAATAAACGACATGTGTCCCATTTCATGGCCACCAGACTTACCCAAGACAAGTGTCTTAGATCTTTAGCAAGAACCTCGACTTTCGTTGAAGAATCGGTAATGATTGTCTTTTAAGAAAAATTAAAAATAAATATTTCGCTTTTCACTAAAAGACAAAACGTCACCGCCTAATAAGAGGCCAAAGTGCCTCAAACGCGCTAAGTCTTAGATTCAGTCTTTGTAAGACAAAAGTGCCACCAAATATACGATAGAGTTCTTGCATGCGTTAAGGAAGTTAAAAAAATAAAGATTTAAAATAATATTCTTTAATAACCCGATTTAGAGAATTCCAGAATGTGTCATCATCGATTTCGAAGGTACCAGAAAGTCCAATACTTAAAATTAAAGATTAATGCAATAATTACCCCCTCGGGCCCCTTCTAACTTTTTTTACTGATTAAAAATTTATATTATACATGTGACTGAATTTAAATCTTGCCAAGTTTCATTTCCAGCAGCTTCTATAATCTTTTTCCTTCTGGACTTTTTACCTACCTTTATCTTTTTCGAAATCCTCTTTTTTTCTGATCAATGAGAATATTAAAAGTGAAGAAGAAACACTTGTCTTAAATCAAACGGATTCTCAAATTTGTATTTAGATGTATTCTTTTTTCCAGTCGTGTATAATATAATGCACGCAATATATAATGCGACACGATTTGTATACCTTGTATGCAATAAAAAAATATGCTTTTATTCCCAATATAAATGATACAATTTTTTTATAAATATGTCAAAATTGTAAGAGATGGTTTGAATGTCGCATTCAAAACATAAGTTGAATAAGTAAATTGTTGGACAAAGAACGATGTGAATTACTCCTTGTGGCCTTGTGGATATCATATGATTTTTTAGACAGATAAGATCAAATATTTTGATGTAACTATATAATCATCCATCACAATTCGTTGGTCTTAGATTGACTGATGTATTCAAAACTTTTAGTTGATGAAGAGAAACCACTTAATATCACTCACCTTTATGTATTGTAAAAGTTAGTAAATCAAGAACCACTTTTGAAATGGAGGCTGATATGTAGACGGAGTGAATTTCTTTGTACACAGAAAAATACCCCTTTCATGGTCCTTCACATATCCAATCATCCTCTCTTACCCGAAACCCTATATGGCCACACTCTTTTAAACCTGGTAGTGGTGACTTTATTATTCATGGTTTACATTTCTTTGTTTTTTGCTTTTTTTGGAAAAATTGAACATCAACAACATATGCTGTAACTACTTCTATTCTAAATTTATTGTCATTATTTTTATTTTGGGATATTGTAAAATATTATACCATTTTCACTTTTAACCAAGGCCAAAAATCGCGAATCCAGATTGGCGCGGTCGACCTCGTAGTAATATGTCGGTGCAAGCGGGATTAATCAAATGATTAATCGGATTGGCATTTTTGCAAGTTTTGGGTATTTTCGTGAGTTTGGGTATTCACGTAAATATTTTCCTTAAAACATCTTGTAATAGATAAAACAATGACTATAAGTGATTACATTTGTTCGGGGTTGCAAAATAGCGAATCGGTGATAAATCGTAGTGGCATTTTTGGCAAGCTTTGGTTATTTACAGTGAATTTTGGTATTCCTGGCAAGATTTTATTTGAAAAACATCTTGTAATAGATACAAATAGTGACTAGGGGTGTTATTCGGGTTGACCCGGCCGGGTTCGGGTCAACTCGGGTCAAGCTATAAAAAAACATACCCGAACCCGACCTTGTTTAAAACTCGGGTCAACTCGGGTCGGGTCAATCGGGTCGGGTCAATTCGGGTTTGGGGTCAACCCAATATTTTACATTGTAAAGTGTTATTGAACCAAGCTTAGTCGGGTTCGGTCGTGTTCGGTCGGGTCAAGGCTAAAAATATACCAACCCGACCTTGTTTAGAACTCGGTCGGTCAAGGCTAAAAATATACCCGAACCCGAATATATTTTTGATTCGATTGACCCGACCGAATTGCCCTGGTCGGGTCTGGTCGGGTCACCAATGACACCCCTAATAGTGACTATAAGTGATTAAAACTAATTTACTACGAGTTTAGGGTATTTCCGAAGAAGATTTACAAGTTTTCGCAAGTTTGACCATCGTTAATCGCCGTTGACCACGGTTGACCGATTTGTTTGAACGATTTTCAAAATCGGCAAGGTCGGTGGCGAAAGAGACCTAATCGGTGATTAATCGCCTTGTAGACCTATTTTTGCAACACTGCTTTTAACCAATAAAAAAGCAACAAAAAAATATAAAATTAAAATCTTATTGGTTGAAAAATATAATAATTTCATATTTTTTTAAAGACTAAAATACACCGTTGGTTCCTAAACTTGTTTCTCCGCATCGCGATGGGATAAACTTGGGCGTTATCATCGCTGGAGATCCAAAACCTGGGCTTTATATGCCAAACTCGTCCCTTGACCACTAACGACCAGGTCAACGTCTAATTTATGTTAGTTAGTCGAGGGTTGTTGATCCCAGTTGAGCAAACGATCTAATATAGAAACTGACTTAAACAAATACTTATTAAGTATCACGGAATTTAATACTTAATCTTAAGAAGAATAATAAACATTCAACACCTAAATATTATTATTAATACGAATACTCTAACCAAGATTAGGGTTTTACAACCTGAAGTGTATCGACCTTTAGATATAAAACATACGATATCTAATCTAACCTAAGACCTCTTTTTATAGACAATGAGTCCTTTACATAATACAATACGTAACCTACAAGATAAATATCTTTTCCATATTTATCTAATACAGAATACTAAACCGACTATACAAGACTAGCAGTGTTTACATTACATTATCCGTGGTTACACAATACTACTAGCCGCAGTTTGTCTTCAACAGTGGTTTCATTCCTCTGTCCGTGGTTTCATCAACACTGTCCGTGGTTCCAACACTTAGAATAATTCTTGATCCAAGGAACCAAAAACCCAACAATCCTCCCCTAAACTTGATACATTCCAATAGAATTCTCAAGTTTCTTTTAAGCTCAAAACATCCGAATTGGAGGATGTAGTCAAACACTTACTAGATTTAAGAATTTTCTCATACTTCAAAGAACAAATTGTAAGCTTGACCATCATAGGCATCAACATCTTGAAAATACCAGCTTCACCATCCGAGCAATAATTTCGGATACTTATTCAATTGAGGATAATCACCTTTTACAAGCATATGAATAACCGCCAGACATGCTTAAAATATGAACTCCACAAGTTTGATATACAAACCATTCTCAGAATTTGTCCATTGCGAGTCCTTTCCATTCGTGTTCATCATGAGTAGGCTCAAACAAAATCTTCAAGTGATGATAAACCATTCTCTCATGATAATCATCTGGTTGCACATTACCAAACTTATTCCTATAAAGCTCCCAAAGATTCATCAAATCATCTCTATCAAAATACTGAAGCATCTGTGAAAATTTATTATACTCTGAAACTTCATTATTGAGTCTTTGAATTTTCCAGAATCCTTCACTCCCTTTAAGCTCATACTCATAAAAAATAATTTTATTGCTATCTTCAAAATCTTTCAATCTTTTAGAACCAGATTCATCCTGAACCTCAGATTTTCTCTTTAGATTACCTTTAATCCACTCTTCATCTTTTCGTAATTCATTGGATGTAAACTATCATTATTAATCCTCATACACATCAAATAAAGCTCATGAATTCTTTCAAATGAACATTTATTAAGATTATCAGGAATATGTATGCCTGAATTCTTAATAATCTTCATCCAAAAGTCTAGCTCTTTCCTCATCATCTAACAATGCCCATTCTTGTGGAGTATACTCATCATGTATTTGATTAGAAGCTTGAAGATAATTTTGTGATTCATACCATTTAGCTAACCATTTCTGACTAGCTTCCTCCTCTTCTTGCTTTTGTTTCATTGCAGCTTCTTCCTCTGAAGCTTGTATACTTCTTGAAAACTCATTATCATAAGCAATATGTTCTTCTCTACTTTTAAACTTCAACTCTGGTTCTGCAATTCCTTTACCTTTACCAATGTCTGGTTGAGCCACCTTCTTCTTCAAAGGCCCACCAATAACTAAACTTTTACCTTTGGATTTGTTTGCAGTAGATTTAAGAGATGAAACAGGTGCAATGATGGGTGTAGGATTAGATGAGGTTTTACTTAGATTGATCAGTGTACTTGCAGCTTCTTTCTCAACCTCTTTTGACTTGGGTGGTGATACAGAGATGGTTGTAACAATTGTGGAAGTAGTTATGATAGCAGTGGGTACAATTGCCATGTCTGAAACTGCAGCAGTGGTTTCAAAAGTACTCGCCATGGTTGCAGACACACTATCAGTGGTTATGTCCTGCATCACTTCATCTTCTACCAAAGTCTTCAAACTTTCAAAAACAACTTCATTCCCATCTTTATCAAAGACTACAAATTGCGCTGCTTGATCTCCACTATCCACATCAGTCTGTATATGCTCATCATTAGCCTCCCCTGAATTCATGTCTTCACTCCTCCCCTGTTTGGTTACATTCTCCACATTCAGATCTGGAGAGGAGTCCACCATCTTTTTCATCTTCCTAATTTTTCTCAAAAGAGCAACCCCAGGTCTTCTTACTTTCTCCAAAACAAACATCCTATGCTTCATCCTCCGAATTTCCGCACCTCAAACACACCAACTCTTGAAGACTTGAGATTGTATCATCCATTTTAGCACACTTAGCCGTCAATTCATTAAAAGTTTAAGAATATCCTCCCACTCGACTGCGTTAATCGGTCCGAGAGGTGGTTCATTGGAAAAGTCATTATGTACCATATTAGGATCCGTCAATTCATGTTCATGTTCCAATCGATCCTCATCACTTCGAAAATGTTAATCGCCCGAGGTGAATCCTGGATATAGAAAACATAGCATCGACTCTAGCTCGATCATCTATGCACTCAGACAGCCAAATGGCTAGGATTCCCCACTGTCCGAGTTCCAAGGAACTCTCCACATTAGAGTTGCCAAAGGTTGGGTCTTAATGATGTTTCACCAGCGACCAAAGATCTAAGCATGAATCAGTAGTGGAAGCCCTTCCAATCATGTCACCTCCACCAAATGTGACAGCCTCATGAGCAACACCACTAGCACTAGCATGAGGTAGCTGAGTGCCCTTCCTTCTCCTAGTCCACACAATGGGATTAACAGTTGTTGCAAGTGTACTATCAGTGGTTTGGGGTATACTAGCAGTGGTTTGAGAGTCACTATCAGTGGGTTCATATACTAAGGGTTGGGCTTCAAGACCTTCAGCAAACTCAGGAACAGCAGGCAAAGAGATCATATGTGGGAACAAAGGAACATCTATGATTTGAACATTTGGCTTTTGATTCCTCATATGTGCAAACACTTTAGGAAGCATATAATGAACTTCATATTCTCTAGAATGCTCAATAGGTTCTTCAATTTGACTCTCAACAATCAATTGCACAAACCTAGGATATAAATAATATTTTCCTTTCTTCCTAATGTTCTGCACAAGACCATCATAAATCATCCTAGACCAATTAAACTTCCTTCCTCGTAAAAACATATAATAGTCAGAGTAATCTTAGAAGGAAAGTCATCAAAACCAGTGGTCTTGTTACTCAGACACATCAACAAGGTGTGTATTAAAAACTTCCATTGAGATGAAAATAGATTCTTAAAAAAATTTACCTTTTCACCCCTGTGTGTATAGCCTAATCTTTCTAAACCAGCAAAAATCTCAACATCTGAAAGATTATCAACACCATCAGCATCATCAAACTTCAAAACCCTTCTAATGATCTCCTCATCAACCAAAATTTCATTCTCATCCACAATAGAACTAAACACTTCTACTCCATCTACCTCCTCAAGCTTAGCATTTCCCCATAACTGATGTATGTAGGCTTTAAGAATGGTTGGTGTGACAGTTAAGGCAAAGTGGTATTCATCTTCATCATCTTCGTTTTCATCAATCCATCCTTTTCAGCTTCTTCGTCGTACTAGTCATGCTTAGCACCAGATTTTGGAATAGATGATATTGGCTAGTGTAGGTGTAGGAAATCTTGTATAGAACTGCTCTTTTATTTGCATTTGAAGTTAATTGTAAGCTGTAAGCTGTAAACTGTTTCTTGAATGAATGAACAATTTAACTTCAGTACTTCTTTTGCATCAGGATTTAGCTTTCTTTTGTCTGCAAAATGGTTAGTGGGAACAAAAAGCAACAAGCAGTGGTTTGAACATAACTATCAGTGGTTAGAAACAAGAATAGCAATACTAAGATCACATAATAACAGTCCAATACTTATACAAACTTTTACAAAATAAGTTGAGAATTAGAGATTAATCATTCCAATACTAACAACAAGGTACTGAAACCTCCCCACATCAAAAGCTTTAGTGAGAAGATCAACAACATTGAAATCAGTATGGATTTTTACCATTTGAATCAACCTTTTCTTATTACAATCTCTAATAAAATGATGTCTTATCTCAATATGTTTAGTTCTAGAGTGTATAACAGGATTTTTAATGATGCAAATTGTACTGTTATTATCAATGTAAATCTTAGTATGTATAAAGTTGTACCCAAAATCTAGCAATTGATTCTGAATCGAAAGAGCTTGACCACAGCAACTAGCAGCAGCCACATATTCGGCTTCAGTTGTAGAATTTGCCACAATAGTTTGCTTTTACACCGCCATGAAATAAGTCTCGCTTCCCAAAACCGACATCCTCCGGTTGTAGATTTCCTATCCAAACTTGCACCAGCATAATCACTATCTGTATAGGCCACCAAATCAAAAGGAGAATCCTTAGAATACCAAAGGCCCAGTTTAGGGTGACCTTTAAGGTATCTAAATATTCTCTTAACAGCATTCATGTGTGTTGTATTAGGTGTAACTTGAAATCTTGCACACACATATACTGAGAACATTATATCTGGCCTAGACGCAGTAAAATACATCAAAGATCCAATCATGGACCTGTACAACTTCTGATCAACTTTGGGACTTCCATCATCCGTAGCAATGGTTTTCGAGTCTCCATAGGTGTACTAGCACTCTTCACATCCCGAAACCCAAACTTCTTCAAAACATCTCGCTACATACTTGTCTTGACTAATGAAAATACCATCGGTCCTTTGTTGAACTCGCAATTTAAAACAAAGTGAGTTCTCCCATAGAACTCATCCGAAACTTATCATGCATAAGCTTCTCAAAATCTTTGCATAGCTCCTTATTGGTTGAGCCAAAGATGATGTCATCTACATAAACTGAACCAAGAAATATCATCCTTGTGCTTCCTAATGAACAAAGTCTTATCAATCAACCTCTTTGAAGTCATTGTCCATTAAATAAGTAGATGTGCACTCATACCATGCCCTAGGAGCTTGATGCAACCCATACATAGCCTTCCTCACCTCGTAAACCTTGTCGATGATTAGGATCTTCAAAACCGGAGGTTGGCAAACATAAACCTCCTCATCAATAGTGCCATCTGTAAAAGCACTTTTAACATCCATCCGATACACCACAAAATTCTTAAATGAGGCATATGCTAAAATAACCTTATTGCCTCAATTCTTGCAACTGGAGCAAAGATTTCATCATAATCCAAGCCTTCAGTTTGTGTGTATCCTTGAGCAACCAACCTTGACTTGTTCCTCACAACAATACCTCTTTCATCCCTCTTGTTTCTGAACACCCATTTTGTCCCAATTGCCCTCTTACCATTAGGAAGATCAACCAATGTCCAAACCTCTTGAAGTTTGAACTGAAGAAGCTCCTCTTGCATTGATTCTACCCAACCTTCTTCAGATAAAGCTTCTTCCACTCTCTTAGGCTCCTTTTGAGATAGAAAACAAGCAAATAAGCAATTTAGCAGATCTTTATGACTATTTCTTTTGTGAAGCGATCTTGCAAAGAAACCTTGCTCAGGGAAGATTTTTGTGTTCTGAACCTGTCTTCTTGTTTGAACAGGGGTGTTCAAATTTCCAAGTATTTGTTCCTTAGGATGAATCTTATGTATCCTTGTAGAGGTAACAGGACTTTCATGAATGACATGTTCCAAATTAGTAAAATCAGCATTGAAGAAATCATCCATGTCTTCATCATCAGTAGGAGTATCAATTTCTATCGAAGCAGGCATATTTGGATCATGTGGATACTCCTCTTCACCAAATAATGGATTTTCAGTTGGTCCAAAGAAAGTACTATCATCAGTACTTACAACCGTGGTTTCACTTGTACTGACAGTGGTAGAAGTTGGCTTAGCAGTGCTTTCATTATTTCTATACGTGCTTTCATTTGGCTTAGCAGTGCTGTCAGAGTGCCTTTTCTTCTTTTCAATTTCTTCTACCGACACTGAGTTATCTTTCAACAACTCATCCTCATCTAGATGATGATCAACATTGCCTCAAGTATTCAATACATCATCATCAGTGGGACCTTGCTTATCAATGATGGAGGAGACAGAACCAGCTTTCCACTTTTCAAACAAATAGAACTTCTGTGGAGAATCAACTTCCTTAGAAATTGCTTCTGCATCAGAATCCTTTTGTGTACCTGCATCAACATTAGTGGAAGTTCCCGCAATGATAGGCTCATAATTCATAGATTTGGTTAGCATATCAATGTTAAAAGCACCACCGTCTGGTCCTTTGGTCTCAACACTAGGAGTCTTTTCACTAAATTGAACATGTAGGTTTTCTTCAACAATTCTAGTCCTCCTATTGTATACTCTAAAGGCTTTACTATTAGAAAATAGCCTAAAAGTATCCATCATTAGCTTTTCTTGAAACTTGCCTAGGTAGTCTATGGTATTCAAGATAGTAACAGGACACCCAAAAGGTTTTAGGAATGCAATCATTGGCTTCCTATCATGTAACAAACTCATGGGGTCTTGTTATGAGGCTTCACTACCTTACTTCTATTCTCAAGACATAACATGCAAGGCCTACAACTTCAAATTTCAAAAGGTAGTTGGTAACTTAGACTCGACAACATTGTCCTAGCGACCTCAATTAGTGTCCTATTTTTCCTTTCACCTACACCATTTTGTTGTGGTGTTCTAGCAACACTAAACTGTCTTTATATACCCTTAACTACGTAATTGATTCATCACATCATTCTTAAACTCGCCCATTATCACATCCGATTATCTTGACCTTATGATTTACTAGATTTTCTATTTAGTAATAAAACTCTTGAGGATCTCAAGTAGTCTCACTCTTAGTGCCAAAAAGTATACCCAAGAAAATCTACTATAATCATCGGTGATAACTAGGCAACATCGCTAATGGTTAAAACTTTTAACAAAGGTAGGTCAAAATAAGTCCATATGAAGCATAAACAGTGGTTGTGTGATGGTGTTGATAGCTTTGGTCTTACATGAAGCTCTATGTTGTTTTCCTTTTGACAAGCCACTGATTCCTTACATTCAAAAACCTTAGAAGGTAACCCTCTCACTAAGTTGCCTTTACCGCTTTTATTGATTGTTTTGTAATTGAGGTGACACCGCCTTCTATGCCATAACTTAGACTCATCTACGGATGCTTTAGCAAACAAACAGTTAAGGACCTATTAGGAATTACATCTTTAAGATCAAAACAATATATGTTTTCCTTCCTAGGCACCCTTAGTCATATATACTTCTCATCAGCATCTTAAATTCGTGTGACAACACCACACACCAGGGCCACCCAAAAGTACCTGTGTTTTCTTATCACACATTGAGAAACACCGAATAAATTATACTTAAGTCCTCATGCGGATAGACCTTTTCAAAGTCTAAATTCCTGCTCGATTGTGCCTCGCCAAGTATCTTTCCTCCCTTTGATCATTACCAAATGCCACATAACCTCCATCAAAGCTTCAAAATCCTCCAGTTGCTCTCATCCCAAGTCATGTGTCCGCACCAACCACTATCAAAACTCCTTTATCTTTTAGCTCATCTTGTAGATTTCCCGCACATGAAATTAAACAAATTAGTTCCTTTTGTGGACGCAAGCCAACATCGACTTGGGTCCGCCTCGTGCATCAACATAATCAAATTTGTTTAGGTCCATCGATGCACATTGACATAATGTAAAACCTTGGTCTTAGGTTTCCATTGCCAACTAGTTGAGGCCTTTACAAAGATAAAATGGTTTCCAACCAACGTGTCGCTTATCACCTTTGGAATTTTAAAACTTCTTTGTATCGGTGGTGATATTATGCTTACATGTTGGTTGCTTTCTTAGCCGTGTTTACATTTTTCTTAGCGATGGTTGGAACCCATTTGGGTGTAGCAAATGACAATTGATTTTGTATTTCCATCCTCATTAACACCGCTCTAGGAATCATGTTTCATTAGGATGAGGGTTTGTTTTCTTTGAAAAGTTTTGGTGATTTACCCTCCTCCAATGATTCCAAACCTGTGGTCTGTTTTTATAACAGTTTCTCTGTAAGTGTTCAAAACTACCACATGCAAAACAAGCCTTTTTAACACATTGAAACTCATTTCCTAACCTATTTGATATTAGTCCATTAAAGTTTCTCTGGTTTCCCCTAGGTATGTATCTTTTCATCTGTTCCCTAGGTACTTCCTTGTACTCTACTACTTTCTTAGCAGTTTGAGCTCCAAATCTAGGCACAAGGTTGGCTTGCTTAGTATCAACTTTCTTAACAGGTTCTTTCCTCTTAGGCTGTGTTGATACAGATCTATCTTCCTCATAATCAATTCCCAATCTTCAATGATGGGAGCATCATATGACTTATCAGAACCTATCTTAGGTGATGCATTGCTAGTTTTACCTACAGGTTTATTGAAACTAAATTCATTGCTAAATGACAGTTCTTTAGAAGGTGGTGCATGTTTCATAAGAGATGGTGGGGGCATATTATTGTAACCAAGACCAGTACCATCCTGGAACAATTTTTGACCTATTGGCTTATTTACTAGATCTGAAGCATACTGTGTTTTAGCAACCCTAACAACATGTTTTTCTTTTTCTTTTAGGGCTTCTACCTTTACACTTTCTGCCTTTTCTAGTTTCTCTTTAAGCATCTTAATCTCTTTATCCTTAAGATCAATTTCACCACCTAGTATATTAATTTTATCAACATACTCAAACTCACATTTAATACAAGAATTAAGCTTTTCTTCAACACTTTCTAGACCAACTCTATAACCTAAGTTATCTAGAGATGTCTTTCTACTTCTTTCCTTAAACTCTCAAATGATAGCTTTTTGAGATTCTAAGTTATCTTGATATGATTTAAAAGAACAAGTAGAAGTTTTAGAATCATTAGATACCTTAGAATCTGAACCAGAAGAAGAAGCATAGGCCATTAGAGCAAAGTTATGCTATTTTGAAGCTTCACTAGCAAGAAAAGCTGCATTGGGTCCTTCTTCAATTTCATCACTCCAGTCATAATCACCTATACCATCTTGAGCCACCAATGCTGAAGAAGGAGCAGGCTCTTCAGCAGTCTTCTTGATGCCTTCAATCCTCTTAGGTGCTCTACATTCCCAAGCAAAGTGCCCCTTCTTTTTACAGTTAAAGCACTATATCTTGCTTTTATCAAATCCAGCTCTCATTTGATCATTATACTTGACCTGTCTTCCAGTTCTCCTCAGAAAGTTCCTTGCTTGAAGAGTCAACATTGCCATTTGCCATTGAAGATTTATCTCTTCAAGATCATCAGGATCAATTTGATCTAGATCTTGATTCAAAGCAGAACATCGGTAGTTAAATCACCGTAAAAGCACAATTTACACCATCACTGACATTATCACTAACAATGGTATTGTTTGCAATAGCCGTGGTTATTCCATAGGCAGCAGTGGATACATCTTGTGAACTCTTGTGATTGGTGGAAACAAAAGCAATGTTTTGGCTAGTTGAAGATGTACCAGCAATGTTGTTCTCAGACTCATATACCTTCAAGTTGTTGTAGAGATTGTCCAGAGTCATCTTTTCAAAGTCATCCTTGTTCCTCCACACAACAGTATGCATAGCCCAGTCAGGTGATAAACTTCTGATCAACTTTAGATTAATATCTTCTTGAGCAACTTTGTAGTCCACTGACTTCAGCTGGCTTATGAGCTTTTGAAGTCTGTTATAGGTGCCATCAAGTTTTTCTCCACTCAGAGCAGTGAAGTTTTCCAGCTGATGCTTGAGCATATTTTTCCTTGATTTCTTGGTAGCTTCATTACCAGCAAACCTTGTTTCTATTGCATTCATAAGCTCCTTAGCAGACTCATATTGTTCAAAGTCCAAAGCATATTCATTAGGTATTCCCATAGAGAGAATATTATGAGCTTTAATCTCCATCTTTCTCTTAGCCTTGTCGATCTCACTAACAATGGCTATATCTTTGCCATCATCACCCTTCTTAGGAAGAGTATCACCTTTTTCCACAACATCCCAGAGAGCATAATCAATCATGCGAATGTATTGCCTTATTCGCATTCTTCAGATTTGGTACTCTCCATGCTTGAGCATGGGCACCTTGGAAGCAGTAACCATGTGTGTTTCACGGACATCTTAACTTACTTAAACAGAACGTAACAAAGCTTCTTGGTTTCAGTTTCTAGATCACAAGCTCTGATACCACTTGTTGATCCCAGTTGAGCAAACGATCTAATATAGAAACTGACTTAAACAAATACTTATTAAGTATCATGCGGAATTTAATACTTAATCTTAAGAAGAAGAATAATAAACATTCAACACCTCAATATTATTATTAATACGAATACTCTAACCAGTATTAGGGTTTTACAACCTTGAAGTGTATCGACCTTAGATAAAAAACATACATATATCTAATCTAACCTAGGACCTCCTTTTATAGACAAGGAGTCCTTTACATAATACAATATGTAACCTACAAGATAAATATCTTTTCCATATTTATCTAATACAGAATACTAAACCGACTATACAAGACTAGCAGTGGTTACATTAAATTATCCGTGGTTACACAATACTACTAGCCGCGGTTTGTCTTCAGCAGTGGTTTCTTTCCTCTGTCCGTGGTTTCATCAACACTGTCCGTGGTTCCAACACTTAGAATAATTCTTGATCCAAGGAACCAAAAACCCAACAAGGGTATTATAATCCATACACATTTATACCACACCTTAGTTAATTCTGAGAAAAGCTTCCGTATACCATCTTGATCGTTTCCCTCCCTCGTCGTACAACCCTCACACACACTTTACCAATAGCAGGCAAGGACCTTACTTTTACAAAGAAGAATCGATGAGATGGTAAAATATGTGAAGGCAAAATATGGGGATACTTGGTTACAAGAAGATGAAATGTCTGATGAAATGTTTGAAGATTTATGCAGATTTGCAAAAGAAGCTGAAGTGATGAAAGGTTAGTCGAGTTTTGTGTATTTGTGTGATTGGCATTTTAAGGGATGAGCATAAATAACTCTATTTTATTTGATGAATCCGAGCAAAGGTCGAATCGCCAAAAAGGGATTATAGCAAGCTAAAGGTATCGACGATATGATTGAGTATGCCATAGCTACTTATGGGAATAAGTGGGATATATGAGATGACATTGTCGATGTGATACTTGAACACTTGTGGGAAAAATATGGGAATAGAGTCCGAGAAAGGTTAGAGTTAATGTTTGCAAGCTAAGAAAGTTGTAATGGGTGAACTCGATTTCTTTCTCGCTTTGTCTATCTTTCCGGATACTAACGTGAAAGGAAATAAAGTTGATATCATCATTATTTCGCACACATCTGATGATGAGTGTGGGATCATGTCTTCTAAGACTACTACTTTGAAAGGTTCCACTTCACAAGCTTCCAAGGCTTCCGCTCCCAATGTTATACTTGGTCTTGTAGCGGCTGTGGGATGCTCCAACACAAATAAGAATGAGTGGTATGTGCTTCCCCCTAAGGACCTCAAGTCTCCCCCCATGAATATCAAGCCTCCTATCAAAAAGTTCACCTGTTATTTTTAGTTGTTGATGTAATGAAGGTGTATATTTTGTGGCTGATGATGGTTACTGATAACGATACTTGTTAACATGTATATTTTGCTTGATATGGTGTAATAAGGTGGTGGTGTATGTATATTTTGGATTTCTTGTTTTCATTTTGTAGTTTGCATTTGCTTATGCAGTTTAGGTGAGTGTTTGGAAAACCCCATTTTGACTTATAAAGTCAACATAAACCAAAATAATAGAGGAACAACACCGAATTGTTTTAGTTTTTAAAATATCTTTTGTTTGACTTATAAAGTCAAAAGATTCAAATTGTAACCAAAATTCAATTCTTATAACAAAAAAAAGCACACACATATCAGTTAAGTTACATTTAGACTGAAAGACAACATAGCATTTCTTGCAGGTAATTCACTGCGTTAATTGACTAGTAGGTGATCCATTTGGTCTTCATTGCAGCTGGTTCAAGTGGTGTTTGTCTCATGGGCGTTCTCCATTTGGTCTTCGATTGCGAGGTGCTTCACGTGGTGTTTGGCTTGGCCGTTCTCCCTTGCTATTTCAAATTGCAATGGTTCACTTTCTTCATAAATGGCAAAGCAGCACCAACACTAGTAGGTGCAGAAATATGTAGACCCGTGACATATCCACCACTATCTCATGTGGTTGTGTTTTCCCTTGTAACACCATCTCTACCAGTATAAGATGTGTTTCCCCTTATCTCAAGGCACATTGAACAAACCTACCACATGAAATCTCTATAAGGTGGACACCTTGCAAAAAAGGTCAATCCAGCCTTGTTTTCACTTTGAACCCAACAGTCAATGCATACCATTTGACAACTATTTTCTGCATCCATGGTGATAATATGTTGGTATGATAAAGAATTGATGAGTTAAGATGTATTATATAAGTAGATGGGAGTTGTGGTTGTTGAACAAGTAGATATGAGTAAAGACAACATAAATTCTTAAAATCTAGTCAACATACGCAGTTTAGGGTGTTTTTGGAATAAGCACTTCTGACTTATAAAGTAAAAAAAAACAAGAAAACATGTTCAAACATGATATTGTCCAAATTATAAATGGCTAGAAGAGTAGAAGCCTACAACCTTCGAACACCAGCTCAACATCTTTTATCCAGCACATATGGATGTCTTGGATATAACTCCTCCACAGACACTCCATAGTAAGCTGCCTCAAACTCTGCTTCTTCAAGCCAATTTTTCCTCTCCATTTCCTCTTCAATTCTTTTGTACATTCTCTCCTCTTCCAAAAACTGCTGGAATGCTTCTTCATCCAACCTTAACTGCTCTTCATCTTTCTCCAAAATTGTGTGTTCTTCTTCTTGATCATAAAGATCTTCAAGAAACTCTTGTTCCATAGTCTTCCTTATATCGTCTTCATCCATCCACTGCAAAAGTAATACATTTGCATATCAACTAGAATGTAAACACATAAGAACAATCGTTATGCAAATGACAATTAAAGGAATACATGTTGCCTTCTGCCATCACAATGCCTTTTTCTACCTCGAACCTTTGTTTCCTATGTTGGTTTTGGTACTTGATCCTTGTGACAGCTAGACTTATTATGTCCAACAGTTTGACAATTGGAGCATTTAATTTGTTTACGAACTCTAGATTTACCCATTTTGAAGCAATTTCACTTAATTGAGGCTTTATGTTTATGAATTCAAATTTGGGGTAAAATGTGAGAATAAAGTTCTTCCTATAACTTAATGCAAATGTGAGGACAAGATAGGGGACTAAAACCTTAGTCCCCTATACTCTTAAATTGTTTAAGCAAGGACCATAGTTCTACCAACACCCAATATAATCAAAACCGATATAACAACTATCAAAGACGAATACAACAATTAACAACAAAAATAACAAATTATAACACTAGAACATAACATATAGATTCATTAATTTCATATTAAACATTAAATATTAGGTACATATTTTCCAAAAAAGAGGAAAACATAACCACTTCATTTCCCTTCTCATCACTTTGTCTTCCTAAGATCATCGAGGAAGTTGTTCTGTCAAACACAGTGAGTGTGTTTGACAAATCATCCTCCTTATCTCCAACGCCTTCAAGACATTAGCCTTTGCTTCTTGCGAAGATCCTCGAAGCTTGTAGTTCATCATCGTAGTTCGAAAGCCTTGAGCTCGAGATGTATTCTTGGGTTTCCTTCATACCAAGAATCAAGTCACCAAAGTCTGTTGGAGGCCATTAGCAATTTTGATGTCCTTATCGCTTTTCTCTCGATAAAGAGAAATCGAGTCAAACATGTAGTCAGACTTCGAAGCTTTGGCGAGTTCTTGAAGAAGTGGGAAATCAGCCATTCGGAGGTTGTTGAGATTTTGTGAGAATTTGTTTTTTTTTTGATTGTTGGTTTGCAAATGGTATAGGTTATTAACCCATAAATACAAAAAACAACGGGACGTTCCAAATTCAGGGACTAATTGTGAAGAAAGTAAAAAGAGAAATAGTCAAGTTTGTGTGAGTAAAAATACGCGGGAATTTTAAGTGCAAAAGATGGCTAACTAACCAAAATCAGGGACCAAGTGTGACATTTGAAACCTGTTACCCTGCAACTTGACCTTTGCCTTCCTTGATACGCTTATACACAATTAATGTGTTGGCAAACACCAAATCAACCCAACTAACAAGATCCGAAACCATAAACACTATCATAATAACCCGACCCAATTAACAAAACCCAATCCAAACCGAACCTAACATACATCCACACTCACGTACTGAAACACACATCTAGTCAAACCCATTCGTAAAAAAAATAAAAAATAAACAACGAAAGACAGGAGCATATTCGTATCAACTTTTAAGGATGTAAAGGAAGAAGAAGAAGGTGAGGTCTTGTTCAGAATCCACTGTAATGGGTTTTTTGATTATAGCCCACTCATGTATGAAGGAGGTTCACTATTTAATCTGTGTTCCTTTACCGATTGATAGGATATATTTAGTTCAAGCCTTGATAATGTATTATCGTAGATTAATGAACAAAATGGGCGTTGTTTTTCCGTGATCCTAAATAATTCCTAGAAAATGGTTTGCATTTGATTCATACTGATGATGATGTTCATACTTTGTTTGCACTGGCTGAAACACATGAGTCGGTTGATATCTTCGTTGCACACAAGCCCCAAAAGTTAGCATAATTTTACTTAAAAAACATCAGTTTTGAAGTTCTGGGTTGGGTAGAGCAAGATGCTAACTTTAGAATGCTTAGTCCAACACCTTTTAGGACTAGACAAAAATGGCAGGGGCCAGATAAGAAAAAAATGCACGGGAGTGAAACCAAAACACCAACAGTGAAAGGTGGTGTTGTAATAAAAAAGGAACAAGGGGTTGTAGCTAAAAAAAAGGGAGAAAATTAAAGGAAAGGGAAAAGGAATGCTGGTTGAGAAAGATGATGTTTTGCACAAAAACAGGGGAAGGAAGTTGTTCAAGAATTTAAGCGAGGTTTAGATGGGAAAGGGAAGGCTAAAAGGGTTGGTGGTGCTGCTGTTGATGTTTCTAGCGGTGTTAAGACACCCTTTAGGAGCAAAGAAAAGATTACAAACTGCTTCCTTGCACTGTTCGCCCAAAGGCCATCCTAAGTGATGTTTCAGTGATGAATACCATGTCATATGTTTAATTCCTTTAAACATTGAACATATAGTTGACTGTTATAAGTCAACTTGCTAAGTAGTTGGTTATGTATAAATTTGTTTGTTTGTCCCGGGTAAAATTCGTAAGATCATACATTGAACAAGTTTTATCTAAAGAGTTTGACATATAAATGGTTAGATCTCAACCATCCATCCATTTGAATCCAACGGATTAGATTAATCTACATTTGAAACTAAAATTATACTAAAGGGGTCATTTTTGTAATTTCACATTCTCATTATACTCAAAAATCGCAAAACGAATGATTAGAAATCTACACACACACGCTCTCACTCAAACACTCTCACCCTCTCAACTTTTCGGATCCCCAAACCATCTTCAAACCCTAACCACCGCCAACCACCGCCAAACCGCCTCAAACCACCCCAAAACCACCGCAACCATAAGTATTCTATTAAAATGGATATTCGAGAAGAGATTGCCCTATCTAAAGGCGATTCGGTGGCAAAAGGTGCTTCATCTAACGCTCCTAATGAAAGTAAGCTTCAAATTCATTTTTAATTATTTTTGATTAATTAACATCGGTTGCTTATTTTTGATTGAATAGTTGTGGTGAAATTTGTGATGGCTTAAAGTTTGTGTTATAGGAATCGATTATATTGCTTATTTTAGAGCTTAATTTGTGATTGAAGAGTTGTGGTGAAATTTGTGATTGAAGAGTTGTATTGAAATTTGTGATTAGATTGCTTATTTTAGAGCTTAATTTGTCACTTATTTTAGAGTTTATGAGGAGACCGCTAAACGAGGGGTGTTATGAAGTTAATGCTATGTTTGGCGAAACTAGCACCGCTTAGTGGTATTTGGTAAATATATGTATGCTTATTGAGACACGCGACTAGTTTTGCGCTTGCTAAATACATGTAATTAGTAGCTTGCGAGTAATGTAGAATATAAGCTCTGCCGAGTGGCCTAATCGAGTTAGGTATATGTATGCTTATTAAGACTCTCATGTTTAGTAATGTAGAATATAAGCTCTTGCTTAGTAGCGTGAATCACTAGGTATATGTATGTATGCATATTAAGACACTTGCGCTTGCTAAATATGTGTGATTAGTAGCTTGTAGAGTAATGTAGAACGACATGCTTGGTATATATGTGTATGGGACTACCTAAGTTGTAAGGAAAAGTATAAGTTGAATGAGTAGATGATTGAGCGAGCGTGTTTGATTGTGTCTGAGTTTCATCAGAATCGATTGCGAGATACTTTAATTAGTAATGTAGAATGTATGTTGCTTGCTAAGCGGTGTAATTAAGTTAGCTATTAGCGTTGATATGTGTGTATACTACGAAATATATGAATCTTATTGTAATTGATTGCGTGATTCAAGAAAAAATTAGTAATGTAGAATGTACGCACTTGCTAAGTAGCGTAATCAGTTAGGTATATGTATGCTTATTGAGACACGTGACAAGTCTAGCGTTTGCTAAATACGTGTAATTAGTAATGTAGAATGTACGTGCTTGCTGTGTAAACTAATTAAGTTAGGTATATTATTGAGGACACGTGACTAGTCTAGCGTTTGGGCGGTTTGGTAAATACTTGTAATTAGTAGCTTGCAGAGTAATGTAGAATATAAGCTCTTGCTGAGTGGCCTAATCAGTTAGGTATATGTATGCTTATTAAGACTCTCACGTTTAGTAATGTAGAATATAAGCTCTTGCTGAGTAGCGTAATCAGCTAGGTATATGTATGCATATTAAGACACTTGCGTTTGCTAAATATGTGTGATTAGTAGCTTGTAGAGTAATATGTGCTGTAGCTTCGACTTCTATTGTGCCAGCTTTTTTATAAGGAGCATCTAATGTGCTAGTTGTTGACCAAACCATTGTTTATAAGGAGCTACTAAACCAGCTTGTTTAGTAGCTGAATGTGGAAGGTAATAATTCTGGTACAGAGGGAGTAACTAAATTGGCACTTTTTCAAATGCGACATAAATGAAATTAAAATGCAGATTAATGCAGATTATTGTATATCTAACTTTTTTTTTAAAATTTTTTTATGTTAGGTGTTGTCACAGTTTCCCCACGTAAGAAGTGGTTACCAAAATCTGATCTCCTTCAAGCTGCAAAAGAGACGTCGCCGGCTACAAAAGACAAGGTGCCATTCGAAAAAGAAAGTGTTGGTTGAAAAGACAAGGTGCCGGCTAAGAAGGTGTTGAGAAGGCACTGCTCAAAAGGAGAAGGTGCCGGATAAGGTTATGTCGAAGAAGGATGCAGAGTCCAAGGAGCAAGGGGATAAGGACAAGGACCAAGGAGCCAAGGATGCAGAGGCTAAGAAGGGTAAGAAGGCTGTTGGTAAGATGTCTAGTTTTTTAAAGAAGCCAATGGATAAGTCGGCTAAGGTTGATAAGTCGGATAAGTCGGCTAAGGTTAAGCCAGTTGAGACTGAAGATACTGAAGATAAACAGAAGAGTTTAAAGGTCTATCAGAAAAAACTGAAAAAAGGTATATTTTTTTATCTCATGGGATTTATTAAGAGGATTTTAGAAGTCATAAAGTAGTTTTACTTGGTTTTGATAAACAATTTTAGTCCAAAAGGAGAAGGAGTCGGAGAAGGAGTCGGAGAAGGCACCTGTTCAAAAGGAGGTGTCGGAGAAGGATGAAGAGGCGAAGGAGCAAAAGGGTAAGAAGGGTAAGAAGGCGGTTGGTAAGGAGCGAGGGGAAAAGAATGTAAAGGAACAGGCAAAAGGTAATGCCCTGCACTACAGTATGCTACCTGTTTCAAATTTGTTTTTCTGTTATATGTACTTGAGTTTATTGTTGCACATCTAGCATTCCATGGGATTCATTGTGAATCCCATGGGATTTCTACCTGAATCCCATTTGATTGTATGTGAATCCCATGGGATTCATTGTGATCCATGCAGGTTATGCATACAAGTTTTTCACTTGTGATTCATTGTGAATCCCATGGGATTCATTGTGATCCATGCAGGTTATGCATACAAGTTTTGCATGCTCCTTTTTTTAGTTTGTGAAATTGTTCTAATCGCCTAATGAATCCATGGATTCCATACAATCCCATGGGATTGTATCATGGTATTTTTGATCAATATATTTATATCATGTCTTTTTATGTAGATTCTCATTGTTAAGTTGGATAAACTGAGTCGGTTGAACCAGTTCGGTCAAAGATGAAGTGAAGCGTAAAAGGATTTTGTCTTTATCTCGAATTAGAAGATGTAAAAAAACCAAGGTCAAGCAACAAAAGGTATAGTTTTAACTGCTTTTAATGTTGAGATTTATGTTAATTATCGTTTTGAATCGGTTTAAGATGAAGTTCTTCTAATTTTAGTAGTGAATTGCATTTTAGAAGTCATAAAGTAGTTTTACTTGGTTTTGATAAACAGCTTTAGTCCAAAAGGAGAAGGTGTCGAAGAAGGCACCTGTTCAAAAGGAGGTGTCGGAGAAGGATGAAGAGGCGAAGGAGCAAAAGGGTAAGAAGGGTAAGAAGGCGGTTGGTAAGGAGCGAGGGGATAAGAATGTAAAGGAACAGGCAAAAGGTAATGCCCTGCACCACAGATGCTACCTGTTTCAAATTTGTTTTTCTGTTATATGTACTTGAGTTTATTGTTGCACATCTAGCATTCCATGGGATTCATTGTGAATCCCATGGGATTCATTGTGAATCCCATGGGATTTCTACCGAATCCCATGGATTTATGTGAATCCCATGGATTCATGTGAATCCATGGGATTCATTGTGATCCCAGTTATGCATACAAGTTTTGAAATATAATATAAGTATGGGATTTTGTTGACCAACATATTTATAATGTCTTTTTTTTTACGTAGATTGTGATGACATTGAAGATGCGAAAAAGGTTTTGAAGGGAAAGGGTTTGGCTAAGAGAAAGAGGGAGAATTCTGATGACGTTGATGATAAGAAGCGTGTAAAGAAGGAAGAATATGATGAAGAGGGGAAGTCGAAGAAGAAAGGTAAGGAGTTGACGGCAGAAGAGGAAGCGCATGAAAAGTATGTTGCCATGTTTCCGATTCTTAAAACACGGACAACACCTCTGACTCTTTTGCTGCCATCCGTGACGCTAAGGTTGATATGAGGCAGTTTTTGGCTGACATCGGATTTAGTTCGTTACACAAGTGTAACATAGATCACATTCCTTCAAGGTTGGGAAGGTATGTAGTTTCTAGATTTCATGCAGAAAGTTGTGAGTTGGTTTTGGAGAATGGCGAGTCAATCAAGGTCACTAGTTCAAAAATTCATGAGATATTAGGTGTTCCATTTGGTGGTCTATCTCTTTTCTCTAGATGCTAGATCAGAAAATGATGACTTTGTGAGGAATTGGATCGGTCAGTTTCATCCTAAAAAACTCAAGGATGTCCGTGTTAATGACATTGCTAATAAATTGATCGAGTCTCGGGAAGTCGACTTCCTTTTTAAAGTCAACTTTTGTACCCTTTTTGCAAACTTGATGGGTGAGGTTGATGGGTTAAAGGGGAAGATATGTTTGGATGTTGTGTTAAGATTGCGTGAAGATCTCGATGTTAAGGCTATTGATTGGTGTGACTTTATTTTTCCCGCCTTAAACGCCATAAAGTCCCAACAACGACATCTAATCATTATCTTGGTCCATATACCTTCCTTGTTGTAAGTTTCTAAGTTTTGAACTCTATTTTTGATTATTAAATGTGTTTGTGTGATGATTTGTTATAACCTTCTTTACACTTTTTGTTTTTCGACTTTTGTATCCGGATTCCACAAAGCATGAAAAGATTCTCGTTGTCCGGACACGCCTTGCAATCAAAAGTCGGTCTTCATACTTAATGTCCCAACGATGTGATCTAGAACTTAAAGAAGAATGTTTTGGTTTGCTACCACTTCAACCAGAATGGACTGAATCCGAGGTTCAAGAGGCTGAAGGGTTTATTTGTGGCGATTCGGAAGATTCTGAGGTTCCTTTTAAAATTTTGTTATTTGTTTTACATTTATTGTTATTAAATGATATCAGTGTGAATCCCATGGGATTGAATACAGAATCCCATGGGATTGAATACAAAATCCCATGGGATTCACTACAAATATTATTGAATTCATTATGAATCCCATGAGATTTGAAGTGAATCCCATGAGATTTGAAGTGAATCCCATGAGATTCTGTAATGAATCCCATGGGATTCATACAAACTCCAATGTTTTTTCTGAAATGATGTTTTTCTTTTTCTTGTTTACAACCACAGAGAATCCCATGGGATTCACATGCAATTCAGTTAGAAATGAAATCCAATGGGATTCATTGCATTGAGCTTTATTATGACTATTACAATGTTTCTTATTTCAGGACTTGTTTAATAAAATTGAAAAAAAGTTAGAGTTGATTTGTGATGAAAGACTTGTTATAGAAGATTATTTCACGAAAGCAATGTCAGATTACCCCGGTGATGCAAAGTTGCAAGAGCTACATCTAAAGTATGCTAATATTTTCAAGCAACCGAAGCTATTAATTGAGAATGTCAATGAAAGGAAGGATGACGATGATAAGGATGATGATGAGGATAAGGATGATGATGAGGATGACGATGATAAGGATGATGATGATGATGGTAGTGAGGATGATGACGATGATGATGGTAGTGGGAAGGATGACGATGGTGATGAGGAGGATGATGATGACGATGATAAGAATGGGAAGAAGGTAACTTTAGAAGATTTGGCCGATGAGGCCGAGAAACAAGATGAAGATTTGGTTGAGAAGGATGAGGCTGAGAAGGAAGTTGATGAGGCTGAGAATGATGAATCTGATAAAAAAGAGGATGAGGCTGAGAAGGAAGTTGATGAGGCTGAGAAGGAAGTTGTTGAGGCTGAGAAGGAAGTTGATGCTAAGAAGGATGAGGCTGAGAAGGAAGTTGATGAGGCTGAGAAGGATGAGGTTGAGCCTGAGATCACGTGCACACCGGAGGGGTTAACACAATGGATAGAAAATAATTTAGATAATGTTGATGAGATTATCATGTGTATAGCTGCTGAGCACGCATATGTAATATTCTTGAATCTCTTTCTTTTTTACGAAAATTTTGTTTCTTTTTAATTAAATCTTTTTATTGTTTTCAGCAAGAATCGCTCAACGGAGGTCCGGATCCAATGATGCCGGATCCAATGACTCCTGAAAGAATCGCTACTCGAGCTGGAAAACGTGAGGTGAAACCTTCTTCGTACTTGTTATCTCCGTATATGAATAAGAAGACAAAGGTTGTATCCAAAATCACAAAGCTGGAGTTTATTCTAGGAAATAGTTTGTTTGCAATGCAAGGCGACAAGTTGTAAGTTTACATGTTTATTTTTAATATAGTTAATAAAAAAAAACATCTAATCCCATGGGATTCAACATGTAATCCCATGGGATTCAATATGTAATCTCATGGATTTGAAGTGAATCCCATGGGATTCTATATTGAATCTCATGGGATTCGATCGAATCCCATGGGATTCATACAAACTCAAACCGATTTCGAAAGATGTTTTTCTTTTCTTGTTTACTCATATAGTGAGAAAATTTTTGAATCTGATTCTGATTCTCCGGAGTTCACGGTGTTTTCCATTCGTTTGCAAATGGAAACGTTAGCACCCGGTTTGTGGATTGATTCAAATGTTGTTGACTGTTGGAGTGCTATTTTAAACTATGAAGAGAGATTTAAAGAACATGGTTCTCCATCACGACACTTTTTTCCAACAGGATGTATTGTAAGTATTTATTTTTGATTTGCTTTAGTAAATTTCTTATTTGTTTAATAAAGTGCTTATCATCTTATCTGACTTACCAAACACCCCCAAAGCAATACAAATCATAACATGATCTTTTAAATTGCATATACAGGTAAAATCTATGTTTGATGGAACGTTGGCATCTGAGGACAATAAATTTGAAAGTTTTGAAGATGAAATTTTAGCTCGGTTTAGATAATGTTCTTGGCTTGGCTCTTGTGGCATTGACTTGGTTTTTTTTTTTTTTTTTTTTTTTTTTGTATATAAATTGATGTTTGTGTTTTACTTTGGATTCATTTTATTATTTTGTTTTGTTAAAACAGCTTTTTCCAATTTGCAATGGTGGCCACTTTTACGTCATCGTGATCACCTTACCGTAACAATATCGATAACAATACTAGATAACAGTGATTCGGGAGCAACTTATGATTCGAAATATAAAAAAACATGTGAACTACTAGTAAGTATTTTTTTTTTCAACTTAGTACTTGTAAGTATTTACTTTTCTGTTTTTAAAGAGATTCATTAGAAATCCCATGGGATTCATTTTTTTTTTCAACTTAGTACTTGTAAGTATTTACTTTTCTGTTTTTAAAGAGATTCATTAGAAATCCCATGGGATTCTGTATGAATCCCATGGGATTCTGCAGTAATCACATGGGATTCTTTGATGAATACTTTATGATTTAAACATAATCCCATGGGATTAATACATAATTCCATTTGAATCGCTATTGACATTTTCCTAGAATTCTAGTAATTTATGATCTTTTTTAATAATTTTGTAGAAAAGTTGTTTTCCGACATTTGAAGCTCTATGGTCACAAAAGCATGCTAACATTCTTAAAGCTAAACCAAGAATCCCAAAGCTAAAATGGAGAACCAAGAAAAATTTCCGTGATTGTGGTATTTTCACAATGCTACATATGGAATGTTACCATGGTGAACCTGCTACAAAATGGGATTGTGGGCTGTTTTCCGAGTCTGGCTGCTGTGAAATGGATGGTTACAAGTTGATGTAGGGTGATATGTTGAGGCGTCTGAGATTCAAGTTTGCTACCAAGATCTTGTTACATGAGATTAATATGCATGCTGGTAAGCTTATTGATCTAGCAAAAGAGTTTGATAAACTTCCTCGTCTAGAAAAGATGAACATAATTGTTGAAGCTATTAAGAATAGGGAAAAACGCGAAGTGATTCTAGAAAAGACTGAAAAGTTAGCCGTTGATCCAGTTGAAGCTATCAATAGTTGATTTGTTGATTGTAGAATGTTAGAAAACATGTTAATTGATGTTAGATCAGTTTTGAGAATGTTCTTTTGAAAACATGTGCATTGATGGTAGATGGTAGATCATTTTGAGAATGTTATAACAGTTGAGAGTTTATGATGGAGTTTTATAATGTTAACTGTTGTTTATCTTTTATGTGAATTATACAGAATCCCATGGGATTCATTGTGGTTTTATAATGTTAACTGTTGTTTATCTTTTATGTGAATTATACAGAATCCCATGGGATTCATTGTGAATCCATGCAGATTATGCATACAATAAGTATAGGATTTATTGTTTTTTATGCATACAATTTTTAAATCCCATGGGAATATAAGATTTATAGGAATCTCATTCATTGTGATCCATTCGATTATCTCTCCCTACATTACGAGTAAGTTTTTAAGAAAACAATAAAAGAATATAAATAACAAATATGTGAACTAAACATAATATAATTTGAATATTCAATCTATATATTCAAGAAAACAATAAAAGAACTAACAAAAAATAAGTAAATTAATTTTTTCAAACATCGATTGGTTTCGCCTTTTCGCTTGCCTTTGGGTTCATCGGACAAGTTGTTTTCGTATGCAAGTTCGTCTTCTCTCCACAATGTCCACAAGGCTTCATTTGTTTCTTTTTAACTTGAAGCGCTTTTCTCTTTCACTCTTTCGCCTTTCATTTCGCTCGCTTCAAATATTCCTTTATTTCTTGCTTTTGTTGGATTGTTAACTATTTTCTTCTCGTGGTTAGAAATAGCAAAATGATCACCAATTACATCTCCTGTATTTCTTGAAGGAGGATTTGGCACCTCGGCCTCCACTTCTGTTTTCAATGTCTTTAACTTTTCTACAAAAGCACCCATCTTCACTTTGTCTTTGCTCAACCGAAACAAACATTCATCCACCAGAAACGTTGCCTCATTTGTAAGTCTTTGAATTTCTTCATCTGTTTCACCATATCTGTTTCTTTTCCTTCTCAAATTAGGTGGTATGATATCTCTTGTCCAACGCCTCAAAATATATTGTTTTGGAATGAAGTTAATATCACGATTCTTGAAAACACAAAATATGTGTCGGCATAGGAAACCGAATCGTACAAAATGTCTGCAACTACACACCACCGACCCATCTTTCGTACACGCAGACTTTTTAAAACACAATAATTATTAGCCAATCCCATTAGACAATCCCATGGGATTTTAAATGAATCCCATGGGATTCACAAAATCCCATGGGATTCCCGGTGAATACCTATAATTATTAGCCAATCCTATTAGACAATCCCATGAGATTCATATCGAATCCCATGGGATTACTATGGATTGATTATGAATCCCATGGGATTGATTATGAATCCCCCATGGGATTACTTGATTAATCCTACTATACCGAAAGTAATATACCTTATAGTCTACAAATATTTACATTGCTCTTGTTTCGCCTTCATCCGCTAGTTCTTTTGCAACTTCCTTATTAAGGATTCTATAAGTGCGAATTTTGTCTCTAACAATGACAATCTCGTAACGTTCGCTATTTTTAGTTCTCAGATCGCACAAGTCCAAGATGCCTCTTTTATTTCCGTTTGAACAAGTAGAAATATTGTCCTAGTATAAACTTTTCGCATGACGCTCAATTGCTAACTTTGTTTCACATTTTGGAGCCGCATCTAGTGTTTTAAAGTCCAAATGTTCTTGAATATAACGTTGTCTCTCCATTCTTCGATTCATAGGACATCATGAAACTAACTAGTGTCGCTCCCGGCTTGTGAAACTTTTGAAGAACGAAGTTTTCACTCTCGCACCTTGATGTCGTTCTCATCAATCCAAACAAAGGCGAGGTGATAAAATAAGCTGGAATCCACATTTCTCGTAGTTTAAACATTTTGGTCATCCATTTGTGGTTTTGCAAACCAAAATCTTCAATCAACTTAGCCCATTTCTCTTCAAATTCCATCGGTTCCATGAACATATTCCAAATTATCTTGTTTAAACGCTTTTTGAAATCAGTTTCATTGTATATTTCCTTGCAAATCTGTAAATAAAATGATAAACACATGTAAACCACTGTCGTATTCCCAGATGAATCCCATGAGATTCGAGAAGAATCCCATGAGATTCGAGAAAGAATCCCATGGGATTCGAAAAGAATCCCATGGGATTCAAAGAAGAATCCCATAGATTCAAAGAAGAATCCCATGGATTCTCAAAAAGAATCTCATAGGATTAAGAAAGAATCCCATGGGATTCAGAAGAATCCCATGGGATTCGAGAGAAGAATCCCATGAGATTCGGGATAAAACATTCAATAAATTACCTTTCTTTGGAATTTTTGGTGAATATGCCACATGCAAAGTCTATGTTTTGATTTAGTGAAAACGGCTTCAATGGCTCTTTTCATTGCCCTGCCTTGATCCGTCACCACCATCGTTGGTTCTTTAGAAAAGCGATCATGAATGCCTTTAGTAGCCATGTGTAGGATTCGGTGTCTTCTTTTAAAAGCATTCCCGAACCAAGCGTGACACACTTTTTATGATTATCGACACCGGTAAATGGTACAAACACCATGTTGTATCTAAAAATAACATAAGTTTTAGTGACAGAATCAAATGTGATTACTGAATCCCATGGGATTCTCTATGATCCATGTCTTTTAATATTTTTACTTGCCAAGTATCTTTATGTGATTTAAAAACAATCCATGGGATTCACAGAGAATCCCATGGGATTCACAGAGAATCCCATGGGATTCACAGAGAATCCCATGGGATTCTCTAGGATCTCTTGTGATCCATACAGATTACCATGTGATCCCTTGTATAATCCCATGGGATTCACATATAAATCCCATGGGATTTATAATGTAATCTTATGTGATTTTCATCAAAATAAATTATATTAAAAATGATACTTACTTATTACTCCCGAATGTTGCATCAAAAGATACTATGTCTCCAAACTCCTTAAAATTGCATTTTGCAACTTCATCCCAAAACATTGCGACTAACTCACTTTCTTCTACCTTATAATTGAAATGTAAAGTTTGGCACATACAACTTCTCTTTTCCATTTTATTTATAAGCATTTGTGCGTCACTTTCGCCTATGAAAATATTAATATCCCGTGATGATTCTTAAAATCGAAGATGTACCATGTACATATTCATATCCACCTTTCATACTCGTTAACAAGTTGTGAGCCGTGTTGCACCTATTTTGTTTGTTCTTCGCTTTAACAACAAACATTTTTCTCGCGCTCGGTCATTTTTCTTTGCTTTTTGTAAAATGTTTATACTCTTTTGGTATAAGCATATGATTGTGTTTTGCAATAAACTTAATTAGCTTGTATTTTCCAGAAACGATATCCAATTCTAACCTTATACGAGCTTGACAACCTGTTACATGTAGAGTTGTATTTCTTTTTTGTTTCTCGCTGTGCTTAGGATCCAAAGTGTCTACATTAATATGTCTCGGAGCTCCTTCTTTGTTACACATGATGTACTTGGCTTGTACAATTCCAGATTTTGTTAATCGTTGTCCTGCTTTTTTAATTTGAAACCCTCCCGCTTCAGCATAGGTACTATACATATCTATAGCTTCCTCTATAGTATCATAGTATTTCCCCTCTTCTGGTACAACAATTCCTTCCACATGAGGCTCTAATATATCGATCCACCCGGTGTCTCGGTGTGTTCATATAAAGTTGGTCTTGGTGATCTCATAGAATCTGCATATAAAAAGAAAAATATTAAGGATTAAGATTTTAAAAAAATGTGAATCCCATGGGATTTATATGTGAAGAAAATATAAATCCCATGGGATTCACAAATAAATCCCATGGGATTTGGCATTTTTACAACAACATTTGAATCTAAAACATATAAACATGGGAATCACATGGGATTTGGCATTTTACAACAACATTTGATTCTAAAACATGTAAACACTTGAATCCCATGGGATTGGCATTTTACAACAACATTTGATTCTAAAACATGTAAACACCGGAATCCCATGGGATTTGGCTTTTTACAACAACATTTGATTCTAAAACATATAAACACGGAATCCCATGGGATTTGGCATTTTACAACAACATTTGATTCTAAAACATGTAAACCACGGAATCCCATGGATTTGGCATTTTACAACAACATTTGATTCTAAAAACATGTAAATACTGGAATCCCATAGGATTTGGCATTTTTACAACAACATTTGATTCTAAAAACATGTAAACCCTGGAATCCCATGGGATTTGGCATTTTTACAACAACATTTGATTCTAAAAACATGTAAACCCTGGAATCCCATGGGATTTGGGATTTTTACAACAACATTTGATTCTAAAAACATGTAAACCCTGGAATCCCATGGGATTTGGCATTTTTACAACAACATTTGATTCTAAAAACATGTAAACCCTGGAATCCCATGGGATTTGGGATTTTTACAACAACATTTGAATCTAAAAACATGTAAACACTGGAATCCAATGGGATTTGGGATTTTTACAACAAGAATTGATTCTAAAAACATGTAAACCCTGGAATCCCATGGGATTTGGGATTTTTACAACAACATTTGAATCTAAAAACATGTAAACACTGGAATCCCATGGGATTTGGGATTTTTACAACAAGAATTGAATCAAGGAATTTACCAGTGGTTTCATTGACAAGATCATCTTTATCTTGACTTTCATCTATCGGAACTTCAATTAAATCCGCCGCTTCATCTTGGCGGCATTATTTCCGGTTAATCGGTGGTGGTTCAATGGTGATTAAATGCGGTTTGATGTGATGGTGACGGTTTTAATAGATTTGATTCCGGTGGTTTGATTCGTGGCGGCGGTTTGATGTGGTGTTTTTGTGATGGCGAGATTGGTGGTTTGATTTGATTCCGGTGGTGGTTTCAATGAATCCGGCGGTGGTTTCATTATTCCGGTGTGGTTTCAATGTTCTCCGGCGTGGTGTTAATGATTTCCGACGGTGGTGACGAATTCCGGCGTGGTGTGGTTTCAGATTTGGATTTGGGTTTTTTTTACGAGAGAGAAAGTGGAATGTTAAATGAGAGGATTTGGGATATTTTTTTGCTTTTATTGTAACATGTGATTTTACTAATATACCCCTCCTTGTTATTTTCAGATGGAATGTGGACCATTGGATGAAAGAAGGTTGGATGGTTGAGATCTTCTCATTTGTTCTTTGGATAACTTGGGTTTTGCATGGATCTCATCTCAAAAATCAACACTCAAAACTAAATGTCAGAGCTTAAAAGAACACTCGAAGAACCTAACTTCCCAGTAAAACCAACACCCTACACCTAGAAACGTAAGATGGAACTTATCAAACCCTAACCAATGAACACTCATAAAGACATCAACTAGCCATGATTAGGAAAACTAATAGATGAGAATGTTACGCGCGCTAGAGACTAAATGGCCACGATTAATAATGTGCGTGACAAATTTTTCGAAACATATAATGTGGAGATATTATCTAAATTTCTATGGTTAAAAGTGTGAAAATATTTTTTGAATGTCCACACTTAAAAGTGTGTCAAAATTAAAATAATTGTTTATAATAAAAAGTGTGAAAACATTTGTGACACATATAAATGTAGTTTTATTGTAATCGTACACACTATTATTTATGAATTATTTTTTTTAATATTTGTAACACCTATGTAATGTAGCAAAATTTAATCCATACAAAAAAAATTCACAGTTGACACCTTGATAAAATAAGTGTGAAAAACAAAACTATTTTTTGTAATGCTAGCTGACAAAGAAACTCAAACACTTTGACTAACCTTAATCTCGAAGAGACTTACGTCATTTTGGCGATAATCTCTAAAATATAAAGATGGTGTGGTTTATTTTAGTAAGCCCACATGCTATAAACAATATTAATAAATATCTATACTCAATATTAATAAATATCTATACTCTTTTTTTTGGGACATTCTAAATATATTAGTTTTAAAATTTTTAAGACCAAAAATATTTGTATCAAAAGAAAGTTACGTACTTTTGCTAAGCATAATAATTAAACATATATATAAATTAAAAAAATAATTAATGTCTTTTAATTCTCATACTCATAACGTCCTTGATATTGACGATCTCATTTAAACCATATGAAGATATATAAAAATGTAATTAATTAAAATACATGGTTCAATTCGAAATTAATGTACGTAAAGTTATTCTTAAAAAAAATATATATACAAACATTTCTTCATTATAAAATAATTACTGAAGATCACCGCATCTGCGACTTGAGATCTTCTAGTTACTAATAAACTTTGGAATTATTGCTATAACTCCTATGTTGCCAATTATGCCATACGTAATCATCGGAACCAAATAATTTTAAGGGTTCTACAACAGTAAATAGCTTCAATATCACTTATACTAATTATAATACAAAATACAAAATAAAACTCACATTTCAACAATTATAAAATTCATATTCTGAACCTTTCTTTTTCTAAAATATTCACGTTTGGTTAAACTAATCACTCAACACTATACAACAGTACTAGGGCATGTGTGTATAAATACGTCACCTTATCGACGCACAACACCACCATACACCATTCTAGTTCTCTTCAACACACGTACTTACCATGACTTCCTCATTAACCAATTCCTACTCATTCACCAAACCAAAGATCGATGAAGATGGATGGGTTGAAAGCATGCGTAAATCAATCTGCGAAGTAGAAAACGAAGAAATTGCCAAAATTCCGTTTCTATATTCAGTGTCCCTAAAGTACTTCTAGCCACCAATCCCGAATGCTACATCCCACAACAAGTTGCCTTAGGCCCATTTCACCATTGGCGCCCCGAGGTCTACGACATGCAAAGGTACAAACTTGCTGCGGCTAGAAGAACCCAAAAGCACATGAATGTTAGTTTCGATCGTAATCCGTTCTTGTTACCATAAATTTCTTGATATGTCTGGCGACGCATTGGTCTGGATGATGGCTGTTGACATGGCGTTTTACTTGAATTCCTTCGGGTGTATGCCATGAAAAAAGAAGGTCGGGTTCTTAAGAGAGTTACCTCCGCGATGTCTCATTTGGTTGATGTTACAGGGAAGAAACTATCACATGTGGCGATTTTACGTGATTTGATTATGGTTGAGAACCAGATCCCATTGTTTTTGGTCAGGACGATGTTGGAGCATCAATATAGGGATACTAACAAATCAGCGGATGAGACTTTGAAGTCGATGTTGATGGGTTTGTACGATGAGCTCTCACCGTTTCAAGAAATGGATGATGAGTCGCCAGATGTTGACATTGACGACTGTGATCACTTGCTCGATTTTCTTTACCACTTGATTGTCCTAAGTAACAAGGAACTTCATATTGAAGAAGTCATTGAGATCAAGCATGATCAAGGTATACGTTCTTGCTCTCCTACAATGTCAAACTAAAAGAATATAGTTGTGTATCTTATAACGTATCAAACCTATCAGATTTAACAAGCACTACAACAAATATGTCATTTCTACACGCTTTTTTCTTCGCACTTTATAAAGTGTGAACTTTTTTTTAAAGATATTCACACTTAAAAGTGTGAATAATTGTTTCAAAATCCTCACACTTAAAAATGTGAAGAATTTCAATCTCACACTTAAAAGTGTGAAAATTATTCAAAATTAAAATCATCACACTTAAAAGTGTGAAGAATTATTCAAAATCAAAATCATCACACTTTTAAGTGTGAAGAATTGTTTAAAATCCTCACACTTAAAAGTGTGAACATATTCATAAAGCATCACACATAAAAGTGTGAAAATATTTCTTCTGTACAAATTGGTTCGCGCATCTTAGTGTGAACTTTTTTATTCTTCACACTTTAAAATGTATGACGTCCTAATAAGCGTGAATATGCCGCTATTTTGTTGTAGTGAAGATTAAATAAACTATAAAACTAACCAAACCTAAATACATAGGCCAAATTGAGATATGCATGTATCTTATAACGTATCTTATCAGTTACATAGTTTTAATATTTTGTTTTATAAATAGACAATCAATTTGTGTGATACATATTACATGGGCTTAAAACCCATTATACATAGGCTTAAACATCAATATTCTAACATTCATGACAAATATATTCTTTCCAGACATATTCTGTTGCATGATTCGTAAAGTGATAATCATTTTTCTTTTCTATATTCTAGCAAGCATCACTGAGGATTCAGGTAACGGTAAAGAAGACTCGTTTGCAAAACCTAGTGACCTTCAACGTTTCATGAATTTTACTTGGAAACCTTAACTCCACACATTTCGTACTACACCTGCTTATTTTGAATTCACAATACAGTTAACATTTAAATTACACTTAAAATTACAATCTTGACTACAGTTAACATTTACACAGTTCTTGACTACACCTGCTTATTTTGAAAATTACAATCTCAATCTTGAAAACTTAAATTACACTTAAAACAGAGATATAATCATGTATATAACAAAGATAATTCTGATTTTCAAATACACTTAACTTTCAAATACTAGGTAAGTTAAAGATATTATCCTTTTATTTCCATCTTCTGCAGTAACAATATTTCTAGTCTGGTTGATCATGCAGGAGTGTTGTTCACTTGCCAAAAAATTTGAAACTTGTGTTGTTCCATTTTTCCATAGGAAAAACATCCATCGGAAACCCATCGGAAAAAACTACCCATCGGAAAAAACTCACCCATATCATTCTCACTTCACTCACTCTCACTCATGGCTTCAGACCCATCACCACAACCTTCGTCCCAGCTAACCCATCAACCTTTTTAGCCGTCCAAATCCTAACGTGAGGTATAATTTTTTTTTTTATATCATAGACAATAATTTATAAATATATGTTATTATTTTCCAAGTGGATATTTTCTTTAACAATAACAAATTTAATTTTAGGTGTTCAAAACTCGTGAAGACTTAAAAGGTTGGGCGCAAACTAAGGCACGCTCTCTTGGTTACGTCATTGTAACTCAAAAATCATACACGAACGAAAGTGGTTTTTTTTATGAAGTCACGCTTATGTGTGATCGTGGTGGTGAATATAAACCGAATGAAACAAGCAAAAATTCTGCTACCAAAAAGATTAATTGTCCGTTCCAGTTGGTAGGAAAGTATTCAAATATGTATGGTGGTTGGTTGATGAGTGTGATATGTGATAAACATAATCATGTCCCTGCACAACATATGGAGGGGCATCCATATGCGAGACGATTGACTAAAGAAGAATATCAATTGGTCGAAGATTTGACCAAGAAGAATGTGGAGCCACGTGACATATTGTCAATAATAAAGGCGCAAAATAAGGATAACGTGTCAACACTCAAAGATATATATAATGCACAATCTAAAATTCGCAAGGCCGGAAGAGTTGGAAAAAGTACGATGCAGGTAAAACTATTTTAATGTTTTTTCTCCTATATATTTTGATTTACATCTTTTCAATAAATAAAAAGAAAAAATAATTATAAAAATTTCAACGCAGGTTCTTATGTCTCTTTTACACTCTAATGGTTATGTTCATGATTTTTCTACAAATGATGTTACGAATGAGTTGGACGCTCTTTTTGTTCACCCACATCCTTTAATATATGGCGTGCATTCCACGCGTGGTGATAATAGATGCTACGATAAGACAAACAAGTATAATATGCCTTTGTGGAGATAGTTGGAGTAACTTCAACACATAAGACATTTGCATAGCATTTGCCTTTATAAGTGAAGAAAAGACGAAAAACTATGAGTGGGTGTTAGAGTGCTTAAAGTTGACACTTAAAGCGCATGCATCCGCGTGTTATAATCACGATGAGAGAATTGGCTCATAAATGCATGCGAAAAGTTTTTCCGAATGCTACACAGTTACTTTGTAGATGGCACATTAGCCAAAATATTTTGAAGAATTGTAGGCCATCGATCACGAAGAAACGAGATTGGGACTCATTTATTTCGGCATGGAATTCACTAGAAGATTCTCCAACATGTGTGTCGTACTTGGAGAACTACAAGCAACTTCAAGCAGTACTCAAAAATTATCAACGTACCTTTTTCTCTATTTCACATTTAATATTATATTATTTTATATTTTATATTGTTTTCCTACATCACCTTATTATTTTTTTAAACATTTCAGGTGTTTTAAGTTATGTAACCGAACAATGGTTAAAAAATCATAAAGAACGGTTTGTGTCTGCATGGACTGACGTGTCTTTTAACTTTAACAATCGCACAACAAACAGATGTGAAAGCCAACACGCTAAGTTAAAAAGATACTTGAAATCTAAAAAACACGGCTTAGATCAATTTGTGGGATGTATCAATGAGATCGTGCAGTCTCAAGTTACAGCAATCAACGAAAGCTTTGAAAGAAGTAGAATCTATCGTTATCATCAACATAACATACAGTGTTTCAACTTATTACGGGGTTTTCTTTCCAATGAAGCTCTTGATATGATTTTAGGAGAAGCTAGTCGATTGAATGATCCTAAGTTTGAATACTCAATGTGTGGTTGTCAACTTCGTAAGGGTTGTGGGTTACCATGTGCTTGCGTACTTTCAGCGTACTTAATTTCGGTCACCATATATAAGCGCTATTATTTGATTAATTTTTGAGATCTTGGTTTTCAAAAATATTAAAAACAATTATTATTGTTTTATTGCGGTGAGTATATCCCTTGAGTCAATTGATATCTTTTGAGGACACTAGATGTCTTATGGTCAAAACCCTTGGAAGATGAAGATATTCAATGTGACGATGACTTACACATTTTAAAGAAAATTTCAACAAGCGGTCCAATGGAGGAAAATGAGTTTTTAAGAAAGCTAGGTTGTATGAGCAATCCAATTGCAACTCTAATTAAAGAACCGCGGTTAAAAAATACCCGTGACGACCAAGCTTGAAGAAACAACAAAAAAAGTTTGTTGATCCGAAAGTTCAAGATCCTAGTAAAAGTAGTCAATCAACCAGGCTTTTCGGGGTAGACTTGAATGAGGAAAGACCAAGACACAATTCATGCTCGAACTATGGAGCACGTGAACGTGACGTGTTCCTGGACTTAAACCAGGAACCTCCGAGACATAGTTCATATGTGAGCCAATCGTCCACGAAACACGTTCCGGAAAGATTTTTGAATCAACTTCCACATATTTTCCATCCTTATGTTCTGATTTACAAGATGTCATAGGTGATGGAAATTGCGGATTCGATCCGTCGCTCTCGCTCTCGGTCTCCCTCAAGATCGGTGGCGTCGATTCGGTCCGATTTGGTGTGAGTTAGATTCTAACCAACAAAATACAAGTATATGTTTGGAACGAGAGGTTATAAAACAATTTATGAGACCGTAAAAAAGCCGGAAAATGGATGGAAATGCCAAACACGGGTTTGGTTATTGCCTTAGCATATAAAAGAGTTGTTATAAGTCTAAGCGATGGAGGAAATGTTGGAGGTTGCACCACGAGTTTTCCGCTTTGGTCGAGGCCACCACAATCGGAACCACACGAGACAATTGTGATTGCTCATGTGAATCGTAACCATTATATTAAAGCGACACTACGCGAAGGTTCTCCATTACCGTTAACTCATCCACTTTGGATTACATATAAAAGTGAAAATGCATCTGGATGGGTGGACACATATGTTAGTCGTCAAAATGTGTTTCGCGAATATTATTATCGTATTCCGGAAAATATTGACCTAACAAAGTAATCATGTAACGTTATTTATATTGTATTTTTAATTATTCATTTTCAATAAAATTTGTATTATTTGTTCACTTATAAGTACGTATATGTATATGACATAAGTAAAAAATAATTATATGTATATGTAAAAAAAAAAAAAACAATTGAGAAAGCATGTACATTAACGAAAGTAATCACATTGAATGTTTATTTTGGCTCATTAATGTATATTAATGAAAGTAATCATGTCCCTAGAATTATTTTATAAAAAAGTCAATGATTGGGTCATCATATTGGTGTATTTAGATGACCCCACGTTTAGTGGTGTTCATGTTGATTAGTGATTTGACTTTAGCTTAATGGTTTAATGTTAAGTGTTGCTCATGTTAATTAGTGAAATAAGTCTCATTTAACAATAACATTTATACATGGGTCTGATGTAAAAAAGAGTTACGAATTTCGCAAAAATATATACCCAAGTTGTTGTTTTTTTTTTTTTTTTTTTTCTTCTTCTTGTCTTTTACTTTACCTTAACAACAATAATTTTATACAACAAAACTAGCAAGGTGGTAGTTAAATAATTTACACTGAAGGAAAAGATTAAACCACTCAATCTTGTTTAAGAAATATAACCTGGCCCTATTAGTAATCCAAGTAAATAATAACATGGTGTTACAAATAAGCTCATTCTTTGGTTCGTTGGGATGAGAAGATGAATTCATTGTGATACCTCCAAACAAGTCAAAGTTATATATTTATTTATTTTTTCATTTGGTTTATTAAACTCCTTAAACGTATTGATATAGCCTTTTTGGCATGTTGTAGCCTGTTGAGAAGAGGACAATCTATGGTGATGGCTGGCTTTGTTGGTTATCATCTTTACTTCTCATTCAAGAGGTAAGAGGCCCTTTTACCCAAAAAAGAAGAGGACAATCTCACAATATATATTTTAAAGAGATTTTTTAGTAAATGTGTAAATACATAAAATGTAGGTGAAATCTAACATCTCAGTCTGTTACATAGGCGAACATAAATGCACTTTTATGCTTCAAAACATACTATTATAAGAATGACACTCAAACTTATGAACTTACTACAAAAACAACCACTAACGACAAAATTACATTTAACTCACAATAACACCAAAAATAACCCTATCGTTTAACTTGACATCGGAGAGTGATATCGAACACGTCTAAGAATGCCAATTGTTGTTCAGTTAATCTAAAAGCATCATTCTCGTAACCATCATAAATGTCACAATCATCATCATCAAGAAGACTTGCATCGTTCGTACCACCACCAGATCGATTTGATAAGGAAGCTATGAATCGAGTCGTTTCATCATATACCTCCTCAACTTCACTATCTGAATTTCCTTCTTGATCTCCCATTGAAGTACTAGGCATAGATGTTGATTCCAAAGTCACCCCATTTCCAATGTTCGAAGTCTGATCACACGACCTAATAGTCCTGTTTTCGGTTGTGTGTTTATCCTTTTTCTCATTTCCATCTATATGACTCGCCTCTTGCACACTAAAGGTTTTATTTCGGTCAATACACCTCCTTCGTCCACGTCCACCATAGTGCCTAAAGCTTCAAAAGAATTTTATGTAGTCGTAGTATTAACACCTTTTTAGCATTCATTCCTTTTGTTTTCCCACTTGTCATATATGTCTTCTTTTTATTAGGTTGAATTGGACTATAGACCATGTGATATGAATTTCACGTACAACTTGCCTTTGGGTCGTCACATTCTTCAACACGTCCGAGACGATTTTCTTTGGACATTGGTTCAAACATGATCAAAATCGTTACAATTTGAACATCTTTGTGGTTTTCACTTGCACTCAATATGAATAGTGTTTATAATGTATCCATCACCCTCTATTTTTAGAACTGCCACCACGAGAGTTTCTTTCAAGTCATCATCATCTCGTAAGTCAATTATAGCTTTAGCATAACTCGACCTACCCCATGACTTCGTGCACATAGTTGAAGTACAAGTGTCTAACATTAATAGGGCACCAAGTGTTGTTGCAATAACACTCAACACATCCTTCGTGAACGAAATTATATAAACATCATGGAATTTAACATTACACACCTCCTACTTCAATAAATTCGTATCCAGAGACCACTTTTTTGAAACAATGGCACATTATGAATAAACCATGGACCATTTTCAAGCGTTGCATCCCTCTCGTTCTAAGAAATAAACTTAAAAAAAGAATAAACCTTTAGAGTTCATCATCGTTTTAGCAAGACCATTCTTGCTCCAAGTGTTCTTGACATAAATTTCAACAACCGGATATGCCACTCTTTTGCTAAGAAAAAACCCAAAACAGAATTACTAAATAGTTCATTCGCTTCAAGAACAAAATCCAATGAAATAGAAACATCAACCCCATTACCATATGGAGCTACTAATGTACACAAATTAACAACTTTCTTACTTGGTTCACCATTTAGACGCTTGGCATAGGAAAAAGCCTCACACGTTACTTCAACGCTTCCCATCTGCTTCTTCATGACAAGAAGGTGATGGTTCCATTCAATTTTTTTGTTGGCAAACTATCATCACCCAAAAGCACAAGTTTCTCATCAAGAATATGTCTTTCTATATCACTAACCTTTGCAGAGAAGTATGGCTTAGAATACCAAATGCCTTTGATAAGCTCGTGAATGGTACCAATCCAGCACCACTATCCAGGTTAGTAGCGCTTTAGGAATTACTCGATTTAACCCCACAAGTTTTTTTACCAGCATTCGAACCATCCTTTTGTTTAACAACCCTCCCTCCCAGAAATAAAAACCCACTCTTCATCCTACATGCGCACCAAGAATAAGCCCTAGCTTATAACGATCAAAATACCATTTAACCGTTACCCATGAGTCTCCCAACCCAACATAACCACAAACAATACACCAGAAGATTAAAGAGGTAAAACACCCACGACCCCAATAATTCAACAACAAGAAAATAAAACCCCCAAAAAATAGGGTTTATATGAATTAGCCACTAAGCAACACACAAGAAGTGATGGATAAACGAAACCCAAACCATTCAGAATCGACGTGAGTTAAATATGCAACGATCACACCTCTTCTATCAATGATAGAATCGGTCGATTTTAATAAACCCTAAAAACATATGTAGATTCGATTTGACCGGTTTTGTAACCAAAATGATTAAACTACTGGACAAAAACGAATAGAACAATGCTTAAGGGATAAAATAACTAATATAAGACCGATTTCTAACATGAATGATAACATATTAAGCACAAGAGACGATTGAATGAAGAAAACCAATTGGGTTTTGATTTCTCCAAAAGTCGCCTGAGAGTTTTTGATAGGGTTATGATAAAGGTAATTGTTGTCTCACTATGTTGTTTAATATCATGGATCTCTCAAAATTCGATTCACGAAGCAACCTTTAAAAATAAAATAAAAAGAGTTTTAACAAAATATATGTCTAACCATTTATAACCCGCATGGCAATATTTTTCTTCTTCATTTTTGAAATGACCCAAATCAAACACGATTTTTTTTAAATTCTAACATAAGAATATGACCATATGTTGAAATTCCATATGGCCATATGTTCCTGGTTTAAAATTTTATGATGCAACCATATGACCATATGCTGAAATTTCATATGGGGATATACTCAGTGCAGAATTTTCTGAAATGAGCATAAAATCATATACAAAAATATCATATGGGCATACGGATCGAGCATAAAAAGCCATATTTTCGCATTTTCCTCTATTCCGAAAACCATACTTCCAAGATTGAAACTTAATAAAACTTTCTAAAATTCTTCCAAACAACATGCATTTCATTAAAATATACAACTTTTTTTCAACGACACCCGAAAGCGTATTTTATAAAACACGAGTGATTTGTCAAACACCTTAAAAACACACTTTAACTCATACTTGTATAAAACTACTCGCGACTCATATAATTCGGAATTACAACCTCTATACACATAAAACATTTTTCAAGACTCTATATCTTTGAAGGACATAAACTTAGACTCTTATGGGTTTAACTTGCTTCGAGTACGGCATTCTACAACTATATGCACAAGGGAAGTTACACTTCATATCCGTGATTCGAATCCTAGGCCTTTTAACCAAGACCTTTATCGCTTAACAAACCTACAAAAAGGTCAGCAACTAAACCGTAAGTATTAAGCTTTGTAAGTAACCAGATATAATATATTACCATATATAAAACATCTACATGCATTATAAGCATTCGCATCTAGTCCAATGACTATTATCACAATTATATCATAAGCACATTATCAAACATCATCCACTCATGGAAACATAAGCCAAATCAAACCAAGAACTTATCATACTAGTTTTTCATTCTTAACACGTAATCAAATTATCATTTTTTATTATCAAAAAAATTCACATACCTTAGTTAGTCTAATACCATTAGACTAACTTTCTCCTTATCAACACATATCTAAGTCTTTAGCATTTAACCATGCTTTCTATGTCAATCCTTTAGCATTTAACCATGCTTTCTATGACAAGCCGTTAGCATTTAACCATGATTTCTTTGTCAAGTTTTTAGCATTTAACCATGCTTCCTATACCAAGGTTCCTATGCCTTAACACAAATATCCACAACACAAAATATGATATACCTATGGTTGCTTACCTTATCTCCAAATCTAAGTTATCATGGAAGCCTATAGAAACATCGTCACTTGAATTCCTAGTAAAGATTCATTAACACACACATTTAACACTTTTAACTCACATAATAATATAGGGTCTCTAATTCTACCCATAACCATAACCATAACCATAGTCATTTCTAACACTCATAAGATCATTAACATTATCATATAAGAAAATCCCTAATTTCATCTATTTATGCTTAAACCATTAAAGGGATTTAACCCATTAACATACACCCTTCATTATTTACTTTAAAATCAACTTTACCCAAACCCCTCCCTAGTTTGACTCATGAACCCTAATTTTTAATCACCAATTCAGCTAAAATTAGCATTCTTACCTTAAGGAGAACATAACTAGGGACTTGTTTTTTTGCACTACAATACTTTTTCATCATCAATCTTCCATGGTTTTTCCATCATTTTCTTTCTTGAGTCGACATCCCACACAACACCAACACCAACTAGAACTGTGTAAAATCCTAGGAAGTATCCTAGTTTAAAGGTGGTGGTTGTAGGTTTACCACTTAGCACCTTTAGTCCCTCAAGCCTCCTTTTCTTATAGTAGAGTCACATAGTATTTTCTAAAACCATCTCATATATATTTGACTAACATTTAACTTAAGTTTGACTACCAACTTATCACAATTTGACTAACGAATCATATTTAGTCTTTCCGTATATAAAAGTCTTAGTCAAACTTGTCGAATGACATTTTAGTAATTATGTACTCAAAAACCGGTTTGGGGTATAACAATTTCTATAGTAAATGCACCATCCAAATACAAACCACTGGTCAACACTAAAAATAGAACTACAACCACTATTGTTGCCATCGCCATCACCATCATTTTTCTTGTTTTAGATTTGTTCCATTTTGTTGTGTTATTTTTTTCATTTTGCCTTCTTTTTGAAAATATCCAAACCCACTACAACAACCTCACTTTGTAGTGTATTTCCACCACTACCTGAAACGACCCTTTCCCAATTGACTAAAAGTTTAAACTTTCGCAAAAATGACATGACCCAAAATTGACCTCCTGTTACTCTTTAACGAACTAAAAACAATATGTTATAAACTAGTTATTAAGACTCTTTTTAAATGAAACTAGACTCAATTAAATTTAAAATAACGGGTGGCACGACCTCTAATGACTTACGTTTGATTTTATATGAATTTACAAACATAACAAATTTTTTGCGCAACATACTGTCTTTCTGGATAGTCTGTGTAAACTAAAGATTTCACCTACTTATGTGAGATGTGTTTAGAGGTTCCATCATCTTATTCACACGTACGTACAAGGGACTTTGAAATTGAGGATGAAAGTACATGATATGATGATAAAGGCGTGTCAGGAACATTCTATATGGGATTAGCTTGTTCTTGTTGCCTTGAAGGTTTACAATTCGTCTTGCGAAGAAATAGGCGAGATTGTATGGTTGTTGGGTTAGCAGACAATACATTATGTGAGCACAACAAGCGGGAGAATTTCTCGATTTCCCCTAAGACTCCAAACATTTTCACGTAGAATGACTACGAGAGGTTTAAGATCATCTCGGATATCATGTGTATAGATTATGTTTGGATCTGAGTAATAGGATCAAGGTTTGCATAACATGCAAGTTAATTCTTGAGGGGAAGGTATGTGTGAACAATATGGACTATTTTCTTCATGATAGTTGAAGAGAGAGTCAAGAGACCAATCTTCAGTGAAGGCACATTGTCCATGATTTGGAATTCAGAGAATGTGAGCAAATTGCCTAAGAGTTATGACAAACTTTTGGTTTTTGATCCAAAACCATAGTGATAGAGATCGATCCTCGTTACGAACGAGTTCAACTTGACGGAATAATTCCAACACAAACTGTTGATAGATTTTCTCGTTGATTCCGAGAAGGCCTTCTAGTCCTATGGTTCGGAAAGAGGTATTGATACCTTCTTCGCATAGTAGAGGTGTGTCAACAATACGTCCTTCATGGAAGTAGCGAGTTTCGAGATTATTGAACCTACGGACATGATTGCCAGGTGTGTTGGGCTCAAGGGAGATATTAGGAATGTAGACATACGTGAGTTGAAAGACGAATTCATACTCATGACTCATGACGAGACCTATAGAAGTGAATAGTTTATATGAGCAAGTTAATATGAAGAGATGCATCAAAGGAGATGACATTTGATAGGTGAGAATATTCTCCTAATGTTTTTACTTGATTTTTATTAACAATGACAATTAACTTACTTTATACTAACATTCTAGTGGGATTTTTCTTTTTATATAGTAAGTTTTTATGAGATGGTTTTTTATGTTGCATGATTTTCTGTTTCTCAGTTCCACGGTTCCCCCGGTTCCTTTTTAAAAGGGATCCGGCTAGTTGAACTTTAGGGATCCGTTGATCTGCAGTGACAGAAAAATGTTCTTGACGTAAAATAGATTTTTGCAACTTTTAGGTTTGTAAAAGGAAGTGTATTTAAGCCAATATTTACTAGTTAAGCATGCATTGTAGATTACGAAAGAATGTTAAGGTGAAAGATACGAATGAAAAGAAAAACACATTATGAGAAATAAACGAAATAAACTAAGACATTAGTAATTTTTCATTTCAATGCTAAGAGCGATACAAAGGATTGAATATATGATACAAATATAGATTAACAACACAAAGTACATGTTTCCATGAGAAAACTTGATCATGGGATACACGAGAGCGATGAGTGTCAAGACGATGATTACGAAGGCGATATAAAACATGATGATAAAATTCTTCCTTGGTTTTGATTTGAGATAAGATGAGATGAGAGGGAAGATGAAGTTTGAAAGAGAGGTAATTTTTGAAAGTGAAAGATTTAAAAAAATGGGGTTTGGTGGTTGTGAGACGAGCGGGATAGGTTTTATGGGAAAGGAGGAATTTTTGAGATTTGTGTTTTGTTTTATTATTAGATAGGTTTGATATTTAGGTTAGTATAACACATATTTATATACCTAGATTTTAGACGGAAGAGAAACACGTATGAGGGGAAGGTTTTCTAAAGACGACACGTATATCACTAAAGCATATGTTAAAACTAGGAAAAGAAATATAATCATATAGATTCCTATGCAAGCATACTTATTCTAAGCTAATGTTATTTAGAGATAGGTTTAAAGAAAGTCATACCTCTAATGCAATTATGAGTGTCCTTTTCTTTTTGACAAAAAGAAATGTCAATAGACAACTCCGGTTCCTTCGAGATCTAAATGGTAGTTTAAAGATACCTTTTTAGGAAAGGTAATCTTGTTACCAAGGAATTTCTATGGCTTGATTAAAATGAGTTTTAACTAAACAAAATGACAAGAAAGGTTAGTGCAAAAAAAATATAATGTTGTCATCTAATCAACATCCTACAAAAGTGTTTTTTAAGACACGGTGTTTGTTTTTGTAAAAGACCTTCTTTGTAGTTTTCAATTATATACGGATTGTGTCAAGTTTTTTAAAGTACAATATACTCTAAAAACTTGGTAACGAAGCTCTGGTACCAATTGTGGAAAACTAGAAGGGGGTTGAATAGTTTTACCGATTAAAACTTCGTTTTAAACTATTTTGATCGACGTATGTCAATCTTTTTAAATGTGTGTGTTGGATGTTGATAGATAAGCATATACATAAGTAAAGTAACGATAAAGAGTAAGAAGCACAAAACCACAACGCGAGTATTTATAGTGGTTCGGCTACAAGGACACCTTCCTTGCCCTACTTCACTCCCCGAGTCACCTACTTAAGAGTTCGTAATCACTACACAACACAAACTCCTTGTGGCGGAGAAGCCTTCACAACGTCGCTTACTCTTTGTCCAAATAACATGTCTTTATTCTCGTAAAACAAAATTTTGATTTACCTCTTTTTTTTCCCCAATTTTTTTTAAGTCTTTATTCTCATAAACCAAAATTTTGATTTACCTCTTTTTTTTCCCAACTTTTTTTCTATCCTGCCCCCCAAATTCAATGCCCTATTTCAGAAATTCAATCCACCAATCTTTGTACAAATTAAAAAAAAAAAAAAAAAAAAAAAACCCACTTTCGCTAGTCATCTTTTTCATGGTCTCTCTAGTCCGCATGATACCATAGCCACAATCGATATAGGTAGTCATCTCCCTTTCTCTCGATATTTATCGAAACTTATGGTTATGTTTAAGCTAATGTTTGTACGTGTTTATGTTTATTTATGGGCTAACTAAACTCTTCATGTATGTCCGTAGATGTTTCAATTTTAGGTTTAACTATAGGCTTTATGTATGTATGTATATGTGTTGAAAGGGTTACTTTTATCCCACTGAGACTTATCTTTGTGGACAAATTAGTATAGCCATGGTTATAAATCTACAACCTTAGACTCTTCAAAGGTACTAATTGTTAACTGGTAGAGTTCAGGGGTACTCTTCATGAACTCGAATTGAAATTATAAATGGTGCAGGAAAATCAAAATATTTTAAAATATATAACGAACCCGTATCGAATTAGTGGTACCGTTTTTTTCCTGAGGATGAAAGGGGGACGAGATGCAGGTACCCGTACCACGAATCGGTGCCGTACCCTTTCTTTTCCCTTTTTTGTCGAACCGAAAAAAAAATCCAGGTTACATGGTAGTTCTTTAAGCATTAACTTAATTTTAATGTATGTAAAATGGAAAAATAATGGTATATGAGTCCAAGATGTTTCCCAAGCTTTAAAGTTGTGTTAGTTTGGAAAAATGGAAAAATAATGGTATACTTGTCTTGTTAGTTTGGAACAGTGCACCCTTTGCAAGCAAATGTACACATATAAATCCGAAAATATTGCTTGAAACTTATTTGGCCATAGCTTCAAAGACATAAACAGGACTTTTTAGTTGCATCTCTATGCTTTGGCCGTAGCTTCACGGTGTGATACAGCCAAGCGAGACTAACAAAAGTATTATAATATTGTTCTAGTATTGGTATTGTAACAAAATCAATACATTTTGGTCATGAGGTCTCTTAGCACTCTTTTGATGTGTACAGTTTACATTACTTAACATGATGATTTTCGTCCAAATTGCTTTCAACTCAGTTAAGACCTGATACGGTTATACTTAAACACTCATAACTGGACTCTAGTTTGACCCGTCAACCCACTATGGCCACTTAAAGGGATGTTTGGCAAACTGTAACAACATCAATTTTGACCAGTTAACCCACTGTGACCATTTAAAGGGTATTTGGAAAACTATAACAAGAATAATTTTGACCCATTAACCAAGCGTGGGCTACTTTAAGGGTGTTTGGAAAACTATAATGATGACACTTTTAACCCGTTAACCCACATGACCACTTAAAGTGGTGTTTGGCAAAAGCTGTAATAGCAACAATTTTGACCCATTAACCCACTATAACAAAGTAGCTTTGACTGTTAATCCAATGTGAGAGCAACAATTCTAGGTAAACATAGTACTATAATATTTGTAACTTATAAACATAAAAAAAGTAGCAAAACTTCATTAAAATCTATTAAACTTGAAAAATAAACAAACTATCGCTTTTGTAATAATCTTGTTGATTACTGAAGTTTCATGCAAATGCAGGCACACTATATTGTGGAATTTGTGAATCCATGATAGCATGACAATGGGTGATACAATAGGACAATAGAAAAGATTTGTGATGTCATGGTTTGTAATTTCAATTTTTTTTATTACAGCTTGTACACATTCAAATGTATGTATTTGTTCTAATTGTAGAGCATATATAATTGGCATATAATGTTTGATGTATAAAAGACATGATCGATTGTTGCAGCATAGTTACGACATACTTATGAAGTGTGCATGCGTATGTCTCTGAGATGACTTGACCAAATTTTTTTTTGTGTTATAGGAATGTTCAACCAGTTGAAAAGCTAAAATCATCTTACAGGAGTTTTTTTGCTCGTTCAATTAATTAGAGCAAAAGCCTGTACCATTCAAGTATGTAAATCAAAATTTGCTTCTTCTTATAATAGTTCTATGAGTTACTTGTATTAATTTTCAAATCCATAGGAGAAATCGGAGATACCCGTCAAGTCAGTCTGAAGCTTTGGAACCATTTTGGCTGGGAAGACAACGGTACATTTATATATTTCTTATTTGGAAGTCAAAGCGTGTTTTCCATTACTCGACATATTTTACCTCTTTAATGATCTTCCAGAAACCGCACTCAAGAACGTTAGATATTTCTAGGAAAAGATTGAAGCAAGAAGGGTAAGTAGCAAATGTACTAATTACAACACTCTTAGCATAAATGTTTTTCTGTTTGTTATGCAACATGGGAGTTTTTTTTATGTTGTTGTTGTTAGGCCTCATGGGGGTACATTTAAGGACCTCAAAGATACAACAAACACCACTCCAGGTAGTAGGAATTGCTCAGAATCATCGTCGTTGAAACCCACGTGGCACACTCTAGGAGCACGAGCTGAAAGAACTAAAGAGAATAATGTTATCCCTGTCAAGTGGAAATCAAATAAGGTACTCCACGTTTCTGTCAAGTAAAACTTACAATCAGTATGTTATACTTGTATGCTACTTTAAATTTCCAATATTTCCAGATTCCTCTGAGAGGTGTTGCTACTGCAGGCGGCCCTTCCCTGCATTACCAGCCTAATGATTGGGAGTGTGAATTTTATGTGATGAAATGGATGCATGACTTGGTGCTTAAATATTGAAACGACAATTTACCGCACAAGGTAAGTGCTATGAGTGTTAGAGAGTTTAGTGATATGTTAAACATGTAAACTGGTAAAACTTGTAGCAGAATGCATTAGTAGTTCAAAGGTTAATGCTTGATTTAGGATAACGTTTTTGTATACTTCAAGTTTTAGATGCGCACTTGTTAATTAATTTTTCTTTGATGGAAATGACATGATTGATTGCCTTATGATGTGTGTCATTTGACATTGTTAAATAACTTGGCAGTTTATTTTTTGCACTGAAAACCGTCTTATTTGTTGCATAACCACTTATTTCATTAATTTACATATAAGTATACACTAAAATGGGTAAAAACAAGTATATACTAAAATGGGTAAAAACAAGTATATACTAAATAGGTAAAAACTAGCAAATGGTTTTGACCCATAACCCATGGTTTTATTTATACCACTTAACCAAGTTCATTGTATCCTTAAGATACATTGTATCTAGAAAGAAAACCATGGATCAACCCATAACCCATGAACCATGACCCATGACCCATAACCAAAAATACCCATGGGCAAAGAGGAGCGTACCACGGATCCCTAGATTTGTGCTAGCCGGATCCTTGTGGTAGGGATCCGTGGGATCGGGAACGAGAGGTTTTTCTCTATAAATAGTGAGCCATTTCTTCATTGTTTTCATCCCTTTCAATCCCTTTCTAACACACTTTCTCCCCGAGTTAAATCTACTAACCTTAGATCCGAGATCTATGTTTGTAGTTTTGTTTTGTGTGATCTTCTAGGTTCCTCTTAAAGGCAAGATCACCACCTTTGAAGTCGAGCAAGCTCAAGTCCATGAGTTGCCATGCTTCCTCATCATCAAGGCTATTGAAGTCCTCTTGTTGATGATCTCTTTCTTCTTCTAAGAAGTGTAGTGTTGAAGACATTAGTGAAAGATGTCTCAAGTGTCAAAACGAAGATATTAGTGAAGGGTATCTATCGTCATAGGATAAGCACTTGTGGTAGGTGCTTAGAAGTCAAGACAAGAAGCATTAGTGAAAGGTGCTTAGAAGTCAAGACAAAGAAGCATTAGTGAAAGGTGCTTAGAAGTGAAGACACAAGACATTAGTGAAAGGTGTCTTGTAGATCTAGTCAAAGGCATTAGTGAAGGTGCCTTAGATGTACATTCGATATGGTGTGTTTCGATGTACAAGATAGACTAGTATTAGATCCAAGGATATTGATATCCTTGATGATGTTGTAAAGGAGTAGATCTCCTTAGGGATTAGTCGTTGGTGTAGTGTGGTAGTAGTTCCTCCATTGCAATGGAACTAGGTGCTTAGCCTAGTACCCAATAAAGGGTAGGCGACGTTGTGAATGTGTAGTTCACCTTGGGTGAAAGAACTAGGTACTTAGCCTAGTACCTTATAAAGGGAGGCGACGTTGTGATAGGATTAGTTCTCCTTGATGTGAAAGAACTCGGTGGTTAGCCTAGCACCGTATAAAGGGTAGGCGACGTTGTGTTAGGTGTGGTTCGCCTTGGTGTGAAAGAACTCGGTATTTAGCTTTGTCTGGGAAAAAGGTTAGCGGCGTTGTGAAGGCTTCTCCGCCATAAGGAGATTGGTGTAGTGTTTACGAACTCGAGTAGGTGACTCGGGAGTGGAGTAGGGCAAGGAAGGTGTCCTTGTAGCAAAACCACTATAAATACTCGTGTTGTGGTTTTGTGCTTCTTACCCTTATCTTTTCATTACTTATCTTTATATGCTTGTTTATCAAACATCCAACACACATACCCAAATAGATTGACATAAGTCAATCTAAATAGTTTAAAAGGAAGTTTTAATTGGTAAAACTATTCAACCCCCCATTCTAGTTTTCCACAAACAAGATAACATTAGTAATCTTGATGATGACGAAGCTTGGCAACCCATGGACTTGAGCTTGCTCTACTTCAAGAGGTGGTGATCTCGCCTTTAAGAGGAGCCTAGAGAATCACACAAACACAAAACTACATAGAAAGATCCTTTAGATCTGAGGTTAGAGAGTTTACAACATTAAGAGAGAATGTGTGTGAAAGGGGTGAGTTACAATGAAGAAATGGCTCATTATTTATAGACAAAATTTCACTCATCGTCCCACGGATCCTTATATGGGGATCCGTCGATCTAAACACAGGGATCCATAGGACGCTCCCCCTAAATGGGTTATGGGTCATGGACTTTAGATCATGGGTATCCAAATAGATACAATATATCTAGAATATGCAATGCATCTAGTCAATGGGTCATGGGTTAGCTCCATGGGTCATGGATAATACCCATTATGACTTATGCATGATGTCATGCGATGGGTCACGGGTTATGGATCATGCTCCACAGGTATGGGTCAAGGACTTTGGTCTTTACCCAGCTACATTCAATGTATTTAGTCAATGGGTCATGTACTTAGACTTCTACCCATTATGTTACCCATTAAAATACATACTAAATATGTATATATATCTACCCATTATGTAAACACTAATTGTTATACATATGCATTACTATAACATGAAAACACTATTATTGCTTGTTTTAGTGTTTTATATGAAAACGTAAGTGTGTTAGTAAACTATTGGCTCAAACCATTTACGTATTTTATTTGTTTTGTTAAAATGATTTTACGTTTGTTATCGACAAAACATTAGAATATCGTAAAATATAAATAAACGTTTTTACGGCTTATTTGTATTAACAAGGTCCTCAAATGTTTTTCCTTTATATTAGTGACACATACTACTTTCTAAAAACATTTACATAATGTCTTGACTTATAATTTAACTAACATGAATGACTTTCAACTTAAAACATTAACCACCCAATCATTTTTTGTATTTAATGTATAAAAAGTTTTAGTCAAACTACTAAAAGCATTCTCGTAATATAATACTTAAAAATCCGGTTTTGAGGTCTTACACTGCCGGCCATTAAAATCACAGTCGGCTCGTCACTACCAATTGGTGTACCACCGTGCATCACATGTAGGGTTGAAAACGAGCCGAGCCGCTCGTGAAAAACTCGAGATCAAATCGGTGAAAAGCTCGAACGAGCCGAGCCTAAACGAGCTCGAGCCTAAGTTTGGGCTCATTTTATAAACGAGCTAGAGCCTAAGCTCTATAAAAAAAAACTCATTTAGGCTCGCGAGCCTAAACGAGCCCTAGAAATATATACGTTTATATAGTTTCTATGTGTATAACATTGTTAACGAGCTTGAGGCTTGTGTTAACGAGCCGAGTTTTGTGTTAACGAGCCAAACTCGAGCCGAGCTTTGTGTTAACGAGCCAAACTCGAGCCGAACTCCATTTGAACTTTACACATCATATAAATTAGTCGAGCCTGAGCCGAGCTCGAGCTTGTAAAAAATTTCACGAGCCGAGCTCGAGCTTAAAATGTTACTCGAAACGAGCTCGAAGCTTTTATATATAACAGCTGTACCTCATTTCTGCAGTTTCGAGTACTCGGCTTGACTCTTTTCACCCCTACACAGGCCCCCCATTTTTACAAAATGAAAGTACTTTATCTAATCTACGCACATTATTCAGTAACTTAATTAACAAAATGAAAGTTTAGTAACTTTTGTGAATATTTTGTACAAATTTGGTAACATGTTTATATATTAACACTTTATATATTTGTATCTGTTTTGTAAAGAGTACATAAAAAAGTTTCTGGATAAGTTTTTACACTTGAGGTTTTTTCTGAGTAGCTTCTTGTAAAACAAAAGTTTTAAAAACGTAATTAACCTATTAGAATTATATTGCTTTTAGATGTAAGATACACACATGCTTACATAAATTTTAAACGTGTGTTTTGCTAAAAAGAAAGGATAAAAACAAACACATTCACACTACATTTACCCACGCGCACACACAAACACGAGATACATGCCGATGCAATATTTAGGTAGAGAAGACTAAAAGCAACGGAAATGCTTCTATGCAGTGGTCAGTAGAACTATTTGGGCTATATAGAATCATCGAAACAAGATCTTCTTTAACCTAAAGCAGCCTTCAAAAAAGCTTCTTTTCACATCATAAAGCCGGTATCAATATCATTTAATTGAATTACTGATGGTTTTTTTGGGTAAAGAAAGTAATCCTGCACCCCAAGTAAATATATTAACCAAAAAACGTTTAAGAACAATGGATATGAGTGAAATCCCATATCTCACTTCGTTACATAAGCGTAAAACTACATAACAAGATACTACCTATTTTCTAAACAAGAAACAAACCACTACTCTAATGATAACATAGGACATAACGAAGAAAATTCTTCCAGGTCCTTGAAGCTTGTGCCATACCCAGCGTTAAAAGCGATCCAAATTCCCGGAAGATCGTAAACCCGCTTCGTAGTCGTATCATATCAGTAATCATAGTCATCATACTCATCTTCAAACTTTACCACCACCAGATAGACACAGACTCATGAATGGGTAAGAACCACCTCATCTTGAATTACTGATGGTTACAGAAAAGTCTCCTGTATCGGTTGGTTTATCAATCCATATGGCGCTCTAGTTTTTTTTTCTAACTTTTCGCTAGTTTAATATAGTTACCGTTCAAACAAAACAATATTTTGCGGCTAAAGTAGATCTTTGTTATGGGTGTAATCCCGTATACAATTAAATTTTGTAAAACTACTTTTCTCGTATATATATTATATCCTAGATGTATCATCCATTAGTAGGAATTAACAAATTTGACCAACTGTAACTTAATTTGACGATTCTAATTAGCATAAAAAAATCACTCACAATAATACAAAAATGCAATTATCAAGTTCACATTCCTTTTCACTTCCTTCCAAATATTTCTTTTTCTTTTTTCTTGAATTTTCGAACACACATTTCACGTTTGGTTATAACAACATGTGTGTATATATGTGACCTTATAGGCCACAAAACTAGTCCATACATCATTCTAATTATCTTCAACAAATAATCACCATGTCTTACTCATCTGCCAAGCCCGACATAGATGAAGCTGGATGGGTCGAAACAGTGCGTAGATCAATCTGCGAAGAAGAAAATGAAGAACTTGGCAATATTCCCGTTTCTATATTCACTGTCCCTCAAGTACTTCTGGCCACCAATCCCGAATCTTATATACCACAACAAATTGCATTAGGCCCGTTCCACCATTGGCGCCCCGAGGTCTACGACATGCAAAGGTATAAGCTTGCAGCCGCACGAAGAACCCAAAAGCACATGAATGTTAGTTTTGATCGTATAGTTGAAATAATGAAGAAAAAAGACGAGATGCGAATCCGTGCTTGTTACCATAAGCTTATTGATATGTCTGGTGACGCATTGATCTGGATGATGGCTGTTGACATGGCGTTTTTGCTTGAATTCCTACTGGTGTATTCTATGAAAGAGGAAGGTCGGGTTCTTACGAAAGTGAATTCCTCGATGTCGCATTTAGTGGATACTTCAGGGAAGAAACTATCACATATGACGATTTTACGTGATTTAATTATGGTGGAGAACCAGATTCCGTTGTTTTTGGTCAGAACGATGTTGGAGCATCAATATAGCGATACTAACAAGTCCGCAGATGAGACTTTGAAGTCGATGTTGATGGGTTTGTACCGTGAGCTGTCTCCATTTCAAGAAGTAGAGTTGCCGGATGTTTCCGTCGACGACTGTGACCACCTTCTCGATTTTCTCTACCACATGACCGTGCCAAATAACAAAGAACTTCATATAGAAGAAACCAATATTGATGTCGTCGAGTACGAAGGTATTAGTACGTATCTAAAATGACTAGAATGTGAATTTTCGATTATATATATAGCCTGAATGTGTAGAATAATAAAAACTTCATAGTGAATAATGTCTTATTGATAGAAATTATAATTTGAACAGTTGCACGTAAAACACAGTTTGTACCGGTTAAAGACAACTTTTACACAAACTTATTTTACCAAAATACGCATTATATAGATAGAAATTTATGTGGTTTACGTGCACCGTACCTCTAGAAACCCGGCCCTTTGACCCACCTTGGCTTTTACGATTATGTTTAGTAAAACGCATACGAAAGATAAGATGAAAATGATACCAACTAGTTTTTAACTACTCAGCGTATTTTTAATGGGAGAATTGCATATATATCCTTCCAAAGGGGGAATTGCATATATCTTTCGTACAAGTTTTTGATATTTTAATGGCACATTAAATTCTAAATTGCATAGATGTATTGGACATTTCATTAGGACGTGTATTAAATCAAGATATGTATCAAACAGGTATCACAGAGGAAGGTGGCGATGGTGCTGATCAAGAGGAGTCATTTGCAAAGCCTAGTGATCTTCGAAGATGCACGGACTTCATGTGGAAAGTCGTCCAAAAATCAAACGCGGGTCTCATAAAAATCTTGAAGATGATAATATTCGGGAAATTAATGGCAGTCTTGGTGAAGCTCCCTTGGAAGATCTTAGCAGCTCTTCCAATACTCAAACTCGTGAAAGGACCGATTGAAGAAATGTTCAACAAATTTCGTGGTGAAGAAGGGGACAAATCAAAGGAGGATGGTGATGATTCAAAGGCACCCACGATTGAAGAAATAACAATCCCATCAGTCATGGAAATGGCAAAAGCTGGGATCCTTTTTTCGCCAGTTAATGGTGGAATTTTTGAAATTAGTTTCGATAATATAACATCCACGCTATCCCTTCCAGTAATTAACTTGGACGTAAACACAGAAGTTTATTTAAGAAACTTGGTAGCGTACGAGGCGTGTGTTGCAGCAGGCCCATTAGTGGTTGCTCGGTACACCGAATTAATGAATGGCATAATCGACACAGAAGAAGATGCAAAGTATCTAAGAGAAAGAGGGATAGTTTTGAACCATCTAAAGAGCGACAAAGAAGTTGCGGATTTATGGAACGGGATGAGTAAATCTGTGAAACTAACCAAAGTTCCCAAGATGGATAAAGTGATTGAAGATGTGAACAAGAGGTATGGTAAAACATGGAGGGTAAAATTATCAAAGTTCATGAAGAATTATGTGTTTGGATCATGGAAGATTTTAACGTTGTTGGCTGCTTTGTTTATGTTGTTTCTGTCGTTCGTACAAGCTTTTTGTTCGGCATATGAGTGCGCTCGTATCTTCCATCAGCTCCCTGTAATTCCAGCTGATGAAGGGGCTGCTGAGTGAGTGTCGTATGTTCACTATATATGTTGTTTTCCTAAAGAGTTAAAGTTTACATGTTTATTACTAGTATTTCAGTGTATGACTTAAGTATATTTTTGTTTACTGTTTACTTTTGTTCAATAATGAAATGTATGCTTTTATTAAAAGGCAAACGAAATGAATGTTGCTTAGAGAATAGAGATAGCTTTTTGTATAATAATTGATACAAACATTTTATGGTGTCGTAGGTATGGGTATCAAAGAAAACGACCAACACTTGAAAAGATCGAGAATTAAAGCACATGCATGTATTGTTGAATTCGTAACACTTGAGAAAACAACTGACACTTATTATATACTATAGTCTTTTTCTTTTCTGGGCAAGAAAGGAAATTGGATAAGAGACATATTTGTCTACAGAACGTTTAAAAGAATGGAGAAATCGTGAAATCGAGAAACTGTACTTGTTTGCTGGAGCAAAGTTGATTTCATTACTAAATTAAGAAAAGAAAACAAAATGAAGAAATCTCACATCTTTGTTTTTTGAAACGGCAATATATGTATATACAGAAAAAGCTAGCAAGGAACTAGATTTTTTGAACGGCGATATATATAAACATGTCACGTTTTTGTGACTATCAAGTATCAACGACTGAATATTAAACCATAAGAGCATGTACACAAGGTTATAAGAGAACCATACACGCGTCTTTGTATCGACGTTGAGTTTTGAACTCCTAGTTCAAAGTATCGAATTATTCATTTGTCTTTCTTGTTAGGTATACAATTGAATCTACTAAAAGATCGTGACACTCTAATAAAAAGACGAACTTTACATTTTGTTTTATCATTTATCACATATTTTAATGGACCATATTTCTTCCTCCTTAGTGTGGATTGGTTTCGTGATTGAATCTTATCTAAATGCGATATCTGTTTGTGGAACATTCAGATGATTGAGACTATTTGTTTGAGTTGAAACGAATATACAGTGAAGTATAATCATTTTAGTGCATGTGAATAATGTGGAAACAATAAAGCAACTGGACCACCTTGCCATGTTCCAACAATCGGTCCAATTAAAGCCTTTGATGGCTTGGCGACCTAAAGGCAAGGGTATGTGTAAAAACAAGTGACTAAGTAAACACAATTGTGCCAGACGTAACGGGTGTAAAGGTCACACGTGAGACCCGAGATGAGTGTGAGAAGCAGAGGAACAACGTGTTTCTGAGTGTTGTGTGTGTGTGCGCGAGTTTTTTTTAGACTAAATAATGGTGATTGAGGGTTAAGAGAAGTTGAGGGATGAGTGTGTAATGCGGAAGAGGGGTGATGTGAAGTTGAGGTGCCACCGCTACATTCAGTCTTAATACTATTCAAATAATCTTTTTCAGCTAATTCTTTCCTTCGGAAACCAAATTTCATTTAAGTTGAGTTTGTACTATGTCACTGATATAACTAAATTCATAACATAATTTCGGATTAACTTAAAAGCTAAGAAAATTTTAAGCCTCTAATTTAGACACCAAATAATTGATTTGGAGAATAGACAATGGAAGTTGATGTGATTTGGACCATTTACCAGTCCCACTAAATAATACTGTACTACTTTTAAGCACAAACCCAATATCATCTCCTTACTTCAATTCTGAGAATGACTGGCAGACATACAAGGCTCCACAATATGTCGATATAGCATTCTAGTAGTTTTATTTATACTGTAAAGTACGAGAGCAATAGCAGTATATCAGTAATATGCGGTAATAGGACAAAAAGAATTATATGCTTGAGCAGAAAACACAAAAAGAACAAGGTAAAATGGAACACATGTACTACGTTTATAGTTAAACAATACTAGACTTGAAATCATGATATATTATTGGTCCAAAAGACTAAAGGTTACAAGTCAAGTACAAAAAAATTGTCAGTAACTAGTTGATTCAAAACAACTAAAAAAGACAAAAGTTGTACTAGTATATTGTTACCGACTGTTTGAATTGTTATGAGGTTGGAGTTTTTTTAATAAGTTTAGAGTTAACTATATTTTTTGTCTTCGTGGTTTGTTGGGTATTTCATTTTTGGTCCAATTTTTCAAAAAGTTTCAGATGAAGTCAGAAAGTAATACTTTCTTTCCGCTTTCAGTTCATTTTCATAGCTATTGACACCTACATGTGACCCTCACGTGTTGGCATATTTGTCTTCGTATATACTAATTAATTCGCTAATATATATTCCAATTAAATCCTCCCCCACATAATATAACACACCAGTGCCACACAAACCATATAGCAAAAAACACACAACCATTGTTTCTTATACTTAATGTGGATCACGAGCCGTAATTCGTAATTCATGGAGGACATTTAATCCAGGAAGACGTTTCTACTCTTGTTCTAAAAGGGTAATCCATAAATTGTTAATTTTAAAGTTTTCTTGAAGTTGACCTAATTTCGCAATTGTTCTTTCTTTAGGGTTCAATTTGTGGGTTTATTGATTGGTATGATCCACCAATATGTCAATGATCTGTGCAAATCATTCATGGGTTATTACAAAACATGAATGAGTTACAATGGTGGTGAAACAAGAAGATTGAAGATGATATTAAGTGTTTAGTTGGGTCTTTTTCCTTGGTTTTATTCTATCTTATTAAATGATGTTAGGGTTTAGTTTGGTTTTAGTTGGGTTGACTTGGGTTCATGTATCATGTGTCTGAAACGAGTATAAGTCGGGTAAGGACCCGGTGGAGGTCGGATGTCGGGTTTCCCATGTCGAACAATAAGGACCCCGTGAGAAGGAAGATGCTCCTGTAGTCGGGGTAACACTGGCATCGACCGGGTACCATCGTCTTACCTCGTTGGAGAGGGTGAAAAGGAATTTTGTGCGATACCTTGGTCTCCATCTTATGTGAAAGGATGAAGAGAAGGGTTTCTATATAGAGAGAGAAAGAAAGGCACATGTTGGTTGCCTTGTATAAGTTAACTCCATATATCATGTGGTATATATAGTGTGAAATTAGAGCAAGTGAGATGGGGGCCTTTGGGCCTGTCCATGGTTTGGACCATTATTTGAATAATGGGCTTTATGTAAGTATGGAGACTGATAAGGTTTTAAAATGTACCTTTTTGAGGGGTCGTTTAAGCCCTTATTTGATCACTTTTGTATCCGTTATTACTTAATATCGTTCCTTTTCACTTTTAGGTCTCTTGAAGGCAAATTCTTTGGAATGGCACTTATTTGGACGAAAAGGCGCGGATATCTGAAGAAAATGGCCAAAGTCAAGAATCGAGACACTTAAACCTCTTTGAAGTACAAGGGGACGGCGTCCATCGCTTAACTCGCGACGCCGTCGAGCACTTCTGTGACGACACAAGAGCCAAATTGCTTATTTTCAAGTGGCGGTGTCGGGCTTTAAAAGAGTAGGCCGTCGCAACTCGAGACGGCCTAGATTTGATCGAGACGGTGTCGAGACTAAAGGGGACGGCGTCACAAGCACAGGTGACGCCGTCGCCAAGACTAACGCGCCAAGACGAAACCCTAATGACGGCGACCGACGGTGTCACAAATCATAAGGTGACGCCTTCGCGATTGTAATATTAGATATAGAATCCGAATTTTTCGGTTTTAGTGTGTAGTCTTTTGGAGTAAAAACCTAAACCGAACCAAGGTCGTCTTGTACAAGATTTTAGGGTTCCAAACCCTATCTTACATCAAGATAAATGTTTTACTTCATTAATTCAATTATGTCTTCAATTATTTGTGTGTATGCTTGCATGTTTTCCATGTCTGGCTAATTTACTTGTGTGTTTGCTTAGGGAATATGAAACTTAATTATTGAATATTGATTGGTTGTCTCTTATCTTAATTGTTAATGATCTAGTAATGCGATAGGTCATTCGTTGTGTAATTAATGCTTGATTAATCTTTGCGAACCTTGGACTATAACACTTAGAGCGGTTGTAGGCTAACCCATCCAAAGAGTACCTTAGAGTTAGAGTTTATAATTCCTAGAGGTTTTTGTAGACGAGACCCTTTGGTAGTTTCAAAGAGTTAGGGATAAATGCATACCCTACGACTTTAGACACACAACGCGATTAAGAATAAGGACGTGACAATTCAACCATCAATAGGAGATAATTAAGGAGTTATAAAACCTAAGTAAACACATCTTTAAACCATCATACGAGCACACAATAATTAGACATAAACTACATACACCTTAGATTAGATAATTAGATAAGTAGAGTAATCGGTAGAAATACCAACCACCAAATCCAAACCCCGAGATTCGTACCTTTCCTTTCCTAAAAAATTATAAAAAGATAAAAAAATAATCTTCCTCAACCCCAACCTTAGCGTAGTAACTTCTCACTAGCATTCCTATTCCCCTAGAGAACGACATCAATACCCGTGGCTTACCCTAATACTACACTACAACAATTAGGTTCACCGCCTGGGTGTTATAAAACTTGCTCAAGAAAAGGAAGTTCCTTTGACCCCGAACGACGTGTAGCGTTATCAAGTTTTGGCGCGCCGCCGGGAATAGAATAGCTAGTTAGTAGTCTACCTCGTTTAGGTTGCTTTGCTTGATTCCTATCATGTAAATGTTTTCTCATTTTAGCTTCCTCGTAGTCTATCCCCTTTTCGTGACCTTTGTTCGTAATCCCATCACTTTTCATCATGGAAGGTGATAACCAACCACCATTCATCAACCTACCACCAAATGACCCGCTAAGAGCCCGTACTCTTGGTGAATACTCGAGACCAAGCCACCCAGGCTATAGGAACACCATTGAGCTTCCGACCAAGCCCAAACTACGGCCTGCGATCCGACACCATCCGGTTGGTGCAAAACGGATGTGCATTCCATGGACTTCGTTCAAGATCCAAATCGACATCTAAAGGATTTCCTTAAACTCGTCGATTCCATCGACCTTGATGCTACTACTCGGGAGACCACGCGTCCGCTTCTCTTCCACCCTCTCTACGGGACCAAGCTAGTAATTGGCTTGAGCGACTTCCATGGCTCCATCTCAAGTTGGAATGATCTCACTTCGCTTCCTTGCTCAATTTTTCCCACCGGGAGAACCACTAAACTTAGGAATGACATCTTGATGTTCCAACAACGTCAAGGTGAATCTCTACGAAGCATGAACTCGATTCAAGGACTTACTTCATAAAGTCCTCATCACGGCATTGATCTTTGGCTCCAAGTCCAAATCTTTTATGATCATGTCAACTACCCCACCAAGCGATCCATTGACCAGCGGCCGGTGAAAACTAAGTGATCTCACCGCGGAAGAATCATGGGGTATAATAGAGGACCTTGCTCTCTATGACAACGAAGTTGGAATGACCCCGTGAGTTGCCCAAAACCGTTAAGGCAATCTCCTTGCCTCCCATTGACTCACAATCTTCCGATCGTGGGATGATCGAACTTGAAGATCAAGTTAAATTCCTAATGAGTTCCTACGAAAATCCTAAGTCTTCGTGCCATGTGAACAAAGTTTCTTCCTCGTGTGAGCCGTGTAGTGATCCTCATAACACGCAAGACTTGCACCCGATCCCCGAACATGCTTCCGCTGACTACGCATCCTCGCGATTAATGGAACGGAGAAAGATTCCTACAATACCCGGACCTAGGAATTTCAATGAGACCCGAGAAGCGTGGAATTCACCTCCAATGATTTCTATTGGGGACAAACCAAAGAATTCACCTCAATGATTTCTCATGGCCCCATCTCACGGTCCTAACCAACAAAACATTGAAGGATGTTGCAAAACCTAGTCGCATCCCAAGAAGCCCAAATAGCTAAGCTCGGACCGCTTTAACCAACAACAAGTCGAAATGGATAGGAAGATAGATAACCTTTTGAAAGCCATGACCAATAGTGATAGGAAGGTTAATGCTATCTCATCTCCCGAGCCTTCCGGTGTAGAGATTAAGGACCCAAGTAAGTTAGCTAAGCACGTTCAATTCGTCAATACCATCGTCTTAGTGAAACCTAATAGAACAAATGACGAAGCGAACCATAAGATGATACTTGAGGTTAAGGAAACACCGATGAATGAAACAACCGAGGAAGTGAATGAAGTAGATAATGACTATTTCAATAAGTTTCCTACGGAAGAAGAACTATCTCGCCACCCTCACTTAGTGCGTGACCTACGTCACATGTATGTTAGGAAAAGCCCTAGGATCAAGTTTGGAAACCCTTGGAATCTTAACATACCATGTTGCATAGGACACCTTTTCGTGGCAACGGCCTACATTGATCACAAGTCCCCAATTAACATAATGACTAGCACCTACTACAATTGGGTGATGAAGAAGCCTATCCCAACTAGGCAAGATCCCGATAATCCTAGGGTTAGTTGCAATTTTCTTGGAAGAGTTAAGGGATTTCCCGTTTATGTAGGTAGTTTCACATTTCCTACGGACTTCATAATTGTGGATGATATTAGCACGGCCATAGATCCTAGCTTGTCCCACTTTATTTTAGGAAAACCTTTCATAGAAAACACCGGGATAACTTATGATCCCTCATTAGGAATAATGCGATTCAAGGATGAGACCGACGACGTAGCTTACCAAATGTCGTTTAAGATTGAGAAGTTTTCATCACTCTCTAATGATGAAAAGGAACTTAAACTGTCGGTCTATTATAGGAATAATGAGGATAAGGAAAAAGGAGTAGATTATCTTATGGCTAAGATTTTCGGATTCTATAAGGACTGCTTGAACTTAGGACCGGAATATAGAAATGAGTGGGAAGAGGATGAACTCTTAGAAAGGTGTATCATAGGGCACTTCTACAACATGGAACCAACCAATAGAGACCGTCATGAGGAAGGAGATGACGGTAATGAAGTTACGTAGGAGCACTACTACGAGTCTAGCTACAAGACTCATAAATAAAGAAAAGCGCTTCGTGGGAGGCAACCCATGCTTAATTGTTTGCTTGTTAGTATCATATATCTTTTATTGATTGCTTATTCTCATGTTTAAATTTGTGAAAATGCTTTATTTTGTTTTTAACCTTGTCTTGATTGCATATAAAGGTATTTTACATAAAGGATAAGTGTAGGGAGGATTACACACGTTTTCAAAAGAAACGTAAACATGAGTATAACAATTAAGTAAAAGATATATATGTGTGTTTGTTTGAGTCAAATGCTTGTATCGAGTCATAATGGATGTTTTGTGGAAATTTTTTCCATATTCTAAAGATGAAAATTTTCCGTAAAAATCGAGACCGCTTTTTGTCGGGATAACCCGACGGCCAGATCGCAACTGACGGCGGGAAGGAGTAAAACAACATTACTTTTTCTCGTTTTTCGAGCTACTTATAAATTTTGGAATTTTCCGTGTCTTAATTTTTCGTAAATTATGTAAACATCCATTCCACAAGCATTATATCCTTGTTTAGTCGAGTCTTATATATATTATTACCGTCGATTTTACGCGAAGGTTTCGTTTGTTTTCTTCAAGTGTGCAGGTTTAATTTATCAAGAAGAAGTTACATAAGATTGGAAGGAGCTTTTCACGCATACATTCTTCTTGGAAAGGATTTAACCACTACTTCACACACGGATCCTACCGAACTAATCGGGAGTATTAGTTTCTTTCGTTTTCATTACCTTCTTTTATCATAACTTTGATACTTTCGGGAACATTGGGGACAATGTTCGGTTTAAATGTAGGAGGGAAAATAAAACGGGAACTTTGAAACTATGCTTATCCTTGATTATTTGCTTTGTCCAAATTGCATTTGTGTAATAAACCATGAGAAAATGTCGGTTAGGGTAATTTTGGCACCAAATTTAAAATTTTTCATGACATATAGGAGTGGGCCATTAGTCTTAACAAAAGCGTCTCACGGATAGGAAGTTACATGATTAGCACAAAAACCCTTTACCACCTAAATTCCACCCAAAATGTGAGGATCACCCTTAGATTAGTAGGAATTAAAGCATTCATCTTTAATGCTTAGAGTGTGAACCGGTAGTATATTAGATTCTAGAACTTATTTTGTGATGCATTCCGAGATCGCTAGTAAGACTACACTTGTGTAGTTAGGAATAACTAAATGATAAGAGGCATTAGGATAACCCTTGTTTGATATTCGTAATATAATTATTTCTTCCACATCGGTTGAGTAATTCCCCACACCCTTTGCGTTGTACTCATCTTTAGTACACGATACCCTAGTTAACCCTCGAGCCTATCCTTTCACGGTTCTCGTGATGTTTGATTTTCCGGAATATCAATGAAGAGCATTGTTTACACCCCACCCTCAAATGTACACCCAAATCGCTTAGCCTACCCTGTATGCACTCACTTTTAGTGCATTATTGTTATCACCCTAAACCCTTAGTTCAATTATCTAGTTGCTTGCATGAGTTGCTAAGTCGAGTCATATCCTTTGTACACAGTTTTGGGACGATTGGGACTCATGAGAAAAGTTAAAGTTTATGAAATGACTGGAAGGGAACGTTAAATTCCCTTATGTGCATAATAATGTACTCTAAGTGTTTTGATCTTTTCAATTCGGGTCAAATTAGTGTTAGAGTAATAAAAACTCAAGTGTAGGGATGTGCCTATAAATCCCTATCATTTTGATGTTACCGTAGAGGATGGTAAAATAAAAGTGTATGAAAAAAAAAAAAAAAAAAAAAAAAAAAAAAACATACGGGCTATTATCCTACATCTATCCTTTAAATTTATGTTTGTATGTTTCAGTTAACTAGAGTTTAGAGTGTCGAGTCTTGGCTTAGCAACACCATTCTTCGTATGCTTGTAACATAAAGATTTTGACTTGCCACCACTAAATGACCTATCCCACCAAACCCTTTGTTTCCTACCGTAAGCCTAACGTTACAACCCTTTAAAGACCTCTTTGATAGTCTTTCCTAGGTGCTTACGCCAAAGCGATGGAGGTTTGATCTATTCTCGCCTATGGTAATCTATGTACTAGGACCGGTTAATGAGTGTTTATCTTCCATTTCCAACTTGTTATATTTCATATACACCGAGAGATGCGAGTATCCAAACACCCCATGTGAGGTGCTAGTATGTAATTCCGTGCTTGTTATGACTTTTTGGGGCTTATATGTGTTGTGGATTGTTTTAAACCAATGCTTCATGACCCCTAACTTATAAATTAATTGGCTAAAGCACATTTGCTTGAGGACAAGCAAATACCAAGTGTAGGAATATTTGATAAGGTTTTAAAATGTACCTTTTGAGGGTCGTTTAAGCCCTTATTTGATCACTTTTGTATCCGTTATTACTTAATATCGTTACTTTTCACTTTTAGGTCTCTTGAAGGCAAATTCTTTGGAATGGCACTTATTTGGACGAAAAGGCGCGGATATCTGAAGAAAATGGCCAAAGTCAAGAATCAAGACACTCAAACTCTTTGAAGTCTGAGGGGACGGCGTCATCGCTTAATCAGCGACGCCGTCGAGCACTTCTGACGACACAAGAGCTAAATTGCTTATTTTCAAAGGACGGTGTCGCTTTAAAAGAGTAGGCCGTCGCAACTCGACGGCCTAGATTTGATCCAGACGGTGTCAGAGACTAAAGGGGACGGCGTCAGAAGCACAAGGTGACGCCGTCGCAAGACTAACGTGGCCAAGACGAAACCCTAATGACGGCGACCCAAGGCTGTCTTTTTTCAGTTTTAGTGTGTAGTCTTTTGGAGTAAAAAAACCTAAACCGAACCAAGGCTGTCTTGTACAGTATTTTAGGGTTCCAAACCCTCTATTACATCAAGATAAGTGTTTTACTTCATTAATTCAATTATGTCTTCAATTATTTGTGTATATGCTTGCATGTTTTCCATGTCCGCTAATTTACTTGTGTGTTTGCTTAGGAATATGAAACTTAATTATTGAATATTGATTGGTTGTCTCTTATCTTAATTGTTAATGATCTAGTAATGCGATAGGTCATTCGTTGTGTAATTAATGCTTGATTAATCTTCATGAACCTTGGACTATAACACTTAGAGCGGTTGTAGGCTAACCCATCCAAAGAGTACCTTAGAGTTAGAGTTTATAATTCCTAGAGGTTTTGTAGACGAGACCCTTTGGTAGTTTCAAAGAGTTAGGATAAACGATACCCTACGACTTTAGACACACAACGTGATTAAGAATAAGGACGTGACAATTCAACCATCAATAGGAGATAATTAAGGAGTAATAAAACCTAAGTAAACACATCTTTAAACCATCATACGAGCACACAATAATTAGACATAGACTACATACACCTTAGATTAGATAATTAGATAAGTAGAGTAATCGGTAGAAATACCAACCCCCAAATCCAAACACCGAGATTCGTACCTTTCCTTTCTTAAAAAATTATAAATAGATAAAAAAATAATATTCCTCAACCCCAACCTTAGCGTAGTAACTTCTCACTAGCATTCCTATTCCCCAGAGAACGATATCAATACCCATGGCTTACCCTAATACTACACTACAACGATTAGGTTCATTCGCCTAGGTGTTATAAAACTTGCTCGAAGAAAAGGAAGTTCCTTTGACCCGAACGACGCGTGTAGCGTTATCAAGTTTTGGCGCCATTGCGGAGAATAGAATAGCTAGTTAGTAGTCCACCTCGCTTAGGTTTCTTTGCTTGATTCCTATCATGTAAAATTTTTTCTCATTTTTAGCTTCCTCGTAGTCTATCCCCCTTCTTCGTGACCTTTGTTCGTAATCCCATCACTTTTCATCATGGAAGGTGATAACCAACCACCATTCATCAACCTACCACCAAATGACCCGCCAAGAGCCCGTACTCTTGGTGAATACTCGAGACCAAGCCACATAGGCTATAGGAACACCATTGAGCTTCCCGACCAAGCCCAAACTACGGCCTGCGATCCGACACCTTCCGGTTGGTGCAAAATGGATGTGCATTCCATGGACTTCGTTCAAGATCCAAATCGAGATCTAAGGATTTCCTTAAAATCTTCGATTCCATCGACCTTGATGCTACTACTCGGGAGACCACGCTACCGCATCTCTTCCAATTCTCTCTACGGGACCAAGCTAGTAATTGGCTTGAGCGACTTCCTGCCGGCTCCATCTCAAGTTGGGATGATCTCACCTCTCGCTTCCTTGCTCAATTTTTCCACCGGGAGAACCACTAAACTTAGGAATGACATCTTGATGTTCCAACAATGTCAAGGTGAATCTCTACTGAAGCATGGACTCGATTCAAGGACTTACTTCATAAAGTCCTCATCACGGCATTGATCTTTGGCTCCAAGTCCAAATCTTTTATGATCATGTCAACTTTCCCACCAAGCGATCCATTGACCAGCGGCCGGTGAAAAACTTAGTGATCTCACGCGGAAGAATCATGGGGTATAATAGAGGACCTTGCTCTCTATGACAACGAAAGTTGGAATGACCCGTGAGTTGCCCAAAACCGTTAAGGCAATCTCTCCGCCTCCCATTGACTCACAATCTTCCGATCGTGGGATGATCGAACTTGAAGATCAAGTTAAATTCCTAATGAGTTCCTACGAAAATCCTAAGTCTTCACGCCATGTGAACAAAGTTTCTTCCTCGTGTGATCCGTGTAGCACAGTATAATGCCTGGATTATGGTGTGCTAGACCAACATTTGTTGTGCAGACCATAGCTAATTACTGACGTATGAGCCTGAAGGACGTTTGAACCTGAATGGGTCAAAGCCTAAGGGGCCAGTGCCTAAGGGGTCAGAGCCTACGGGATCAGAACCTAAGGGCGTCAGAGCCTGAATGACGTATGAGCCTGAATGACGTCTGAGCATGAGTGGCGTTAGAGCCTGAGTGGCGTCAGAGCCATAGTGGTGTTAGAGCGTGAGTGGCATCAGAGCCTGAATCGCGTCTGAGCCCGTTGGCGTCTGAGCCGGCTGGCATCGGATCCTGTTAGCGTTGGATCTCGTAGCCGTCGGAGTCCGTTAGCATTGGAGCCCGTTGCAAGGTCGCTCGAGGCGATATTACGCCGTTTGAGGCTAATGTGAGGTCGCGTTTATGCCGTACCAAGCCATTTGAGTTCGTATCAAGTCGCGTTTAAGCCGTAACAGGCCAATTGAGGTCGTATCAGGTCGTGTTTAAGCCGTACCTAGCCATTTAAGGCCGTATCAGGTCGCGTTTAAGGCCGACGGTTGTTGAGGTCGTGTCGGTCGCGTATAAGCGATGACTCGCCGTTTGAGGTCAGACAGGTCGCTTTAAGCTACCCGCCGTTTGAGGCTGCGTTCAGGTTGTACCAGGATGTTTCAGGCTGTGTCAGTCCCTACCAGGTCGTACCAGGCCATGTCGGGCCACGTTTAGATCGTGTCCAGGCCGAGTCAGGTGATTCTAGGCTGTGTCTAGGTCGGGTTAGGTCATTCCAGGCCACGTTCAAGCCGTGTCCGTCGTTCAGGCTATGTTAGGACGTAAAGCAAGGTCATAAAGTTAGGTCATGAAGCAAGGTCGGAAGGTAAGGGTGGTGATCAATGCTACAAAGCTAGGTCATGCTCCCAGGCTATGAAGCTAGGTCATGAATCAAGGGTAGAAAGCAAGGGTGGACTTTCCACAACCTTTTTGTTTAATCTGGGACATGATTTATTGCAATAGATCTATTATTTCAATCAACTGGAGACAAGATATTCTTAGAGCAAGAAGCATAGTCATGACTGAATAATAAAACTATTTTAAATGATACTTTTTATGATAAACAAGTTCATAAAACCACAAAACTTGAGATTTTAGAACCTGAAAAAGTGGAGCATTGTCGTTATTAGGTCGAAACGAGGAAGAGCAAAAAAGCTTATTTGTGTCATGTCCCACGGATGGTGCCATGTTCACGTATCATGTGTTTGAAACGAGTATAATTCAGGTAAGGACTCGGTGGAGGTCGGATGCTCGGGTTTCCCGTGTAGAGCGGTAAAGATCCTGTGAGAAGGAAGATGCTCTTGTAGTCTGGGTAACACTAACATCGACCGGGTACCTCCATCTTACCTCGTTGGAGAGGGTGAAGAGGAGGGTTTGTGTGATACCTTGGTCTCCATCTCATGTGAGAGGATGAAGAGAAGGGTTTTTGTGTAGAGAGAGAAAGAAAGGCACATGTTGGCTGCCTTATATAAGTTATGAGGGTTGGCGAGAACTTACCCTAACTCCCTATATCATGCGGTATATATATAGTGTGGAATTAGGGCAAGTGAGATGGGGGCCTTTGGGTATGTCTATGGTTTGGGCCATTATGTGAATAATGGGCTTTGTTTAAGCATGGGGACTTAATCTATGTAATGTAATATACGTATGTAATCAACTTGTAATGGTAGTGAAGAGGAAATAAAGTAGATGTAGTTGTGAAGTTAATGTAATGTAGTGTTTTGTATCAATGATGTGAATGTAATGACAGTTTTTTATCAATGCTATATGTTATTTTGTTGGTACAACTTTACTTGTTTGTATTTAATGTCGAGTGAAAAATATCAAACACGACAACTTAATGTTGAATGAAAAATACCAATATTATTCAATTGATTTGTGACCAAAATGAGAACCAAAGTGTTACATAACTAAAAAGCAAAAGAATTCAAAACAGAAAACTAAAGTCTTACATGACTGAGAACCAAAGTGACTTTAACCACGGTTGCAAAATTTGCTAGGCGGGTAGTTGGGCGGCCAGAAACTGCCTAGCGATTAATCAGTTAAGCGGGGATTAATCGGATTGGATTTTTATATAAGATTATAAAATTTGATGCTATATGCCCGATTTGGCCGATCTAGCCGATTGTTTTCCGATTGGCCAATTTATGCCTGATTTGGCCGATTTCCTATCCGTAACCAAGTTGGCTGATTTTTGTCCGATTTCGCCGATTTATGCCTTATTTGGCCGATTTGTATCCGATTAATCGGTATGTGACTGATTATTGATCAAACCGATTAATAAGGCCAATTAGTGAAAATCGGGCCGGTTAATCCCCGCCTAACGATTAATTAGCCGTCTAGGCTGATTTTTACAACACTGATTTTAACATAAATTGATAACCAATTCTTAAATAAACAAACACAATAGTCTAACATAACACAAAACACCATTAGTCTTCAACAATAGAGATAGCCAAAACACAATAGCAACATAATGCAAACTGGACCAAAAGTAAAATCTTCAAACTGCACCATAAGAGCCACTTCATTCCCCCATCTTCATTTTACCTTTACCATTTGCACCAGACTTATGACCTTTACCATTTGTAACAACTTGTGGCCTTGCAGTATTCTTTATAGGTGAAAGCTTGTTTGCAGTATTCTTTGTGAAGCTTAGGGTAACAAATGGTGTTGATAGCCTAACAAATGGTGCAGAAGGTCTAACAGATGGTGTTGATGGCTTAACAATTGGTGATAGGTTAACAGATGTTGGTGTTGGGTTGACAGATGTTTGTGATGGGTTTATAAATGGTGTTGATGGCCTAACAATTGACCTGGCACTTGCTGATGGTGCTTGTGATTGTAGCCGTCTTTGACCTTTGCAAGATCTTGTGATTGTGATTGGTAACCCACTTTTAGCTACAACAGTGTCTTCGCTAAAAGTAAACCCGAAATTTAAATATTATTAGTTTAATTATTTATAATCATATTTAAATAAATAAATTATGAAAATACCTCAGTAACGAAAGCATCTTCGCTAAAGGTTTGGGGCCCATGCCAGTCAAGTTTATGTTTTGATTTTTTTTAGCCCCACACTTCGTCGCTATAAGTTTAAAATTGTTGCCGCCAAAAGCTTTTGTGACGAGCCTTTGGCGACAACTCATTTGCGACAACGGGTCGTCGCAAAAGCTTTTTGCGACAACATAACCCCACCTTTAGCGACGACTAACATTGTCACTAAAGGTACCCAACCTTGTTGTAGTGCTCTCTCATGATGTTTGTAACTTTTTTTCTAACTTTTCGCTAGTTTAATATAGATCTTTGTTATGGGTGTAATCCCATATATAATCAAATTTGGTAAAATTACTTTACTCGCATACATCGATAGGTATTAAAGGATAACTACAACTTAATTGTATTTTTTTGTATCTATTTATTTTCTTTAATCATAGGAGTGATATTTGTAAATATAGTTGTATTATCTCTTTATAAACAGATTCTCACCTCGTTGTTTCATGAAGGTCATTTGAATAATATTGTTATATGGTATCGGCCAGCTAACCCTCCCCATTCTCTCTCGTTCTCTCTACCCTACCTCGTCCACAAATATTTCCCATGATCTCATCATGGCCGCATCTTCTTATCATGATGCCCTATTTTCCATGAATACCCTATTACATATGATGACAATTAAGCTTTCTTTAACCAATTATCTTTTATGTCGAAATCACATGATGTCTATCTTCATCTATCAGAAATTGATAGGGCACATTGATGGTACCTCTGCCTCACCACCACCCACAGTTACTGTTGAAGGTAAAGCTATAGCTAATCCAGACCTCCTTTCATAGACTAAAGAGGATCAAAGAGTTGGAATTCTTCTCCAATTGTCTCTAACCAAAGAAGCGGTGGCTGAGGTTCTTGGTCTCATTAATGCTTGCCAAATACGGCTATCTCTTGAAGCCACGTATAGCAATGCTTCGGTTGAACGCATTCACTCATTGCGTGATTCTCTTTGACACCTGCCTTACAAAAGTACATCTTCTATTTATGATTATTGTCATCGATTCAAAGCAATTTTTGACTAGTTTTCCGCAATCGGTCATGCTTGATATATTACATTGGTTTCTTTGTGGTTTTGGGCCTTCTTATAAAACTTTTTCTACTGCTATTCGGGCCACAAAACCCGCTCCCATGTTTCGTGATTTGGTCACACAAGCAGAAAGTCATGAACTGTTTATATAATTACTACTATACATGGTACTCCTGCTGGAATTATATAACATGACTGTCATATATAAAACACATAAAACATCAAAGAAACATGCAGAACCGTATAGGAAAGATTAATGAATAATTAATTAACATAAACAAGAATATGCGTACCTTTCTTGATTCTAGCCGAACAAGAATCAAATCCACAAAACTAGCAATTGGATGAACCCTAATTAGGGTTTATAGGATTATGTGAATTACCCCTTACCGTTTTGTAATTCAATCCAAGAATACTAACAATAATGTGTTAGTACCACTTTCTTGTACACACGTACTATACCGAATTAAAGGAATGCTAGTTTTAATCAAACAAAACAATTTGGTTTGGAAAAGTTTATAGATCGACACCCTTGGTGTGATTGTCGACCGAAACCAAGCAAAAACACACACAAACTATTTTAGGTTTTAGCTTATGAGTACAAGAGATAAATTACAAACACCCTTGGTTTTGTATTTATACCCAAACTAACTTGGTGAACAAGTTTGAGTTGTAGTTGGGTTGGGTTTGGTCTCCCTTGGCCGATCGGTTAGTAATCCCACAAGGGGATTCCGAAACCTTCCCAATATTTACAACTTAGTGCTTTTCCAATTCCATTTAACGACCGTTAGTCCATTACAACTAATTACTTAACGTCCGTTATGTTATTTTGTTTAATTAATAAATAAATATAACTATTACATTTAATTATTAACTTTAATTCTCATACGCAAAGTGTGCAATCCCGTGGTCTCGAGTTCGATCCTAACTCATGTCTACTAAATTATATCCATAAAACCAAAAGCTCCCACTTGGATATATCTTAATAGAGTGATCACATCGGTTAGCGTCTAGCAACACTTCGATGCCTCTAGTACAACTTGAGTAAGGCTCCTGGAAAACGTTTTAATGATTTCTCATTATTATTATCCTTTTGTTTCTAATACCACGTTAAATAAAGAGATGGAATTAAGTCATTCTTTATTAAACAATTTTGTTTCTCGTTATAAGTGATTGACCAAGATTACCAAATATTCTAAACATATTTAAGGGAGATTTTGGGTGTGCCACACAAACATCTTGTCAACCCTACGAGGGGCCCAGCAGTATTAAACTCCAAATAAATTTGAAGGAACAAATTTTATCTTGACTACGAGACTAACCCACAAACTTTGCAACACTCGTGAAACAACCCTTATGACTACCGCCACGTATAGCGTTAAGTTGTTCCACGTAGTGCACTACATTCATGACACTTATCACGGAATCTCAAGTGCGAGGATAACTATTCATAATTTACTTAACAACAATATCCATAAAGTAAATTATGTAGTTGGATAAGTCCTATATTCAATTCATTGAATATCATCCGAAATTGGTATGCATTCTCATCAATATACTTTCAAGTATATTCTACCATATCTCTCGATTTGTCTTAGTTTAATAATACTCCCATATCATTAATTGACAACGGACGATTTAGAATAAATAAATTTATTCACGGATTAAACATGCAAATATAGGATACATTATATTATAAAATCAAACATACCAAGTATTTGATTTATATAACAATTGTTTAACATCCCTTATCCAAATAATAAATAGATCAATGCATGAAAATTCCAGTTGATGAATTATGCCTCAAGTAATGATAATCATACTTGTTGACAAGGCATAAATCAACCAACTTGATCTATCGTAATTTTGATAATACTTATTTTATGAATTCAATTAGTGAAATCCTTGTATGTGTGCATTCACCAATCCACATAATAATTCATAACGTGTGTAACATCCTCTATCACCAATTTATGACAATTTAAACTTTTAAACATTTTAAAGTTTAAAGTATTCTTATTCTTTTAATGTATAATACAACTGCGCTCTTAGTAGCACAACTAGTTCACATGGCTATTAACAATGATGAAATCCTACCATGACTAGTATTAAGTGTCTTCTCAATTAAATCAGCATCATTGTATACAAACAACAATATGCTCATTAAAACTCCGTAAACTTTAATATCTTATTGTGTAATGTTTGATGTCTTCCAAACTTTCAAGTTTGAAGCTTGCACAATAATTGGCATATTGTTCATCCATAGAATCTATGAGCAATTCCAGGCTGAGGATGTAATTCTATTAGAATATTCATTACGCAAACTATCTAATAACTTTTAGTTAGATATCAATGTTGTCAAATCATCTCTCATTCAAGAATGATACAACAAAGAACTCTCTCTCTCTAATTGGTGACAAAAAAAGAATAACCTTCTACCTAAAATCATCTACTTCAACTGGTTTTTCTTTGTAATTTATCATAGCATATCTTAAATTGTCGTCTATTGCATGTGCTTCACTATATTGTCACTATAATTGGTCAATTTAATCACGTGGGTCTACTCTAGTGAATTTATTGATCATTGTAGGTTGTCGATTGTTTATATCTTTTCTTGAGAACCGTGGGTCGATTACTCATATCTAATTTATGATGTCCCTGCTCATGATTTAGTTCGTGCATTAATTAAGTTATAAACTTAATTATTGTGTTAATTATTGTGCGTACAATATCATCCATATACATTATTTAATTCGCATAAGATTGGGACATCAGATGGGTTAGTCTTTATTGCTCTTCATGATTAAAAACCCTAGTTATTAACTAGGGTTTTCTTAGCGTTGTTGAACGTGGTTCTGCTTCTTTGCGTGTTCTTGTGTGGTGATTGTGTTATTTAGGGTTGTCGTGTTGATGGAGGGTGTAAATGATGATGGGAGTACTGGTCAGAACGAAATTATTGGTGATCATATAGAATGTGATGGGGCTGATAACGTGAATAAGGTTAAGGATACGGCCTCTAATGTTTCAAAATCGCCTAATGTGGAGCAATTGATTGCTAATGCGCATCAGAAATTTGATGAAGCAATGAATAAAATTGACAGTGATATTCCTAAGTTGGCTTCATCTTCCGATGTGAACAATTCGAGTGGGATTGGGCTTCAATCTAATTCGAATGGTACTAAAGTTTATTCAGCAAATACTCCTCCGTCGAGTTTTGATGTCGCTATGCAATCCCGGATGTATGGTACTAATCATAGTGTTGCTTCGAGCCTAATGCACCCAAGGTTGTTACCGCTTGTGGTAATGGAGTTAAGTCGGTTTCTTACTGGGTGTTGCTTCTAATGAATCCCGAAACATGTGTCTAATTTTCAAGGTTAGAATGCGACAAAAGAAGGATGATGACCTTTCGGTCCCAATGAAAGGGGTGGAAGAGGTGAACATGAGGTTTGAGAATACTCTACGGATACTTCCTGGTCAACGCCTTGCTTTTCCTATTGTTGACTATTATGTTCGCAATACGTGGGTAAGTATGGTTTACAAAAGGTTATGATGAACGCTAAGGATTCTTCTTCTTCAAGTTTAATTCAAAAAAGGCGTCGATGATGTTCTTGATAATGGTCCTTGGTTGATTCGTAATGTTCCTATTATTCGAAACCATGGACATTGAACACCAACTTGCTTAAAGAGGATTTGACTAACATTTCGTGTGGGTTAAATTCCATGATGTTCCTTTAGCTATGTTTTATGATGACGGGCTCGGTCTTCTTGCTACATTGATTGGTACGCCCAAAAGGTTAGATGCTTTTACTAGTCAAATGTGCAAAGAATCTTGGGGCCGTAGTAGTTTTGCTAGGTGTATGATTGAAGTGAAATCGGATGAGGTTCTTAGGACAACCTCACCGTCGAGATTCCTTTACTTTATGGCACGGGTTCGACTATTGAGAAGATCCGTGTTGAATATGAATGGAAACCGCCTAGATGTGAGAAATGTCGGGTATTTGGACATACTTTGGTGGATTGTCCTAAGGTTGTGATTCCGACCGCTCAACCTCATATGAATGTAAGTGATGGTTTCGCATGTTAACAATAAGAAGAAGGAAAGCAAGTTGGGCCGAACTGGGTCGAGGAGGTTCTACTAAACCCGTGGTGGGCAAGCATTTTGAATATCGGCCCAAAAGCCTCCTCCGAACCCAAGAAAGTAAATGTCGAGAAGATGGCTTCGATGTGGCTAGTACAAGTGGAACCGGGATCACTACGCCTAATCGGTTTGATGCTCTTAATAGGACGATATGATGTGGATACTTGGTCGTACAATGGAGGTTAATGAGGATGAGTTGACTAAGATCGGTTATACATCACATGTACCGCTTGTGAGTGATTCAATGGGAACAATGGATGTTGGTTCTACTACCATAGTTGAGAAAATTGGTAAGCTTGAAAAGCTAATTATTGATGGAAAGCTACTCTTGTGGATGATGATGGTCAACCTATTCCGCTCACTCTTCTACTAAGAGAGTTAACCCTTTTCTAAAGTGGGAGAGATTGAGGTGTCGATTCTCAAGATGAGGTTGTTGCTAACCCATTTGATGAGTCTCGCTAATATATTTGGTGGTGGCCAAGAGTTTGAAGATGAGTATGATAAGTATGACTTTGATGACTATGCTAAACAGATTCGTGATCTTCCGTGGAATTTGATGCCTTTAATGCCATGTATGGCACAAAGTTTCAAGGTCCTAGGAAGTAATTTTATTTCGTTGTGTCATATGTTATCATTTGAGTAGTGGTTTGTTTTCTTGTTTAGAATCTAGGAAGTATCTTGTTATGTAAGCTTTATGCCTCGTATCGGTCGAGATATGAGATTTCACTCATATCCATTGTACTTAAACGCTTATTTGGTTAATATATTTACCAGGGTGCAGGATTACTCCCCTTTACCCAAAAAAAGAATGATACAACAATTTAAATACACAACATGATGCACATGATGAATCTACAGGTCAAACTTAGATTTCATTTATGTTCTATCTTGTCAAAAGACATTTTATCCATTTCCCAAATGATATATCATGTTTTATTAGAATCATTTATTTTGCTGCACATGTTTATTAACAATACACATATTTCCAAGGTTATATGTTTTAATTCTTAAATCTTACAAGTGAAGTTTCATTCCAATCTAAGACTTAATATTTAGCTTACAAGGAATGTTACTTCCTATATGTTATACAACATATAAGATTTAAAACCTGAACATAATACTCACACTAGCTTTCAGGAATACTTAAAATTTATCTTATTTCAATTATAAATCAAAACTAGGATTTAATAATTAAACATAAGAATAATTTCATAGATGCATGCATTTATCCATTCATGAATTATTGCACTTCGTACCAAAGATTATATGAATTCAAAAAACCTTTCGATTACTTATCGTCCTCGCTCAAGTAATTTCTCAAGAAAGAGTTTTGATATTCCATTGTCATATTTCATATTAATGAAAACAAGTATGACAATTATCATCTTTATATATTTAATGTGTCTATGAAAAAATATTCAATCACAATTAATTGCTTAAGTATGATTAATAATCTTGTCATAAGACATGCATTAAATATGTGTACAATATTGTCCATATGATTTCTACATAGAAATTCAAACCACTAGGGTTTTTCATCTCTTTGAAGAAACTCATTTCTATTCTCTAGTCTAACTATTAAGATAAACCAAATTTCCAAAATTGATTATCTTTATGGACAAAGATCTTTAACATTCATAGTATGAGTAATTTACCCAATTCAATATTTGGTAATCCATCATAATGATTATCGTGTTTACTATAATCCCAGAACTCATATTTCTCAAAGATATAAGTCAAATATCCGAGATATCCTTGCAGATATGAAAATTCCATCATCATGAGGTCTATCATTTACATGTCTAACCTCATCATGATATTTACTAGTGTGTTTTAGAAGATTATGTATCTTGTAATTTTATCTTTCATGATAAAAAAAACTCCCACTTGCCTTTTGTAATATATAGACTATCTATATATACTTAGCAATTAGAGCAAACCTACATTATTCTCTTTTGGGGACATTACAAATACACATTGATAATTCCTGACTTTAGTTTGTTAATAACCTATTCATAAGTAGTTTAACATATTCAACATCTTCAATTTTAAAACTTAATGTGATTCATCACATTCCATAATAAAATGATGTTTTATCAATCTTCTAGGTTGGAGTCATATTGAGTATATTCAATCAATACTCAATTTTCTAACCTTGTTACTTTTTAAGAAAGAAGTGATGGTTATCTTGAATCAAATAAATCACAGAGTTTGATTCTCATAACTGAACATACCATCAACTTGTGGTATTCATTAGAATTAATATTGTAAGACAATCTAACAATATATAAGATAAACATATTCCTTTTGGCTTACCTATTTACCAACTAAGTCAACTTAATAGTAAAATAGACTTTTCAAGCCAATTGCATGCTTTATAACACAAGTACTTTTAACCAAGTCACTTCATATCCATGTCTCATCTGGAAAACATAAATTGTTATAATCCCATTTAACGTTATAAATCATTGATCAACTCAATGACTTCTTGTATATGTCTTAATTAAGAAACATAACAAGTTAACGTCTTACTTTATTATAAGTCTTAAAAGACTTTATGTTTATGTCTTTACAATGAATCATAAACCTGTTTAACTAAAGTAATTATGAACACAACTCTTGGTTTCAATAGTAATTTCAAGTTAATTTATTTACTTCATAATGTAGGACTACATTATTTTTCATTTATGTCATTCCAAAATACATAAATAAACAATTGAAGTAGTATTAGATTACTTCATTTATTTATGTCATTCTAGTTATACATAAATATCTAATTTGAAGTAGTCTTATATATCATTTTTGATACATGTTCTAAGTACTTGTCTAATTCTAGAAACCGCAAATATGTCCATGCAAGGTCTGACTTCGCATGGACATTTACTTTGTTGTTGCAATCTCGCCAATTTCTCACATGACGTAAATTGCAACACCAAGTGTTTCTTGAATTAGATATGTACAAGTTATATTAGAATATTGGTCTCTTACCTTGCAGTCAAGAGAATTCGTTAAATCATATACATATATATGTTGTACCTTGCACACAATATAGATTTCTCCCACTTGTGCATGGAACAACGTCATGTAGCGTATAAACAACACGACATATGTTTGTTTATGTGACTAATATGATTGTGTCATTGATATTAGCATAGCTAGTAGATGTAGAACCACTTCATTGTCTAATAAGGAAACATACATGACTATCACTGAAAACATAAGTGTCTACAAGTGGAAAGTAATTATCTTAAGACATTCTAGAGATAATTTGGGTTACTACCAAGATGACAAAGCTTGTAACTCCCAATGAATTAGAGATCATTACATTAATTCCTTAATCAGTAATAAGAGCACAATACTCCCACTGGATTTGACAACATTGTAAGTGTTTCATTAACCAGTGAAAGAAAATAGTGTTCTATTTCCCTACACCTTTAAGAAAGTCCATACATAACAATTACTTATGTACTAAAAGAGTGTATTCTACTATGTAGATGATGAATTATCCATCAATGATATTAAATTGAAAAATTGGGCATGCAATTTCTTTCTTAATAGTTCTACTATTCCAATAATTGTAAGTAGTACTTTTAAATGGTCAAAACAAAACAACTAGATAAAATATGCTAGTTTGTCTTTTACCAATTATACAGTAATTAGTCTAGCTTCAAATTTGATAACTCAGAAAATATGCAATTTTCTTAACTATTAAAATTTTCTTACGAGTTATGTATTTAGAATTTAGACAATTCTAATTGTCCTATCATACCTTTCTTCATTCATGAAAAGGAATATGATTGAATCTCACTCTTTCTTATGAAAAAAGGACTAGGTTTATTTATTTAGCAAAGGTAACTCTACCAAAAAAAACCCTTACATGTGTAGATCAATTTACCAATAAAAGAATAACCCATGTTTACTGGTTAATGTTGCATTAATACATTTAAAGAATTTTCAAAATTCAATTTCAAGATTTTCGATAATTAAACTTTTCAAGAAAATAAAATACCCAAGGTAATATTCATATAACCATAGAATTTTCTCGAAAACTAGGATCCAAATTATCATAGTTCCATTACATCGCTTGATCCGCTAGTAACGAAAGCATACAATAGGGTGTCTGTCGAACAATAATTGGCAAACAATTTCAGCTCCTAGATCATTATGGGATTTATATTTTCCAACGCTATTGCAAATATAAACATGTTTCATCCCATCATATGCCTTGAGTCCAGTCTCACTTCCTACTCAACTTAAGTGTCTAACTTAAAGAACGCAAATATGTCCATGTAATGTCCGACTTTACATAGAGATTTACCCGTCCATCTCAATCTCGCCAAGTAATCTTGCCATGACGAATTGCAACTTCAAGTGTTCCTTTTAATTAGATGGCACATAACTTAATTTATAAGGGTACTAGTTTTGATTTTATGTGGTCAAATCAAATATGTACAAAGATGTCATGCATTCATCTTGTAGCATAAATTTAATAAAAACTTTTATTACCAATTCATAAAGATCAAATTATCAAAGTTTTGATTGAGGTATTGGGTTCACCAATCAAGGAATTTAGTGTTAATTATCGTCCATTATACCGCACTTTTGCATAAGTGTAAACACTTAGTGTTTCGGGTATCATCACCAAGTGGCGCATGGAATTAAAACTAATTCGCCTTAAGATGATTTTGTACGCATAGCCTACTTGGTAACTCCAATTTGACTCGCAAGCAAGCGTAGAGTTTGGTCGTCAAGCAATAATCTCCCTCTTTAGTGTCACAATTTAATGCGCCCTCCTAGTACTTCCCACACAGTCCGTCAAATTGGGTGAGCCGTTCTCACTTTTGTACCAAAATCATCAATCAATTAAACTATTGAAAACTTAACTCTTCAAAACAAATCAAATTTCACCATTGTTTAGTCCGTATTATTTTTCTATTCAAAATTACCCTTTGCTTAAAACTGTCACACATAATAAACAAACAAGTAAACAAATAAAAAATAAATAACTAAAAAACAATGCACACATAACTAACAATTAATACGTGTAAACAAGTAGCCACATGCAACTTATTCGATAAAACCCTATTAATAATCAATGTCTAGGTTAATTAATGTATATATTAAATAGGGCTTTAACTCTCTCAATTGAAAGTGAGCCACATACATCGACGAATCGATTCGTAAACCCATAATTAATAATATACCAAATTGCACATAATTGATTCATTAATGTATATAATTGAGTCTTCCCAATTCAAGATTTATCATAAATATCGTGTGTATGAAACTTAACAATTAATATTAGCATAACCAATCTTAACAATTAAAAATATATATATATATATATATATATATATATATATATATATATATATATATATATATATATATATATATATATATATATATATATATATATATATATCGACAATAATCCATGCCAAACATGCACGCTTTCATGGATTTAACATAACAATTTAAAAACCAATTAGGGCAAAAGCCCTAACCATAAAATTAGGGTTTACATAATAACAACCAAACCCTAGAATTAATCATATCAAACACAATACAATATCCGTTTTTTACGTGTTTAGTATTTAATTACTCATTAAACCAAGCTCGTGATGCCACTGTTGGAATTATATAACACGACTATCATATATAAGACACTTAAAACATCAAAGAAACATGCGGAAGCGTATAAGAAAGATTAATGAATAATTAATTAACATAAACAAGAATATGTGTACCTTTCTTGATTCTAGCCGAACAAGAATCAAATCCACAAAACTAGCAATTGGATAAACCCTACTTAGGGTTTATAGGATTATGTGAATTACCCCTTATCGTTTTGTAATTCAATCCAAGAATACTAACAATAATGTGTTAGTACCATTTTCTTATACACACGTACTGTACCGAATTAAAGGAATGCTAGTTTTAATCAAACAAAACAATTTGGTTTGGAAAAGTTTATAGATCGACACCCTTGGTGTGATTGTCGGCCGAAACCAAGCAAAGACACACACAAACTATTTTAGGTTTTAGCTTATGAGTACAAGAGATAAATTACAAACACCCTTGGTTTTGTATTTATACCCAAACTAACTTGGTGAACAATTTTGAGTTGTAGTTGGGTTGGGTTTGGTCTCCCTTGGCCGATCGGTTAGTAATCCCACAAGGGGATTCTGGAACCTTCCCAATATTTACAACTTAGTCCTTTTCCAATTCCATTTAACGACCGTTAGTCCATTACAACTAATTACTTAACGTCCGTTATGTTATTTCGTTTAATTATTAAATAAATATAACTATTACATTTAATTATTAACTTTAATTCTTATACGCAAAGTGTGCAATCCCGTGGTCTCGAGTTCGATCCTAACTCACGTCTACTAATTTATATCCATAAAACCAACAACTCCTACACCATCGGCTGCTTTTCATGTTGAAACGACTAACAACAATTCTGCACAAGGTTGTGGTCGTTCTTTTTCTAATCTTGGCAATTTGGCAGTCATTCCCGTGGTAGGGGACATGGTCAAATTGCAGAAAACTTCATTATCAGCTATGTTGAACAAATGGCCATTGTGCCACCGCCTATTTGAGTCTTCATACCTTTGCTACTCAAGCCTCGTCTGCTTTTGATAAATCTTTATCAAAATCTTTCCATATTCAATGCCATGTTACCACCAATACTACCGATTGGCATGTCGACTCGGGAACTACGGATCACATGACTCCTACTTGTGACTCTCTCCATCATTCGTGATCATCTCGTTGATGTTTTATTTTCTCAACTGTTTTTTTATATTCAGGATCATAAAACAAAACGGGTTCTCGCTAGAGGCAGTTGTGAACTTGGACTTTATGTGCTCAATGATGAACCTAGTGCTTTCATTGCTACGGTAATGTTTTAAAACAAGCCTCTTATGAGTTATGGCATGCTCGTTTAGGCCATGTTTCTTTTGATGTAATTTCTACTTTGAATAAGTTAGGCATTTTATATAAAACTTCATTATTACCAAAATATGTTATTTACACACCGTGCCGACTTACCAAAGGACAACGATTACATTTTACTATTAATGCAAAACGTTCATGTCATCCTTTGGACTTGATTCATTGCGATTTGTGGGGTCCAACCCCTATTTGTCCCAAAGATAGATATCGATATTATGTTGCTTTTATTGACGATTATTCTAGGTTTACGTGGCTTTATTCACTCAAAACAAAAACAGGGTTTTATTCGGTTCTACTCGTCTTTATCAATTTGGTTCAAACACAATGCTCACGAAAAATCAAAACTTTTCAAAGTGATGGTGGCAAATGTGTTTCAAAACCTTAAAATTATTATACTAGTTTTAACCGACTCGATACATAAAACACAAGGGTAAAGTATAACCCCCGTTTATAGTAAAGGTTTAGGTAAGTCCAGGTCTTTCCACGGGAATTGTAGTTTTCTCATAATGTTTATAATGGTGCTAAGGTCAATTCAATTGTCACTTATTAAATCAACCGAACGTGTAAATAATCAAGATTATAACTAAAGTAATGAGATGGTTCAAGAAAATGATAAAAATATGTTTGCTTAGGCAATGATCACAAAGATATAGAGGTATTGGATAGTTCTTATAACTTTAGAAGTCAAGATACCACAAGTCACAAATCCTTTCGACCTATAGATGCAACAAGTTTTTATATCGATTAATAACAATGAATCCTTTCGGCCTTTAGAATTTGTTATAACCAATAAATTATGTGAAATGATAGAGTATGAATCAATAAGTACCCTTTTGACCTATATACTTACACGAACCACATTTTACCACTTCATTTAACACAATACCAAACACTCCATATCTTAGTTCACAAATCGCCTAGACAAACATAATATTACTACTCCATATTTAATATCAAAACAAACATATTACAAAGCATAAACTCGGAATATTTCATCCAAATATAAATAAGAATGTTAACAATAATTTTACAAAAGCAAACGCTTACTAAACTAGGAGTGCAAATCCAAGAATTCGCCTACAACCAATACTATAGTAACAACCAATGATTCCAATATCAACACACTACCCAAGCTCTATTGTGAAAACGAAGTCTTATCCCGACTTCTGGAAAGCAGCAGCTCGTCATTGGTAGCGAAACATGGGCGTGTAATTCAGTGTTGCAAAAATCGGCCAACTCGGCCGATTAATCGGTGATTACTAGGTAATCGGCCTTATACCTTGTTGATTTTTGAAAATCGGGGGAAAAATCTGTCTGGTAAAAAATCGGTCAAAAATCTGACTAATCGGTCAAAAATCTGACTGTCTTAATCGGTCAAATTTTTAAAAAACTATTAATTTAGGCATTCTACTTAATTTGGGGATCGTTTATTTCACTTATAAAGCACATGGACCTCATAATCATAATTGGAGCCTTTTATTGAGGTTTGGGAACATAGTAGGCTCGAAATTAGTTAATATCTTTAGTTTAGTCTCCAAAATACCTAAAACTTGCACGAAATGCCAATCCAATTAATCATCGATTAATCCCGCCTAGACCGATTAATCCCTACAGCGGTGGTCGACCGCCCGACTAACGATTCACCATTTTTGCAACATTGGCGTTTATTAATGGGTTTTATATTTGGCACTTAGAAGGAATTCACGGTAACCCTTCAAGTGGAGATGTGTATATGTTCTTGGAAACGTGGTTAAGGTCTGAAAAAGGTGTTTAGTTCTTGGAATTTGTAGCTAAGAGGGTGGTGGTAATGGTGAGGCACTAAGGAGTATTTGGATCAAAGGGTTGTCAATCCTTATCACCAAGATTCTCACTTCCAAATGTGTGTAATGATTAGATGATGTACCTCTGCGTTTTGTGGGGTATTTATAGGTATTGTAACACTTAGGGACCAAAGTTGTATAACTCTCTTAGCTTTCCGTTGCCGCTTTAATCGAACAGAACGGAGTCCGCATGCTCAACATATGGCCAAAACATTGAGCAGGTGTCGGGAAGCTTTGAACTTGAGTTTCATTCTTTGTTTAAGCTCCATATCTTCGTGTATTCTCCCGTTTTATTCCACGACACATCTCATGAACCTACAATAGCAAATATAATCCATTAGGTATAGAAAGTTCATATAATTAATCAATAAAATACAGATAACGCATATAAAAATATGTATAAAATGAGCTATATCAGTGGCACAAAATTTGTGAACCAAACAGTTCACAAATTTTTTTTGAAGAAAATGGCACATTTCATCAGTTTTCATGTCCGTACACACCTCAACAAAATGGTCGAGCGAAAGAAACCATCGACATATTGTAGAAACCTGTCTCGCTATGCTATTTAATGCTCATGTCCTGACTAGCTATTAGGTGGATGCATTTACTACAACAACATTTATTATAAATAGATTTCCCATGCCTTTATTGAAGAACGAGTCTCCTTTCGAGGTATTTTTTAATCAACATCCCAAATATGATAATTTTGCACATATGGTTGCCAAGTCTTTCCTTATTTGCGTGACTATTCTCAACACAAACTTGCACCAAGAAGCATTTCGTGTATTTTTATTGGGTATAGTCCGCAACAAAAAGGTTATCGATGTCTTGATCCAACTACTTCCCGTGTTTTTGTTACTTGTCATGCTCGCTTCAATGAAATGATTTTTCCATTCAATGGTTCATCATGTAATCCTAACATTAGCACTTTGAACCTTACTACTTTTTTTCCAGATGTTCCCCAATCACCAAACTCTCTTGTCTTTAAACAAAATATAACACCCAAGATACAACCAATCTCAGGCCCAACACCATGTTCACTATTCAGGCCATCTTCTACTGATCCAAATTAGACCTCTCAGGCCCACACACCTAACCCCATTACGGCCCAACAATTCTCTTCATGTCCAAGATACAATTTCGGCCAACGATTCAAATTAGGATCACATCCCGGCACATGATTCACATCAGACCAACAATTCTGATCCAGAAACTGCTCCATTACCACCCCAATTGCTCCTAATCGGTCGTCTACAGGATCTTCTAATTCATCTCATCCGATGACAATACGATCAAAGGCATGCATTTTCAAGCACAAACATTAAGCTTATCTTGCTTCACTTACTACTCATTCTCTCCATGTCGCTTTAATATCCACTACAGAACCTCGTGGATTCAAATCAGCAGCTAAGGATCCTAAATGGATGGCAGCCATGAATGAGGAGTTTCAAGCCTTACAAAAAATCAAACATGGGTGTTATTCTCACGTCCTTGTTTCGCAAATATTGTTGGTTCCAAACGGTTTATCGTATCAAATATAATTCGGATGGCACAATTGAACGATACAAATCTCGTTTAGTAACCCAAGGTTACACTCAAATTCTGGGACTTGACTGCTGTCACACGTTTAGTCCAGTTTTTAAAGCATCCACTATTCGCATTGTGCTATCTCTTGCTGTATTTCACAAATAGAAGTTGCACCGTTTTTAAACGGTAACTTAGATGAGACAGTTTTTATGTAACAACCTCAAGGCTTCCTTAATTCACATATCTGAATCATGTTCTCAAATTATCCAAGGCTATTTATAGATTAAAACAAGCACCTCGTGCTTGGTTTAATGGTTGAGCACTTTTCTACTTTCTTATGGCTTTACATGCATTCAGCCGACACGTCTCTCTTCGTGTTCATGAGTAATAATCGCATCTTGTACTTACTCGCCTATGTTGATGATCTTATTCTTACGGGAAAAATCTGAATCACGAATTTGACATCAAAGACCTTGTCGCTCTTAACTATTTTTTAGGACTTGAAGTTGCTTACACGAATAATGGTTTGTTCCTTACTCAATCCAAGTCTGCTAGTGATATACTCAAACGAGCTGATCTCTATGATTCTAAACCAGTTAGCACACCTCTTGCTACTCATGTCTCGTTTACAGCCGATGGTTTACCTTATTCAGATCCAACGCTCTACCGTTCATTAGTCGAGGCTCTTCAATATTTAACAATCACAAGACCCGATCTATCCTACGATTTCAATCAAGTTTCTCAATTCCTACATGCCCCAATGATGCGAGATATTGCAACCTCATAAGGATTTTTACTTCTCGAGGGATCTCAAGAAGTTTTGCAATCCTCAAGGCAGTGTACCTGATAATTGTAGTGTAGTATAGGTAAGTCCGAGGGATTGATCGTTCTCTAGGGGAATATTGTAGTTAGGTTGAAGTGTATGTCGAATTAAGTCTAAAGGTGAGGGATGATAATTTTTGTATTTTTATATTTTATGAAAGCAATTAAAATCTTGGTTTCGAATGGGAGGGCGGAATTAGTTGCTATTCATTTAACCCAAAAGCTACTAATTAAACTAAAATGCAAGAAAAGTAAATTAGGGATCTACAAGAGAAGTGAAGCGTATCTAGTTATGATGTATTACTCCTTGCTAGCTATCCAATTCTACCTACTGAATTGTCACATCCTTGTCTAATTGGTGCGTTGTATTCCATGTTAGTCATAGAGGTGTGCTTAATTCCCTAGCTCTATGAATTGTAACTCTCCTCTAGACTATCCGGGATCGCCAAGTACCGAAGTATCTCCCCCGAAAACGCTATTATCTTTAAGCAACAACTCATGCAATAAACACAATGATTGCCTAAGTGCGCTCTTAAGCTTTTTACTATTTAGGACGTTCAAGCTTGCAACAATTAAATAAGAAGCCATTTTTCTTTACTCTAGCGTCTACCAATTAAAAAAGAGACAGTAGGATGCAAGAATTATAAACTAAATCAATTTAGACTCGTTGAAATTGTCACACCCTAATGATGAAGATAGACACAAGCATCACTAAGAAATCAATAAGATCTAATTAATTATATACAAGTTTCATACAATCATAAGCAAATACTAGGTGAATTAGCCAAACATAATCAATGAAGAGCAATCAACAATAATGATAATTGAAGACATAACATAAGATTGAATCTATAAACAAACCATTATAAGATGTTTATAGAGTGGTTGAAACCCTCTAAGTTGCTGGAAAAACACCTACCTTAACCCTAGAATCGGACTTAGGGTTTAGGGCTTACAAAAACTGAAGGTATAATGTTATATTTATAGGCAGATTTTATGTTCGCAAAGAGTGAGGGCGTCAGCTCGATAGAGTAACTGCGTCACGAAGCCGTTCAAATGCAAAAGTTATGGCCAAAACAATATCAACTACTTCGCGTGCATGTTGTGATAGTCTTGATCAGCTTGTGACAGTGTCACTTTGTAGTTGTGACGCCGTCTGGGTTGCATGTGACGCCGCCGTGGAAAACCTCTGAAGCGTCTGGTGTAGAAAGATAGAGTGACGACCTTGTTGAGATACACGTGACACCGTCACTTGTTAAGACCACAAAAAGTTCTGAGCCGTCGCTTGAGAGTTTTTTGGAACACCCTGTAGGCGACGCGCCGCCTTTGAGTGGGACGCCTCGTGCTTCGTAAATTGCCTTGTTTTCTCGACCTTGTCATTTTTTTCACGCCGCTCCTTTTCGTCCAAAATGCTTGATTCCAAAGATTTTGCTTCCAAAAGACCTAAAATGTAAAAGGAACGATTTTAAGTAGTAACGGATATAAATGTGTCGATTTAGGGCTTAAATGACCCCTAAAACGATATTTTAAATCCTTATCAAATATCCCTACACTTGGAATTTGCTTGTCCTCAAGCAAATGTGCTTTTAGCTAATCAATTTATAAGTTAGGGGCATGTAGCATTGGTTTAGAATAGTTTACAACAAGTACAAGCGCCACAATAGTCATAACAAGCACGGAAATTATACACTAGCACCTCGCAATTGGTGTTTGGATTCTCTCATCTCTCGGGTTTATATGAAATATAATATGTAAGAAAATGAAAAAAACACGCATTACCTGGCATAATACATAGATAACCATAGGCTTGAGAATAGATCAAACTTCCATATATCGCTTTAGCGTAAGCACTTAGGAATAACTATCTAAGAGGTCTTTACAAAGGGTTGTAACGTTAGGCTTAGGGTAGGGAAGTAAAGGGTTTTGTTGGATTTGGGGATATTTAGTGGTGGCAAGTAAAAAATCTTACGTTACAAGCATGTAAAGCGTGGCGTTGCTAAGCCAAGACTCGACTCACTAACACTAAACAACTTGAAACAAAACATAAACATAAACTTAAAAACATAAACATAAAGATAGATGTAGGATGGTAGCACGTATGTTTTTCTTCATTTTTTTCATACCTTTTTACTCTACCATCCTTTACGATAACATCAAAATAAAGGAATTTATAGGAGCATCCCTACACTTGAGTTTTTATTTCACTAACACTAATTGACCCGATTTGAAAATATCAAAACACTTGGAGTACTTAATTACGTAGACAAAGAGAATTTGAATTTATCATTCTTTCCTGTTACTCCATAAAATATCAATTTAACCCATGAGTCTCGATCGTCCCAAAACTGTATACAAATGATATGACTCGACTTAGCAACCATGCAAGTAACTAGATAATTGAACTAAGGGTTTAATAATAATAACAATAATACACTAAAGATGAGTGCATACAAGGTAGGCTAAGGCGATTTGGGTGTAACATTTAGGGGTGGATTGTAAACAATGCTCTTCATTGATATTCCGGAAACCGAAACATCACGAGAACCGCGAAAAGGATAGGCTCTGAGGGGTTAACTAGGGGTAACGTGTACTAAAGATGAGTACATCGCAAGGGTGTGAGAAAAATTATTCAACCAATGTGGATGACGTAATTAAATTACAAATTTAAAACAAGGGTTATCCTAATGCCTCTTATCATTTAGTTAATCCTAACTACACGAATGTAGTCTCACTAGCGATGTCGGACTGCATCACAAAACAAGTTCTAAAATCTATTATACTACTGGTACACTCACTAAGCATTAAAGATGAATGCTTTTATTCCTAAAGATCTACGGGCGAACCTCATATTTTTGGGGTGGAATTTGAGTGGTGAACAGTTTTTGTGCTAGACATATAATTTCTATCCATGAGACGCTTTATTAAGACTAAACTTTAACTCGTAAATGCCATAAAAAAATTTAAATTTGGTGCTAAAATTTCCCTAACAAATATTTCTTATAGTTTATTACACAATTTACTAAGGACAAGACAAAAATCAAATGAGTGAGTAGTTTCTAAGTTCCCGTTTTATTTTTCCTCCCTACACTTAAACTGAACATTGTCCCCAATATTCTCCAAAAGTATCAAAGTTATGACAAACGAAGGTAAGTAAAAGAGAAAGAAACTAATACTCCCCTGATTAGCTTGGTAGGTGATGCAGGATTTCTGACCAGGTTTTAATATTTATAATTGTCACGTTTACCTATTGTCTACCTTATACACTCACGGGCAGTGTACCCGGTCGTGTGTAGTGTAGTAATCGGTAAAACCGAGGTCGTCCCAAGAGCTATGTGAGCGGATTCTAAATTAAGTCTAGGTGTCACTTGTTTTAACTGGTTTGTAGTAGAAATGATTAATTAACTAAGAAACAAGAAATAAATGCATAAAATAAAATAGAGGCTGTGATCAATAGACAGAAAGTGTGCTAACCTAATTACTCATCATATCGTGTAATGTGTATGTTTTATTACTTCCAATTGATTCAAGTGGAGGTTTAAGTCACTAGGACAACATTTGGTCAATTCGTCCTAACCTATCAACAAAGGCTCCTACCCGAGATCAAAGGTTTACCCCTTGGGGAGTCTAGGGTCTAAAGTCACCTAAGCCATGTCATTAAGTACCCTACATGCAAGATTTGAAATAATGAGTGCCCGGGCGCTAGCATCTTAGACACTCATACCTAACTTCTTAAGTTCATCCGGATGACCGGTGATCATTAGGTCAATTCGCACAAGAGATGAATGGACATAAGTTGGTCAATTCTTACCCTTCCAAACTCTACCTAACTACTTAGGGTCAGTTGGTCAATTCACCTAAGCAATTAGATATGACCGCATTTCAATACTACCGAAGCTAGGGTAACTACCAACGAACTATGCATGCATACACGAGAAAAAATTATACGGAAGCATGAAAACATAAACAATACATTCAAGGAACCATAACTAGGCTAGCACCAAAGGTGCTTAGCCGATCATATTAAAAGAAACAATGAATTCGATGTTTAACATAATGAAAGACATGAATTAAAAGTAAAAGATAGATATGATCGCTAATGCTTATCGATATGGAGTGATTTCTCCCTTGGAGATGGCTCCGTATGCTCCAATTAATCTGCCTTTGGAACCCTCTTCACGTTCTCTGACTTTGAGTTATGAGTGAATAATGTGAAATGCAAATTTAGGGCTTGTGTTTATAGGCACGATCCTAGTTACGGCGTAACTTGAGTTGAGAGTTACACCGTAACTTTAATAATCCTCCAATTGGTACTCTCGTTAAATAGGCTACGGCGTAACACTTGGTAAAGGTTACGTCGTATCTTCAATACAGAACTCTTTTAAGTGGACTACGGCGTAATGCTTGTTGAGGAGTTACGGCGTAGTTGATGGAGGCGCGAAATATTTCTTGACCTAGATGATTACGGCGTAACTTTAGTTGGGAGTTACGTCGTAATTGCTGTTGAATAAGCAATCCAAGATAAAACACTAGTTACGGCGTAATGTGAGAGAATAAGTTACGTCGTAGCTTCTTCATGAGTAGCATACTATCATAAACCGTTAGGAAAATCTCCAAATCCGCTTCTCTTAAGCTCCAATGCTCATAATTTACCTGAAAGTGAAATATAAAGGAATACAAGCGTAAATCCATATAAATGACATAAAATACGAGCATTATCCGGAGAAATTGACACTTAAAAGTCCGGACTATTTGATGTTATCGGTAGGATATGTATAAAGTTGCGGCTAAATCCTCCTCCAAGAAAAATGAGCAAGTAATAAGTGTTGCTTCCATCATGTACTTCATCTTCTTATCCAATATAACCTGCACACTTATAAGAAAATGACAACCCAAAGCATCAAACCAAACAAAAAAAATCACAACAAGATGTAATTCCGAATTAGAAATAGAAACAAAGCAAAGAAATTAAATGGTATGATACTTGTTGAATGTATATACAAATAACATACAGGAAAATTGGAAATTTAAGAGATTCTAGAAATTTCTCAAAAAAATTCAGATTTGACAGCAAAACAAAAATCTGAGAAACTGTTGCTACAATGCCTGAAGTCGTCAGGTGTTAATCTTGACGCTGTCAGGTTGTCCTGATAGAATGGGTAAATTTCGTTTTCTGAAAAATTTTACTAGAAAAACCTATTTTCTAATGTCCATTTTTCTGTAGAGACTCATAAAACATATCCACAAGTATTGACACACAAGACAGCTAAAATAGACAAACATGCCAAGAGTTCAAACTATAAATCATCACATAATCAGTTTAAATTCATAATAACCACATATGATCTTCCCTACACTTATTTCATGCAAAGTACCTTTAATTACCAATGAGACAAAGTCAAAAGCAAAATAAAGTATAATCGCATACACATTAATCATGCAATAATCCATAATTAAATACTAGCATGCAAACATCCTAAAAAAAATTAAAAGCAAAGCAAAGCAAGTAAATAAAGTATGTTCGGGTTGCCTCCCAAGAAGCGCTTGTTTTTATTCGAGTCTCGAGCTTGACTCTACCCTTATTTAACGGATATAAGGGAAGTTTTCCCTATACTAAAGATTAAGTGCGGGTGAAAGTAGTGATACACACCCTTAGGGTGGAAATATGCCACGTGAGGTGAAGGGGGTGTGTGAATGGCTTCCTTCATCCTAAAACTACCCGGACTAAATGGGTTGATGGGTGGGTCGGTTCCTCTTTTGTCTCCTAGATGTATATCTAAGGATGGAAAATTGGGTAAAGGTTGAGGCTCCGAATCATCAACACTAGGAACTTCCATAGAACTTAGGAAGAGGTTATTGCTACAAGTATTCAAACTTATATTCTCTAATTGTGTTTGACACAAAGGTTCTACCTCCATTGGGGTTCCTATAGTCTCATCTACTTCTTTCGGGTAAGTCCCGAGCGGTGTGTATGCCTTAAATGATGGTGGGACTTACGTGATACCTTGTGAGTCTAGAAGTTTCACCTTATCCTCAATCACATCTAGATCACATATGTGCTCATCATGTGTTTTGGTGGAATTTAACCCAAACATATGCCTAAGTTTCTCAAATCCTTCTTTAGCCATTTCAAATTCTAAGTCTGATTCATAAGAATCTTCCTCAATAACTTGATCACAATATTTTGTTTGCCTAAAGGATTCATCATGTGTTCCTTGACATTCAAAGTCATTGCACTTATGTTTGTCTAAATCCTCCTTAATTGTTTCCTTAGGTAGTGATGAAAGCAATCCTAGTAATTCATCTAACTTATGGTTTATTGCTCGGTTGTTTTTCACAAGATTTTGACATACTTGGTCAGTCTTCCAAAGGGCCTCACTAAAAATAGTTTCTAAATATGGAGGTTGTTCACGAGAGTCTATCCAAGGTGAAGGCTTATACGATGCATAGGTTTCACTAGATGAGGTGTTTTGTGGGCTTGATGGAACTCCTAAGGTGAAATCCTTAAACTTTTTATGAACTTGGTCTCTTTTCTCAAGGTACTCAAATATATCTATATAAAATCCCGTTCTCATTACCTCATCCCACCATCTTGATTGATCCGACCACTAGTACAAAAGCAGGATTTGGTCACGCATGGTCGAAATGGAACGACCACATTCGCATATTTGTGTGGTGAAGGTAAAATGCGAAAATTGACAACATGTACTAATTAGTCACACATGAAAATTTTAATTGTGTGACCATTAGAACTATATCGCCACACAATTGAGCGTTGTGTGGCTAAAGGTATCTGGTGATTTTGTTTGGATCATTTAGCCACATATGAATTTGGAGCAGTGACAAATACAAGTAACCTTGATCGTTAGTCACATGAAGTAATTTTTGTGTGTCTAAATCATAGAGTCAAGTTTTGTCACACATTATTTAAGGGTGGTGATATGTTTTGCCAACTCTTTAGCCACATCGAAATTGGAACAAGTGACAAATGAAAAGTAAGGTTGAAGCATTAGTCACGATATACATATAAGCAAAGTGACAAATATAAGTCACACACTTGAACACTTGTGACCAAAAGCAATATATGGTCACACTAAATGTTTTGTCACACATTCGTTAAGTGTAGCCAAAATCCGGTACATATGTTAACGTATGTTAATATGTGTGTTTAAAGTTTAGTTTGTGTTAGCTTGCGAAAGCTAATCTATAAAGTCACATTGCTACTAACACCGTGACCAAATGCCATATATGGTCACACTAAGCGTTTTGTCACACATATTATTCAAGTGTAGCCAAAATCCGGTACATATGGTCACGTAACTTAATATGTGGCCATTGGAGGATGAATAGTCAATCAAAATACGTTTCCTCACTTTAAACACCATATGGTCACACTTATTAACACTTTTAGCCACTTTATGGTTAATTGTATGTGACTAAATACCCAAAACAAACATGCTTTGTGTGACTAAATGTTAGAAAAGGCCACACAAACATAAAATTCATGTGGCCATTGGATGATCAATAGTCACACAAAAGACACCTTTCTTCACTTGAAACACCATATGGTCACACTTATTAACACTTTTCGCCACTTTATGATTAATTGTATGTGACTAAATACCCAAAACAAACATGCTTTGTGTGACTAAATGTTACAAAAGGCCACACAAACATAAAATCAAGTGGCCATTGGATGATCAATAGTCACACAAAAGACATATTTCTTCACCTTAAACACCATATGGTCACACTTATTAACACTTTTGCCACTTTATGCTTAATTGTATGTGACTAAATAACCAAAGAAACATTCTTTGTGTGACTAAATGTTAGAAATGGCCACACAAAAGAAATTTGATGTGGCCATTGGATTATCAATAGTCACACAAAAACTATTATGTTTTTCATAAGCAGAACTAACTACGAATACTAAGCAGACTTATCTTATTTACGCGGACTTAACCTTGTCTTGGCAGCCTTAACCACTAAAACTAACCTACCGGACTTAACTTTGTCTTGGAAGCTTTAACCACTAAAGTTTTACGTTTATAAGTATACCACAACACAAAATATATATATTTTTTGGGTGCAAAGATGAACTTGTATTAATCAAGGAAACTTTGTAAAATGAAAAATCAACACACTTGATATGGACAAGTCCCATATCAAGTTGCATACTAGGCAACTCTATTCAATATCGATATATCTCATTCTTATAAGTCGATAACAAAAACAAAGCGCCCATATCATACAACCATGGATGATGACAACCTTGACAAAACCATCACAAAGAACACCTTTAAATGCACCGGTATGAACCATACACTTCGGATAGGGGCTATACCAAGTAGTTTACATTCCATCTCATGAATGGCTTCAACTACTTGGGAACACACACCCTAAATGAAGCCAACCAAATCCTACACAATCCTAAAATCATTTATAAGCGTGTCTATCAATAACAACGATAACGCACGGAATTACGTTTTAGCACATGCTAAATCTGGAATTATAAGCGGATTACGGAAGACACGAAGCTTGGTCGTCGATGACAAAGTCAACAAGATTGAATCGACCATTTTGTTTTGTTCCCACCGACACTCCTCAACAATCTCTCTCCATATGGCGTTTATGGTAGCGTGGTTCTTGCTTCTAGGCCTATCATTTGTGGTGTTGCGATTCACGTTCACATAAAACTCCATGTCTTCCGGTATCTCGACAATGCGTTATGGTACTTCCACATGTGATTTCGCCGTAAACTTATGTGGTATGTTACGCATTAAAAGAACAATGTAGTATGCTAATCAAAAGTATGTCCATGTGTTGAAGCATATATTAGTTTTTGCGAAAGCGAATAATGACCGAAATGGTCCGATTTGTATCATTACTTACCAAGCGACTCTGTCCGTGACATATGCAAGGATGGGGCGTAAAACAATCCCTTTCACTTTCATGCTCGTACATTCGTTCCATGCACATATGTGTTTCATACGCTCATACGCAATTGGAATTTAATAAAATGGTAATTAATAATTTAAAAGCTATTATATGGAAAGGTTTATTTTAAAATAAAGTCATAGATTATGTCTACACTTTGATTAACATACCTTCATCTACGGGTTTCTCATGAGCGGTCTTGTACGATTCGACTCCATACGTTGCACAAGTTCGAGCGCATCATCGGTCCATTTTCGACAAAGGGCATCGGGGAAAGAGTATTGTTTAGGAGATTTGTGAAAACAACTCTTGTGCCAAAGAAGCAGTTTTCATCGTGAACCAATACATTCCATCCGTGCCCACCAAACTCATGCGTGTCTGTTTTCCTCCAGTATTTCAATTTGACGGTGAGTGATAATTTGCTACAGGCACGCCGACAACAAAACGTCAAATTGGTTATTGTCGATATTGTCCGGAAATTGCAAGGAATGACCTACGTAACAGTTTAGTTTAAAGAAAACATTAGCGGGTCAAACAATTAAAATATTCCCCATTTTCAACAAACTTATACAATGTATTGATTAACATTTTTTTCTTACGGAGGTTGTGCGGGATATTCATCCAACGTAACCGAGCACCTCGTTATGCGTAACCTAGAAGAGCGGATCGTATCCGGGGCATTCGTGGCTGCATCGTTGTACCTGTTACATAATAACGGTCTTCTTCACGACGAATGAAATGGAATGTGGCCACATTGATGTATTGGCTTTGATCAATAAAAGCTTGCCACTCGGACCCTTGCAAAGAAATGCGACCACGAACCAATTTCCGATAAACCTTATGTTTGGTTCCCCTATTGTGGATTAGGTATATCCGGTAGCTTGTTGGGGTCAGTGTTTGATAAACAAAGCGGGAAGCATCTTAAATTTAAAAAGTAAGCACGTATATCAATTTGATGGTTACATCGATAAATTTATAACCTTAAGTAAGCATTTTAAGTACAACTTACACGCAATGTCCTAATGTTTGTGCGGTTTGCCTCCACCAACAATTGGATGCTCATTCTATTTTAAAACCACAATCGTCTTAATGGTCAATAAGGTTATCTCATATGCATAACATTCAACTAATACAAGTCTTAGATGATCAATACATCTTTATCATTAAGGTGTCAAACAAAATATGATTGAAGATGTACTACTACATATTTAACTATGTTTCAAAACCAATAATCATATAGTCCGTTTAGAGTAAAAATCGTATTTTTTACGTTTATTCATCTTACCCCATCGTTTGTTAAAATCTAGTAAGAAATCCATAATATACCCAACATACCATACGCCATTGCTTCATCCAATGTTTAAACCTAAGCTCGGATAATTAATTACATAAGGTGTAGTGCTTTACCAAATCATATAAAAGCTATACTAACCTAGATTAAACATATGTTTACAAGTTGTCTAATTAGCTATTTAACAAATAGTGCTACGTTTTCCACAATCACATATATTTACATGTCACACAATATTCTAAAGAATCAAATCGCATATAGTTCTAATAAAGCGGTATTTGTTACATTATGATCAAAGGATACTATATTCTTTAGGATATGTTAAACATTCTTGAAAAATTACCAAACATGCATTTGTATCCATCAACATATCGAAACATGCGTGCATATCAATCACTTTACATTTGCGGTTCATGGTTAAAAACAAAAACAATGTGTAACATTACACGATGATGCGGTTGTTGTGTTGAAGAAGATAGACTTGAATATTTTGCTTTGACTATGTGATTAAGTGTAGCCGTAATATGTCACGGTTCTCAAAGCGCAATGATTACTATTAATTAAGGAAGGATTTTTGTTTTATTTTTTAGCTTGTATTATAGGAGCATTGCATATATACCACTAAAACTCAAAAGTTTCATATTTCTCCATAATACAATTTTTAATGCATGATGTACAATGCAACTTAAGCATGTTTTGGGTATATATGCAAATATGTAAATTTTACACAACAATTACGTACCAAAGCGGTACATTTGAAAAAGTACATAACTATTTTATGACCTAAACCCTTGATTAAATACATACAAAATATTTGGTAGAATCACCTTAAAATTAAGTACCTTAACATACAAATAAATAATATTACATTAACATACACGATATCGTAACTTCTCGCAAATAAATACATATGTCGAATACAATATTGGTTAATCGAATATACAATGTAGCTATTGAATCACTTGCCGGTGCATCAACGTTTGCAATGTTTTTGTACGATGTTTCCGTCCTTGAATGTCACGTTCTTTGTGATGATAAAAACTGTGGAATCAAGTAACAAAAAAGTTATACGTTGTAATAAAGTATATAATTGTAGGTACTTTTAAATAAGAAACATACTATTCAATAACTTAGCACTACCGGTATTAACTTAGCAGCGGTATTAACTTAGCAGCGGTATTAACTTCTTCCACCCATTCTTATTCGATGTCAAATTCCGGCCCATTCTACTACGACTATATACACGGATGCTTAACATCTTGAGCCAATCATGATTCATTGGGACGGGTGTATGATAGGGACCAATGATTATATATAGCTTCTAATGAAACTATATATACACGTGGCGCCAACGGACGCCTTGACCACAATGAAACATGATTGACACGAAGAAATTTACCAACTTCATTAAAGTACAAGGTTGTGATAATATTATGCATATAAAATAAAGCGGTCACAAACATGCGACATAATCGTCTATACATTGCTATAAACCAGGTCAAGATATGGGCAATCTCAAGTTTAAAACTACCCGTCATAATTGATCAAAGCGTTGATGGTCATGGTAAGCAACACACCTCTATCAAAGTAAGACACCTATGTTATAAGCAAGCAAGTGGAGCGACTTAGTACTTTGGCGTCCACTCGAAATCCCATTGCCATGTCTATGAAATGGTGCAAAGATTTGCACCAAACCTATTGCTATAGCGGTGACATAGGAATGGGTTTCGAGGAAGCTCAAAGTACCAAAGGTGTCGAATAAATAATTATCGATTCTACAAAAGTTAATTTTACAGAGATGAAAAGACAAAAAGCCTATCCGGTGATGAAAAGACTTTTAAGTGCAATGGTTAAAATTTTAATGTTGAAACTAGGGAATAAGATCTTGTATCTGAGCAACCCATCTACCATACGGTCAAAAAAAAATTGACTCATTTTTGCACATAATAGTGAGGCTCGGATCTGTATAAATCAATAGTTTCAAAACATCGATATCACATCATTTGCATGATTTAATAAGATACTTGTCATCACGACCTCATACACACCGACACCTCATAATTATAGTTTTGCTAGATTGTTAAAAAAGTTAAGGAACAATATGATATAGTTGCGGATTCAAGCGGAAGTTGAACATACCAATGTGGCGCGTTACTTTGTAGATGTGTATGGAATTTAAACTTAGTGAACCCTTACGAATCCCCTACGGTACCTTTTGTCGTTTCAACTCCCTTTGAGCAAAGGCACGCGCAGGCGATTTGCTGGATTGTTGAAAAACAAAGGCAGCTGTTTGGGAATTTAGAATGGGTAACTATCTTGAAATTCCTACTCATCTACAAAGTAACGTAACGCCACCTTGTACGTTCAACTTCCGCTGAATCGCAACTATATCATATTGATCCTTAACTTTAAACAATCTAGCAAAAGTCTATAACAAGTATATCGAGACTCATATAAACTTCCAAGCGGGTGTGCGGTGTGATATGCATTAGCAAGGCTCGGATCGTGAAAAGGATGGATAAACACGGAACATCGAGGATATAACCGCCATGGCTGCAAAATAATGTAATAAAATTGCCATGCCAACATACGGTAAATCACATCATTTGCATATCAAATAAGATAATCGTCATCACAGCCTTTTGCATATCACAAATAAACACATGTGGCCCAAAATAAACCAACTCCCTTTGATCAAAGGCCTGCACCAGGCGATTTGGTAGATTGTTGAAAAAACAAAAGTAACAATATGATATAGTTGCGGATTCAAAAGGAAGTTGAACATACCTCTATCACATCATCTGATTGATTTATTAAGATATATCATCACAGCCTCTATCAAAGTAAGACACTTATGAACAAAATAGAGTTTATACATGCAAAGGAAATGGTCAAAAAAGTTAAATGTCAATATGTTATAAGCAAGCAAGTGGAGCGACTTAGTACTTTGAGCGTCCACTCGAAATCCCATTGCCATGTCTACGAAATGGTCGCAAAGATTTGCACCAAACTGTTGCTATGGCGGTGACATAGGAATGGGTTTTCGAGGAAGCTCAAAGTACCAAGTGTAAATAATTATCGATTCTACGAAAGTGTATGTGTTGAATGGGATAATGAAGGAGTGTGGCTGCCATGAACAATACACACTATATCATTATCGCAATCAACACACCTCATAAAAAGAAACACAATCAAACCCTTTACGAGATCCCTCTTGGTCCTTTTGTCGTTTCAACTCCTTTGTGCAATTTACGCACCGGGCAAATTGCTAGATTGTTGAAAAACAAAAGGCAGTATGGGAACTCGAAAGGGTTGATGTATTAAGATCATAAAAAGTGTTTTCCTAAAAAGAAGCATAGTTAACCCTTACGAGTCCCCATACATTAACATTTAACTATGCTTTTATATTTACTAAGCGCATACCTTATTGACTATTATGCGATCGAACAACAACAACAACAACAAACAAAAGGCAATAGCGTAGTGCGAAAGGATAGAAAGCATACGACAAAACCAAAAGGCAATAGCGTAGTAAAAGAAAGCAAGCAAACAAGCAAGCACAGGCATACGGGAAAAAGAAACACGCACAAGCGGGCCGTAATCGCCAATAGCAAAGCGCAGCGGACATAAAACCAAAAGCCGAGCACACCAAAAGCGAGGCCAACCTAAGGGAGCAACAACGAACAACGCAAACCACGCACGGGGCCTAAGACTACGGCAAAACAAAACACGCAAGGAGGCAAAGGGACACCTAAAACCCAACCTAGCACCACTACCCGCAAATCTCATTCTTGGCGTCTACTAATCTCATTCTTCGTGTCTCATTCTTCACGTACCCATCTCGCATGTATAACACGTAATCGTTATTACCTCAACTAATGATCCATAAATCATCAAACAACTACTTTTCCTATGCAAATGACTAATACCACGACTAACATCCTAAACTAACATAACACAATATCATCTATAAATCAATAAACATCCTAAACTAACAAACTAGCATTAAATTATAACATTTATACGAGATATTAGGCTCGATAGGAAGAGAATCAAGCCCTTTATAATAGCCCTCAAGAGTATTTCATTGACTAACATTTATTTTCATTGATTTTGCGTTTGATTGAAAACCCTAAATCGCTATTAATTATAATCTAGCGTGTGTTTTGACCGAGTGTAAGAGAGATAAATGTGTGAAATCTTGAAAGTCAAACACACACTACTTGACCATTTTCTAATAAAAGTAAATAAATAAATAAAACTAACTTATTTCTTCAAGTTAATAAAGCATTAAAACCTAAAATTAACCATTGTCTTGATCATTGATCATTGATCATTTACATATAGTTACTTATATAAACAAAGTAGCGATTAATAGCAAGCATCCATACAACCATCAACTATACATCATCAAAACACAAAAAAACTTCCAAAGCTTCCTATGCTCCATCTTGGACTCATCGACTTCATCCAAATCTTCCAAGAACTCCTCCTTCTCCGGCAGACTACGACGACATAGCACCAAAAGGCGAGCCAACAAATCAATCTTCCTTGATCCTTCAATTGTATCTCACGAAGGCATACTCACCGATTCTTTGCATGACATTGAAACGAGTAAACAATCCACCGACCTCATCGATTATACATTCTTTTTTGTAACAGATTTCCTCGAATCTTGCTCTCTTCTCCCATCCGCTCGATCAACTTTTCTCCTCTGCTATGTCTTGCAATATCAACAACACGAAAGCATCGCCGAGCTTGCGGATTCGATGGCGGCTTTCATTTCATCGATATTAGGTGTGGAAGACATTTTGTGTGTTTAGGTGTAAAATTATTGATAGTTGTGTGTTTAGAGTAAAATGATTGATACTTGTGTGTTGATTTTATGGTTAGGTAAGTATACATAATTACAATGTACCTCACAATTTGCACAAATAATCACAAAAAACACTTAAGAGGCATCGGAAAATTTATTTTGGGTGTTCTGTAGCCCTTCATATTCTTCCATGCATAAATGTGATATGCAATAGTTCAAGAAAAAGAAAAGAAAAAGTGATATGCGGGAGGAGTATTTAGGAAGATATCTAATATTGCAATTTAAACCCTTCATTTTTCATTGGATCTAAACCAGCCCCTATATACTAGGGGTGTTCACGGGCGGTTCGGCTCGATTCGTTTAGAATTTTAACTATCCATCACGGGCGGGTAGTTCATTCTACTATCAAAACCGAACCGTACTAGGCGGGTAACCGGACATGCGGGTATCCGAAATGGCGGTTACCGCGGTTCGGGTCACGGTTAACCATTCAAAAAATTAATCGAATCGAATCGGGCGAACAATAACATAAATTATAACGTAATATGTCATTTTAGTAAAATTAAATAACACTAAAGATATTAGAATAATAGTAATGTTGTTGTGTCATAATAGCAACATTCAAATTACCATATCTAACAAAATAAGTAATACTACTTATTTGGCGTTTATAGATTACGATCACATTAATGATATGTAAAATGCATTATGAACCGTGATAAGCGGGTTTTTCGGTTCGGGTTTTCTCGATTTGATTTCTTGGTTATCGGTTTTAGCGGTTATCGGTTTGCTCAAATTCTTAAAATTTATGTCAAGCGCAATACATCGACCAAAATCAAAGTTAGTCATCTTTACAATGTAGCACATTGACAAAAATCAAAGTTAGTCATCACTACAACTTTGGCAAACAATGAATTCGGTGGTTATTAATTTGCGAACCATGCAAATTTGCATAACAAAACCACGTAAACATTACCCGACAAGGTTACAACAACATTACGCAACAAAATTGCGACACAATAGGATCTTGACACATGATAACATCAATTGCAATACCTTACATGTAACTACTTGCATACAATATTACGTAAATTGCGACACAATAGGATGCTCACACATATGTTTAGCCATACTATATGAGTTAGGGGTTGTTTACTTTTTGAAAACTTTTTCGCCCGTGTATACGTTTATACACACATTCATACGTTTATACACGTTTTTATGCATTTTAATCGTTTTAAATGCGTCTTTGTCCCCTTTGTCTGCTTTTTATCGTTTCGGTTTTGTTTACGAGTTTTTCGTCCGTGTTTACGTTTCGCTAGTTTTTCATGTTTCCGTCCGTTTGAATAAGTTTTAGTCATTTTACATACTAACGTACATTTTCAAACGTTTCATACATTTTCATATGTTTTACATATGTTTTCGTCCGTTTTCGTCCGATTTACCCGTTCTCATCCGTTTTACCCATTTCGTATGTTTATAAGAATTTTCAACCGTTTTCAAAGGTTTTCTTACACTTTTACAGTTAAATGCGTTTATACAAGTTTTAAATGCATTTTAATACGTTTTGGTCCGTTTTCTTACGTCTTTGTCCCTTTTAATCGGTTTTATCGTTCCGTTTTGTTTACTAGTTTTAAATACGTGTTTGCACGTTTTATTTGGTTTTTAATCTTTTAATCCGTTTGTATAACTTTTTACACATTCGGCCGATTAAATTTGTTTTGCGTTTTCGTCCCATTTACCCGTTTTCATTCGTTTTACCCATTTCGTATGTTTTAACAATTTTCAACCGTTTTCAAAGGTTTTCTTACACTTTTACAGTTAAATGCGTTTAAACACGTTTTCTTACATTTTAATACGTTATGGTCCGTTTTCTTACGTCTTTGTCCCTTTTAATCGGTTTTTTTATCGTTCGCGTTTTGTTTCTTGGTTTTAAATACGTGTTTTTGCGTTTTATTTGGTTTTCATCTTTTAATCCGTTTGTATAACTTTTTACACACATTCGGCCGATTGCATTTGTTTTGCGTTTTCGTCCCATTTACCCGTTTTCATTCGTTTTACCCATTTTCGTATGTTTTAACAATTTTTCAACCGTTTTCAAAGGTTTTCTTACACTTTTACAGCATTAAATGCGTTTAAACACGTTTTCTTGTTTTAATACGTTATGGTCCGTTTTCTTACGTCTTTGTCCCTTTTAATCGGTTTTATCGTTCCGTTTTGTTTGAGGTTTTCGTCCGTGTTTTTGCGTTTTAGTTGGTTTTTCATCTTTTAGTCCGTTTGTATAACTTTTTACACACATTCGGCCGATTTAATTTGTTTTGCGTTTCGTCCCATTTACCCGTTTTCATTCGTTTTACCCATTTTCGTATGATTTTAAAATTTTGTGTCAACTCGAAGCGAACTTAATTATCCATTTTCGGTTTAAAACCATATGTGTCAACCCAATAATCAAGCTTAATTTGGGTCAACCCGAAGCGAACTTAATTCATAATCGGTTTTCGGTTCGCTTTGGTTTAATTATAGTTCGGTTCGTTTCGGTTTCGTGTTGACAAAATAAAAATATAATGATTTAACGAAACAAAACCCGATAACCGAGCGGATCAACACCCTAATTTATAGTCATAGTTTAAAGAAGGAGGACTTAGTTTGCCGTTTTAAACATTAGGTCCTTAGAGATTGGTGGATCTTAGGGATGACGGGGAGGCTGCGAGGTCTAAGCTGCGGGGTTGAATGATCTCATTACTCAATCTTAGGAGGAAATCGATACCAAGGAAGAACAAATTCGAGCGATGAATGGTTGAAGGGTTTCGCTATGGAATGGGATGTTTTCTTTGCTCTAGTGTCATCTGTTTATGTCTAATGTCTAATGTCTAATGTCTTGGTTTAATGGGATGGTATGTAGATATATTAACAATGGAATATGTATGGATCTTTTGATGGTTTATCCATACGAATGCTAATTATGTTTGTTAATATAAGTAATGTGTTTGCTAGTTTGTTTCATCTTTTTTTCATGTTGTTTTGAATTTAGGAATTGGTTGTGGTGTTAAAGTTCATATTCGCACTAGTATAATGTATTATTGTAGGATTAGGATGTTCAATTTTTAGATTGTTGTCAATTTTTTATGGTGATTATGAAGTTTAGAGCTGGGCGTTTGTTCATGACAATTATTTTTGATTGAACCACTATATTGGGTGTTTTGTTGTTGTTTACGCTTTAAGTTAATTGCATTTACATGTTTTCTTGATTTTTTGACTACTTGAGGATGTTAGAGCTTATCTAATTGCTTATAAATAGCTTATTTATAGCCTTAAAGTAAGGTCTTAGGGTCATTTGATGTATCGCCAGTTCTTGGTTTGATTTGCCTATTTTGTGCTTAATTGTTTATCTGGGCTGCTTATTAGTTATAGTTGCTTAATTAGTTGCTTTAAGTCCATTTTAGCTTTTGATTGTTCATTTGTATGCGCCATGTGGTGATTTTAGTGTATCTGCAGATTATATGTGTTTTGACACGGTGGTTTGAAGTAATATGAGTGTTTGGGATGTGGGTAAGCACCATTTCATCGGGGTGTTTTGGTTTAAAAATTGTTTGATTTGGAGCCACATTTTAAAATTATCAAATTTGGAGCCAAATTTTAGCCAAAATTTTAAAATTACTTTGGAAATTATGGTTTCCTTAATTGAAAAGCGCCCATCATTAGCCTATTTTACTCCAATAAATCGACCTTCAAGCAAAACAACGAACTTCAATTTTACACCATTATTTACCAATTAAGTTTACTAATTTTCTTTAACATATTACTTGACGAATCATGTCAACGCAAATCACTTATCCGGATGATTTGGTTTATTACGATCGTGAAATTGAAAACACTTTAGAATATGAATCGAGGCGTATTCGGATGAGGGTGAGGATCTTGGAAACAACCATTCAAATGCGAATGTTGTTAAGAGGGCATAACTAGGTTAGCTAAGTTTCGCGAGGAATATGGAAAAGCAGACGGAATAAAGGTCGGTGTAACCTTGATGCCTTTGGATAGGTTATCGAGGAAAAAAGAGCATTGTTTTCAAGTTTTTGGGTGATTTGGTTCGTGAGCATATAGGTGTCGAGATTCTAACACGGAGGAAGGTTGATTCGAAGCAAGAGATAAAATGTGGGATGAAATCACGGTACACATATACTTTTTTAACTAGTAGTGGCTTGGGCATCGTAGATACAAGGTGTTAATAAGTTTATCTCTGCATTTACGGTATGTGCAACTAATTAACAACAATTTGTTAATCTTTGCGTGATATTTTGATGTTGACTTGACGGTCGAAGGCGATAATGAATCGTCTTGGTCAACTTCTAAGGAATTTCGAATGAAATTGATACAAAACTACATATTGCCCAACCAAAATACCCTTTCAAAACTAAATGAAGTCCGGCAAAGTATAGTGCAATTATAAAAGCCGAAGATTGGGTTAATTTTGTAAACTACACGACCAATGAGGAATACAAGGTGTTAATTATTCATTTTATTCAAGTTCAAATATCTTTCACCTTTTCATATGTTTCCATATGTATTAGTTGTATACTATCGGCATTACTACATCTAAGCGCCGTATGATTTTGTGTTGCAAGGTGAGATCGACAAAAGCTAAAGTGTCGCGTTCCAAGTCATTTATGATCATACAATGGGACGAGGTGGATACGCCGTGTGATAGAAAAAATGGTAACGATAAACATTTGCACATTTACATTTGCATTTAATAGCATCATAGTTTCGTTTATATTCGTTTATCTTACATTTGTATGTATTTGATGTGTATAAGATCGAGAGTAAAGAAATTGAACGGATGAAGAACCACCGCGTGGTGCTGTTGTGGTTGAAAGGAAGGGTGAAAAAGGCGGAGAATATCACGATGAAGATATCGGATCGGTGGGAGAAAAATTTGTAAGTTTGTTGCAAATTTTATTATTATGTTTGTTTAGTTATAAGTTAATCACTCTTGTATTACTTAAAGCTGTTAGTTATAAGTTAATACGGTGTAGTGTTTTAGTTAATACTTTTAGTTAATATTGCTCTTGTATTACTTAAAAGCGTTATTTATAAGTTAATCTTGGTAGAATTAAATAACCTATTTCCCATATTGTGTGTGCGAGAAAAAAGCGGACGACAAGATCAAACAAGGAATCTTGAAGCTTGATCATGGCGATGCCATGACAGTTGTATTAGGTAAGGAAAAGGGAGGATATGCGAGAGGGTGGGAGGTGGAGTAACCTACAAGAGGTATTTTGATGCGCCTCGAATCGACAAGCATCGATGAAAGAGTGGTGTTACTTCAAAGTGAACTTGCGATGAGGCGCCAACGTCAAGAAAAAGAGGCGTGTCTGAGTTTGATGAAACAATTGGGCTGCACAAAGGCGATTGCGATCAACTTCAACTCCATTGACGAAGCGGAAGTAAGACATAAGAAATTAACATTCCATCTTTTTTACCCTTTTAAATCTTGCTTGATCTTCTTAAACAATTTATATTTGGTGTCTCCGGTGAACATTAATCTTTTAAATAGCGGTCTTGATGAGGATCTGCGGAACACGTGTTCTTTGGGCGTGAGAAAGTTGCGAGCATTGAGAAGTCTAATGGACTTGCAACTTTGAAAAGGAAATTCAAATAAGTGTAAGTAATAAATCACCCCACAGGATTTTTGAATTCTACATACATTATTTATTTACCGTGTATTATACATATAGGAAGCTGTTAATCATCGCACCTAAGAAATCGACTAGATCAAAGCGAAAGGATTCTTCACGTCAACTTTACGGATCACAAGAGCGAGTCTCCATTAACAGTACTACCACAAGTATGTATTTAAACATTTTCATATGTTCTTTAGTTTAATTAAAATTAATTCTCGATACATATATACATGCAACAAATTATCTTTTAGGTAATTAAGTGCGGTGTGGCATAAAGAAATCAACTATTATTGCGGAGGTGCAGTGTACAAAGCGATGGAAAACAAATGCTTCATAACAAACCACTCCCAAAGGATTGCTCTGAGTATCTATTGAAAAATCTTTAGTGGATGCGGCGTGCATACGGATGTAGGAAATAACGGTCTCAAAGCAGTTAAGGATGCACGAGGTGGTTTTATGCATGGCCAAAGGATCAAGTGGTTTCGATGAAAAGGTACATAGATGCATGTGTTTTATAAACCTACATATATCATTCTTCATATTTTATTCGGTGTTTGATACCCGGCTTTTGTTTCCTCTGGTAACACCACCAAGTACCATAAAGCGATTGGTGAGAACAGCGCACCTAAATTAAATCTGAGCGCTTCGTCTCTAGTCATACCATGCAAAGGAAGCTAAGAAGATCAAGAGTCGAAGTCGTTAAATTATTGAGAATTTTATTATATACGACATTACAATTTTATATACATTCCAATTTTATTGTATTTGAATATATTTTGAATATATTTTTATATATTAGAATTTGTTTTGATATATATTGATTTCTTATATGTGACTAAAAGATTCATATAGTCACAATTATTAACACTTTTGGTCACAGTTTGCTTAATTCGATGCGTGACTAAATGTTAGAAAGCGCCACACAAACATAAAATTAATGTGGCCATTGGATGAGCAATAGTCACACAAAACACACATTTCTTCACTTAAAACACCATATGGTCACACTTATTAACACTTTTGGCCACTTTATGCTTAATTTGTATGTGACTAAATACCCAAAAGAAACATGCTTTGTGTGACTAAATGTTAGAAAAGGCCACACAAACATAAAATTCATGTGGCCATTGGATGATCAATAGTCACACAAAACACACATTTCTTCACTTAAAACACCATATGGTCACACTTATTAACACTTTTAGCCACTTTATGGTTAATTGCATGTGACTAAATACCCAAAAGAAACATGCTTTGCGTGACTAAATGTTAGAAAAGGCCACACAAACATAAAATTCATGTGGCCATTGGATGAGCAATAGTCACACAAAACACACATTTCTTCACTTAAAACACCATATGGTCACACTTATTAACACTTTTGGCCACTTTATGATTAATTGGATGTGACTAAATACCAAAAAAAGCGTGCTTTGTGTGACTAAATGTTAGAAAAGGCCACACAAACATAAAATTCATGTGGCCATTGGATGATCAATAGTCACACAAAACACACATTTCTTCACTTGAAACACCATATGGTCACACTTATTAACACTTTTGGCCACTTTATGATTAATTGAATGTGACTAAATACCCAAAGAAACATGCTTTGTGTGACTAAATGTTAGAAAAGGCCACACAAACATAAAATTCAAGTGGCCATTGGATGATCAATAGTCACACAAAACACACATTTCTTCACTTAAAACACCATATGGTCACACTTATTAACACTTTTAGCCACTTTATGGTTAATTGCATGTGACTAAATACCCAAAAGAAACATGCTTTGTGTGACTAAATGTTAGAAAAGGCCACACAAACATAAATTTCATGTGGCCATTGGATGAGCAATAGTCACACAAAACACACATTTCTTCACTTAAAACACCATATGGTCACACTTATTAACACTTTTGGCCACTTTATGATTAATTGGATGTGACTAAATACCCAAAAGAAACGTGCTTTGTGTGACTAAATGTTAGAAAAGGCCACACAAACATAAAATTCAAGTGGCCATTGGATGATCAATAGTCACACAAAACACACATTTCTTCACTTAAAACACCATATGGTCACACTTATTAACACTTTTAGCCACTTTATGGTTAATTGTATGTGACTAAATACCCAAAACAAACATGATTTGTGTGACTAAATGTTAGAAAAGGCCACACAAACATAAAATTCATGTGGCCATTGGATGATCAATAGTCACACAAAAGACACATTTCTTCACTTTCAACACCATATGGTCACACTTATTAACATTTTTAGCCACTTTATGATTTATTGTATGTGACTAAATACCCAAAAGAAACATGCTTTGTGTGACTAAATGTTACAAAAGGCCACACAAACATAAATTTAATGTGGCCATTGGATGATCAATAGTCACACAAAACACACATTTCTTCACTTTAACACCATATGGTCACACTTATTAACACTTTTTGCCACTTTATGATTAATTGTATGTGACTAAATACACAAAACAAACATGCTTTGTGTGACTAAATGTTACAAAAGGCCACACAAACATAAAATTCAAGTGGCCATTGGATGATCAATAGTCACACAAAATACATATTTCTTCACCTTAAACAACATATGGTCACACTTATTAACACTTTTGGCCACTTTATGCTTAATTGTATGTGACTAAATACCCAAAAGAAACATGCTGCGTGACTATCGATGTTTATGGTCACGAATACGGATTAATCCTACAAAATTTGTACCTAATTAGTCACACATGTTACGGTTTTGGTTACTCTTTTGCAATAGAGACTAAAAAAAAGTCAAACACGTGACCATAGAGTACCTATGGTCGCGGCACCTTTAGTCACACACGGCCGAAAAATCATGTGTGACTATATGTATATCGTCACACATATTCGATGTGGCCAAATCCACTTTTTGTTCTAGTGAAGAGTGACGGCTACACTCGATATAATGATGGCTTCACGAAGAATTTTCACCAAATTGTAGATTTTCTCGTTCCGGTCACGTGGGCTTTTGAATCACCTAAATTCGAGTTCAGATGCAAAAGTTATTGCCAAAAAAGATGTCGGCTACTTCATGCGCATGTTGTGATAGTCTTGACCAGCTTGTGACTGCTTCGCTTTGTAGTTGTAACGTCGTCTGGGTTGCTTGTGATGTCTTCGTGGAAAACCTCTGAAGTGTCTGGTTTAGAAAGATAGAGTGACGGCCATGTTGAGATACACTTGACGCCGACACTTGTTAAGACCACAAAAAATTCTGAGCCGTCGCTTGAGAGTTTTTTGGAACACCTTGTAGGCGACGGCGTCGCCCTTTTAGTTGGGACACCGTCAGGCTTCAGAAATTGCTTTGTTTTTTTGACTTTGTCGTTTTCTTCATGTTTTCGCTCCTTTTCGTCCAAAAATGCTTGATTCCAGCATTTTGCTTCCAAAAGACCTAAAATGTTAAAAGCAACGATTTTGAGTAGTAACGGATATAACATGTGTCGATTTAGGGCTTAAATAACCCCCTAAAAACGTATGTTTTAAATCCTTATCACCCAACTATTGAGCATTTTCAGTCCGTCAAAAGAATCTTCGGTATGTCAAAGGCACAATCCCATTTGGTCTCACATTTAGCCAGCCACACACAAACACAATCACCAGCTATTCTGATGTTGGCTCGTTGTCTAGATACATGTCGCTCTACCTATGGCTATTCGATCCATCTAGGCGGCAATCTTGTGTCTTTGAGTGCCAAATAGCAACCAACTTTCTCCCGCCTTAGTTGTGAATCTGAATATCGGGCAATGGCAAATACCGCTGCCGAGATTGTATAGATCACTCAACTTCTACGGAATTACATGCATTACCTCCGATCGCCCACTCTCTTGCGTGACAATAAGAGTGCCTTGCTCATAACTCGAATTCGGTATCTCATAAGCGTGCAAAACACATTGATCTCGACTATCATTTTATTCGTGAACTTGTAAACTCTGGAAAACTGTATGCAAAGTTTATTCCAACCAATCTTCAGGTGGCAGATATTTTCACCAAAAGTCTTTCGTGCTTTCAGTTTGAAACCTTTCGCACAATGCTACGTCTTGGACAACTACTATTTCGATTGAAGGGGGTACTAACGGATAACTACAACATTAATTGTATTTATTTGTATCTATTTTTTCCCTTAATCATAAGAGTGATATTTGTAAATATAGTTATATTATCTCTTTAGTACATCTACTATGACGAACATATTAAAAGGTTTATAAAATTGCCACCTCTTATAATGTCATTAATTCATAAAACTTTTCATATTATGAATCTATTCCTACTATAGAATAAAGCTTTTGAGGTTTATAAATTGTTCCAACATCATAATACATTTTTTACTACTCTCCAAAATTCTAGACATCTTCATGCTATCTAGGCATGAAATAGTTTCTCACTATGTTACAAAAATTCTTAAACCTCTGCATAAGTTTTATGACATATTCTTAAACATCAACGGTGGATACTCTTATAAACAGATTCTCACCCCTTTGTTTCATGAGGTCATTTGAATAACAGCATTATTCAAATGCATGATACAGTAGGAAGTAACAAATTTAAACCAACTATAACTTTGACGATTTTATGTAGCATAAAATCACTTACAATAATACAAAATGCATGATATAACTCGCATTCAAACAATTATCAAGTTCACACTCTTCCGTTTCACTCCCTTCCACATATTTCTTTATATTGAATTTTCGAACATACATTTCACGTTTGGTTATAACAGCTAATCACCTCAAACTACACTAGTGCATGTGTATATATGTGACCTTAGGCCACACAACAACTCCATACATCGTTCTAAATATCTTCAACATAATCACCATGTCTTACTCATCTGCCAAGCCCGACATAGATGAAGATGGATGGGTCGAAAGCGTGCGTAGATCAATCTGCGAAGAAGAAAATGAAGAACTTGGCAATATTCCCGTTTCTATATTCACTGTCCCTAAAGTACTTCTGGCCACCAATCCCGAATCTTATATACCACAACAAGTTGCATTAGGCCCGTTCCACCATTGGCGCCCCGAGGTCTACGACATGCAAAGGTATAAGCTTGCAGCCGCGCGAAGAACCCAAAAGCACATGAATGTTAGTTTCGATCGTATAGTTGAAATAATGAAGAAAAAAGACGAGATGCGAATCCGTGCATGTTACCATAAGCTTATTGATATGTCTGGTGACGCATTGATCTGGATGATGGCTGTTGACATGGCGTTTTTGCTTGAATTCCTTCTGGTGTATTCTATGAAAGAAGAAGGTCGAGTTCTTACGAAAGTGAATTCCTCGATGTCGCATTTAGTAGATGCTTCAGGGAAGAAACTATCACATATGACGATTTTACGTGATTTAATTATGGTGGAGAACCAGATTCCGCTGTTTTTGGTCAGAACGATGTTGGAGCATCAATATAGCGATACTAACAAGTCCGCAGATGAGACTTTGAAGTCGATGTTGATGGGTTTGTACCGTGAGCTCTCACCGTTTCAAGAAGTAGAGCTGCCGGATGTTTCTGTCGACGACTGCAATCACCTTCTCGATTTTCTATACCACATGACTGTGCCAGATATCAAAAAACTTCACGCCGAAGAAACCAATATTGAGATCGATTACGAAGGTATTAATACGTATAAGATTTGATTTTATAACCTAAATGTGTAGAATAATGAAAACTTCATAGTGAATAATGTCTTATCGTACGTATGAAAACTTCATACGATAAAGCCAAACCACACGTACCTACATATACTAATCAGCAAACACAATATACAAATTATAATTTGAACTATTGCATGTATATTGGAGTGATTATTATTTATTGTGATAGACTTAAGAGCATAAGGGTGGTGAAGAGCTTTGGCTCTTCATTTAAGCCTCATCGGTGTCACGTCATTTCAACACTCGCATTTTAAAATATCTTATCACTCATAACAAGTTTCAACAAGCCATTCAGGGATCAACCCTAATTTTATTTTCTTTTTCGATTTCCAAACAAATTAAATTTCACTCATTAAAATAAAATTATAATACTGAAACAAACAAATAATATTAAAAAATAACAATAACAAAAACATATGAAAAAAACGCACTAAAAATAAAAACATACGAAAATTAGAAAACACATGAAACTTAAGAAATACAATATTGCCCGATTAATTTTTATTATATTTTGCTATTATTTCTTCTTGTTTCTTTCAAATGAGAGCGGCTTTGCATTCTGAAAACGTTTCGGGATCAAGCATGAGAAACTCCAACTCTTTACACTCCAGTATCCCCAATTCTTTCTATTTCTTCGCCTCATACGCGGATGTGGTTGCTGCAACTTTGCGTCTATAATCGAAAGAAAAAGATCCGTCTGAGACTCGGATCGACTTCCCGGCCGACGTCTCCACCAACTTGGCTTTTTTTCGGGTCAAGGTTTGCTTGCGGGTCGAGGTCTCGGATCAAGGCCGAATAGTCCGGCGAGATTATTCAGATCAATCAGCTCTGTCGCGTTCAATTTGGGGTATTTTTTCAAAACATGCCACGGGTGAACTAGAGTAAACTTTTTCCCATCAAAGTGTTGACTAAAATTTGTTTTTGCATTCTCGATATCATCATGTGTTTTTGGTTGAGAAGTTTGTGAATTTTTTTAAAAAATTGTGTGCCATTTATTGAGTGTGTAAAAAAGGGTTTAACTACTCAACGTATTTTAATTGCACATTAAATTCTAAATTTTGTTAAAATGCATTTTATAAAATTTATATGGTTTCTGAGCACTCTAGTGTTAACTACTCCACATATTTTAATTGCACATTAAATTATGAATTGCATTGATGTATAGGGAGTCAATTTCTACTTTGCGCTTGTTTTTTAAAACTTGGAAAAAATTATATTTGTTTAAAGAGTTAATTCCTACTTTGTGCTTGTTTTTTAAAATTTGGACATAAGGGTACTGGCAACCATGCCAAAGCCTTTTTTTCATGCCTAATCACCCATCAATAATATCCTTCCATCTCATCTCATACCAATCTCATACCTAACAATAGATTTTTAGTGGCAACCATGCTTAACCCATACCTCAACTATTATTTTTTTTAAACCATGCAACAGCTACCTCATTTAATGTCTAACGTTCATATTTGTTTCTTTTCTTGCCCATGTAGATTCGGAAATCTTTGCCGATTTCACAACCCAAGCTTCCATGCCGCGTGATGCCGAAAAGGAGGCAGCACTCATGCCGCTCGGCATGCTCCAAACCGAAGGGCAAACCGAGGGTGTTGCCAGTACCCTAACTATGCTTGTTTTTGTATATATTGTTTCAATTTATGTTTTTCATTTAAATAGAAAAATCCCTTCCAAACACTACAACAAAAGTGGCTTTTTAGGACCCTTTGTGTGGGACGGTATGATAATGGAGTCCTAAAAAACTGTTTAATAGGACATATGAGCGTTTAGGGTCCTTTTTAAATATTTGCTACTTAGGCGATGTCCTAAAAGGTATATAATAGGATGGTCGATGATTTGGGGTCCTATTATCATATAACTTAATATGACATTTAAAATATGGGTCCTAATAAATTACCTTTATAAGGCGTTTATTCATTATGGTTGTATTATAATAAACCATAATATGACACTGAGTTTTGAGTCATAAGACATCGTTAGTTAAAACGCTTATTCACAAAAAGTTTTATTATAGCAAAATTTAATAGGACCTTTGACACGTGGGTATTATAACGTTAACCTTTATAGGACGCTTATGTACAATGGTTTTATAACATCATTTTTTAAACGATTATTTGCAAAAGTTTTATTATAACAAAACTTAATAGGACCCTTAAAGGATGCATATTAATTATGGTTTTATTACAATACACCATAATAGGACACTTGATATATAAGTCATAAAACATTAATTATTTAAAACGCTTATTCGCAAACGTATTATTAAAACATAACTTAATATGATGATTGACACTTGGGTCCCATAGATTGATACACCATCATAAGACACTTGATATTTGAGTCATAAAACATCGGTTTTATGGAACACTTATTCGCAAACGCGTTTTTTACAAGAAAAGTGAATAGGACCCTTGACAATAGCGTCTTATAACGTTAACCTTTATATAACGCTTATTCATAATGGTTTGTTTATGATACACCACAATATGGCACATCTTTTAGAGTCGTAAAACATCCGCTTTTATAACGCTTATTCGCTTTTATAGAACGCTTAATTGCAAAAGTTTTATTTGAACAAAAATTACAGTGACCCTTGACAACTGTGTCTTTTAACATTAACCTTTATAGTACGCTTATTTGTTGTGGTTTTTATCCCACGCCATAATAGAACACCGATGAGTGCTTATTCACTCATCGTTTTACCCATCTATGACCACAAAAGCGACTAAAACACCCAAATATGTTAAAAATATCCTCGGAGTGTGTTTTATGTCTTTCGGTACAAAAGGATTGAAAAGCGTAACAAAACGAGCAAAACAAGCGAAATCGGACAAAAGTGCGTTGCAGACAGAGCCGGGACTGGATTTTCGACATTTTGAGCTCGGTCGTGTTTTTGGAGTGAGATTGGGAAAACAAACCCGAAACCAAGCCCTCAACCCAAAATTCCATTTTACCCTTTACCCGAAACTTACCGCTTTACCTTTAAAATTAATTTTATCTAAAACCAATTTTTATTTTATTTTTAAACCAACTTTTCTATTAAAACAATTTAAAAAAAAAAACACAAAACGCTTTTTTTTTGAAAAACCTTAAAACCCTTTTAATATAAACTTACTTTTTAAAACCAACCCATTTAAAAAAAGCTCCAAAACAACCCTTTTAGTAGCTTATTTAGGCCCTTTTAAATTGCTTTTTTGCCTGTTAAGTAATCACATCAATGACCCATAGGTTCACTTACCCTTCTTTTTGACTTATTAATAAGTCATTAGAGGGTCCACATTACTCCCATTCAAGTATTTTTAGGAACCTTGTAATCGCTAATTTAATGTCCTTGGCTTATTTTTTAGTTTAGAGGTGTTTTGGTGGATTACTCGTTAAGCCAAAAGTCCCTCGGGACTGTTTTAGCTGATCAACGAGCCACCATACCGCAGTTTATTTGGCCTTTGAATCTTTTTTTATCTTATTTTCTACTTAGTTAATGCTTATTCTATGTCCCTTTAGTCCTTTTTAGGATTTAGCTTTTGATTAGTTTTATTTGTAGCTTTTGTAGCATTTTATCCCTTTAGTTAGCCTTAATCCAAATGACCCCTTTGTCATTAATCGTCCCAAACGCCCCTAACAATTTCCACAACAATGACTTCTTGTCAGTTTTTTTGCTTTTGATGTCCCATTGTTGCTAATTAGGCTCCTCTTGATGCTCATTTTAATGTCGAGATTAATTTTAACTAACTTTAGCTTTTTACTAGTTTTTGAAAGCTTTTTGTTGCTTTTTTTCCTTTCATTGATTTTCTTTTTCTTCTTTGTTAATAAACATTGCGACTTGGTTTAGCTTGTCCAAGGTCCGAAATTTGTGTAAAAGCAGTTAAGTTGTCCTTATTTCCGGTTGCCAAAAAAAAGTAAAAAGAAAGGTGCGCACTGGATTCGAACCCGTGACCCGCGACCTTCTTGTCACGCACTGGACACAACAAAGACAACCCATCTGAGCTTTGAGTCATTTTGGTTATTAAAACGCATAATTAATGTATTAAATGGTTTCGAGTTCCAAGTTTAAAAACCCAACAATAGATTAAAGCCCTTTTCTAATATTAATTGCTCATTAGGTTTAGCTAGCTTATTGTTTTTTTTTTTAATTTTCACTTATTCAGTAATTCAAAATGTACTTTTCATGAATTTTTGGTATTTTTCCATTTTCATTTACTATTTTTAATAATTGGTTTTCTAAAATTTAGTTTTTAAATCGTAATAAATAATTTAAAAGTCGAAAAAATTCCCGGCTTTTTCCTAAAATTATTTTTTGTCATGTAGAATGTAGGAAAATTGGTTTCGCACTCGTAGGACTTAAATTGCATAATTATTCACTTTCGGGGCTTAGTGTGTTCCCGGTTTCTTACGTTTTTGTATTTTAGCACCCTATAGTGTAGTTTAGCGTTATTTAATTATTTATTAGGCTTAGTAGTAGTTTATTTAGAGTTTACTTTGTTTTACTTTCTTCATTTTCACCCTCGTTCTTTATTTTGTAGAATAACAAATCAAAACCCAAATTTGTTTAACCAATTCAAGTCCATAATCACGAAACTCAACGACACCGTCAATTTCACACCTCGTTGGGACACGACCGGAAATCACTTTTCGGTATCACTTTTATCACATTCGTGAGCTTTGGCATGTTAACCCTTTTCCTAAAAGGTTGATTTGTTGTCACATTTATGGTTGTTTAGAAAATTATGCAGGTTTATATCCTTGTCCACCTTTGATTTGTTGTTTAGAGCATGAAAAATGGTTCTTTGCTTTTTTTTCACTGCAAAACTAGTGTTTGGACATTATGTTTGGACAATTAGAAATAGATGTTTGGACATATGCATAAAACCGGGTCTAACCGGGTTGACCCGGCGGTTGAACCGGTTGACCCGGTGACCCGGTGTCTTGGCCGGGTCGATCACAAACCCGGGTTTCAAAACATTGAGGTGCATCGTTATACATATAGTGATAGGTGTTTTCAAGGATGGTGATATCCTTGATGGTATTGTAATAAAGAGTAGATCTCCTTTGGGTTTAGGTGTTGTGAAATGTTGGGTAGTAGTTCCTCCATAGTAATGGAACTAGGTGCTTGGCCTATTACCTAATAAAGGGTAGGTGACGTTGTGATAGGTGTGGTTCACCTTGGATTGAAAGAACCCGGTGGTTAGCCTAGCACCGTATAAATACTTAACGTCGTGGTTATGTGTTTCTTACTCTTTATCTTTCATTACAAGTTTATATATCTATCTATCAACGTCCAACATAAACAATCAAATGGATTAACATAAGTTGACCTAAATGTTTTAAAACAAAATTTTAATTGGTAAAATTATTCACCCCCTTCTAGTTTTCCACAAACTATATCCTAAAAATTAAAATTAACCCAAATCAATTCCATCAATTACAAAAACGTCTTAAAGATGATATTGACATACGAAGCCGCTCGATGTCAATGAGGCTCGACTAATTTCAAACTTCTACAAAAACCGATCTCCGATAGCTCACAAACAACTCGACTCAGATCGATCAATTTTATCCTTAAAATTAAAAGTAACCCCAATCAATTCCATTAATTACAGAAACGTTTAAAAGATGATCTTGACGTATGAAGCTGCCGTAATTTCTAGCTCACAAAGAATTCGATCAATTTTATCCTTAAAAAGAAAAGTAACCTTGATCAATTCCATTAGTTACAAAAACATGCCGCCTAAGATCATTAAAACTCGATTATCTTCAAACTTGTACAAAACCGATCACGAATAGCTCACAAACAACTCGACTCGGATCAATCAATTTCATCTTAAAAGTTAAAATCCCAATAAATTCCATAATTAAAAATGTGCGAAAGATGAGCCTTACAAAAAATTTCATGAAATTTTATCTCGCTTCATTTTTCCTTTAGTTTCCGCTCCTCTTTTCCCCAAAATTAAACCCTAACACATCCACATCCTCCAAATCCCGCCTCTCTTTCCTTGTTCACTTGCAGATCTACACACGCACAAGGACACCAAACCATTTTGTTTTTTTAATTAGTCGTTTTGTCGAGTTACTTCGGAATCCACTGTTGATAAGTATGCGAACATCATATGACACTAATTTTATCATTGGTCTTTTAAGATTCAACTATTGTGTGATTCTTGTGCTATTATGAATTTATGCATATGTTTCGGACTTCATATGTTGAATTTCTGTGAAATCCCAAACTAGTATCTCGAATTTAGGGCCCGATTCAGGTAATTTATATATTACATATTCAAATTCGTGATTATTGATTTAAGTACTCGTATATTGTTTCTATGACTGATTTTTGGAATTATGTTTGTTACCCGAACCGTCTTTTTGTATGTTTGTAGTTTAATTTTGGTTATTACTCATTATTGTTGAATTTTTCTTTTCAACAAGTTATAGGAGGTTTTTTAGGTCACCTAAATAGATGACGTAACTTTGTGTTGGTTGGAGGTCTTAAAATAGATGTGGGGTTTTTAGTAATTGATTGTTGCGCGGCTAGATATTGAGTTGTTTTGATTTATTCCTTGGTTTCTAAAGTATCCAAGTTGAGGGTTTTTATAACGGATGCAAAATACAACCAAAGACTATCATACAACCGTGATCATTTTCAAAATCACGGCTAAACACATTGATGGAAAGAGGCTAGTGTAGGTGTATATAGAGGTGTTATGTGTCATATGAGTTTCATGAGAGTGTGAGAGTGGCGCATAAGTTCGGTGCTAATAATATTAGGGTATTGACATGTTGTCATGACCCACCCAAAAGGGTGTTTGTTTGTCGCAATTCAGCTCAACGGGGTGTTGATTACATATTTTCACCAAACAGGGCGTTTATATAAGCTTATTTCAGCCCCAAAAGGGTGCGTGTTGTTGTTGATTTTCGCACAAAAGCGCACTTAGAGTCGCTGATTTGACCCTAAATGGTGCGTTTTGTTTGTTTATTTTTCGCACATAAAGGGCACGCCATCTGCGATTTTTATGCATAAGCTAGCGTAATTGAATCTGATTTTCCGTATAAATTAGTGTATTTGGATCTGATTTTTTCGTATAAGCGAGTGTAATTGGTCTTGATTTTTATGCATATATGAGTGTATTGGATGCTGATTTTATGCATAAATGATCGTATTTGGTCAGTTGATTTTACGCATAAGCGAGTGTAATTGGGGTCTTGAATTTTCTCGCATAAGCAAGTGTATTTGATATCTGATTTTTCGCATAAACAAGTGTATTTGAATCTTGATTTTACGATAAATAAGTGTATTTGAATCTTTGATTGCTTGCGTTTTCTTTTCAAAGACAGTTGCAATGTCCATCTCGCTTTCTGCATGACCACTTCTCATTGGCTACACGTACGATTATTAGATTCTTTTAAGGTTCGATTTGCTTCACTTCTATTCATTTGTATATATTAGCGACTGTGTTGTCTGATTTACTTTTGTTTTGATTTGGGTTTTTATATGATTAAGTAAGTATGGAAGGGGTTGTGCCCATGAAACAAATGCTACCTGATATGCAGTCTAAGAGCTAGAGCAAGTGCCTGGTCAAAAGTTGCTAAAAGGGATAAGACAAAAAATGATGTTAATCAAGTAGAAAAGAATGAGGTCAGGCATTCATTATTTTGGAGTATAACATTTTTGTAACATAAGACTATCCGTTTAATACTAGAAAAATTACTAATGCCAATTTTCTTACAAGTACTTGATAGATCAACTATGATTGCAAACTGTTTTCTTACAATAAAATGGAATGAACAAGTAGATTAGATTATTGTTGTCGTCTTTGGTTTAAAGCACATCATACATTTGTATTTGTGATAGGTTCAAAGATATATAAAGGGCACATATGAGATAGTTTTGGGAAGCCAATATGATATTCTTATTTAACAAAAATTCATTAAAGAGCCCATATTCTTTTTTTCATTTATTTATTATTATTATTATTATTTCTTTTGAAGTTGCTTGAGATGTTATTCATCGAGAAGATGGTACTCGCCATCATTCTTTACTCAAAATGATTGGGTATGTTATGGGCAATTGAATGGCTTATTTTATTACATTGTCTCCATTGTGCCCGTTCAACTTTGAAGTGTTCGATTTCATCTTTTTATTAAATCATCCGGCAGTTGCCATGGATTAAAAAGGATTTGATAGGTCACCTGGGTTCATGGTCAAGGTCTTGAAACATTATTGAAATGGTGATTTTTTTTAAATTATTTTTTGCGTGTGCGCTTGCATCGGTGGCTATCACCGGTCGATGAAGGTAAGGGCAAAAGAAAAGCATCGATATCATTCGGCGGCAGTTGTGTGGTTACGGGGATGTACAAACGCTGGACGATATGATGGAATCTCTGTATCGTCGCCTTAATTTCCAACTAACTTGACAATAAATGAGCGATTCCATCGGAAGGCGGCTTCACCGCTCCATTCATTGGCAAGGGAAATGGATAGGCGGACGATCTTTACAACTCACCGTTGATGGTATACTCTTATGTCTATATACTAATAACCGTTTTACATGCTTTACGTTTATGGTGTCTTTGAAGGGTTTTGGGAATTGATAGTCTTTTAACACTTGACATGTATGTTTCATTTTCTAGCATTTATGCTTGGACCCCAAATTCGAATATTATACACCGTCTCGAAGAGTATGCGGTTGGTTACGGGCATCACACACTCACTTTCATATTCTTTGGTATGTTTGGTCTTTTTTTTCATGGTCTTTATTTGTTTTGGCATTCATGCCGATGCCCATTTTGACGGTATGGTCTCTGCGCCAAGCGGGTTGGTAATCATAACAATGTACCTATTGATAACGTCATGGACGTGACGTCATCGAATGCCATTGCCGGTGAAGATGGTTGTTTGCTTCAACGTGATGTGCCTTGAGGTCTAATCTGTTAATATTATCTCATTATTACGTATCTTCATGCATTTACCATTGTTTATTGTGTCGTTTATGAAATTTATGCATCCGTATTATAATTCTTGAATGCTGCACCCTGCACTGGTCCACTTTATTGGAGTTTGAGCCACTGTTATTTCCAATTTTGTAATCTTGTTGAATATATGATGGGTATGTCACACGATCTTCATACCTCTTCATCTTGAGCATCGTCGTCCAAAGACGAGTTCGGATATTAGAGGCGATTCATATATTTTTCGTGCGGGATCACGCAACATCTTTGAATTTGTATATATTTCTTGCTTTGCCATTCTCAGATATTTATACTTACCACCGTCTTATTGGTGTATCGTGTTAGGATCCCGTGTCTGGGTGCAAAATATGGCTCCACTTCGTCTTTGCGGGTCCCGTCCAATCATCGTCAAAGACCACGACAAGTTCAGGTTACATTTTGAGCATCGTACAGACTCCACTTATACAAACAATAATTTTTTGGACCATACCCATGCTTATCACATACAAAAGTTATTTATCTGGTGTACTTATACTTTACCATCGTCGGTATGTTGTGATTTAGTTCAGCCCAATTCACGATGCCCATCTATTTTTTTGGCCTGTGATATTTGATCAAGTGATTATTCTGGTCTATAGCTTATTCCTTTAGCTTATCCGTAGTTTTTAGCTTAATCTAGTTACAACTCATGTAGTTCTGACTTATTTAGCTTATTGTAGCTTATTTGTAACTTATTTAGTATACACCACCTCCACACTGTAGTATTACACCGATCAATTTTGACCTCCTTTGTATACCCCACCTCCATACCGCAGATACATCATCATTTAACCTAATACATGTGTCTTGACTATAAATTGATAAATGTTTGTTGAAAAGCGAAATCTAGGTCGGGGACGAAGTTGTCCTTAAAAGCATTCTAAACTCAACCGAGATCGTAGCAAAAGGATGGGTGAGGAGCTTGAACCCAAATGATATAGTTGGTGGTACGAGATTGGGCGAGGATGGTGTGAGGTAAGCGTTCAGTACCAACAAAAGAGATGAAGTGTGAGGTAAACGTTCAAGTACCAACAAAAAGGCGGTGTTGGTGCAACCATAGCATGGCCTTGTCCCTTTATCTCGGTATGTCTTTGTTAATCTTGTGATACCAATAATTTTACTAACATGGAGCTTAATGCTTATACATGGGTGTTTATTTGTAGGTGGTCCGTGAGGATTGAGAGAGATGATGCATGATGACCACGGACTAAGCTTCTTGTTGCGTTAATGTATTGTTTAATGTTAATGACTTTATGTTAGATTCTCGCTCTACCTTAGTTATGTTTAGTGATTTTGTTATGACAATTGCTAATTTGAAATACAATTTCGCTTTTATTCATTTAATATTTAGTTGATGTTTTATTCATATCGTAATAATAGAGTGTGCATGGTGAAAATAGCGTCCTATCATATGACTTGTCCGGACTTTGAAATTGTCCTATTAAACTTATTAACCGTCCTAACAATTAACTTAACATTGTAAAGTGTCCTAATATGTTGTTATTAGGGCGTTATTTAGGTTGTTAATAGACATTTTATACGACCAAAAATTGGTTTCATAATCTTCCTTGAGATATTAGAACCCTTTTCTTGGTGCTAAAATAGCTATAATGTTATATGATAAGCGTCCTAACAATTATCTTTTAAGTGCGCTTGTATGTGTATCAAAAGATTAAAATTAGGTAACAACGTTTTACAACATTGTAAAAGTGTCCTAATATGTTGTTATTAGGGACGTTATTTGTTGTTCATAGACGATTATGAGACCATAAATTTGGTTTCATAATCGTATTTGAGATATTAGGACCCTTTTCTTGGTGTTAAAGTAACTATAATGGTATATGATAACCGCCCTAAGAATTAACATTAAAGGACGCTTGTATGTGTATCAAAAGATTAAAAGTAGGTTACCACATGTTAGAACATTGGAAAAGTGTCCTAATATGGTTTTATTAGGACGCTATTTGTGTTGTTCATAGACATATAATACGACCATAAAATTGGTTTCATAAGGGTTAGGACGCTTTGGACCTATTACAACCGCCTTACATGAAACGCTTTCATCCTTGGTCCTATTAAATGAAAGGTCCTAAAAAGTACCATTTTATGACGCTTATGGGGGTCCTAAAAAGCCACTTTTCTTGTAGTGAAATATTATCTTTTGTTCTCTTCTCATCTGTATTTTTTTAGTAAAAACGAATAAAGTTACAACATTTTTTCATAAACGCAATGATAAAACACATAATTAATCGTATAAGGCGAGTGATACCATTGTTAAAGTTTACGGTTTTTATTAAACGTTTTGATAATTATATTAACGTATTGACAATCAAGTATATTAATTAGAGTAAGTAGAAGCATGTAAAGCTCATATAAGCTGGATCATACGATTTATACGATTAAACATGCAAAATATTAAAGTAATACCAACCTTTAATGCTCGGTATGATCAAGAAACTAACAATCAAGAAGTGATTATTCTCCAATCCACGCTACACGTTACACGATACCTAGCGATGCTAGTCCCGATTCATATAACCCTTAACATAATTACTTGCAATGCAAGAAACAAAACCCGAAAACACTTGGGGTTTATTAGTTCGACTGGCCACAAGGGGGAAAAGGAAAGATGAGGGAATTATTATTTGAGTAACAAATCAAAGTGCATTAATATTTGAGTAAAGAAGAAAATAAATGAATGAGAATAAAATATAAATAGGAAGAAAGATAAGCAAATTGTTAGACAAAAGTAAAAAAAGCGTATAATATTTTTACTTTTTAATTTTTTTTTTTTTTTGATTTTAAACATAGATTGGGGAAAAAAAAATCAAAAAACCAACACATTATTTACCCACTCTTCAAAAACCAGCATAGTTTGATAAAATAAAATAAAATAAAATAAAAAAGTTGTATTGGACATTTCTTTAGGACGTGTATTAAATCAAAATATGTATCAAACAGGTATCACTGAGGAAGATGGCGATGGTGCTGATCAAGAGGAGTCATTTGCAAAGCCTAGTGATCTTCGAAGATGCATGGACTTCATGTGGAAAGTCGTCCAAAAATCAAACGCGGGTCTCATAAAAATCTTGAAGATGATAATATTCGGGAAATTTATGGCAGTCTTGGTGAAGCTCCCTTGGAAGATCATAGCAGCTCTTCCAATACTCAAACTCTTGAAAGGGCCTATAGAAGAAATGCTCCAAAACTTTCGTGGTGAAGGAGGGGACAAATCAAAGGACGATGGTGACGATTCAAAGGCACCTTTAATTGAAGAAATAACAATCCCATCAGTCATGGAAATGGTAAAAGCTGGGATCCTTTTTTCGCCAGTTAATGGTGGAATTTCTGAAATTAGTTTCGATAATATAACATCCACGCTATCCCTTCCAGTAATTAACTTGGATGTAAACACAGAAGTTTATTTAAGAAACTTGGTAGCATACGAAGCGTGTGTTGCAGCAGGCCCATTAGTGGTTGCCCGGTACACCGAGTTAATGAATGGGATAATCGACACAGAAGAAGATGCAAAGTATCTAAGAGAAAGAGGGATAGTTTTGAACCATCTAAAGAGCGACAAAGAAGTTGCGGATTTATGGAATGGGATGAGTAAATCTGTGAAACTAACCAAAGTTCCCAAGATGGATAAAGTGATTGAAGATGTGAACAAGAGGTATGGTAAAACATGGAGGGTAAAATTATCAAAGTTCATGAAGAATTATGTGTTTGGATCATGGAAGATTTTAACGTTGTTGGCTGCTTTGTTTATGTTGTTTCTGTCGTTCGTACAAGCTTTTTGTTCGGCATATGAGTGCGCTCGTATCTTCCATCAGCTCCCAGAAATTCCGGCTAATGAAGGGGCTGCTGAGTGAGCGCCTTATGTTCACTATGTTGTGTTCTTAAAGAGTTAAAGTTTACAAGTTTATTAATTACTAGTCGTTCAGTATGTTCAGTATGTTGTTTTCTTAAAGACTTAAAGTTTACAAGTTTATTACTAGTATTTCAGATATGACTTAAGTATATTTTTGTTTACTGTTTACTTTTGTTCAGTAATGAAATGTATGCTTTTATTAAAAGGCAAATGAAATGAATGTTGCTTACAGAATAGAGATAGCTTTTCGTATAATAATTGATACAAACATTTTATTTTGTCGTAGTTATGGGTATCAAAGAAAACGCACTTGATAAGATCGAAAATGAAAGCACATGCATGTATCATTGAATTCGTAACAGTTCGTAAGAAAACAACTGACACTTATTGAATACTAGGTTTTTTTCTTTTCCGGGCAAGAAAGGAAATTTGATAAGAGGCATATTTGTCTATAGAACGTTTAAAGAATGGAGAAATCGCCAAATCGAGAAACTTGTTTGTTGGAGCAGAATTGATTACATAACTAAATTTGGAAAACAAAATAAAAGAAATCTCACATTTTTGTTTTTTGAAAGTATAAACAGATAAAGCTAGCAAGGAGCTAGTTTTTTTTAACGGAAATATATATAAAAATGTCACGTTTTTGTGACTATTAACGATTGAATATAAAACCATAAGAGCATTAAGTATCGATGTTGAGTTTTGAACTCCTAGCTCAAAGTCTTGATCGAATTAATTTGTCTTTCTTGTGAGGTATACAATTGAATCTACTAATAGATCGTGACAATCTATTAAAAAGACATGTTTTAAAATTTGTTCTATCATTTTCTTTTGAAATTATTACAAATTTAATGGACCATATTTCTTCCCTCTTAGTGTGGATTGGTTTATCGACTGAATCTTATCCAAATACGATGTGGAACATTCAAATGATTGAAATACTTACATGAGGAGAAACGAATTTAACGTAAAATAATTTAATCATTTTAGTGTGAATATAATCTGAATAATGTGAAAACAATAAAGAAAATGGACCACCATGCCATGTTCCAACAATTGGTCCAAATAAAGCCTTTGATGGGGCGACACCTAAAGGCTAAGGCCAAAGGGTAAGATTTTTTTTTTTTTTCTTTTTTTTTTAGTGTTTTCTAAATACATGAGTTAATATTGTGTATGAGAAAATAGGGGTGTGCAAAAAACCGAAAAATCGAACTTAAAGAAAAAAGCAAGAATCAAAACAAAAAACCGAAACCGATTGAAAATCCCGCGGTTCGGTTTACATTTGAAAAAACGAAGTTTTGGTTCGGTTTGGTTTAAACTTTAAAACCAACCAATAAACCGGCAAACGTTTAAAGTCGAAATAATATATCTTCATTGTTGTTCATAAATAATATAAGATTTTATCTTGATATCTTCCTATTACATTCTGGTTATCGATGATCATTTAAATGTGTGATAACTCTGCTAATATTTTATTTCATATGATATCATAACGTAAATGTGTTTTAAGGTAAAAAAATGGGTACATTAAATGTCATGAAACACATTAAGTTTGAATGTTAATGGTTGTTCTCGTTGAAGAAGGTGCAATTACATCACAAGATTGAAGAACTTGTTCCAACATCACTCTTTTTCGCTTACACACTCTTGATTGTTTGATTATCTTTCAAGTTTCTAACAGTCCTTGGAACTTGGAGCAACTTTGAGAATGTTGGCGACTTGATTTAAGACGGTTCTTTCCGCTTTAGTACCGTTGTACCCGTCTGCTTTAAGATATGGTTCTATTTTATGATATAGGTAAAATCTACTTTGAAAAACAAAGCTCGATAAATCGTATAGAAACCGAAAAACCGAAAACCAAACCGAAAAAAACCGATAACCGAAAAACCAAACAGACACAAAACCGAAACCGAATGGTTTTAAAATCGAAAACGAAATTTTTTGGTTCGGTTCGATTTTATACAAAACCGTACAAACCGAACCACGCCACCACTATGAGAAAATGATAAATTGAGAATTATGATTGATGAGCGAGTAAAAAAAGAATGGGTGATGTGACCCTAACGTGTTGTTGAGTAAATATGTTTTGCTAGGTTATCACTACATTCACCTTTAAGAGTCTTCAAATAATTCTTTTATTAAGAGTTATTAATTTTGTTTTAGTTGAGTTAATTTGTACCTACCTCACTAATATAATTTAAATGATAAAATAATTTCGGATTACCTTAATGGTTAAGAAAATTTTAAGCCTCTAATTTAGACACCAAATAATTGACTTGGAGAATAGCCAATGGAAGCTGAGTTAATTTGGACACCAAATAATTAAGCCTTTTTAGACACCAGATAGTTACGAAAATTTTAAGCCTCTTTAGACGTGAAATGTTATCTTTAAACATCAAATATTATAATCTTTTTGTGAATGTAGCATTGCTCTTATATTTACGTAATCACAACGTTACACATAACGTTGATATGAACTAATCTAAGACATATTTAATTATTGAATTAATTAATTAACTAGTATGTTAGCCTTAAAATTGTAAAGGCATTTACGTGAATTGTATTAGCTATCATGTAAGCATATAATGCGGGACTTATGTAAGCCTATATATACCCTCATAGACTCTCCTAGGAGGGTGGAGCTCTTCTTGTATCATTTCTATCTTCTAATAAACTAGCTAGTTTTCCCCTACTCTCTCTATTTTCTCTCACAAGAAACTAACCATGGTTTTCTAATACATGACCACCCGAATATATGGATCTTGATACGTTTTTAGAGACCTAACAGTGAGTTCATGAGCCTACATATGTGTGTGTGGTTCATTTGTTTTGAAAATCGTCCAAAAATGTGTTTTTGAATGGGTTTTTTACCGAGTTCGTGAGTTTTTGAACCAAAATGTGTACTTTTTCCTTCTAAAACAATTTCCAACGAATCATAATTTGAGAGCAGATGTTGTTAAGTAGTGATTTCTATTTTAGAAACGAAATTTGTGAAAAGAACTCGAAAAAATCATCAAAATGTGTTATGTTACCTTGTTCACAAGTTTTAGGAAAAAGCGTGTACTTTCTTCTTCAAAAACAACATTTAACGTTTAAAATCATGAAAGGATTCATTTTATGGTTTCTTAAGCGGTTTAGAAGAAATCTACACAAAAGAATGAACAAAACTATTAAAATGCGAATTTTGGGTCGCTTTTGGTGAAAAGTTGTCCTTGGTTTTACCGAGTTTCAATCTTCAAATTTACCAATTTGTTTGAAATTCAAATATATTGAGTTTGTGATCTTCAAATATACCGAGCTTGATTATACCACGTTTGGACCATTTGAATATACCGAGATTGGGTTATGAGCATATATCGAGTTTGGCCAAGGGAATATATGGAGTTAGGATTGCGTTCCATAATATTTTATTAGGTTTTTTTTACCGAGTTTGGGTGCTTTTACCGAGAAACCTATTATTAGGGTTATTTATACCGAGGTTGGGTTTCGTTCCATAATGTTTTATTATGGTTATTTTTATCGAGTTTGGGTTCTTTTACCGAAAAACCTATATTAGTTTTGCAATTCGACAAAACACTAAAATTTAAAACCCTAAATACCTAAGTCACAAAAATTCACCAAAATACACCATGGATATTATTGGGTATACACGATTCATTTGTCATGTCAAGAACCAATATATCTATTATCAAAACAAACCAACTTTCACAAACTACATATGAGATCCTTTACCAAGATCCGTTTTTGGTATAACACGGCTAGAATGGAAATTTGAGCGTCATTATGACAACGGTTTGTATTATATGCTATGGGATTAGAAATGGAGTTGTATTTCGCACGTTCATGCACTTATGTATCTTCATATATTTCTTCGGCTACACAATGACTTTTTGGACGTTTATGGTTCATGATTAAGACTTGACTATCTAGTTACATTTGTTTTCTTTCTTCCAATATACACAAAGTAACTACCACTTTAAGTTACGTTGCGTTGCTCGATGTATCACGTAATTGAGGATAGGTTAAGTGGTTAGATACTTTTAAGCGTTTGATGTTGGGATATATGGTATATACCGTTCTAAGTTACGACTTTAGCACAAGTACAAATTGAGGAATTTGTGTAATATACTTCATCAAGAGGTCGTGGTACGAGTTATTTCTCTGATCGGTCACTATAGTTAGCCGTCGGATTGATATATGGGTTTAGGAGTTGAGATTGTTCGAGGGAATATAAAAGAGTATTTATCGACATCTTCTCACGGAGAGTGCTTAGCACTTACGGGTTTCATGTTTACTTCCGTTGATCCGTTTTCATATACACAATGTTATGATGATTACGAAAGATCGAAACCATTATGAGGGAGAAATGTGTACATCATCGGTATATACGGTATTGAGCTTAATTTTTACTTTGGTGTTATCATTTCAAACTTCGTATTATATCAGGGAAGAAATAGTGTACTCGTAGAGGGATTTATCTAGGATTTTAGACATTGGTCGTATGGATTCGTGCCAAGTATGACTGGATTCTTGTAGAGGGATTTATCGGATTGATGAACACTGGTTTGTTATATCTATGTCGGGTATTATTGTTTCGACTTCTGTATGTTTGGTTACTGGGAAACACTCAAAGTGAGATGATGATGTTGATAATATTTCTCCTGAACGTGCTACCATCATTTCAATAAGTACTTAGGGTGTGTTTGGTATCCCACTATGGGAATGAGACTATGACTATGAAAGTGATTAAAGGTGTTTGTTTAAGATGAGGGAGGCCACCACTATGTTAATGAATGATAGATATAATCCATACTTCATATACATCAAAAGGGCTAGGTATGGATCTTTCATAGGTGAGGGACCCAGCACTACTATCAAATTCATACTCATTGTCATTCATGACAGCATACCAAACGCACCCTTACTTATCTTTGAGTCAAGTTGGTTGGCTAGTTGTATGTCTCAAGATACGTGCTTGAGCATTTATCTCATTGAATAAGTCAGAAAAGTTTGCCAAGTGTGAGCTATAGTATCTACATCATTTTTAGCTGCTACGTCAAAGTCAAAGATACGGTAAATTCTATATTTTTCCGTTGTGCACTTAACGTAAGAAGATATGTACACAACAAGCTTCTAATCAGCAGAAGATGGGTTGTTAGTCCCGGAGGAAGCAAAGAAATATGCAGACTAATTGGGAGGGAGTAATAACCTAATTAGACATCTTTACATTGTTTCATATGCAAGTAATGAAGAAGAAGAATAAGCAAGCTCAAGATTCTAGAAGAACAAGAGTCGCCATGTCATCCTTGAAGTCGATGTATTTAATGTATATTTTATTTGTAGGAAGCGTTCTAAGCAATTCACGTATGTCATCACTTTGAGAGAGATTGTTAGCCTTAAAAGTGAAGGCATTTACGTGAAATATATTAACTATCATGTAGCGTATAACCATGGACTTATATCATTAAGTAGTGATAGATAGCACAATGTAAGCCTATATATACCCTCCTAGACTCTCCTAAGAGGTGTAGCTCTTCTTGTATCATTTCTATCTTCTAATAAACCACTAATTTTCCTCCTCTCTACTTTCTCTCACTAGAAACTAAGCATGGTTTCTTATGGTTTTTACATGACCACCCGAATATATGGATCTTGATACGTTGTTGGAGGCCTAACATAGTATTATAATCTACTTTGTAGTAATTAGATTAAATCAATACTTACAATTAATAGTTAGAATTGTGTACTAATTGTTTTTCTTTTTTAATTGTGAATTAGTTGTGTGTGAAATAGTAGAAGGAACTCATCTCACATTGGATGGAAAAATAATGTGGAGATCTGCAATTTGATGACAACACGATATGTGAATGAGGTTTCACAAACTTGTCATTTTATCATGTGTAGTTGATGGGAGTAAAACATTAGATGATTAGTTGAAATTAATCGAGACGATATCTGAGTTAAACATTTGTAGCTTGCATTGACCAATTTATGTGATTATTTTTAGGATCGTACTGATTAAGTATCTTAAAGTGATGCTAAAACAAAAGAGATAAAATAAGTACTTAGTATATTTGTAGGATACCAAACTATCATCATGACTTATGATTCACAATCATCTAGCGCTAATGGGAATCGATAAAATGAGATATTTTCTTGATTTTCAACTTGCAAAATGGTTTGTAACTTGCTTGCATAAATTTTGTGTAATTTTAACATTGTTTTCTTACGGTATTCATGTACATGCTGCATGTGACTTTGTTTATAATCATAATGTTTATCATATTGTACAAGCATGAAATGTATAGTAAATAAACCAATACACTTTTTACTAAAAATGTAAAAGAAATAGATGAAATCCGAGCAAACTTGAATCAATCTTTTTGCATATAATATAGGGGGCTAAAAATCCACAGACAACATTCAAATATTAATTTTATGTATAACTCTATCCTTGGTTGTATTTATTACAGTACTAGTTTCTACTTCGCAAAATAATAATTAAGTTATCTTGAATTTATAATTAGTAATTAATTAGTCTTAAAATTAAACCACAATTTTCTCTTTAAAAAAGTTGTATAGAAGTTGTGTAAAGAAGGAGTAAAATTAGAGATAGATATTGTTGGAATTCTAAGTCAAAGAAGTAAGAGTGTTGAATAGTGGCTCAATATTGTCCAAGATATGCAACTTGAAAAGGATAGGAAATCTTATGAAAGATATGGAATCTTATCCAAGATTTTATACAGATGATTATGCAAGTTGAAGATAAATGAGTTGCTTCTTCTTGTGAAGAGTTGAAGCCTATAAATAGAAGCATTTCCTTTGAGTTTAGTACACCACAAACACATACAAAGTATTGTATAACATGTAATAGGTTTTGAGTTATTTTCCTATTATTAATCAAAGAGTTATTTTGATTATCTGTGTGTTTATACAATCCAATCTTGAATTGGTATCAGAGCCTGAGAGAAGGGGCTTTGAATTCATACCTGGTGTTTTCTTGAACCATGTCAGATGTTGAGGGCCAGCGGGTCCTACACCGTGAGGTGAAGGAGGTCGGGACAACCACCGTAGCACGTCCTATGTTATCATCTACCAACTACATCGTCTGGGCCCTACGAAGAAGGTAGTACTCGAGAATTCATAAAGCATGGTCAACTATAGAACACGGAACATAAGCAAATGAAGAGAAAAACAACTGGCGATGGGATTGCTTTGTGCAAGCAATCCTCGAAACTCTTATAATGCGGATAGGAGATGTAGATAGTCCAGAAGGTCTTTGTGGGAATCGATTAAAGCTCGTCGTTGGGTGATAGAGTGAAGGCGGTCGCAAACCTTGAACTCGAGTTTGATCGGTTAAAGATGCAGGCACCGAGACCATCGATGTTTCCACGAAAACTTCATAGGAATAACCAATCCGCTTATTTGGGAAACTATAGGCGAATCGAAACTAGTTAAAAATTTGTTGAAGGTGGTGCTAAAGTTCATTCATCTTGTTGCTTCTTGGCGGGTTCTTGATCTAAAGAAAGTAGGTTTCAAGATGTAGTTGGTCGGTTGAAGGCGTATGAAGAGCGGATTCGTGGAGAAGATGGTGGAGACGAGCGTGAAAGGTATTGTTTACTCGTTCGGTGGTGGTGGTTCGAGTAGAGAGCGGTGGTGGGCGTGGTGGTTCGGTGGTGGCGATGGAGTGCGGATCGAGAGGAAGGGAAGTGGGGAATTAATAACCGGTCAAAGGATTTTATTAATCAAGATGGATACGGGTCGGATGGATCAGGTTCATCTAGTGGATCCGGTTTTCTAGTGGGTCAAAAGCCCAAAGTATGAATAAACCCAACAAGTCCAAACAAAATTCGACTCAAACCGAAACGGAAAAAGAATCGCATCGAAGATTAAATGCTACGGATGTGATAAATCGGGCCATTACGCGTCTAAATGTCGGATCGACTCCAAAAATTCCAAGAAAGCAATTTTATGGAGCAAGAAGATATTGATGAAGCTGTATTTTACGAAACCATTGGCTCGAATCAAGTTCAAGGAAATGCGGAGCTTGATTGGAATCAAAGATATCTCTAGAAGGACTTAGAGATTCGGGGTGATTGTTGGAATTCTAAGTCGAAAAGTAAGAGTGTTGAATAGTGGCTCAATATTGTCCAAGATATCAACTTGAAAAGATAGGAAATCTTATGAAGATATGGAATCTTATCCAAGATTTTATCTGATTATGCAAGTTGAAGATAAGCAAGTTCTTGCTACTTGTGAAGAGTTGAGCTATAAATAGAAGCATTTTCTTTGAGTTTAGACACACAAACACATACAAAGTATTGTATAACATGTAATAGGTTTTGAGTTATTTTCCTATTATTAATCAAAGAGTTATTTTGATTATCTGTGTGTTTATACAATCCAATCTTGAGATATTCCAATATAAAATCTAAAGTCTAAACAGCGAGATCAAAGTGAACAATAGATAGAGTCATAAAACTATAAAAGGTATGTTATTATGTTTTGTTGTGTTTAACAAAATTTAACTTAAAATTTTGCTATTAAGTAACTTTACACAATTTTGTTCAAGTTATAAAAGAATTTTTTTTTTCTTATAAACGAGCTTGTTCGAGTTCGAGCTTGAGTTAATAAACGAGCTAATCGAGTTAGACCTATTTAGCTTAAAATTTTGGAACATAAGAAAAAGATTGGAAAAATAATCAAGCCTCCGGCTCGAGCTCGAACACTAAAAAGATACTCGAGCTCGAGTTCGAACACAAGTTTAAAAATTTATTCAAGCTCGAGTCGAGCAATTGATAAACGAGCCCAACTCGAAATGCCTTAAACTCGACTCCGCTCAGATCGTTAACACCCCTAATTTGGACCATCCATCAGGCCCCCTGAATAATACTGCATAATCACAAACCTGATATCATCTCCTTGTTTTAATTATGAGCTTGACTGGCAGACATACAAGGCTCCACAACATATCATTTACAAGTTTTAATATAATTATGCTGTAAAAACGAGTAATAGCAGTATATCTGGTAATATGCTATAAAGGAAAAAGAACATGGTAAAATGAGACAGTTTACCACACACACATAACTAACTACATAAGCAGGTTAATACTGGACTTGAAATCATGATGACCAAAAGACTAAAGGTTTACTTGTCAAGTACAAAAAATCGTCGGTAACTAGCTGAATCAAAACGACTAAAAAGACAAAAGTTGTACTAGTATATTGACATATTGTTACCGACAATTATCCTATGATAGGGCTCAAATGTGATCAAAGAAGAAATATAAATGTCGTTAAAAACATTGAACCTGATAAGCCTTTTTGTTAAAGTTTTGAACATCAACATGCAGTCTAATCTGGACTCGGGCTTGCAGATCCATGCTTTAGTTATCAAACTTGCATTCTTAATTATGAATTTCCACTCATGGAGTCATGGGTATAGCTGAACATGGGTCAGTAGTTCGCCTTTTGGCTCTTATAAACGTTTGGGCTAGTTTCAGAATATCTAGATTCTCCGTTTTCTGTTACATGTCACAGAAAAATATTCATATCCGGATAGAAATAGCCGATGAAGGGACTATTACAGCTTACACATTTTATACAGCATAAAACAGCTGGGACAATACCAAAGGGCGAGCTCTCCTACTCGTGTGTTCGTGATGTATTGAGCATTGATTCAGGTGATCTTCACACACTCGCCACATTTCCCAAATGTCATAGCATTAACAAGACAATCACATCGTGTAAGACAATCATGCAAGCAAATGTCTAAAAGTTTAACTGAATTGACATTCGAGATGCGAGCACATGCAGTACATACTTACAGTACGTTTAATGAAATTTTTATTACTTTTTTAATGATCAATCATTTAATTTGTTTCAAGTGTCTGAACTTTTTTTTTTTTTTTTTAACCAAGCCTTTTGCTAGCGAGTCAATTTATTGTAGTCAGCATTAAAACTTAAAAGAATTGACAAAAAGAAAAGAAAAGAAAAACTTTCCTATACAATTCACAATTGTTACATAGTTTTAGCTACAATCTATTAAATTTCAACTTTATGTACAAATACTTTGCATACCAATACAAAATCAATTCTAATATTCTATATACATAATTGAAATCATGCAAATAGCTTGTCATTTGGCAATTCTTGTTTCTAAGAATCTCATATGTAACGTATATTGAGCCATTTAAGTTTCCTGATGTGGGCTTCTTTAAGTGGGTTCTGTATCAAAGTAGTGGGCTTAGAGCATATCTTTTTTGCTGTATGATCTAACAAAGAAACTAACATGTGTTGATTCAATTCATGAAACTACAACATCTTTGTTTTTGTTGGTTGAACAATAGGTGCAAAAAAGTTTTTTGATTAGACTTTATGACTTTCTCGTCCCATGAACACATGTTATGTTTCTAGTTCATGAACTATGTATTTTGTAAATTGCTTGCCTTCTAGCTCCTTGTAAGAAGGTAGCCTTATTTAAAGTTTAATACAAATAGCTATTTTAAAATAATAATAATAATAATAATAAAGAAATAAAAATAGTTATAATGTATTTACCATGTGAACTCTTTAAAAATTTATTGGGCAACGCTAGATATCTCGACTCAACCACAATCAAAGAGGTGATCTCGTAGTTCTTGATGCGTGAAGATCGAGGCAAATTAAATCTTTGAGCGGAATTTGTGATTTCGTCAAGTCACTAACAAGTGCATCAAAGTACCTAAGCGAAAACTCTGTGAAATTTTACCAAGTTGTGATTGTACAGTAAATAATATTGCGAACTCATTAGCAAAATAGTAGTTCTATACCAATCCAGTACTGATTTGTGTGTTTGCACTATGTTTTGGTTATAAATAGGGCTGTAAACGAACCGGAAGAACACGAACGGAGTTTTATTCATGTTCGTTCATTTAATTTTAACTGGACAAATAAATGGACACGAACGCTTAAACGGACGAAATTTCTTGTTCATGTTCGTTTATTAAGAAATGAGTTATTCATGTTCGTTTATTAAGAAAATGAGTTATTCATGTTCGTTTATTAAGACACTAAACGAACGCTAAACGACCATAAACGGTTGAATATAAATGAAAATAGACAAACAAACATAAACTTTATTAAATTATGCAGAATATATTATTTTTAAATGTTTTTTTTTTGTTTAAACAAAGCATTTTAAAATTATATAATTAAAAGATATGATAATACGAACATAAATAAATAAATGAACATAAACGAATGTTAACGAACACATAATCAGATGTTCACGAACATAAATGAACGGACATGATTTTTGTTAATGTTCGTTCATTTAACCAATTAATGAACGTAAAATATTATTCATGCCGTTTATTTAATGTGGTAATTGGATGAGCGATAGTCACACAAAACACACATTCTTAACTTAAAACACCATATGTTCACACTTATTAACACTTTGGCCACTTTATGCTTAATTTGTATGTGACTAAATACCCAAAGAAACATGCTTTGTGTGACTAAATGTTAGAAAAGGCCACACAAACATAAAATTCATGTGGCCATTGGATGATCAATAGTCGCACAAAACACACATTTCTTCACTTAAAACACCATATGGTCACACTTATTAACACTTTTAGCCACTTTATGGTTAATTGCATGTGACTAAATACCCAAAAGAAACATGCTTTGCGTGACTAAATGTTAGAAAAGGTCACACAAACATAAAATTCAAGTGGCCATTGGATGATAAATAGTCACACAAAACACACATTTCTTCACTTAAAACACCATATGGTCACACTTATTAACACTTTTGGCCACTTTATGATTAATTGGATGTGACTAAATACCCAAAAGAAACGTGCTTTGTGTGACTAAATGTTAGAAAAGGCACACAAACATAAAATTCATGTGGCCATTGGATGATCAATAGTCGCACAAAACACACATTTCTTCACTTGAAACACCATATGGTCACACTTATTAACACTTTTGGCCACTTTATGATTAATTGAATGTGACTAAATACCAAAGAAACATGCTTTGTGTGACTAAATGTTAGAAAAGGTCACACAAACATAAAATTCAAGTGGCCATTGGATGATAAATAGTCACACAAAACACACATTTCTTCACTTAAAACACCATATGGTCACACTTATTAACACTTTTAGCCACTTTATGGTTAATTGCATGTGACTAAATACCCAAAAGAAACATGCTTTGTGTGACTAAATGTTAGAAAAGGCCACACAAACATAAATTTCATGTGGCCATTGGATGAGCAATAGTCACACAAAACACACATTTCTTCACTTAAAACACCATATGGTCACACTTATTAACACTTTTGGCCACTTTATGATTAATTGGATGTGACTAAATACCCAAAGAAGCGTGCTTTGTGTGACTAAATGTTAGAAAAGGCCACGCAAACATAAAATTCAAGTGGCCATTGGATGATCAATAGTCACACAAAACACACATTTCTTCACTTAAAACACCATATGGTCACACTTATTAACACTTTTAGCCACTTTATGGTTAATTGTATGTGACTAAATACCCAAAACAAACATGATTTGTGTGACTAAATGTTAGAAAAGGCCACACAAACATAAAATTCATGTGGCCATTGGATGATCAATAGTCACACAAAAGACACATTTCTTCACTTTCAACACCATATGGTCACACTTATTAACATTTTAGCCACTTTATGATTTATTGTATGTGACTAAATACCCAAAGAAACATGCTTGTGTGACTAAATGTTACAAAAGGCCACACAAACATAAATTTAATGTGGTCATTGGATGATCAATAGTCACACAAAACACACATTTCTTCACTTTAACACCATATGGTCACACTTATTAACACTTTTGCCACTTTATGATTAATTGTATGTGACTAAATACACAAAACAAACATGCTTTGTGTGACTAAATGTTACAAAAGGCCACACAAACATAAAATTCAAGTGGCCATTGGATGATCAATAGTCGCACAAAATACATATTTCTTCACCTTAAACAACATATGGTCACACTTATTAACACTTTTGGCCACTTTATGCTTAATTGTATGTGACTAAATACCCAAAGAAACATGCTTTGCGTGACTATACAAAGTGTTTATGGCCGCGAATACGGATTAATCCTACAAAATTTGTACCTAATTAGTCACACATGTTACGGTTTGGTTACTCTTTTGCAATAGAGACTAAAAAAGTCAAACACGTGACCACAGAGTACCTATGGTCGCGGCACCTTTAGTCACACACGGCCGAAAAATCATGTGTGACTATATGTATATCGTCACACATATTCGATGTGACCAAATCCACTTTTTGTTCTAGTGCAATTAAAGAAGAAGCCAGTTTTCCTTACTCTAGCATCTACCAATTAAACAAAAGGCGGTGAGGATGCAAGAATTATAAACTAAATCAATTAAACTCATTGAAATTGTCACACCTTAATGATGAAGATAGACACAAGCATCACTAAGAAATCAATAAGATCTAATTATTTAAATACAAGTTTCATACAATCATAAGCAAACAATAGGTGAATTAGCCAAGCATAATCAATAAAGAGCAAGCAACAATAATGATAATTGAAGACATAATATAAGATTGAATCAATAAACAAACCATTACAAGATGTTTATGGAGTGGTTGAAATCCTCTAAGTTACTGGAAAAACACCTACTTAAACCCTATAATCGAACTTAGGGTTTAGGGCTTACAAAAAGTTAAGTTATATTGTTAATTATATTTATTGGTAGATTTTACGTCATTAAGAGGACGTGACTACTGTTCGATATAATGATGGCTTCACGAAGAATTTTTCACCAAATTGTAGATTTTCTCGTTCCGGTCACGTGGGCTTTTGAATCACCTAAATTCGAGTTCAGTATGCAAAAGTTATTGCCAAACGAGATCGCTACTTCATGCGCATGTTGTGATAGTCTTGACCGACTTGATCGCTTCGCTTTGTAGTTGTAACGTCGTCTGGTTGCTTGTGATGTCTTCGTGGAAAACCTCAAGTGTCGGTTTAGAAAGATAGAGTGTGGCCATGTTGAGATACACTTGACGCCGACACTTGTTAAGACCACAAAAATTACGAAAGTCGCTTGAGAGTTTTTGGAACACCTGAAGCTGACGTCGCCGCCCTTTAGATGGGACACCGTCGAACGTGAAATTGCTTTGTTTTTGACTTTGTCGTTTTCTTCATGTTTTCGCTCCTTTTCGTCCAAAATGCTTGATTCCGAGATTTTGCTTCCAAAAGACCTAAAATGTTAAAAGCAACGATTTTGAGTAGTAACGGATATAACATGTGTCGATTTAGGGCTTAAATAACCCCTAAAACGTATGTTTTAAATCCTTATCACCCAACTATTGAGCATTTTCGGTCATCAAAAGAATCTTCGGTATGTCAAAGGCGCAATCCCATTTGGTCTCACATTTAGCCACCACACACAAACACAATCACCGGCTATTACGATGTTGGCTCGTTGTCTAGATACATGTCGCCTACCTATGGCTATTCGATCCATCTAGGCGGCAATCTTGTGTCTTTGAGTGCCAAATAGCAACCAACTTTCTCCGCCTTAGTTGTGAATCGAATATCGGGCAATGGCAAATACCATTGAGATTGTATAGATCACTCAACTTCTACTGGAATTACATGCATTACCTCTGATCGGCCCTCTCTTGCGTGACAATAAGAGTGCCTTGCTCATAACTTTCGAATTCGGTATCTCATAAGCGTGCAAAACACATTGATCTCGACTATCATTTTATTCGTGAACTTGTAAACTCTGGAAAAGCGTATGCAAAGTTTATTCCAACCAATCTTCGGTGGCGATATTTTCACCAAAAGTCTTCGTGCTTCGGTTTGAAACCTTTCGCACAATGCTACGTCTTGGACAACTACTATTTCGATTGAAGGGGTACTAACGGATAACTACAACATTAATTGTATTTATTTGTATCTATTTTTTCCTTAATCATAAGAGTGATATTTGTAAATATAGTTATATTATCTCTTTAGTACATCTACTATGATTTAACATATTAAAGGTTTATAAAATCGCTAATCTTATAATGTCATTAATTCATAAAACTTTTCATATTATTAATCTATTCCCACTATAGAATAAAGCTTTTGAGGTTTATAAATTGTTCCAACATCATAATACATTTTTTGAAACTCTCTAAAATTCTAGACCTCTTCATGCTATCTAGACATGAAACAGTTTCTCACTATAATACAAAAATTCTTAAACCTCTGCATAATTTTATGACATATTCTTAAACATCAACGGTGGATACTCTTATAAACAGATTCTCACCCCTTTGTTTCATGAGGTCATTTGAATAACAGCATTATTCAAATGCATAATACAGTAGGAAGTAACAAATTTAGACCAACTATAACTTTGACGATTTTATGTAGCATAAAAATCACTTACAATAATACAAAAATGCATGATATAACTCGCATTCAAACAATTATCAAGTTCACACTCTTCCGTTTCACTCCCTTCCACATATTTCTTTTTATTGAATTTTCGAACATACATTTCACGTTTGGTTAATTATAACAGCTAATCACCTCAAACTACACTAGTGCATGTGTGTATATATGTGACCTTAGGCCACACAACAACTCCATACATCGTTCTAAATATCTTCAACATAATCACCATGTCTTACTCATCTGCCAAGCCCGACATAGATGAAGATGGATGGGTCGAAAGCGTGCGTAGATCAATCTGCGAAGAAGAAAATGAAGAACTTGGCAATATTCCCGTTTCTATATTCACTGTCCCTAAAGTACTTCTGGCCACCAATCCCGAATCTTATATACCACAACAAGTTGCATTAGGCCCGTTCCACCATTGGCGCCCGAGGTCTCGACATGCAAAGGTATAAGCTTGCAGCCGCGAAGAACCCAAAAGCACATGAATGTTAGTTTCGATCGTATAGTTGAAATAATGAAGAAAAAGACGAGATGCGAATCCGTGCATGTTACCATAAGCTTATTGATATGTCTGGTGACGCATTGATCTGGATGATGGCTGTTGACATGGCGTTTTTGCTTGAATTCCTTCTGGTGTATTCTATGAAAGAAGAAGGTCGAGTTCTTACGAAAGTGAATTCCTCGATGTCGCATTTAGTAGATGCTTCAGGGAAGAAACTATCACATATGACGATTTTACGTGATTTAATTATGGTGGAGAACCAGATTCCGCTGTTTTTGGTCAGAACGATGTTGGAGCATCAATATAGCGATACTAACAAGTCCGCAGATGAGACTTTGAAGTCGATGTTGATGGGTTTGTACCGTGAGCTCTCACCGTTTCAAGAAGTAGAGCTGCCGGATGTTTCTGTCGACGACTGCAATCACCTTCTCGATTTTCTATACCACATGACTGTGCCAGATATCAAAAAACTTCACGCCGAAGAAACCAATATTGAGATCGATTACGAAGGTATTAATACGTATAAGATTTGATTTTATAACCTAAATGTGTAGAATAATGAAAACTTCATAGTGAATAATGTCTTATCGTACGTATGAAAACTTCATACGATAAAGCCAAACCACACGTACCTACATATACTAATCAGCAAACACAATATACAAATTATAATTTGAACTATTGCATGTATATTGGAGTGATTATTATTTATTGTGATAGACTTAAGAGCATAAGGGTGGTGAATAGCTTTGGCTCTTCATTTAAGCCTCATCGGTGTCACGTCATTTCAACACTCGCATTTTAAAATATCTTATCACTCATTACAAGTTTCAACAAGCCATTCAGGGATCAACCCTAATTTTATTTTCTTTTTCGATTTCCAAACAAATTAAATTTCACTCATTAAAATAAAATTATAATACGAAACAAACAAATAATATTAAAAAAATAACAATAACAAAAAACATATGAAAAAAAACGTACTAAAAAATAAAAAACATACGAAAATTAGAAAAACACATGAAACTTAAGAAATACAATATTGCCCGATTAATTTTTATTATATTTTGCTATTATTTCTTCTTGTTTCTTTCAAATGAGCGGCTTTGCGTTAAACGTTTCGGGATCAAGCATGAGAAACTCCAACTCTTTACACTCCAGTATCCCCAATTCTTTCTATTTCTTCGCCTCGTACGCGGATGTGGTTGCTGCAACTTTGCGTCTATAATCGAAAGAAAAAAGATCCGATACAGACTCCGACTGACTCCCCCGGCGCTCGACGTCTCCACCAACTTGGCTTTTTTTCGGGTCAAGGTTTGCTTGCGGGTCGAGGTCTCGGATCAAGGCCGAATAGTCCGGCGAGATTATTCAGATCAATCAGCTCTGTCGCGTTCAATTTGGGGTATTTTTTCAAAACATGCCACGGGTGAACTAGAGTAAACTTTTTCCCATCAAAGTGTTGACTAAAATTTGTTTTTGCATTCTCGATATCATCATGTGTTTTTGGTTGAGAAGTTTGTGAATTTTTTTAAAAAATTGTGTGCCATTTATTGAGTGTGTAAAAAAGGGTTTAACTACTCAACGTATTTTAATTGCACATTAAATTCTAAATTTTTGTTAAAATGCATTTTATAAAATTTATATGGTTTACGAGCACCTCTAGTGTTAACTACTCCACATATTTTAATTGCACATTAAATTATGAATTGCATTGATGTATAGGGAGTCAATTTCTACTTTGCGCTTGTTTTTTAAAACTTGGAAAAAATTATATTTGTTTAAAGAGTTAATTCCTACTTTGTGCTTGTTTTTAAAATTTGGACATAAGAAGTCTGCAACCATGCCAAAGCCTTTTTTTTAAATGCTAATCACCCATCGATAATATCCTTCCATCTCATCTCATACCAATCTAAATACATAATAATAGATTTTAGTGGCAGTAATGCTTAACCCATACCTCAACTATTATTTTTTAAACCATGCAACATTACCTCATTTAATGTCTAACGTTCATATTTGTTTCTTTTCTTGCCCATGTAGATTCGAAATCTTTGCCGATTTCACAACCCAAGCTTCCATGCCGCGTGATGCGAAAGGAGGCAAGACTCATGCCGCTTCGGCATGCTCCAAACCGAAGGGCAAACCGAGGGTGTTGCCGAGACCCTAACTATGCTTGTTTTGTATATATTGTTTCAATTTATGTTTTCATTTAAATAGAAAAATCCTTCCAAATATTATCTTTTGTTCTCTTCTCATCTGTATTTTTTAGTAAAAGCGAATAAAGTTACAACATTTTTTCATAAGCGCAATGATAAAACACATAATTAATCGTATAAGGCGAGTGATACCATTGTTAAAGTTTACGGTTTTATTAAACGTTTGATAATTATATTAACGTATTGACAATCAAGTATATTAATTAGAGTAAGTAGAAGCATGTAAAGCTCATATAAGCTGGATCATACGATTTATACGATTAAACATGCAAAATATTAAAGTAATACCAACCTTTAATGCTCGGTATGATCAAGAAACTAACAATCAAGAAGTGATTATTCTCCAATCCACGCTACACGTTACACGATACCTAGCGATGCTAGTCCCGATTCATATAACCCTTAACATAATTACTTGCAATGCAAGAAACAAAACCGAAAACACTTGGGGTTTATTAGTTCGACTGGCCACAAGGGGAAAAGGAAAGATGAGGAATTATTATTTGAGTAACAAATCAAAGTGCATTAATATTTGAGTAAAGAAGAAAATAAATGAATGAGAATAAAATATAAATAGGAAGAAAGATAAGCAAATTGTTAGACAAAAGTAAAAAAGCGTATAATATTTTACTTTTTAATTTTTTTTTTTTGATTTTAAACATAGATTGGGAAAAAAAAATCAAAAACCAACACATTATTTACCCACTCTTCAAAAACCAGCATAGTTTGATAAAATAAAATAAAATAAAATAAAAAGTTGTATTGGACATTTCTTTAGGACGTGTATTAAATCAAAATATGTATCAAACAGGTATCACTGAGGAAGATGGCGATGGTGCTGATCAAGAGGAGTCATTTGCAAAGCCTAGTGATCTTCGAAGATGCATGGACTTCATGTGGAAAGTCGTCCAAAAATCAAACGCGGGTCTCATAAAAATCTTGAAGATGATAATATTCGGGAAATTTATGGCAGTCTTGGTGAAGCTCCCTTGGAAGATCATAGCAGCTCTTCCAATACTCAAACTCTTGAAAGGGCCTATAGAAGAAATGCTCCAAAACTTTCGTGGTGAAGGAGGGACAAATCAAAGGACGATGGTGACGATTCAAAGGCACCTTTAATTGAAGAAATAACAATCCCATCAGTCATGGAAATGGTAAAAGCTGGGATCCTTTTTCGCCAGTTAATGGTGGAATTTCTGAAATTAGTTTCGATAATATAACATCCACGCTATCCTTCCAGTAATTAACGGATGTAAACACAGAAGTTTATTTAAGAAACTTGGTAGCATACGAAGCGTGTGTTGCAGCAGGCCCATTAGTGGTTGCCCGGTACACCGAGTTAATGAATGGGATAATCGACACAGAAGAAGATGCAAAGTATCTAAGAGAAAGAGGGATAGTTTTGAACCATCTAAAGAGCGACAAAGAAGTTGCGGATTTATGGAATGGGATGAGTAAATCTGTGAAACTAACCAAAGTTCCCAAGATGGATAAAGTGATTGAAGATGTGAACAAGAGGTATGGTAAAACATGGAGGGTAAAATTATCAAAGTTCATGAAGAATTATGTGTTTGGATCATGGAAGATTTTAACGTTGTTGGCTGCTTTGTTTATGTTGTTTCTGTCGTTCGTACAAGCTTTTTGTTCGGCATATGAGTGCGCTCGTATCTTCCATCAGCTCCCAGAAATTCCGGCTAATGAAGGGGCTGCTGGTGAGCGCCTTATGTTCACTATGTTGTGTTCTTAAAGAGTTAAAGTTTACAAGTTTATTAATTACTAGTCGTTCAGTATGTTCAGTATGTTGTTTTCTTAAAGACTTAAAGTTTACAAGTTTATTACTAGTATTTCAGATATGACTTAAGTATATTTTTGTTTACTGTTTACTTTTGTTCAGTAATGAAATGTATGTTTTTAATAAAAGGCAAATGAAATGAATGTTGCTTACAGAATAGAGATAGCTTTTCGTATAATAATTGATACAAACATTTTATTTTTTCCTAGTTATGGGGATCAAAGAAAACGCACTTGATAAGATCGAAAATGAAAGCACATGCATGTATCATTGAATTCGTAACAGTTCGTAAGAAAACAACTGACACTTATTGAATACTAGGTCTTTTTCTTTTCAGGGCAAGAAAGGAAATTTGATCAGAGACATATTTGTCTACAGAACGTTTAAAGAATGGAGCTAGAAATCCAAATCGAGAAACTTGTCTGTTGGAGCAGAATTGATTACATTACTAAATTTGGAAACAAAATAAAATGAAGAAATCGCACATTAATGTCTTTTGAAACGACAATACATGTATAAACAGATAAAGCTACCAGGAGCTTGCTAGTTTTTTTTAACGGCAATATATATAAAAATGTCACGTTTTTGTGACTATTAACGATTGAATATAAAACCATAAGAGCATTAGGTATCGATGTTGAGTTTTGAACTCTTAGCTCAAAGTCTTGATCGAATATCATATCATTTGTCTTTCTTGTGAGGTATACAAATGAATCTACTAATAGATCGTGACAATCTAATAAAAAAACATGTTTTAAAATTTGTTCTATCATTTTCTTTTGAAAATTTTACAAATTTAATGGACCATATTTTTTCCCTCTTAGCGTGGATTGGTTTATCGACTGAATCTTATCCAAATACGATGTGGAACATTCAAATGATTGAAATACTTACATGAGGAGAAACGAATTTAACGTAAAATAATTTAATCATTTTAGTGTGAATATAATCTGAATAATGTGAAAACAATAAAGAAAATGGACCACCATGCCATGTTCCAACAATTGGTCCAAATAAAGCCTTTGATGGGGCGACACCTAAAGGCTAAGGCCAAAGGTAAGATTTTTTTTTTTCTTTTTTTAGTGTTTTCTAAATACATGAGTTAATATTGTGTATGAGAAAATAGGGTTGTCTGCAAAAACCGAAAACCGAACTTAAACCGAAAAACCAAGAATCAAACAAAAAACCGAAACCGATTGAAAACCGTGGTTCGGTTTTTACATTTTAAAACTGAAGTTTTGGTTCGGTTTGGTTTTAACTTTAAAACCACCAATAAACCGAACCAACGTTTAAAGTCAAAATAATATATCTTCATTGTTGTTCATAAATAATATAAGATCTTTATCTTGATATCTTCCTATTACATTACCGTTGTCGATGATGCATTTTGAATGTGTGATAACTCTGCTAATATTTTATTTCATAACAATATCATAATGCGTAAATGTGTTTTAAGGTAAAAAAATGGTACACAAATGTCACAAGAACACATTAAGTTTGAATGTTAATGGTTGTTCACTGTTGAAGAAGGTGCAATTACATCACAAGATTGAAGAACTTGTTCAACATCACTCTTTTTCGCTTTACACTCTTGATTGTTTGATTGTCCTTTCAAGTTCTAACAAGTCCTTGGAACTTGGGCAAGCTTTGAGAATGTTGGCAACGATTTAAGACAGTTCTTACCCGTTTTAGTAGTTGTACCGTGCTCTGTTTTAAGATATGGTTCTATTTTATGATATAGGTAAAATCTACTTTGAAAAACAAAGCTCGATAAATCGTATAAACCGAAAAACCGAAAACCAAACCGAAAAAAACCGATAACCGAAAACCAAACAGACACAAAACCGAAACCGAATGGTTTTAAAAATCGAAACCGAAATTTTTCGGTTCGGCCGATTTTATCAAAAACCGAAAGTAAACCGAACCAATCTTCACCACTATGAGAAAATGATAAATTGAGAATTATGATTGATGAGCGAGTAAAAAAAAGAATGGGTGATGTGACCCTAACGTGTTGTTGAGTAAATATGTTTTGCTAGGTTATCACTACATTCACCTTTAAGAGTCTTCAAATAATTCTTTTTATTAAGAGTTATTAATTTTTGTTTTAGTTGAGTTAATTTGTACCTACCTCACTAATATAATTTAAATGATAAAATAATTTCGGATTACCTTAATGGTTAAGAAAATTTTAAGCCTCTAATTTAGACACCAAATAATTGACTTGGAGAATAGCCAATGGAAGCTGAGTTAATTTGGACACCAAATAATTAAGCCTTTTTAGACACCAGATAGTTACGAAAATTTTAAGCCTCTTTAGACGTGAAATGTTATCTTTAAACATCAAATATTATAATCTTTTTGTGAATGTAGCATTGCTCTTATATTTACGTAATCACAACGTTACACATAACGTTGATATGAACTAATCTAAGACATATTTAATTATTGAATTAATTAATTAACTAGTATGTTAGCCTTAAAATTGTAAAGGCATTTACGTGAATTGTATTAGCTATCATGTAAGCATATAATGCGGGACTTATGTAGCTTTATATATACCCTCATAGACTACTCTAGGAGGTGGAGCTCTTCTTGTATCATTTCTATCTTCTAATAAACTAGCTAGTTTTCCCTACTCTCTATTTTCTCTCACAAGAAACTAACCATGGTTTTCTAATACATGACCACCGAATATATGGATCTTGATACGTTTTAGAGACCTAACGGTGAGTTCATGAGCCTACATATGTGTGTGTGGTTCATTTGTTTTGAAAATCGTCCAAAATGTGTTTTGAATGGGTTTTACCGAGTTCGTGAGTTTTGAACCAAAATGTGTACTTTTTCCTTCTAAAACAATTTCCAACGAATCATAATTTGAGAGCAGATGTTGTTAAGTAGTGATTTCTATTTTAGAAACGAAATTTGTGAAAAAGAACTGAAAAATCATCAAAATGTGTTATGTTACCTTGTTCACAAGTTTTAGGAAAACGTGTACTTTCTTCTTCAAAAACAACATTTAACGTTTAAAATCATGAAAGGATTCATTTTTATGGTTTCTTAAGCGGTTTAGAAGAAATCTACACAAAAGAATGAACAAAAACTATTAAAATGCGAATTTTGGGTCGCTTTTGGTGAAAAGTTGTCCTTGATTTTACCGAGTTTCAATCTTCAAATTTACCAATTTGTTTGAAATTCAAATATATTGAGTTTGTGATCTTCAAATATACCGAGCTTGATTATACCACGTTTGGACCATTTGAATATACCGAGATTGGGTTATGAGCATATATCGAGTTTGGCCAAGGGAATATATGGAGTTAGGATTGCGTTCCATAATATTTTATTAGGTTTTTTTTACCGAGTTTGGGTGCTTTTACCGAGAAACCTATTATTAGGGTTATTTATACCGAGGTTGGGTTTCGTTCCATAATGTTTTATTATGGTTATTTTTATCGAGTTTGGGTTCTTTTAACGAAAAACCTATATTAGTTTTGCAATTCGACAAAACACTAAAATTTAAAACCCTAAATACCTAAGTCACAAAAATTCACCAAAAATACACCATGGATATTATTGGGTATACACGATTCATTTTGTCATGTCAAGAACCAATATATCTATTATCAAAACAAACCAACTTTCACAAACTACATATGAGATCCTTTACCAAGATCCGTTTTTGGTATAACACGGCTAGAATGGAAATTTGAACGTCATTATGACAACGCGGTTTGTATTATATGCTATGGGATTAGAAATGGAGTTGTATTTCGCACGTTCATGCACTTATGTATCTTCATATATTTCTTTCGGCTACACAATGACTTTTTTGGACGTTTATGGTTCATGATTAAGACTTGACTATCTAGTTACATTTGTTTTTCTTTCTTCCAATATACACAAAGTAACTACCACTTTAAAGTTACGTTGCGGTGCTCGATGTATCACGTAATTGAGGATAGGTTAAGTGGTTAGATACTTTTAAACGTTTGATGTTGGGATATATGGTATATACCGTTCTAAGTTACGACTTTAGCACAAGTACAAATTGAGGAATTTGTGTAATATACTTCATCAAGAGGTCGTGGTACGAGTTATTTTCTAGATGCGGTCACTATAGTTAGCCGTCTGGATTGATATATGGGTTTAGGAGTTGAGATTGTTCGAGGAATATAAAGAGTATTTATCGACATCTTCTCACGGGAGAGTGCTTAGGCACTTACGGTTTTCATGTTTACTTCAGTTGATCCGTTTTCATATACACAATGTTATGATGATTACGAAGATCGAAACCATTATGAGGGAGAAATGTGTACATCATCGGGTATATACGAGGTATTGAGCTTAATTTTTACTTTGGTGTTATCATTTCAAACTCAGTATTATATCGGGGAAGAAATAGTGTACTCGTAGAGGATTTATCTAGGATTTTAGACATTGGTCGTATGGATTCGTGCAAGTATGATTGGATTCTTGTAGAGGATTTATCGGATTGATGAACCTTTGGTTTGTTATATCTATGTCGGGTATTATTGTTTCGACTTCAGATGTTTGGTTACTGGGAAACACTCAAAGTGAGATGATGATGTTGATAATATTTCTCCTGAACGTGCTACCATCATTTCAATAAGTACTTAGGGTGTGTTTGGTATCCCACTATGGGAATGAGACTATGACTATGAAAGTGATTAAAGGTGTTTGTTTAAGATGAGGGAGGCCACCACTATGTTAATGAATGATAGATATAATCCATACTTCATATACATCAAAAGGGCTAGGTATGGATCTTTCATGGGTGAGGACCCAAGACTACTATCAAATTCATACTCATTGTCATTCATGACAAGATACCAAACGCACCCTTACTTATCTTTGAGTCAAGTTGGTTGGCTAGTTGTATGTCTCAAGATCGTGCTTGAGCATTTATCTCATTGAATAAGTCGAAAAGTTTGCCAAGTGTGAGCTATAGTATCTACATCATTTTTAGTTGCACGTCAAAGTCAAAGATACGGTAAATTCTATATTTTCCGTTGTGCACTTAACGAAGAAGATATGTACACAACAAGCTTCTAATCGCAGAAGATGGGTTGTTAGTCCGGAGGAAGCAAAGAAATATGCGACTAATTGGAGGAGTAATAACCTAATTAGACATCTTTACATTGTTTCATATGCAAGTAATGAAGAAGAAGAATAGGCAAGCTCAAGATTCTAGAAGAACAAGAGTCGCCATGTCATCCTTGAAGCTGATGTATTTAATGTATATTTTATTTGTAGGAAACGTTCTAAGCAATTCACGTATGTCATCACTTTGAGAGAGATTGTTAGCCTTAAAAGTGAAGGCATTTACGTGAAATATATTAGCTATCATGTAAGCGTATAACGCATGGACTTATATCATTAAGTAGTGATAGATAGCACAATGTAAGCCTATATATACCCTCCTAGACTCTCCTAAGAGGGTGTAGCTCTTCTTGTATCATTTCTATCTTCTAATAAACCAGCTAATTTTCCTCCTCTCTCTACTTTCTCTCACTAGAAACTAAGCATGGTTTTCTTATGGTTTTTACATGACCACCGAATATATGGATCTTGATACGTTGTTGGAGGCCTAACATAGTATTATAATCTACTTTGTAGTAATTAGATTAAATCAATACTTACAATTAATAGTTAGAATTGTGTACTAATTGTTTTTTCTTTTTTAATTGTGAATTAGTTGTGTGTGAAATAGTAGAGGAACTCATCTCACATTGGATGGAAAAATAATGTGGAGATCTGCAATTTGACAAAGAACACGATATGTGAATGAGGGTTTCACAAACTTGTCATTTTATCATGTGTAGTTGATGGGAGTAAAACATTAGATGATTAGTTGAAATTAATCGACACGATATCTGAGTTAAACATTTGTAGCTTGCATTGACCAATTTATGTGATTATTTTTAGGATCGTACTGATTAAGTATCTTAAAGTGATGCTAAAACAAAAGAGATAAAATAAGTACTTAGTATATTTGTAGGATACCAAACTATCATCATGACTTATGATTCACAATCATCTAGCGCTAATGGGAATCAGATAAAATGAGATATTTTCTTGATTTTCAACTTGCAAAATGGTTTGTAACTTGCTTGCATAAATTTTGTGTAATTTTAACATTGTTTTCTTACGGTATTCATGTACATGCTGCATGTGACTTTGTTTATAATCATAATGTTTATCATATTGTACAAGCATGAAATGTATAGTAAATAAACCAATACACTTTTACTAAAAATGTAAAAGAAATAGATGAAACCGAGCAAACTTGAATCAATCTTTTTGCATATAATATAGGGGCTAAAATCCATGACAACATTCAAATATTAATTTTATGTATAACTCTATCCTTGGTTGTATTTATTCTGAGACTAGTTTCTACTTAGCAAAATAATAATTAAGTTATCTTGAATTTATAATTAGTAATTAATTAGTCTTAAAATTAAACCACAATTTTCTCTTTAAAAAAGTTGTATAGAAGTTGTGTAAAGAAGGAGTAAAATTAGAGATAGATATTGTTGGAATTCTAAGTCAAAGAAGTAAGAGTGTTGAATAGTGGCTCAATATTGTCCAAGATATGCAACTTGAAAAGGATAGGAAATCTTATGAAAGATATGGAATCTTATCCAAGATTTTATACAGATTATGCAAGTTGAAGATAAGCAAGTTGCTTGCTACTTGTGAAGAGTTGAAGCCTATAAATAGAAGCATTTCCTTTGAGTTTAGTACACCACAAACACATACAAAGTATTGTATAACATGTAATAGGTTTTGAGTTATTTTCCTATTATTAATCAAAGAGTTATTTTGATTATCTGTGTGTTTATACAATCCAATCTTGAATTGGTATCAGAGCCTGAGAGAAGGGGCTTTGAATTCATACCTGGTGTTTTCTTGAACCATGTCAGATGTTGAGGACGCAGCAGGTCCTACACCGGTGAGGGTGAAGGAGGTCGGGACAACCACCGTAGCCTGTCCTATGTTATCATCTACCAACTACACTGTCTAGGCCCTACGAAAGAAGGTAGTACTCAGAATTCATAAAGCATGGTCAACTATAGAACCTGGAACATAAGCAAATGAAGAGAAAAACAACCTGGCGATGGGATTGCTGTACCAAGCAATCCCTGAAACTCTTATAATGCAGATAGGAGATGTAGATAGTCCGAAGGTGCTGTGGGAATCGATTAAAGCTCGATACGTTGGAGCTGATAGAGTGAAGGAAGCGCGGCTGCAAACCTTGAACTCTGAGTTTGATCGGTTAAAGATGCACGAGACCGAGACCATCGATGTTTTCGCCGGAAAACTCGCCGGAATAACCGAAATCCGCTCATTGGGGAAACTATAGGCGAATCGAAACTAGTTAAAAAGTGTTGAAGGTGGTGCGCGAAGTTCATTCATCTTGTTGCTTTCTTGAAAGGTGTTCTTGATCTAAAGAAAGTAGGTTTCAAGATGTAGTTGGTCGGTTGAAGGCGTATGAAGAGCGGATTCGTGGAGAAGATGGTGGAGACGAGCAGCAAAGGGTATTGTTTACTCGTTCGAGTGGTGGTGGTTCGAGTAGAACGGTGGTGGGCCGTGGTGGTTCCGGTGGTGGCGATGGGTCTGGATCGAGAGGAAAGGGGAAGTGGGAATTAATAACCGGTCAAAGGATTTTATTAATCAAGATGGATACGGGTCGGATGGATCCGGTTCATCTAGTGGATCCGGTTTTTCTAGTGGGTCAAAAGCCCAAAGTATGAATAAACCCAACAAGTCCAAACAAAATTCCGACTCAAACCGAAACCAGAAAAAGAATCTGTCGAAGATTAAATGCTACAGATGTGATAAATCAGGCCATTACGCGTCTAAATGTCCGGATCGACTCCAAAAATTCCAAGAAAGCAATTTTATGGAGCAAGAAGATATTGATGAAATCGTATTTTACACGAAACCATTGGCTCGAATCAAGTTCAAGGAAATGCGAGCTTGATTGGAATCAAAGATATCTCTGAAGGACTTAGAGATTGGGGTGATTGTTGGAATTCTAAGTCAAAGAAGTAAGAGTGTTGAATAGTGGCTCAATATTGTCCAAGATATGCAACTTGAAAAGATAGGAAATCTTATGAAAGATATGGAATCTTATCCAAGATTTTATACAGATTATGAAAGTTGAAGATAAGCAAGTTCTTGCTACTTGTGAAGAGTTGAGTTCTATAAATAGAAGCATTTCTTTGAGTTTAGTACACCACAAACACATACAAAGTATTGTATAACATGTAATAGGTTTTGAGTTATTTTCCTATTATTAATCAAAGAGTTATTTTGATTATCTGTGTGTTTATACAATCCAATCTTGAGATATTCCAATATAAAAATCTAAAGTCTAAACAGCGAGATCAAAGTGAACAATAGATAGAGTCATAAAACTATAAAAGGTATGTTATTATGTTTTGTTGTGTTTAACAAAATTTAACTTAAAATTTTGCTATTAAGTAACTTTACACAATTTTGTTCAAGTTATAAAAGAATTTTTTTTTTCTTATAAACGAGCTTGTTCGAGTTCGAGCTTGAGTTAATAAACGAGCTAATCGAGTTAGACCTATTTAGCTTAAAATTTTGGAACATAAGAAAAAGATTGGAAAATAATCAAGCCTCCGGCTCGACTCGAACACTAAAAGATACTCGAGCTCGAGTTCGAACACAAGTTTAAAATTTATTCAAGCTCGAGTCGAGCAATTGATAAACGAGCCCAACTCGAAATGCCTTAAACTCGACCGCCGGATCGTTAACACCCCTAATTTGGACCATCCATCAGGCCCCCTGAATAATACTGCATAATCACAAACCTGATATCATCTCCTTGTTTTAATTATGAGCTTGACTGGCAGACATACAAGGCTCCACAACATATCATTTTACAAGTTTTAATATAATTATGCTGTAAAAAACGAGAGTAATAGCAGTATATCTGGTAATATGCTATAAAGGAAAAAAAGAACATGGTAAAATGAGACAGTTTACCACACACACACATAACTAACTACATAAGCAGGTTAATACTGGACTTGAAATCATGATGACCAAAAGACTAAAGGTTTACTTGTCAAGTACAAAAAAATCGTCGGTAACTAGCTGAATCAAAACGACTAAAAAGACAAAAGTTGTACTAGTATATTGACATATTGTTACCGACAATTATCCTATGATAGGGCTCAAATGTGATCAAAGAAGAAATATAAATGTCGTTAAAAACATTGAACCTGATAAGCCTTTTTGTTAAAGTTTTGAACATCAACATGCAGTCTAATCTGGACTCGGGCTTGCAGATCCATGCTTTAGTTATCAAACTTGCATTCTTAATTATGAATTTCCACTCATGGAGTCATGGGTATAGCTGAACATGGGTCAGTAGTTCGCTTTTGGCTCTTATAAACGTTTGGGCTAGTTTCAGAATATCTAGATTCTCCGTTTTCTGTTACATGTCACAGAAAATATTCATATCCGGATAGAAATAGCCGATGAAGGGACTATTACAGCTATACATTTTATACAGCATAAAACAGCTGGGACAATACCAAAGGCGAGCTCTCCTACTCGTGTGTTCGTGATGTATTGAGCATTGATTCAGGTGATCTTCACACACTCGCCACATTTCCCAAATGTCATAGCATTAACAAGACAATCACATCGTGTAAGACAATCATGCAAGCAAATGTCTAAAAGTTTAACTGAATTGACATTCGAGATGCGAGCACATGCAGTACATACTTACAGTACGTTTAATGAAATTTTATTACTTTTTAATGATCAATCATTTAATTTGTTTCAAGTGTCTGAACTTTTTTTTTTTTTTAACCAAGCCTTTTGCTAGCGAGTCAATTTATTGTAGTCAGCATTAAAACTTAAAAGAATTGACAAAAGAAAAGAAAAGAAAACTTTCCTATACAATTCACAATTGTTACATAGTTTTAGCTACAATCTATTAAATTTCAACTTTATGTACAAATACTTTGCATACCAATACAAAATCAATTCTAATATTCTATATACATAATTGAAATCATGCAAATAGCTTGTCATTTGGCAATTCTTGTTTCTAAGAATCTCATATGTAACGTATATTGAGCCATTTAAGTTTCCTGATGTGGGCTTCTTTAAGTGGGTTCTGTATCAAAGTAGTGGGCTTAGAGCATATCTTTTTTGCTGTATGATCTAACAAAGAAACTAACATGTGTTGATTCAATTCATGAAACTACAACATCTTTGTTTTTGTTGGTTGAACAATAGGTGCAAAAAAAAGTTTTTTTGATTAGACTTTATGACTTTCTCGTCCCATGAACACATGTTATGTTTCTAGTTCATGAACTATGTATTTTGTAAATTGCTTGCCTTCTAGCTCCTTGTAAGAAGGTAGCCTTATTTAAAGTTTAATACAAATAGCTATTTTAAAATAATAATAATAATAATAATAATAAAGAAATAAAAATAGTTATAATGTATTTACCATGTGAACTCTTTAAAAAATTTATTGGGCAACGCTAGATATACTGACTCCAACCACAATCAAAGAGGTGATCTCGTAGTTCTTGGTCTGTGAAGATCAGGCAAATTAAATCTTTGAACGGAATTTGTGATTTCGTCGAAGTCACTAACAAGTGCATCAAAGTACCTAAGCGAAAACTCTGTGAAATTTTACCAAGTTGTGATTGTACAGTAAATAATATTGCGAACTCATTAGCAAAATAGTAGTTCTATACCAATCCAGTACTGATTTGTGTGTTTGCACTATGTTTTGGTTATAAATAGGTCAGTAAGCGAACCAGGAAGAACACGAACGGAGTTTGTTCATGTTCGTTCATTTAATTTTAACCTGGACAAATAAATGGACACGAACGCTAAAGCGGACGAAATTTCTTGTTCATGTTCGTTTATTAAGAAATGAGTTATTCATGTTCGTTTATTAAGAAAATGAGTTATTCATGTTCGTTTATTAAGACACTAAACGAACGCTAAACGACCATAAACGGTTGAATATAAATGAAAATAGACAAACAAACATAAACTTTATTAAATTATGCAGAATATATTATTTTTAAATGTTTTTTTTTTTGTTTAAACAAAGCATTTTAAAATTATATAATTAAAAGATATGATAATACGAACATAAATAAATAAATGAACATAAACGAATGTTAACGAACACATAATCAGATGTTCACGAACATAAATGAACGGACATGATTTTTGTTAATGTTCGTTCATTTAACCAATTAATGAACGTAAAATATTATTCATGCTCGTTTATTTAATAAATAAACGAACATAAACAAACTTTTTACCAAACATTTTATGAAATGTTTACTGAACGTTCAGTTCGTTTACGGTACTACTTATAAACATTTCTTCTCTATAAGTGGTTTTCTTCTAAACATTTCTTCTCTATAGATTGTTTTCTTCTCTAGCTTTAACATGATACTCCAGTTTGTAGCTGTACCTATGTGAATTTATACTACTTTTGATTTGATTTAGATAAAATCTATTATTTAAAAAGAACATATCTTTGACCATTTCCATGAAAAAGCAACTCAAAGTTAGGGGGTTGTGTGGTACAGGAGAATATTCAAAAGTGGACAATCCTATATTGCCTCGAAAATTACTAAACAAGCTTCAACTTGGATTTATTGTTTTTTTCACATTTCCAATGGGACGATATACGCAGGCACCCCCAAGATTCCTTGGCAGGCACCTCTTTGTAGGGTGGGTCCCCTTTGTCAGGCGGCGCTTTTTTTTTTTTTTTTTTTTTTTTTTTTTTTTTTTAAATTGTGTGTATAGTGTTTAACAGATTTAATTTAGGTGATATTGTATGGTGTATTAATTTGTGAGTGCTTTTTATACGATAGTGTATTTAATTTGTGAATGCTTTTATACGATACAGTATTTAATTATGTAGTGTTTTATATAATATTTATTTTACGTTATGCTTTTAATTGTGTGTTTGTTTCCATTTAATTAAACAATAACAATAAAACATTAAACAAGTAAAACAACAATGTTTTCAATATTACAACGCTCTACTCCATACGAAGATTATTAATGCCATCTATGTTCTCATAGAGATTCCACTCTACCGACATGCGTGATCAACCTGGATTAGTTGTTGGTTCAATGATGCCCAACGCCTTTATTTTGCCGCAACAAAGTCTTTTCACCAATAGCATGTTGATCGTTGATCTTTAGTTTCAGCTTGAGTAATGCGTTGAAGAAGAAGGCTTCACCAAAGTACCTTTCTTGAAATATTTCCTTCCACATGAAGTATCGACACCCATAGTCTTTGGTCCCTCACATTACATGACGAAACAATTATAAGAAATGTATTCTAAACAAACAAGTTATTGATATATTTACGCAAATAAGCAAACGTTTAATTATTTACCTTGAGAAAGGACACGATAATACTGCACCACGAAGCACGGGCCGGTGGGATGTTCTTTGAATTATTAATCCACGCTGACAACGATAGTTAAGTAAGGATTTTGTTGTTGATCTGGCCAAAAGAATTTGTATAATTATTCACAACATAAATTAGTAATATGATGGTTCACAAAATTGAAGCTTCGAATACATAAATAACCAATCTTGTTATAGATTAATAGTTGATACATGGTTCACAAAATTACAATATAACTAGAAACTAAGATCAATCACGCCCGATGCGTAGTCGCCCAATGATATCGCCATCCGTCCACACGAGACTCTAACTCGAAATGCGCTCCTCAATCCGTCAATCTCGCCGTACACATCAACGCGAGACTATCAGATCGATAGATGAGGAAGAACCGGAGGACGGTGTATAAAATTGTCTCATATGCGGTGGAGATATAGCCGAGAGGAGGCACATAAGATTGTGAAGAAAGCACATAATCTGGACTCAACCGAGCGGTGTGTGGTTGACACAATGAATGTCCCTCCATTGAATGTCATCCGATTCTCGTAACAAAACATGAGGAAGAACCGAGATAGGAGCGTAAATCGTAACAAAAGATGACGAGTCGCTTGCTATAAATCAAGAATCGCCTATACATGTTGTGTCATTTACAATATAGATCAAGAATCGTCTATACATGTTTTGTTATTTACAATATAAATAAATAATCGTTTTCTACGATATCTAAACATCCTCCGTCGTTGAGTAAACACATGTTCCCATTGTGCCACGGCATCTCTATGATAACTCCATTGTGGGTGATTATACGGGAGTGGTGAGTCTTCGCCAAGAACCGCAAGAACAAGTGAGCACCTTCCTCGCTCCCCACACAAGAATAACAACCGAGTCAATCATCGGGTGAATCTGGAGAACCTCTAAGCGGAAGTAACAAAGAGATTGTCTATTGGCTATACATACAATAGGACGGTTAATAGTCGAGTAATAACCACTCCCATTTCGGCATACTCATCCAATAACGCGGGTGTCGCACCGTTATACCAATTCATCGAAGTTACGTGTAGATGTAAAAGTTTCACCCCACATTGCCCTGTAGAACCGCCGTGATTGTCTACCTCTTCCCGGCAAGAGCTCGAATCAGGCCACATTTCTTGCGGATGGCCAAGACCTACCTACAACAATGACCGATAGCCACATTTCCATCACCTCCACATTAAAAATCCTAGTATCCGGTCGGAAAATAGGTGGAATTTCATACAATATTCGCTAAAGGGATCCGGAATGTACAAGTGGTGTCTTAAATCGCCTCGCTAGGTCCTTCGCTTAAACCGGAGATTTGGTTTAGACTTGATTTGTTAAGGCTCTCCCACATAAGAACTGTGTCTCATGATTCTTTATTTATACAGGACTTTTAGGTTTTTGTAGCCTGCGGTGCCTTGTGGGTGGTCATCGCTCAAACCGGAGATTTGGTTTAGACTTGGATTTGTTGTCCTTTGCGCTGGACGCCCACGATTATTTTCTTTGACAAGAAGTTGTTCACCGACACAGATTCAGGCGTATATACCTCGAGCATGTTTAACATATTTTTTTGACAAACGGCGATGCTCGTATAAACACTTTGGAATTTCTGTACGTCATCTTTACACGAAAAATATTCAGGCTCTTCAGGACCTTGTTGCTCTTGAGGATATTCAGGCTCATCAGGCTCATCAGGCTCTTGAGTATTTCGAACAACAGGCCAGGGAACGCTTAGTGTTCTCCAAAAATTATCAACATAATCAAGCGGAATTGGCAATCCTGTATTCGAAAAAAAGAACTTGTTATAATTATCGGGATTGACGGAAAGAATAACTTGGTAGGCATAAATTTTTAAATACATACCGTTTGCTTGAAGCCAATACAGTGGATTTGGTACTAAAAGCATTTGTATCGGAGTCAAATCACCACGACTGTCACGACGTATCTTTTCTTGTGCATTATACACCGTTTTAATCGAGACACGTTATTAGGATCCATCTCTTTTATCAAGAAAGTATAATTCGTGGTGCTACATTTGTTTTGTCATCCGCCTCACAAAACTAACTCTTTCTTTTAATCGCATGGCCTCGTGAAAAACCATGCAACGAGTCCGGAAAATTATGATTATGCTCCGGACGCTAACCTCAATATCCAACCATTAAAAGCTTTTATATATTTCGCTAGTAATCGAATGGGCAATTACATTTGTCGGTACTAGTGCGCGTTGAAGTTCATCTTCTAAACCTTCACGGAAGACGTCCCATGTCTAGAACACAAAATTCGATAGAGTACTTATAGCCCTATCTGTTTTACTTTTTCCAATAACAATAACAAAACCAATCGTTTATTGATGGACCGCACCCAATTAATTAAATCAACTTCAGATCTGAAAACCTATTCAATATAAAAACACAACAACCTTTTATTAATACATTTTTAAAAACAACTTTAATAAAGACTTTTTTATAAATTCTTTTGTGAAAATATTTAAAAATACTTTTAATAATTTTTTTGTAAATACATGTTTTCATGTAACAACTTTTAGTTTTAAAAAAAGTTTATTAAAAAAAACATTTTGTTAATAATTTACTTTATTAAAACGTTATTTAAAAAGTTTATTAATAATTTACGTTTTTAATAATTTACGTAAAAAAAAAAAAAAAAAAAAAAAAAAAAAAGCGAAAAACGCGCGTTTTTAATAATTAACGATAAAATACGCGTTATTAAACGCGTTCTTTTGAGTGGGTTACGTGGGTGGTTCTCGAGCGATAGCGTGTTCTTTGTCTAACCTTTCGTCTCTTTTGTATAGTTATCACGTGAGTTTTCTCTCATTTCTCTCAAACGTAAACTCTCTCTCTCTCACTAACTCTCTCTAAAAGTTTTAGATCTAAACATTTTAGATCTAAAATTCTATGTGGTGGTTCGTTTGTTAGTTTGTGGTGGTTTACGTTTGTACGTTGTTAAGTTTTGTTCTTTGTGGTGGTTTACGTGGTGGTACTTGTGAGACCGGTGGTTTACGTGGTGGTATTGTTCTTGGTCGTGGTGGTTTACGTTGTTAAGTGTTTAGATCTAAAACCTTTTTAGATCTAAAATTTTAGATCTAAAGATTTGTAAAAAAGGTTTTGTTGTTTTCTTAAAAATAATTAGATGTTGGTGAGGTGTGGTGGTTTACGTGGTGGTACTTGTGAGGCGGTGGTTTACGTGGTGGTATTGTTCTTGGTTTGTGGTGGTTTACGTTGTTAAGTGTTTAGATCTAAAACCTTTTTAGATCTAAAATTTTTAGATCTAAAGATTTGTAAAAAAGGTTTTGTTGTTTTCTTAAAATAATTAGATGTTGGTGAAATTGTGGTGGTTTACGTGGTGGTACTTGTGGGACCGGTGGTTTACGTGGTGGTACTTGTGAGACTACGGTGGTTTACGTGGTGGTACTTTTAGATCTGGTGGTTTCGTTTGTACATTGTTTAGATCTAAAACTTTTTAGATCTAAATTTTTTAGATCTAAACCTTTGTAAAAAGGTTTTCTTTTTTCACGTTGTTAAAAAACTAATTTTTAAGTTTTTTTAAAAAAAATCATCATTGCTTATTGTTTGTTGGGTTTTGCGGGTTTGCTGCGTAGACGACATCTTTTGGCAAAGCCCATGTTATACTTGGCGAGCACCCCACATTTTCCTTCATTCTTTGGATGGTAAAGTGATTCACTTTGAATTGTAATGAAAAAACTTTGTTTTATATAAAAATTTCATTCTTTGGATGGTAAAGTGACCATTCGAGGTCATTTGCAACTTTAATGAAATAAAAAGCAATGATGATTTTTAAAAAAAATTAAAGAGTTTTAGCGAGGCAAAACCGAATTTGCGACCAACATGAGCTATAAAGATAATAATCGGCTTTGATAAGTTGTTCACTCTTGTGTGTTAAATGGTGAATTAGACATGGTGGTTGATTGTTGTTGTTGATCCAGACCACTAGTTGTTGATCTGGACCACTTGATTGTTGTTGTTCTTTCACTTGGGATTGTTGTTTGTGTTGTTTTGACCACCTGGTATTGTTGTTTGTGTTTGCTATCACCGGGATTGTTGTTGGTGTTGTTGCTTTCATATGGGATTGTTGTTGGTGTTGTTGCTTTCATATGGGTAACTTGTGAGAATCTTAGTACTTGTGAACTTTTGAGAATCTTAGTACCGAATGTGAACTTTGCGGTGGTAACTTGTGAACCTTGTTCAAAGCGTGTAAATTGTGTATCTTGTGAAACCCGTGGAACCTGGTGAGTCTTGTGGTTGTGCGATTTGTGAGGCATGCGGTTTGTGAGGCTTGTGCAGTTGTGTGAGGCATGCGGTTTGTGAGTGCGGTTTTATGCAGTTCATGTGAGCTGTGTTGTGTGCGATTTGTGACTAAAACTTTTCCGAGGCGATGATGAATTTTGAGCCTAAAACTTTAAAACTTTTCGAGGCGATGATGATAAAAACCGATGGACGGTAAAGTGAGATCTAATCTCACTTTGCAACCTTCAGTTTGAGCCTAAAAATTTTCCGAGGCGATGATGATTTTGAGCCTAAAATTTTCCGGCGATGATGAAACAGAATGGGCGGCAAAGTGGGATAAAATCTCACTTTTGCAACCTTCGAACCGAGCCTCAAAATTTTCCGACTACGGTTTTTATTAGTTTTAAAGCGAATTTATAGCATATAAAAACTTGTTATAAAAGTTATAAAAACTTGTAAAATTGTAAAACCAAAAAAAACTTGTAAAAAGTTATAAAAACTTGTAAAACAAATAAAACATGTAAAAAAAACTTGTAAAAGAAGTGGTATAAGTGGGAAAAGATAAGTTGTAAAAAAAATTTGGACGAAATCGAAACCAATGATTGAATACTAATGATTAGCACGAAATCGAGAAGACTCAAAATGTAATACCCTCACTGTGTAAGTGCTCCATAGGAGGACCCTTTCCAATGTGTATGTTCTTGAAAGTCGTAAGCTAACTCTGGCTAGGACAAATTTTAAGCATTTTTCATGCAAATGCATGATATTCGGATCATTTAATTTGTTTTTTTTTTACCAAGTAACTATTTTTGGAATATAGAAATGTCTATCTTTGGAATTATGATTGTTATCGTTGAAAGTTTTTTTTTTTTTTTGTATCCTACAACACTCTATGAGATTGAATTTTAACTATTGTATTCATAAGCAAAGTTTTTCTACACTTTTAGAGAGATGAAGTGGATACACAATTTCATTAAAAGCATGTGTTTAAATGTTTATAAATAGTTATCCCATACAAAACTTAGATAGTTTCATGGGCGGACCTAGGGTGTTCTCGGGGTTGAGAGCACGATGGATGTTAAATCGCGCAGTGTAAATTTTCACTAAAAGTAACGATTTTTTTTAGATTAACCTGGTCTCGAAAATTTATGTCATATAATTACATGTTTTGTTAATTCTGGTTTTAATGAGAATTGTACCTTTTGGCTTATTTTTATTTCTTTTATACTTGATTATTAAAAATAAAATTATATATATACTAAAAAAAAAAAAAAAACTTTGTGCACTTGGTAATTTTGGTCATGGGTCCGCCCTGGATAGTTTACGAATTTAGAGCTACAAACAAGTTTCTAGTTAATACACAGAAAAGATCAAGACATGGAAAGATTATAAAAACTCTATGTATTTATTAATCTTTGTATAACTTAATAATTATGACTTGATAGAGTAAGTAATATAATACAAGTCAATGGCATAAAATTTGTAAAAAGATGAAAAAAGAAAGAACATGGGATGAAACAATGATAAAAGGTGTGATAATTGCATACTTTGTTTGTCTTGTTTACCTTTGGCATTTCTTTTTTTGTTTTACTTGCAACCTTTTCCGAAACCCCAAAATAGAGTTTTTGGTTTGGACTTTGAGTTTTAAACAAGTGATGGCCTCCTGGTCCAAAGCCTGTTTTTTGCTTGGAAATGCGAACTTCATTTTAATATCCCAAGTTTATAAAAACCATCAAATTATATATTTTTTTATAACTTTAGATTTTATATCTATCAAGATTTTACGTCGTTTTTCTACTGTACGGAAAGGATCAATAGTGTTCTTGAATATTATATATCACGATTACAAATTCTGAAATTATTTATTATAGTCATAGACAGACATTCTCCTACTCTTGCTAGGGATGTTTTAAAAATATCAGATATGTTGATCATATACACAATTTTTTTAATTAAGTTATTGACTAGTTGACTCAAAACTTTAGGTTATGTGAAATGAAAAAATGTTGACCATAATAATGAGTTGATTTATTAGACTTTTTGTAAAGGAAAGTGATTTGCATACTCTCAATTTTTATTGAGACATTTATCATTATGTTTAATAACTTGTTTCGTGAGTGTCTTAATAAAAAATTGGAGTGTGTCAATCACTTCTTTTTTATAAAGAGAGGTGATTTGCACACTCTTTTAATTGATTGACACACTATAAATTAAAATGTTTTGCCATTTATAACCTCACATTACTTTTACACATTTTCACCATGTGAGGGTATAAATATCAAGACACTCTAATTTAAAGTATAACAATCAATTTGAAAATTGTGCAAATCACATCTCTTTTATAAATGGTTTGTACTATTAGTCCCTTACCTCTCACACTCTCTCGGATATCCGTTTTAATAAGGATAAGACAATATTTTATCATTTTTTGTTTTGTATCTTTTTTTTTAATTGATTTTAATTTGTCAAACTTTATATTTTATGTTTCGTACTTTTTTAACAGTTTTACCATTTCATTAACAGGACAAGACAGTTGTTTATGGTTTTATGCTCTGTAGTTTTTCTGTTTTACTACTTTTAACTTGTCAAACTTTATATTTTATGTTTCATGTTTTTTATTTCACGGTTTTATAATAAAAGTAAAATTATAAAAAACAAATAATAATAATAATCATAATAATAAAATAAAAAATTAAGAGGGTGTTACTTGTAAATTTGGGAGGTTAGCAACAAACAAAGCCTTTATATATTTGTAAATGTAAAGCAAGAAGAAAATGAAACTTGAATAGCAGAAGTGACCTCATAGGTGAAAGGAAAATAAGGCTTACACAACACCACAAAAGATTCATAAGATCAAATCAAACAATTTTAACTACTGTTTAACATGATATTTTAGAACCTTAATTTTACAACACGTTTGTCCATACGTACACACGTACCATGAATGGAGCTGAGCATGCACCAGACCAGTGAACTCTGTGACCTCTTCTGAACCTCGTAAATCAAACAAACAACCTCTTCAATTCATTCCCATCATTAACCATCGGTTAAAACCATCTCATGCATGCTACCAAGGTATGGTCCAAAATAATCTATCTAGTGAAAATTACCTGTGAGGCCCTGTAGAGACTTGATGTCCCGGAGGACCTCTTTTTTCTATATCCAAAAGGCAGCGTTTATTGCAAACTTGTGCGAAATAGTTAATGGACACGTGTCATTAAAATTAATTATCGTGGTATATTTAAAAAAATATATATATATATATATTTCACATAAACTTTTAATAATCGACATTTGTGCCACCGACAAGTTGAGAGAGAAACCACCATTTCACATAAAATTTTATGAATCAAACGATACGACACAACCAATTGACCAAAGTTGATTCACTTTACTTTTTATATAAAAATTACAAAAGTCACCTTTAACTTTATAATATTTACATTTTTTATATAACAAACTTCATTCGAATATTTAGAATATATAATGAATTTGTTAATAAAAAAAATACCGTCATGAAAAAGTTCTAAATTACGAACAAAGCGAGCCTAATATTAATATTCTTTTGACGTATGCACAATTTTATAAAAATATTGAAGTTGATTATATATATCAACTATTTTGAAATTGAAAACTAAAACTTACCATAACCACCCTACACTTTTTAATATTTGTAAATTTTTATATAACAAACTTTATTACATGAATATTTAGCAAATACATAGCGCATTTTTTTATCTATGGTTGACGAATACTAGCGGATGTAGATATGATTAGTTGACCATTTGTATATGTATTTTCATCACTTTGAAAACCATTACCTTAACATCACTTTGAAAAACATTGTTGAGGTTTACCACAAGGATACCGTTTATCAGTGATGTTTAAATTGGAGTTTCGTTTTAAATTTGTATCATCTTTATCTTGTATTTTTTATGTTTTATTTATCTCATCTACTAGACTTTCGTTTATAATTTGTATCATCTTTATCTTGAATTTTTATGTTTTATTTAACCCATCTACTATTTTCATTTAACTCATCTACAAAACTTTAGTTATCGGCGACATAACTTGTGATATATAACATACACAAACTTTCATTTGGTAACAGTATATGAAAATACATATACAAATGGTCAACTAATCATATCTACATCCGCTAGTATTAAATCAACCATAGATAAAAAAAATGCACTATGTATTTCTAAATATTTGTGAATAAAGTTTGTTATATAAAAATTTACAAATATTAAAAAGTGTAGGGTGGTTATGGTAAGTTTTAGTTTTCAATTTCAAAATAGTTGATATATATAATCAACTTCAATATTTTTATAAAATTGTGCATCGTCGAAAGAATATTAATATTGCGCCGTTTTGTTCGTAATTTAGAACTTTTCATGACGGTATTTTTATTAACAAATTCACTATATATTTCTTAAATATTTGACGAATGAAGTTTGTTATATAAAAAGTTGTAAATATTATAAAGTTAAAGGGTGACTTTTGTAATTTTTATATAAAAGTAAAGTGAATCAACTTTGGTCAATTGGTCGAAGCGCGTGTGGATTTCACATAAAATTTTATGTGAAATGGTGGTTCTCTCTTGAGTCATTCGTGGCCACAAGTTGTCGATTGCTAGAAAGTTTATGTGAAATACTTTTTTTTTTTTTTTTTTTAAATATATCACGTATAATTAATGGGGTAGCGACATCGTGTCCATTAACTATTTCGCTGCAGTTTCGTGAAATCTTGGGCTTTTGGATATAGGAAAAAGGAGGTCCTCTGCAGGACATTGAAGTCTCTGCAGGGCCTCACAGGTAATTTTCACATCTATCTATCTAGACTATTTCACCTACCCAACCCCATCACCTTACTTCTCAATTTATTGCCACAACTGTTACTATTGCTTACCTATCAAAATATATGAGTTTGTCTAAAAATATGGTACGTATGTAGTTGACATATAAAATAGTTTTAGTGACTAAAATCTGATTATGCTATGATTATTGTTTACTAAACATACTTATAATGTTCCATTGTATTCATGTTACATAATACTATTAGATGATAAATAAGGCCAAGCCCGTTTGTGGGTTTTAGGGTTTCTCTTATTAGGGTTGAGCATCAAAGGTCTAAAACCGAACCGGACCGACAAAACCAACCGAACCGACAAAAATCGAGCCGAACCGACAACCCGTCGTTTCGGTTTCGGTTTCATGTTTTACATGTTTTCGGTTTCGGTTCGGTTCGGTTCGGTTAGGTTCGACCCAAAACCGACAAAAATACACCTAAATACACCTAAACCGAACCGAACCGACAGCCCGACACAAACCAAACCGTCCCGACGGCCAGTCGGTACGGTTTCGGTTTAGGTTTTTCATGAATTTCGGTTTTAAGTTTTGTCGGTTCAGGTCGGTTCGGTTCGGTTTTGGCCCGATGCTCAGCCCTATCTCTGATTTTCATTATGATACAATAAATAAAAGGTAACCCTAGAAATCCTAAACTCATAAACGAACTTGGGTTATTTATCATCTAATAAATACTCCTTCCTTCCTAAATTATTTTCTCTTACATTTTGTACAATGACAGTTTACCTTACGTATTTAACGAATTGGTTTTCTTTTTTTTTTTGAAACTTTGTAATTATAATTTCAACCAAAGTTAATGCGGTAAACTTGATCATGCTTGAATAATTATTTTTAGCAGTTAAATTTGAAACTGGATGAGTAATTACCTTCCCAGCCAGTTTAAATAGATTGAATATTGGCTCTCATATTATTGATACTCTCACTACCATAATAGGCTTCTATAATTTGTTCGCTCAATCGCAAACCTTACTCACGAATCACGAGTCACAACCTTGGCTCAAGGTGTTTCTAAATCATCACCAAGTTGTAGTTTACATACCATATGTTCCAACATTTCTAATGTAGTATATGCTCTAGGTGACTAGGTGTACTGTAAAGTTTGAGACATAAATGTTAAGGTTTACACTTGCATTAATTACATTTGAATAACCAACTCTTAATAAGGGGCCATGGATGTTGGCCAAAATGGCAAAAGACCAAATCTCGTCCTGTTCATATGAAAGATATGTATTCCTCAAGTGCATATGTTTCTTAATTATTTAGAGATGTTTTTTTCTTAAACATATGCACAAACGAAAACAACATCAAAAAAACTCATACTCTCTATATTAATCCATAATAATCTACGATTAGCAACCATTAGGGCCATTTTGATCTACGATCAGCAAAATATTATCATCATGGCAACCAGCAGGGCTAGGTCGATCTACGATTAGCAAACTTTATATCAAAAAGAAGGTCATAAAACTCATTTCAACATCAAAAACAAATATCTCATCTACTTGATCCATAATAACACAATGTTCAAGCTTAAAAGCCTTAGGAAAGCTCTCATCCTCAATGATATCAAACTTTTCATCTGCAATCAATTGGTTTAGTGACTCTTGTAACGTTATCCCTTAATTGCATCCTCCCCCTTAGAATCTTTCTAGGCTGTGTATATTTATTAAACTTCGCCGTCTGAAAAAAAATTATCTTTTCGCCGCAATTTTAGGGTTTACGTTAATTAGTTTACTTTTCCATCACTAGTTGTACGTATTCTTTAGTTCCATCTAGCTTCTATGTTGTGCAACTTATTTTAGCTCAGGTATAAAAAAATTAATAACGGAACTTAAGAATAAAATTAAGCAACACATATATAGCTTAGAGTAGTAGTGGTGGAACCAAATGGTTTGGTCTCTTGGGCCAAAACATACGCGTCATGTATTTATTTGGTCTGTGAGTGGACCGAAAAGAATGAAAAAAGTTTGTGCGTGTGCTTTTTGCTTTAATTTATTTTTGTGGTGGTGTTTTTTTTTATTGTGATTGTGGTCTTCTTACAACGAGTGTTTGATTAAGAAAAAGAGATATGAGTTGACGCGAGGTTGTTTGATCTCTTTATTTGGTCTCGTTAATAGTAGTCTTATGTTAAAATACAATTGTTGCAAATATAACACTGACCATGTGGAAGTACTATAGTCTTATGTTAAAATACAATTGTTGCAAATATAACACTGACCATGTGGACGTACTATAGTCTTATGTTAAAATACAATTGTTGCAAATATTGATCCATCCTACAAAACGGGTCGGGTTTAAAATTGATATAAATAGCAGTGTTTGGATGGAGGAAACTGGTTAGGATGAAGAAAATAGATTATTCTGATATCGCCTTTGGATGTAGAAAACTACTTAGGATGAAGAAATCATTATATGCTTATTTTGCTTATTGGATTGTTTGGATGAAGAAAATGGCTAATGCATATTTGTTTATTTTTGGAAAAATATACGCACTTATTCAAGATTTCAAACACCTTTGTATTGTGCATTTTAACAATTTTACTACTCCTCTTTGTTCTAGAAAACATTTATGTTTGGGTTTTCATTCAAATACTCTTATTTACTTAATTTTGTAGACGCTTGATACATTCATTAGATTTCAAGAAGCACACAGATAAAGATGTGTTGTGACTAGATAATATAACTTAGTATATCAAGTTTGGTAGAAATAGTACTTTGATTTACAAAAAAAAACATATAGCATCTTTATTTCATTGGAGTGGTTGTCCTTTCCACTCATTTATGTGATTCTAACAAAACTGCAAACCGATAGTAACGGTTGATTAGTACAATTTCGAAGATGTTAATTGATAGATGTTTTCTTAACTTTGTTGAACAGGGAAGGAACAGACAAGTACTTGCACCAAGAGAGAATGTAAACAATTTTGAAGAATCAACAAAGGCTAAGGAAAAGCCTCCACAGAGGTTTTCAAGTCGAGGTATGAAGCCACAGAGGTCGATATCAGCAGATAAAAAAGAATTTCGTTGAAAGGGAACCTTCACTTGCTGCAAAAGCTAAAAGATCAACTTCTCCGGTCCCATCAAAGCGTTTGGTTCCTAGCTAGGTTGTGGCTAAAGAGGAGAACCGAAAGGCTGCAAGAGAGCATGCTATTATCATGCCTTTTAGATATAGGCAGCCTTCGCCTAATGGACAGAAATTGGCATCTCCAAGAACAAGGAGAATGTCAATGTCGCCAGGAAGGAGGTTGTCTGGTGGAGTTAAAGTTTCTCCTGCCACGGACTATGGTAACAAGTAAAAGATGTATATTAAGGAGGTCGTGCATATGTATCTGTATAACATGTTGAATTGTATATATGGAGGGAAGGAAGTATTCACAAGTGGAATCAACAGAGTTGTTTTGAAAGTACAAGTTTCTGGATACAATCTGGAGAACAACTACCACATATTATGATGAAGATGTAATCAAGTTTGTCATTGCAAAACACACAAATGATAAGGTATGTATATTACATATATAAATTACAATAACTTTTTCTTCAATTGATTTGAACGTTAATCATAAAAATTCCAATATCTATCAGGAAAAGCCAGCCTTTTTATGACGATCAAAACACTAATTCATAAGTTTAGAGAAATATCTATTAGGAGAAGCAGTCTATTTGTGACGATGAAAACACTTCTTCAAAAGTTGGAAGTAAACGGAAAGAACATGATGGAGAAACAAAAATAACCAAGATCGCAAAGACTAATGAAGATTGAACCTATTAGACTTGATGTTTACGATTTACAAAGTTTCTTTTTTACTTTAAGTTTATTTAAATACTAGGAGTTTTATATTTTAATATTCTAGGTGATTTTTTGTTTTACTTAATTTCAGTAGGATTAAGTTGTTTTTCCATATCTTTTTGGTCCAACTATTTTTGTCAAACTAAATGTTTTTATTTATTTATTTATTTTTTCAAACCAATTTTGTCAAACCCATCTAAATTTCATTCAACCAAAACAATTATAGGCATAAAAATATATGTGTTGATTTTGTAAAAAAAACATTAAAAAAAGAAAGGTAATTAATAACATTTTAGTTGTTAAATTATAAATAAATTATACAGATCATTTTCCATGTTCTTTTAATACTTTATAAAGTTAAAAAATAACCTCCATACTTTAAACATCCTACATCCTAGACTTTTTATTTATTTTTACAAACAACATATACGTTGTTGTTTATAAATATTCTTTATAAGTTTCAAGATGTGAATGATACGAGATTGTATATATAAGAACAACTCATGTTATTCTTACTAGACTAATGTAAGAATGTATGGAAAAGTTTTTTTTTTTTTTTTTTTAATCCACGTTCAATAATAACTCATGTTATTTCTGTTTATAAGTTTAAGCCGCACATATACGAGTTTAAAGATTAAATATGGCTATAATTAGTATCAATGGGAGTATAAATATTAATATGAAGGCACGACCACGCTGTGATACGAAAATAAATACATGAGATATAGCAACGACGCATGTAGTTCTTTTTTGAAGTTTAAAAGGGTATCCGGAAAAACAATTTTTTCAAAGGTCACTATGTGCTATTAAACATACATTTTAAAACATGATATCAATGATTAAATTTAAGCATAATCAATGTCAACATCATACCAATTAAACAAAATTAAATCCTTCATCCAATAAAATTTATACAAAATATTAATCGATATAAATACATAATGAAAAATCTATGTAAAAAACCGTGCATGCACATGTATTATAACTATATAAGTATAAAAGATTTTACATAATGTTATAGATGAATTTTATTTAACAACCACATGTATGTGTTAGACAAGCTTTAGCACGCCAAAATAAAATTTTACATTTTAACCAATTGTAATATTATATCTAGACAACATACAATTCTTATGCACAAAGCCACAAATAATTAAAGTTTAGATATATTGTGATGGAATTACGTATATCCCACTAAAACTTAAAACTGCGTATTTCCTCATGTCTGAGTTTTATTGCGATGATGTCTGATCGTTTTAAGCGTGTTTGGGTATATACGCGAGATAAGCGGATCCATTAAAAGGAAGCAAAATTTAAAAGTTTAAAAGTAATATTGACCGTTGGATTTGTTAAGATCTCTGGTCCATTGAAATGATAGGTTTCTAAAGGGGGCCAGTTACAAGGGTATTCCCGTCTTTCAACATTAGTCAAATACTCCATATATTTTATTTGGGTTTTAACTATTCCTCTCGTTATTTCTATCTTCACTTTCTCTCTCCTATTCCTATGACCATATCTCAAAAAAAAAATCATTTTATTTCTTATAATTCAACTCCTTAAATTTTGATAAACATTTTGTATAATTTTAATCTTTGTTTTGATTTATATCCAATCGGGTTGCCGGAAATTCTCGTCGTAGACGGTTACCGGCTGTAGGCGCCGAAGAGGATGAAGACGAACAGATTTTTTGAGATACTCTGTTACAATTCGAATCATGTGTACAACATGTGGTAGTAGTTGACTGCAAATAGAAGGACCATGCATGTGGTAACAATTGAATTATATTTCCATTTTGAAATGTTAAAAAAATTGGATAAAAAAAATAGAGGCACAATTACCTATTGCAACACATGATTCTGTTTGATGCAATTTTATTTCTTGTTTCATCTTCTAAGCATTTTTGGCATAAATGAGATGTTATGGTATTCTTTATCACTTCTGAAGCAACTAGTGTCAACTGTATTTGAGCAATCCCATTCAAATTCTTTGGGGGTGTTTGATTTCGACTTAATTGACTTAATATGAAAAAAACTGAATTAATTAAGTAATATAAAAGCTGTTTGTTTGTGACTTAATAGAGAAAGATAATTGATTAAGTAATAAAATAGAAGTTGTCTGCATTAAGTCATTTTTTAATTAAATATGACTTAGGGCATCAACTATGGTAGTTTCATCAAAAGGTCTAAAACCTATATAAAAAAGGTCTAAAACCTATATAAAGCTTTATCTTTCATTTTAACCATAGTGGTTATTTGTTTACGTATCACGTGGCGTGAAGAGGTTCATATTCTTGAACCTATTCATAATTTAATCGTGTGTTATTATAAATCGTTTGAAAAGTTGTAAAAGGTTTATCATAGTGAACATGGGTTTATAACATCAAATGTTTATAATTTAATGATTATGGACCTATGTAAAACTTCATCATTCATGGATCTTCTTAGTAAAAAAATAAGAAACAAGCCACATAATCAACACTCATTTCTTCTTGGTGAAAGTTTTCTTCGCTTTTATTGTTAGATCCTCCTCCGCTCTCCGTCAAAACAACAGTTTAAATGAATGAAAGTTGAAAAGCAGTTGCTATAAGACAAAAGAAACAATTCATCTCAAATCATATTTACACAAAAAATAAAAGTTTAAAACAAACTTTATCAATTATAAAGCAAAACAAGGTGAATGTTTAACTTGTAGCGACTTTCACGGTCATCTCTTGCCCATTTTAGCGACATAAACACGAAAAGTACAAGAAAATTCTATTTATATCATACAACACATAAAGAGATGCCATCAAAAGTAGGGTGCCAATTCCTAACGCAAAACACGACCCAAAACCGGCATGGAAATAAGCGGGTAGGGTGCAGTCTAATCGATAACCCGTTTGAGGTTTTTATTTTAGATAAATTGTGTTTATAATGGGTTAAGCGAGTTAACTAGTCAATGTTTATGTTATGTGTAGCGGGTTAGGATTATAAGTGACTTAACTACTTAAAGATGTCGTGCTTGGGTTAAGGCATTCGACATGCCAATCCAAACCCAAACCCGACACGAATTTGGTTCTAGCAGTTTCTTAATTTCAAAATGACTACTATAACAAAGAATTCAAACTCGAGAGATATCGGTTTCTTGATTAGAAATGATTACTATAATGAACAAGAACTTTCCAACTTACCTCTTCCCATAGCCATTTGTGATCCAATGCCCGAAACCTTGACCATCGGCTTGAACCCTTCTCTTGTCGGCATCTTTGTGATCCCTCACGATGTCGACTTCGGATTCATGAAACCTAGTGATGTTTCTTGAGTCTTTGATGTTCTTGAATTTTTCCTTGAGGAGATTGTCTCAGCTTTATTAGTTCTAGTAGCATCTTTAGTTTTGTCACCACTGCTAAATTGACCCCTAAAAATAAAAAGGAATACAAAAACGAATTATTGAAGAGCTATTTGCATAAAATCCCTTAAAAGCTATCAATAATATGATGGAACTAACTTACATGTAATCGATATTTAATGTACTGGGCTGATAAGAACCTATCTTCTGTATTCAATGTGAAAAAATTGCACAAATGAGTTCGAACTAGCTCTTGAATAATCAAATCTAATGGAAGAAATATTGATGTCTTTGGCGTGAGGTCACCGAAATCTCGACAACGCACCATGCAGTTAGGATATCACGAGGTGTGTGAGTGTGAGCGCATGAAGTAGGTGTCGACCTTGAGTGCGAGGAGGTGTTTGGGCGAGGAAGGGCCATCAGTACATGGGCCGCTGGAATGGACCGAATCGAATTTGAAGAGTGGGCGAGAAGGTGACGGGAGACACTGAGTTCGGTGGAGATTAATTGGGAAGAGGGTGGGGAAGTTTCAATTCGGAGTCTAGACTTGTGGGAACATCCGAAAAGATCCTTCATGAAAATAAGCACAACCGAACTATTGACTTGACAACAAGTTTCAAAACCTTGATTGTGTCGACCGTTTATAACCAAGTACTTGCGGATAACTAGCCTAGCAGCTCGTTTGACAAATTTAGGATCAAAGGTGCTTGATGAAAATCATGTTACCTACGCCCGGTATAGTTTGGTGTTGCTTAGAAACAAGATAAAACCGCTTTTTTTTTTTTTTTTTTTTTTTTTTTTTTTATGTGTGTGTTTGGAAAGAAAGTAAATGATTGTGATGTATGATCATGTAAGGCGAACTAGTCGGTTTCAAAGTTGCTTAATCAAACTAATTACCTAATTCGATTATTTTACCAAACACTAGCACAATTGTAGAGGGCTGTTGATTTGCTTATTGAAGCGATAAATTGCTCATAGTTAAAACAACTTGCTTCAAATAACCATGTTTGGATAAGCAATCCTAAATTCTAAAAACTATATCAAACCAAAGCAATAATCATATTAACAAACAAATTCAATAAAACTAAATCAAAATTATCAAAGAATTTTCTTTATATGCAATGAATTTTCTATCATTGATGTTTAACATCCGAATCGTTAATAATGGAAGTACAATGGGTGCATGTGTGGTGTAGCTAAACTTAGCGTTGTGGCCAAAATGCAAATAAATAAACTTAGCGTTGTTGCCAAAGTGAAAAGTACGAGTTTGAATAAGATATCAACTTCATTCTTCTCCCGGTCATTCTTCTTGACCCGTTTTCAACCCAAGTATAATCCAAATAATAAGCGACACCAATATTGCATTAAGCGAATTCTAGTATAAACAATCACCAATATTGCATAAACTGAATTCTAGTATAAACCAATTAAAAAGTAAAAACTGAAACTTAACATTTACGGTTTGTAGCTCAACCATGACAAAGACACAATATGACCTTTCAAAACTACAAAAAGTACATGCTCTCATAATTTCTATGAAAACCTTAGTGAAATTTGATGAAAGCCAGTAGTTTGACTCAAAAGTCAAATAGTTTATGCTTGATGATTTCATCCACATGCAGAGCTTATTTATGTGAATCAAAATCTTATATATGATATTACATCACTAATAACACTTTCTTAAGTTATTTTTAGCATGATCATCTCCAACCTTTTATCATAGTCCCACTATTTTCATCAGTTTGACTTCTTGAACAAGTCAATTGTGTTTATTCACTCCATGAATCAAAATAAAGTTCAAATTCTTTATTGATCGAGTAATAAGTACTAGTCTGACATCCAAGTTAAGATTATAGCTTGATCTACGATGTATACATTAAAAACTACTAATCTGAAAGGTAGAGTGACAATCATACGTTGAAACACTTCTTTACAAACAATCGTACTTTTGGAAGTATAATGGAGAAATTCATCAATGACCAAAACGTATAAAGCCAAAATCACTTGAAAATAATCAACAATGGTGCGGTAATGTGACGGGATGCGGGGTCTAACCGCACGAAAACTATCGATTTTAAAGTATTAAAGTATCGATTTTAGCTTATAAACAATTATTTGACCTTTGCCCAATAAAAGATTGAAGCAGGGCTTCAAAGTTTAATAAATCCATCTGTTAATGAGTTTGGAGGTACAAGTGTTTAACATAATAGGCCCTTTAAAAGCTGGTTTATGTCGGATCATCATTAATGAATTCGGTTTGACATCCAAACTCATGTCAAAATCACATCTTTTCATCGATTGACTTTCTCAACAAGTCGGCTTTGTTGCATGAAACCAGTTCCATGTCTGTACAAAGAAGGTGAGTTTTAGCAACAAAGCTTGGTGTCATGTTCATGACGTGTATATGGTCAATACGGACGTGGTTCTAATTATAAACAACGTTACGTGTTACTTCAATTTTACCATGTCAAACTATTGTCCGAATTGTACATTCTACGGTTTGTAGTCTAAAGACAACATATGACTACTCAATGGCTTTCAAAAATACAAACACTTGATGCCACGATAATTTCTTATCACTGATATATGTTTGTCGGTTCAATTTCATAAAAATCTCAGCAAAATTTGATGAAAGGCAACAGTTTGACTAAAAGTCAAATGCTTTTATGTTTAATGATTTCATCCAAATGTATAGCTTACTTATGTGAAACAAAACCTGTATATGATCATATATAGCTTATAACACTTTCTTAAGTTTATTATTTACATGATCATCTGCAGCCTCTTGTAAAATTCTGACCATTTTTATCAAGAACAAAGTTTGACTTTCTAAGAAGTCAACTGTGTTTATTGAACTCCATGAATTAACTTATCTGACTTGAATTTCTTCATTGGTTCTATGCAATTACCGCAACATCCGATTAGGGTATTATAGCTTAATCTAACAGTGTTGAAAGATAAAAGACAATCATAATTTTAAACACTTCTTTACAAATAATCATACTTTGGGAGTGTGCGAGAGAAAACTATCAATGACCAAAACATGAGAATAGATGCAGAGATATGAACTTAATCTAACAGTGTATTAAAAAGTACCAAAACGGAAATATCTAATACAATAAAACTCTTAATATGAGCTTTAGATCACCTTCTTAGCTGAGTGGCAATTGCTTCCTGCTCACCAGACCTTGAAAGATTGAAACAAAATATTACAAAAACGTAAAATCTTTATGATGAACCATACCCTACTGAATCTATTCGAGTTGAGAAATTGCTTAATGACTTACCCGATAGGAGTTCACTTGGTTAACAGTTATGCGCTGATTGACGAATGCTTCCTGCTGATCGGACCTCCTAATAGCAGAAAATGGATTGTTAAAATCATGGTAAAACACACAAATTGCAGAAACAATGAATATTTCCATAATCAATTTAAAATTTCAAAATAAAGTACCTGTTAAAATAGCTCTTCATGTATTGGCTCCTTTGGCGTGTGTTAGTATGGGTTATATGTAGCAGACTATTTCATCATCATCATCAGAGGTTCTTCGTCTCTTGAGTAGTAGACCATGTGTATCAAGAAGCTGTAACGGCCCAACAATACGTAGGCCTCTCAACTTAAAAATGCTCTGTGGAAGACGGGTTATGTCTGTACCTTCTATGTTCAACTCTTTCAAACCTTCTAAGCATCCAATATCCTCAGGCAATTCAACAACTCGAATGCAACCGCGGAGATGTAACTCGTTTATACATTTCATCTCACAAATGCTGTCTGGAATATCTTGTAAAAGTTTACAGTTGGTTAAGATTAGCTTCTCTAAAGATTCTAACCGGCCAAGATCATCAGGTAACTTCTCAAGAAGTAAACATGACTTCAGCTCGAGAGATTTGAGATGTTTCAACATAAAAATGCTCTGTGGAAGATGGGTTATGGCTGTATTTCCTATGTTTAACTCTTTCAAACCTTCTAAGCATCCAATATCATCGGGTAACTTCTCAAGAAATAAGCATGAATTAAGTTTGAGAGATTTGAGATGTTTCAACATACAAATGCTATCTGGAAGATTTTTAATCTCTGTAGATGAAAAAGTCAGCTCCTCTAGACATTCTAACTGGTCAAGGTCCCGGGGTGCTTCTGTAATACTGCCTTCAAGTGTAAGCTTTCTTATACATTGTAAACTACAAATGCTTCTTGAAAAACTCTCAAGGTTTGTACAAGCACACAGACCTATGGAAATAAGCCTTTCAAGATTTCCAAACGATGAAGCTGGATCTTCTTTATAATAACATGAAAACTGAAACTTTGGTGAATCATTGTCGGAGTGCAAAGTGCAAACATCTGTGGGTTCTGCAATCAGATGTAACTCAGATAAAGAATCAGCCTTAGCTCGTTGAGACCATTTGTCAAACACAAAAGACTCGAACCTCCCACAATCACTTAAGTCTAAGAAGTCAAGCTTTTTCAGACATCCAATGGCAGCATTAATTTCTACCAAATCACAACAATTTTCAAGATTTAACCTTTTGAGATTTGGAGTGAGTCCAAGGTCAAGGGTCCTCAACTTTTGAATGACGGAGGTCGAGCTCTTGGAGCTTTAGACTTTCATAAGGCACTTCAAGTTCCACCAAATCACGACAGTCCCGGAGTATTAGTTTCTCAAGATTCGGAGTACTCCTGAGGTGAAGGTGTGTCAGCTTTGAATCAGTGATGTCAAGATATTGGAGCTTTGGATGATGATCAGCAGGTATATGAAGCTCTACGAAATCATCACAACAGCCAATAGTCAACTGCTCAAGATTTGGAGCCAACCTAAGGTCAACGGACTGTAATTTTGAACACCAATAGAAGGTGAGGAACCTGAGCTTATGAAGAACCTGACATAAGTACAAAAAACAATTAATATTGGTGCAGTAACAAACCAATAGATATATAGGATCATAATGAATCATGAAAAACAACAAATTAACCATTATTCTACCTTTTCTTCTCCATCTTCCCAAAGTTGAACAATCTTGCTGTAATATAATTCAAGTTGAACAAGATGTTTTCCTTGAAATGTATTCGGTAAACTCGAAAAAGGAAATCCACCCCATTTCATAAATCGTAAGGAATTTGGAAGGTATTCGCTAGCTTTATCAAATTGAACAATATTCCTCTCAGTATGATAATCCTTATAGAGATTCATATAAACAAATCTAAGATCCTTCATTTTTGCTAGACCTTTTACTGCAATTTCAGCACTGAAACCCGCTGGTGACCGGAAGGATAGACATTTAGTTGCTTGGGTTCCCTGAAATCGAATAAATAAAAGCCCTTAATTTTTGTTGGAACCCTAAATTTCAAAACGCCCAAAATCACTGAAAACATTATCAAATTGAGAGTGAATGAAGATGATATAAAATGAATTGAATGATAATTTGATTCGAATTTTTGAATTAATTTAGAGAGACACAAAGAGGAATTGTTAATGTGTTTTTTATAAGAAAAGTGACGGTCAAATATAGTCAAACTAACAGAGTTTGGAATTTGGACCAAGCCCATGACGGATGTTTCATTTTAGACTAAACCCGAAAATTTTCAAACTATTGGACCAAACATGAAATATCTAGAAAACCATATGGACCAATATATACTCAATTTCCTCAATTCTTACCATGTCATTAGTCAATATATACTCAATTTCCTCATCGACCCACAATCGGCTATGTCTTTGAGGTTCATCGGGGTGTGACCGACGAACAATATTCCTTCCCATTTCTTCTAAATGGTCATGCATCCACAATTCCTCATCATCACTATAAGTTATAAGAGATTTTTGCTCAAGAACTCTTAAACCAACTTTAGCACGAAATCCACGGCTTTCAAGCACTCTAACTGCATATTCTTTGTAAAAACCTTTTAGTATGCATGCAACATCTAAAAATATTTCTTGGTAATCATCCTCAGACCATCAAAGCTTATTTCCAATCTTTCCATAGTTGCCTTTAATGGAATTTTTTAGTCTTTCTATAGCATCTACCAGTAAGGTTCAATTTGACCACAAAGCAGAACCCAAACTTTGATCGTTAAGGGAAGCCCATGAGCATATTGTACAACTTGTCGTGATAGCTCTTCGCCCTCGAGTTGGAATCTCTCTTCCAAACGCATACCTCTTGAAGAGGCAACCCGCCCACTTGAGATAACAAAGTCGCACTATGAATCGAGCTCACTCGGTGCGCTACCAATGCTTGCTCATCTCTTGTTGTAATTATAATTTTACTTCCGGCTTAAACCAATTACGGTCATTAAATTTGCGCCTCAGTGATCTTTATGATCGGCGTCATCAAGAACAACAAGTACCTTTCTACCACGCATCATCTTTTGCATCATACTTTTCCACTAGAAACATTGCTTACTTTAATGTTTTGATCCTTTAAAACATCTGAAAGAACTTGTTTCGCAACTCCTTTAGACCAGCCAAAGAGGTTTTGAAACTTCCGGCGTTTTCAATAAAGCTTTCACCTCGAACCGATTGGATATTTGATCAAATATGGCTCTTGCCAAAGTTGTCTTCCGCACCTCCCATCCCCGTATCCCTATCATGCAAACATCATTCACACCTAGCTCTAAAGATGAAACTACTTTGTTTACGGGTCTCCATGCCTATTAAATTTCCATCAGTGCTCGAATTGATGACACGTAACTCTAGTGAAATCTCTGCAACGATTTTCTGTATGAACTTAGCTTCATGCCTATATGTTAAATAAAGATTCATTTAGCTTGTGAAAATTTCAGAACATTTTTTGAATCTATAATAGTGACATAAATCATATATGAAGTAAAGGATGATATAATTGTATATGATATATAATAAATAGTGAATGAGTAACAGATATGTTTGTTACCATTAGGCCTTATGGTGGTGGATAAACAATTATTTTAGCACATAATAATCTATAATTTTGAATGAAAGAAAAAAGAGTATAGGCAAACCATACACATGATTACATGAACTTTTCATTGTACCACCCAAATTTATAGAGGAAAGGTAAGTTGTGCGTTTGGTATGGCCCTATCGGAATGAGCCTATGGATTTTATTCCGATTCAAGGTGTTTGTTTAGTGGTCCCGGGACTGAATATGTATATCATAGTCATAGATTTATTTCTCACTAATTTGGTGTCTATGAAATCCATTTCGTGGGCCCCTCTCTTTTTCACTAAAAATTTAAAATATCTTTACACTTTTTCATACCATATTTTGTCATCCAAACATAAACTATCATAATGATACACCTTTTCATATCAATTGTCATTCTACCTCATACCAAATCCGATAACCATTGTGATTCCTACCAACAAACCAAACGGCCCCTAAGTGTAAGGATGAAAGAGAGAAGTAATACCACTCATGGTTGTGTTATTAATGTAAATTCCATTGCAGAATTTCTAAGAGCATGTGCTATAAACAAATGACCACCACTAACGATTCCTTTTCTACCATTGCCCGACCACAGATTGTTTGTTGAGAAATGAAGAAGATAGATGACAAATGACACACACCATATGCTCTAAGAGGTTGCTTGCTAAAAACATTATTTGCATAGATCGATATGATGAAGAAATTTACTCACCCATTAGCAATGCTTTTCAACTCCCAGCCAGCCAAATCAGATGCTTCTTTCAAAGCCTCTCTCCATTTCCCAGCAGCTCCTTCCTCTTTATGTTTTGCAAATGCATCTCCAACTGACCCAGTTTGTTTGTGTACTTCAGTAGGCTCCACATCATAGAACACGGGATAAGCAGTGTGCTCGTCCATCGTCTGGCATTCCATAATCTTAACAAGCTCTTCCAAGCACCAAGATGAAGAAGCATAGTTCTTGGAGAAGACAATAATGTAAAATTTCGAGTCTTCAATCGCCTTAATAAGCTCATAACTGATCATTTTACCTTGCTTAATATTCTCAGCATCCTTGTATGTCTCAATACCTTTTTGTATAAGAGCAAAATAAAGATGATCAATGAAGTTCTTTCGAGTGTCTTCGCCCCTAAAGCTTAAGAAGACATCATACTTGAAGCTCTTTTGAATGGATGAAACTGAAGTAGAAGCCATTGAAAGAGTGTGTTTGTATGTATAAATTATGCAATGAGAAACAAACTGGTGTTACACGTTTGGGGATAATAGATCAGAAACTAACTGAAAAACATATCTGGTCAACGCTTATCTTCAGTTTTTATCCCTTACCTTTTTCTTCTTATCCACTTGGGTCCCTTAACTTTTCAGCTAACTAGCTGCAATCGTTCTTTCATCCGTCTAAATTATAAGTCATTTTGACTTTTTAAAGTCTTTTCTTGACTTTGGCCTTAATTATTTTTTTTAGTGTTATATAATCTTGATGAAAAGTATCTGAATGAAAATGCATTTAAATCACATATCCATTTATATATTTTACAACAAGTATTATATAAAGTAAAAAATAATTAAAGTCAAATTGATATAAACGACTTTGAAAATGTCAAAATGACTTATAATTGAACGGAAGAGATTATTAAGATGTAATTATTCCTAACTTACACATAAACCACTTACTACTTTGATAACAGTACGTCGTGTCGCTGCAAATAACTTTGTCGAGTTCGGTTTATCCTGTGGCGGCTACATTCACAAAGTGAAAGTTTATTGTATGAAAAATTACTTAAATTAAACTTGGTGACGAGTTATTCATATTCGCAATAGCCAACTAATCAAGTGACTGAGTTTCTAGTTAGTAACATTTGCGACCTAAGTGGTTTAAGTGACTTGTTTGGCAACAAACTGGAAGTTGATCAAAGTGTGGCCGAGATGCAAATTAAATTGATCAACTATATATGACTTTATGTGTGTGAGTTAGTCAGTAAAAAAAGATAATTTAGTAAAAATGTTCCTATAAAGTAAATGTAATTTGTTATTAATAATCTCTGAATCCAAATGAGTCATTTTAATTTCAAGGATTTTGTTAATATATGCTTATCGGGTACTTGTTTAGCGTTTTATATATCAAAGGTTTAAATTAATTAATATCAAATTTTTATTTCATTAAGATAATTTGAGAGTTTAATTAATATTCATTTAATGTATTTTTGATTAAAAAATCTCATCCGTCTCAAAATTATTGTCATTGACAAGATTCGCGATTTAATAAAAGTGGCCACTTTAATTTTCAATAATTCAAAGGAATATTCTCCAATTAAATTCTCTTTCTTTTCTTATAAAGGAAAGTGACGATAATTTTGAGACGTCCAAAAAAGAAATGTGAATGATTATATTGAGGCGGAGGAGTACTTTTTTGTTTATTAATTATATCTTACGTTATGTCTAGTGGACATGTGTCGGCAAAGTATGTTTATTTCTTTCAGTGTGAACTTGGTGAAAAAAATATATATGAAGATCCAGTGATCATAAACTTATTAAACTTATTACTTTGCGTTTTAGAATATACTTTAGTAAATCGATAAATCCACAAAGTGATCATACCAATCAATACGCTAGTAACTCCAAAAATATAGAGACGGTTTTATACTATTTTGTAGTTATCTTTATACATAAAACTTTACTAAAAAGAATCTTTCGGAAAACAAAAGTTTTTTAATTCCCCAAATAATTAACAGATCCTTCTTTTAGTATCATCTTAGTAGATCATGCGTAGCGATCTGTGGTGCAGTCTGCAATGATAAATTTTATTATGACGAATGTTTTTCGTTTATATGTTTTTAACAATAACTTTCTGAGCGAATGATAATTCTTTATTAAAATAACTATAAACCATAACGACGCAAACTATTTCATATCCAAATAAACATATAAAGGTACAAGCCCAATTATAAACCATACTGAAATCAATGCATACTCGGGCCAAAGCACAAGAGGTTAAGGGGTGTTTGGGATTCTTATTGAAAATAGATTATGCGTTTGAAAGCGAATAATCGGATAATAAGTTGTTACAAAACGTGATTTTAAAACATGGTGTTTGGATTTGATTATCTTATTTGATATCGCATGATAATAAAATAATCAATTTTTTAGTGTTTGCCAAATTGAATTATTTATAATGCATATAGGTAAAATTACTAATAAAGACATTATTATATATTAGTTAAGGTTTATAAATTTACAAATTGAATTATCCCGTGTCGATCCGTGCATCGAATTAGTGGTACCGATATTTTCTCGAGCATAAATTATTGGTCTTGATGTCTTCATCGAACGAGATTCGGATACCGTACCAAGTCTTGAAATTGGGTTTTCCTATTTTTTTTAGAATTTCCGATTTGGACTGTCTTGTCTGAATTAGCGATCCCGATTTTTTTCACCCTATTTCGTAATCCCGATATCATACAGTATATCAAGAATTGACATGATTCGGTACAATTCAATTCGATTTCAAAATTCGGGTCAAAATACTCGTCCCTAAATAAAATCAAACACATGCTGACTTTTATTTGTAAAACCATTTTCCTCGTATGTATATTTAACAACTCTTTTTTATACTTTTACCTACCTTATCCAAACATACTCATATGTATGCTTATCACAAACTAATTTTATATTTCTACTCTACTGATTCACCGTCATCCCCAAAATAAAATCACCCACATCACTAATTAGAAGATGAAGGTTTTATATGAGTGTATATTGGTCAGTTGTGGATTAAATTATTGGTTTTCCAAACGTTGTTGTTCATACCTCAAATCTAAGTAAACCTTAAAAACAAATCATCCCCATATACCTCAAGATATGAGTCGTTGGCTGATAGGATAACAACAAATTAACAACAAATTAGTTACCAGTACACCGAGGATTCAAGATGAAGAACAACAAAGTCAACACACAAGCTTGTGATATCTTGATTCGAGTGTTATTTTGATATGCTGAGGTAAAAACATCATAGCTGGTTTTGTTTTTTTTTTTTTTTTTTTAATGTTTAATTTACGTTATCAATTTGGTAGGGCTTTTTGTAATTTTAAATTAACTTGTCAATTTGGTAGGGCTTATTGGTAAATTAGAAGTATGAACAAATTGTTTTAGCAGTGTTTGAATTAGCAAAGTGGCTGCTATATGTGAATTTATTTTATTACATTAGTTGAATGTTTGAACAAATTGCTTATTGGTAATAATAATTGATTCTGTTTTATTACATTAGTTGAATGTTGGAACCAGGTTATCACAGTTAATAGGAATATGTGAATTTGTTTGATGTAAAAGTCTAATAGGCATACATTGGTTATATAATACAACAAATCATGAATTTTTCAATGTTACTCATTATAACAAAAGAAACGTAATTTATTATAAAAGTGCTTTTAAACAAAATAAAATGACTGCTAACATGTGTTAGTCATCATGTAAAACCTCACGATACACCACGTTTGATGTGTAAACTCCGTCGAGTTTAAACTTCTTCGTTGGATTTACTAATACTTTTGTCGTGTGACGTGAAATTCCTCTCGACGATTACAGCGTAAAGTTGTCCATGTGAGAAAACCGATTCGGAAGATAAACACCAACATTAGGAATTATACGTCTTGAGCTTTGTTGATTGTCATAGCAAAGCTTAGCGAACCGAGCTGTTTTCTTTTCAACTTGAAAGGAAACATGTCGACAGACGGAGATAAAGGAATTCTTGGCAAGAATACCTTTTGCCGACATGTTTGTCCAACGACTATTTCGCATCAATTAGGTTTGGCTCAAACTTTACGCATATAAGTCTTGTGCCATTACATAATCCATCGAGGATCGAGATTCCTTAACGATATAATGGGGCACCCGATTTTGAGACGGAGAACATGAGGGCACACCACTAACATTAAGCGAGTTTAAGAATTCGATAGGATAGAAGTTGTTTTGTCGTCTTGTGCTTCATCGAAGCGTAATAGGTTTTCGTCTCGCAAAATCTATCGATCAACTTCTCGTTAAGCTCGTCCACATGCTCATTTTGGTTGATAAGATCGCCCTAGAAATGATATAATCGATGAATTACCATTGACACGCAAAGAAGGAAAAATTGCATTGATCAAATCTTCCTTAGATTGAGCCATATCCTTGTATGGAATGGTCATGGCATCGGGGATGCGAATATAATTTTCGTCAACCACTTCTTCATCTCCATCGCCGACACGTAAAAGAAAATCGAAAACCATGGATCGGTTCGCTCTCATATTCAAAGTCAACCTCATCTTTTAATCACGGACCATAGCGGTGACATTCGTGAGGTGGAGTCTACAATTTGTGCTCGCGTTCCACGTCTCACGACCGTGAAACACTGTCTAAAATCACCTCCTAAAACCATAACTTTTCCACCGAAAGGGAGTCTCATCCCTGTGATGTCTTGCATTGATCGATCTAGTGCCTCCACAGCTTGCCTTTTAGCCATCGAAGCCTCGTCCCATATGATTAGTTTGGCGGCTTTTAGCAGTTTTGCAGTCCCACTTTGTTTTTTAATGTTACAAAGTGAGTTATTTTCAAGGTTAATTGGAATCTTGAATCGGGGTGAATTGTTCTACCACCCGGCATGTTATTGGTCTGCGAAGACCCGATGAAGCGGTCGCGAGTGCAATGAGGCCACGAGACCGGACCTTTGCAAGCAAAGCTTTATACAAAATGTTTTTCCGTTCCTTGGGCCATCTATAAAGAACACGCCGGAATATTGTTATCCACATGCCTTAAGATCTCATCATCTGCGTCTCTCTGTTCGAATTAAAGAGTCGAGAAGCAAACAAGTGTTCCTCTTCCACAACTATCGAGTACTCCTCTTGTAATTCCCGAACAACACCGATTCTAAACCGACATCGATGTTTAGTTTAGGAAGATCAAAATCATCAAGATCTTTACCCATAGATTGCGAAAAACTTTGATGTCTTTTAGGACCATATTTGGGCTACTCTACATTTTCATATCGTCGTCGTAATCTTCCGAAAGTGATTCGTAGTGGTCATCCCATAACTTCCGAACATCTCCGGCTCACAAAAGATCAAAAGAGTTGCGAATAATCTCTAGAGCGGTGGAAGCGGAAAAAAACCCTCACTAAGACATGCCGATAGATTATTATCATTCTCAATTAATCTCTCTCGAGAGTGCTCTTGAAAAGTCGGGTACAACACGTCATCAGCGTATACTGAGATCTTTCCGGTCAGTAGGCCGCGAACATGTGATGAAGCATGCGCGAGTAGAATCGTTCTCCTTGGTGGGATTAGCGAAACCATTCTTCCTCTCATTGATCCTTTTTCTAGGATTCCAACGTCGAGGTCTTATTCCATGTGAAGTGCTTGGGAAAGTCCTTGTACAAGTATTGTCTCGCACTAACATTGAATTTATTGTACTCAAAAAAGCGATCAACATCGATCTCTTATCTCTCCCTATCAACAATGTCGGTCATATTATCATCTTCTACGAACGACCGGTTGTTTATTTGGGAGATGAATTTGCAATGCCATCACATATGGGTGGATTTGTGAAAGAGAAGCCAAAATCCTCCAAATTGCCTGCGGGGAGACACATAACGAGCATCTTGAAATCTCTTTATCTCGTTAATAACTACATTTTCACTTTCTGGATCGACATGTACAACCTGTTTGTCGTGACCCTTGTAGACATACTTAAATAAGTACTTCACTGAAAGAATACTCGAACAAACCTCGACGTTTATGTGACAGTTGAACATCATTAGCAACTTTGGGTTGTAAGGGACCACCCATCTATTGTCTAGGGTATTTCCACGTACGTCCAGTTTGATCCCATTGTCTCTCCTTCGATATAAAGGATATGAGTCCTTTCCTTGTGTTGTTTGCTCATTGAACTGCCTGGGGTATTTGAAGCGACATTGTTTGGCTCACCCCGCATACAAGGGCTGCTAGTTCGTAAGTTTCCGCATGGACCGTGCATCATGTGTTTTTGACCAGCTCGTGCATTGCGGATGCCTTGTAGGGTCTGGAATTTCACAAGACACGAGTTTATCATACTGATCTGGATTTGTCATTTTGTGATCTGCTCTCATAATCATGAGGAAATGAGCATGAGGTAGGCCACGCTTTTGAAACTCAATAGCGTAAACATGTGAACCTACAACACAGTACATGCCTTTTGAATAGTTGCTCCTTTAGATCCTCTAATTTGGCCCGGAACACTCTTGAAACAAGGTCTGGTCGATCTGGTGCAGCCTGACCGGGCAATAGCTGAGTCTGGATTTCTGGCCAATTTGGATTGCACGTCATAGTAAGGAAAATATCAGGCTTCCCGTCATCTTGAACTAAGGCCATGGCATCCAAAAATCGTCGTCGCATGTCACGGGGTCCTCCAATGAACGATGCAGGCAACACAACTCGTTGCCCGACTCTATTTGGTTGAACTTCACCGGCATTGACACAGTCCACGATACCTTGGTACAAATCTGATCTAATCTTGGTTTGGTTTCGCTCACAAAATAGTAAACGTGAAGTCTCAAGCTTTATGTAGGTGTCAACAACAAACTGTTGAAACAATCGCCCACCTAATAAAAGCACGTTTGGCGTAGAGCGGATCTGGAACTTGTAACAGTAGTACTCCCGCATGGTTACGGTCTTCCTACCCCCAGTTTCGTTAGGCTCTACAAATTTGAGGTGATTTAAATTTACTTAATATGATATATATAACTTTATGAAATTTTTATTAATTATAAATTATGCAATAAAATTTTAAGTGATATTGTTCATACCGTCAGAATCTTCCTCATTATTTTCTTCATCTCCAATGATTTCATCGATGGATTCGCCATCCCTTGGTATTTTGAATGCCATCCAGGGTCACCGTTGGGAAAGAACAAAACATAGGACAACGGATCGTAAGAAGCCCAATGAGGTTTAATCTGGGTTGGGTAATCAGAATGCCCATACACAACAATGCTTCTCTTATATGCAGTAATGTTGTTGTTACCTTCAACCCAAATGCCAGCAACCTGCACAACGGTACAAATCGAAACATTATATATAAAGTACATGAGAGTTCAGACTATATTTTAAAATGTGCATAAGTTAAATATTTTTATTCAAACCTCAGATGTTGTTGGAAGGTTATAATTCCTTTGGTCGAGTTCCACTGATGCATTTAATGTGACTCTGTAGTCGTCGAGTGGTCCTAGTTCAGCAAGGCTTGACGTTGTCACGTAAGGGTTTGTTGCAAGAACACGTGTCAAAATTTCAACAATTTGTCTATCAAGATTTGCCCATACAAGTCTATCGATAATTCTGTTTCAGGGTCATAAAATACAACTGTAAGTACCTAGGTTGTCCGTCCCTAGGAACCAACTGATCGATTTTATGGTAAATACCCCGTGCTTGCGAAAAGTATACACTCCAGATGTCATATTGGTCATCGAAGAATCTAATTTACACCCATCGATGTGAATGAAAAGTTTGTGTTGTATGCACGTATGTTGTGCCTGAACACTTTTCCCAATTCACATTGTGACGTGAAGAGATTGAATAGTTCTTCTGGAATGTTTAAGGATACCAATTTTGTCTTCCCTTCATACAACAAAATGTGGAATTCAAACTTTATCCGTTTTGCTCCACAAAGCACATGGTGTTTCTTCCTTTAAAACACGGTGTTGTTTAGGGACACCATGATAAATGAAATCGTATGTATCCTCGTTGTGGTTGTCGCCTGTGATCGATGGGTTGACATTGCCATTAGTGCAAACTTCTGCATTTAAGCCATTTAAGTGTAAGAATACGTTGTAGTTGATAGTTGTCAATCGTGTATATTAAATACTAACCTGTTGAAGGTGATGGTTGAGTCATGACAGCATCAAATAAAGGTAGTAGTCTACGAGTTTCACCTCGAATGCCTATTTTAAGAATCAAAATCAACTCATGAAAACTGTTATTTATAAAGTTGGTAAAAGGTAAAAAACAATAATGGCAACAGGTTTTGTGTTACCATTGTCGCTTTCATATGTCAATCTTGAGGATATGTGGGTAGCTCCTGCTCTATTTGTATGATCGGGCAGCTGGATGGCATTTGTCGATTTGTTGATGTTTGACTGGTTGGATAGTCGTGCATCAGTACCCTATTCTTTTCCTTGCTACGCTGATAATAGTTTCTATTCTTAGTTTTTATATCTCGACATGATTTTTGTGAAGTCTCTGTCTCTGGAGGTTTTCCAGAATTCATTCTATGAAGAAGTGCATTTTGGCATGGGGGTATGTTTTCTTTGTTTGCTACTACACTATCACCTGGTGTAGTTAGTGTGTTATTATCACCTGCCGTCATATCTATCACTTCATTGTCATTCATCGTTGACGATGAACAGAATACTCTTTGGTTTTCCAATATTCCTAACGGCGCCCTTTCTGGTGTTTTAGCAACTGTGGTGTGCTGACTACTGCCTTCACCAGAAGCTATTTGTAAAAGTCTGTTCGCTTTTCTCCTTGCATAGGCTTGTTTATTATAGTCTCTTTTATTTTCTACAAGATGTACAAGAGTATATTTAAGGAAAAATGCGTTAACAATTAATAACATTATGATATTGTTTATAGATAATAATCATACCTTTCTGTTTGTCTAGATCTGCTTGAGAGACATCACCAGTACCATTCTTAAGTACTTTGTTATTCTTTCGTAGTGCATAATAGTTTCTTTGGTAGTCTTTACGCTTTCCGGTATGCACATTGCTTTGGTTACCATCATCATTTCTATTTTCCTCATCGGTTGTCATTGATTACTACAATATATACCAACAGAAAGGTATATGTTTATGCTTTAATAGGAATGATAATATTCAGCAGTTTGATAGAGTACAATAGTCTAATTCAGAATCATGTTATTATCAGTTGCTGGTTCCTAATCTATTTCATGTTATTTATATTTGCAGGAAGCGTTAGCATTGGGTTTTAATGTGAGACTGAGAAGAAGAGTAACAAGAAGTAGCAAACATGTGACTTATAGGCTCGCAAAACATAAGGTACTGATTAATTAATAACTAAGTATGCTTATGAAGCTAGCTAGCTTAAATAATTTTCAATATTTTATTATTGTCAAAATATAAGGAAAATATAAAGTATATGAATAAAGCACAAAATTTTGTCAATATAGGATAATGGTTAATGGTTAGAGTGTACCGTACTGGTTCTCCAATGAAGATTTATGCAGAGTCTAAATGACAGGCTAAATAGAGTTTGTTGATATGTGTATTTGTTACTACTCTTATATAAGAGTAGTACTTGTATCTAGTATTAAAGTTGAGAGGCCAAATCTAAGCCATAGAATTAGCAGACGTATCATCATCAATAAATATAACAATAAAAACATTGATAACCATACTTCAAGCCACAATATTAGAGATTTGCATCTTTTAAATTGATTTTGTTTTATGGCTTCAAGTAAATCAGCATATGTGAAAATATATTTGATACAAGCCTTTTATTTTATTTTTTAGATTGTGATGCAATTTCTAGATCAGAATATGCAAGTTTAGCAATTGATGCTTTATAATAAATTAGTTTCTTTCTTGATAGCCCAAATTTTAATCCAACTTTAGCACATGTTTTACAAAATAATTTTCAGATGATGATGTATCATAATGACTTGTACATCTCTTGGAGTAGCAACTGAAAAGTGATTTGATTTATACTTATGTCCTAATTTGTCAAGTCAGTACAATTAGTAACTTAAAATACATATGAAGTCAGTACAAATAGTCCAGTATGTGTCACATAATGTGAATGTATACACATGGTTGCCATTCTGAGTTTAATTTTTTATGTTGTATGTTTTATTGGCCTAGCAGTACCACCTTAATCTCAACTTCAGAGGTGAGGATGCCGAATGGATCAACGGGAATCTTGAGTACCCTGAACCAAGTAACGACAACCGGGTTGGAGTTTTTCTAAAACATAAGTGAGGTTTAGATGACTGTGAAAGTGCATCAGATTGTTACCCGAAACTGGTACTTTGCCAGAAGTTTTAATATTGCAATCAGTTTTATTTTAGTTTGTGTTTTAAAGTAAAAAAACTGTAAAGTTTGAACCAACACCAACACTAACATTGTTTTTTAATGCAGATTCAGCATCTGGTTTCACATTGGGGCAGTGATGATGTAAATACGCTAGGATACAATATGGCAGCCATGGAAATACACAAGGTTTATTTCTTTCCTTTATACGTGGTTAATATGGCAACCATAAGGGCAAATGATTCAAAATCCCAAATACTTCAAATCTCTTAAATTCATTCAAATTTTCCACACAAACTGTTGACAATACCAGATAATTGAAATTTATTATTTCACCATTGTGAACAAAAGGAAATAAAGGCAACATTAAAACACAGTTTTCAATATAAATTCTGGAGACGTTTTAGTTCTTGTGCTTCTGGCATAATCGGGTTGAATTCAATCTTTGTTACATCTGTAGATTCCAGTATGTTACCTGAAAGATATTTAACGTATGTTAATCTTTGATACATTTATAGTACGTAAATATGAATTTGAAAACAATTATCATACTTTAAATTAGTTGTTACCTGTTTGTGTACGAGTAAGTCTAACTCGAGCTGCATATATGCTTACGTTTTCATAACTTGCTTTTGCAATCATTGCTGGAAGAACACCCGGAATGTGATGCAATATCAGTTTTATTTCCTGGCCCCTGTTATGATTCAATTCAATGTTGGTGGTGAGTATATTCATTTTTTATTTATTATTATTATTTTTTATTTGAAAAGTACTACATATAAACACTTACATACAATCCTGCAGAATAATTTCACAAGGACCTCTTCTACCAACATTAATTACATGCAGGTAAGTTTTCAAACATACTTCCTTCAATTTCCCAACAACATCTGCGAGGAAAGTATGGATTTTTAGAAGTAGAAAACTTGATATTTATTACATAAAAAAGTAAATTTGATAAACAAAGTCTTAAAAGTATTTTAGATATACCAATCAACATTTGGCGGTGTACTTTCCTCCACAAGACACCTAATAGAAGAAACCAATGGATAGTTGGCAAACCAGTCAACTTCTCCATTTGTTGTCTGTCTAAGCTCGATTTTTGTTTATCATTATTGCCCAATCATTACGAACAAAAGCTGTAGTTATCCAATCTTGGGTAATCGTATGGGTCGGTATAATCTACGGAAATGTTTCAAGGAAAACACACCACCTTCAAGTTTTGTCCCATAAAATGGAATTAATGGCGGGGACGATAGCGACTATTTTTGTCTCTAAAATATAAAGTAGTAGTAGGTTAACAAAACATATTAATAAGCATGTATTTAGATTTGGTGATAAACATACATCTTAAATTAACTTACAAATTTATCGAGTAAAAACAACCAAAGTTTGTTTTCTTTCTCGTCCATCAAACAAACTCTCACGCGGACTGCTTTGCACTTGTACCACAAGCGTGGTTATTTGAGTAACTTGAAGCTTTCAATAGCCGTAAGGGTCATATTCCTGCAAAATAAAATATAAAAATCATTAAATTTCAATGCAAGATGACTTGTTTTGATTGTTAATGTTTTAGGTATGTATAAAGACTGGAGATGATTTGTTACCATAACAGCGGGGTGAATTTCAGGGATCCCTTGAATGATAACAGGATCAGGTTTGCGGGCAGGAGAAAGAGTTAAAGACGATAGAAGGTTGGCTACATCAAGGTCAGGTATTTGATCCTCAACTTCAACAATCATAGAATCACTAATAATTTCACTTTGATAGTCCATTTGCTGTGTAGTGTGTTTTTTTGTCTTAAGTATTGGCACCATGTAGCATGTCATATATATAATGTCTGATCAGTTCCAGAAATTACAAAATCATGAGTATAAATGGTAAATGGATAAAATTAAGGCTAAAAATATTGAATTTGTGATTTAAAAACAGAAGGTTGCTGAAATTGTGGATGTGATTTTGTTACAAGAATCAAAAATAATGTAAACTGAAAATCAAATTAGTTTTGTCATTAATAGCCAAAAAAACTAAAGATTTAATAATTTCTCACATATAGTCATCAGGTCTTTTGAGTTCTGTGTCTGTCTGTTTGGTGAGCTTGGTTTCATTTTTGTAGGGTATAATATATGTGTTAAAATGTACTTTCTGATAAGGCTGGCTGCATGGCATACTTACAGCACATTTAATGACCATCAGTCTCTTGAGTTATGTGTTAATATGAGCCTAGTAACAAATTATGAAACAAAAATTTAAAGGGTTTCATTATAATTTAAATGATTTACGAGGCTAATATTGGACCACCTAAATACACTTAAAAAATGAAATTCCATAAATTTCTAATCTTAAGGTGGATGTCCTTTTTTGCGCAATTATAGATGTGGCAATTATATTTTAGTCAATTCGAATTGCAACTTTTTGATAATGGGTCAAATGGGTAATGTAGAAAAGTCAACTAATAAGGAAACTGTCCAGGGTCAAATGGGTGAAAGTCGTTTGAAGTCCATTCAGATGCAACATTTGAAAAGTTAGTGCCCACTTTCCTCCCTTTTACAGTTTCATCCACTACTCCACTTCTCACGTATTATTTTTTCCCTTTTTTTCATACTGCAACATTTGAAATATCAAACGAGACCAATGATAAGTGACTGGAATTACGATTCTGAATGTTTATAATATATATTATGAATTATGATAAGTGACTGGAATCATGACTGGAATTATGATAAGTGATTGGAATTATAAGTGACTGGATTATGATAAGTGATTGGAATTATAAGTGACTATGATAAGTGACTGGAATTAAACAAGACCAATCATAAGTGACTGGAATTATGATAAGTGACTGAAATTTCAACTACTTGGTTTAGAGATATATGTGAATGTTTATAATATATATTCTGAATTTGAATAATTCCAGTCACTTATCATAATTCAGAATATATATTATAAACATTCAGAATCGTAATTCCATTCCCATTATCATTGCCTAGTTACTTGTTCGATCTTAGTTTTGACTTATGAGAAGGATTAGGATGTTTGGATCAGGACCACAACTCAAAAATTGGCCATTTATATTCCAGTAACTGAACCAGACTTCTCGTACCAGGTATGTTTCAAAGTCCAAATAGTACAAATTATGGAATTTATAATGAAACGAACAAGTTTATTAATCTTCTTAAAGCGCATAACATTTCAAACAAAAATAAAGCAGGAAACTCTATGCATCCTCTTCATTGTTGTCATGTCCGAAACAATTAACCCGTTTATTGCCAAAGATTGAAACAGGATTGGTTCTTCTGCGTTTCACACTCCTTGTTGAGGAAGCCTCGGGCGGGGTTTCTTCCTCATCATCAAGGGTAATGACTTCGTCCCATTTCCAGTGCATCAAGTTTATGAACCTTTTACGTTTTTTTGAACCTGAAATATAAAACAAATAAACATTAATAATTAGTAATGTTGTTATATTGAACATGCATGTATGTTAAATGTTTGTTGAAGAAATATAAAATTTGAAAAAGTTTGTTACTTCAAGAGCTCGATTTATTTGTAGCTGAAGTGGAAGAGGGGCTGCAAGAGGTGCATGGGCTACAAGATGTGCTGGAAATGGATGAAGTTCAAGGGCTGGAAGAGGATCAGGGACAGCTGGAATTGGATGAAGTTCAAGGGCTGGAAGAGGTGCAAGGGCTGGAAGAGGTGCAAGGGCTGCTGGAATTGGATGAAGTTCAAGATCAGTGGGTGGAGAAAGCGTTAAAGAGGACAAAAGGCCTGATAGCTCATGGGGTGGACTACTGCTTGATCCATGTCGAACCTCAACAGTGGGACCAAGGGACAAAGATGACAGCACCATTGTTATTTCAGTTTGATGAGTATCCATAATTTAACAGAAGTTGAGTTTTTGATATGTTATTGTGCCTAAACCATGATCTTGTGCCTTCTTTTTATAGTGGCACTTTGTTAAGTATATTGTAGGATTTTGCATTATGTAAGGCATGATTTTAGAGGAGGAATTCCTGATTTGCAGCCCTTTGTAATAGAGAGAAAAGCTGGATGGGTGGAGGGAGTAAATAGGTTCCTGATTTGCAGCCCTTTTTAATAGAGACACAAGCTGGATGGGTGGAGTCTTGTAAAACACATAACTGTTTCATTTGGGCTGTATAAATGGGCTATTAAATTTCCAGGGTTGTTACTTTTGTTTCTTGTAAAACACAGAACTGGTCAATACGTTTGATTTAAATGCCAAAGTTTACATTGATGTATAGATTTATTAGAATTTGTAAAACACTTCTTTCTAATATAAGTAATTTGTTGAATCTTAAAAATTAAGCCTTCTATTAATAGCATGTCCCAAATGTTTTATATAGTAGTATAGATATATCATTTCCTTGTAGGTGAAACTATGAAAATTACAATCAAAACAATTTATTTTCAATACATCAGTAAAATCACTAAAAGTAGCTGTTTGGATGTACAATAGCAATGTTCAATATATATATGCAAACAAAACTTGACTGCGATGTTACATTACTCATAAAACCTTCATTAACCACACAGTTTGACTTACTGAACAAGTCAACTGTGTAAACTGGACTCCGGATTTTGTATGATTTAATGCTTAATGATTTCATCCAAATGTTGAATGTATTTATGCAAACAAAACTTGATTGCGATATCTTTACTATCTAAAATGGAAAAATGGTCAAGAGGAAAAATGAAAAGTTGAAAATTGAATATTGAAAGTCAAGTTTTTAAACCTTTCAAATGTCAAAATAAAATTACTCAAACTTAAAACGTCAAAAAAAAAAAAAAAAAAAAAAAAAAAAAAAAAGCGAGAAATAGTCAAAAGATTTTGCATGGAAATCTATCTTGTGTGCATGGAAAATATTCTTGCTGTCATGTGTGCATGGAAACCTATCATGTGTGCATGGAAAGTATTCTTGCTATCAATTGTCTGTAAACAAACCGCAAACGTGGAAACCTCTTTTGCATGGAAAACTATATTGCAAGTGAAATCTCGAAAATTAATTTTTTTATATATGGAAACTATATAGCGTATTCTCATTGTATATGGTAATGTTGAAACTCATAATTATGTTTATCACCTATTCTTGAAAAAGTGAAATCTCGAAAATTAAGTTTTTAGTATGAAAATACACTTGATGCATTTAACACATTTAAGAGTTTCCACCAAATCTCATATTATACGAATAGTATAATTTAAGAGACTATAACCCATCTTTCAATTCATTCATCCCTGCCTACTCCTTCTCTTCTCTCTCTAAACTTACACCAGATCTAAAAGTTTAGTCGAACATGGGTTAAATCTTGAGACTTTTTTCAGGTCCTAACATCCATAACTACTGTATATATCAGTGAGTTCCATTCGATCCATATGAGATTCCTATTCATGTTCTTCGTTTTTGATTTGGTTTTCCTTTTATTTTTTTTGTTCTAGGTTGTTGTTTTCTTGAAAGAGATGATGGTGGATATGAAGATGGATATTTTTTGTGGTAATTTTCTTCACACGCATTCTTTAATGTCTTTTTCCAGATTTGTTCATTATTTGTTTATGGGCTTTATTTTACAAATTATTATTAATATCCAAGTTAGGGTGAAAAGTTTAAAGATACTAACGTGATTTTTCGAACTACTAGATGACTTAACGAATTTTGAAAATTACCATCAGACGCATTATACTTTCAAATTTGGAACGATATACATGATATGACCCGTAACTAACAAGTTACTGTGTCACAAACTTTCAAAATGACGAAATGGTCCCCGTGACTTGCGTTGACTTTCACAGGTCATCCATTGACTTTATTTTCGGTTAAAAAGTTTCGATAATGGTCCTTATGGTCATTAACTTTCGATTTAGTCCGTTTTTGTCGCTTTTTTACGTTTTGTCCGCTTTTCTTACGTTTTATCGGTTTTCATCCGTTTTGGCCCTTTTCTTACATTTTGTCCGTTTTATCCGTTTTCTTACGTTTGTCTGCTTTCTTTCGTTTTGCCTGTTTTCATCTGTTGTTTTTACGTTTTGTTCGTTTTAAATGCGTTTTATCGGTTTTAATTCGTTTTGTCCGTTTTCTTACATTTTGTCCGTTTTCTTACGTTTTGTCCGTTTTCTTACGTTTAGTGAAACACCCCATTAAATTATGACAGCAAATAATTGATCATGTGATATTTGGATCAATAAACCGAGGTATCTCAGTCACCAACCCACACCAAAACAACCCATTTTAACCCCGGATGTTACCTAAGCGCTTTGGTCAGTCCTTTTGCTACCTCTTAAATAGGCATTACATGTGCCACGACAAGATTACAAAAGATCTCAACAACATTCACATTTTGACCCAACCACAACCACCATTCCATAATCCTATTTTGGACCTCCTATATGTCACCAATTTTAGAGATCTTTACGATACTTATCTATTCTAACGCTAACTTTCAGATTCACTCTCAACGTCTACTCACTATACACAACAGAGACACATTGCCTTAGAATATTGCCTTATAATAACTACAGACACAACAAACCTTCAACTTGTACCATTTGTCCCTATTGACTTCAAATGCAAATGACCCTAAAGTTTTCCGATACCTCTACCAATGCCTCAGAAAAAACCACCCAAGACCTCCATCAACCTTATTTTGGAAAAAAAATCCATTATGCTTATTCAAATAAAAAAAGTACCACTATACCATATAACACTGTTAATCACCATCCTTCCTTTCTTAGGCCAGATCTTTGTCATCATATACACATCACTTAAAAAAATGTTTATAAAGCTTCATTTATTTAATAGTTTTATGCATTTTTCTTTTGGTATACACATCACCGAGTGTGTGTGATGGATATCTAGCGAACAACTTGTTGCTTCGACACTGGCACCTGGTGACTCGATACACATGTTTAAACCTTGTGAAATAGAGTATAAAGAGGGTAAATAAGTAACTTTGTTTTCCACAAGTAATTAGGTTTTTATCGCATAATCAAATAACAACCATATTCAAACCGAAAGCAAAACTACCGTTAACCTATACTCATTTATTCGGTTTTCGGCCGTTTTACTAATACAAAAAGTTCAATATTTATTACTATAAGATAATCTTGTGCTTATTAGCTAATCGTCTGCCTTGAACGATATTTTTAAACTTTAGCCCGCTTACGATAGTGGATCGATTGTTGGCTCTAGCTCCTACACACCTAGTTTACTAAAAATCTCTAACGACTCAAGATAATAAAAATGCGTACAAAGACTCGGATATTTAGTTGGCTAGTCGACCACACATATAAAATATGTGGATGTGGATTTGGGTCACCGATTGGTGAAGAAGATAAGCGGTTTCATCCAAACAATCAAACCACTTAAATAGGATACGGTGTTTGTGATTGCTTATTAAGGTGCCTATTACATTGCTATAAAAAGCATATAAGCAATCCTAGTTACCAAACATTATAGGAAAACTTTTCATCTGCCTATTGCATTGTTTTGAATAAAAGCAACCCCAAATAACTTAAACTTAATGGTGAATTATGCTAGCAGTTCATCTAAAAGTTAAAGTAATAAATCTAATCATATACATATAGGAAAGCAAGATAAAGTAAGTATATAATCATAAAATTGATAAATAAATTACAGTGAATCAAAACAATTAACACCTGGAATAAACGAATTGCAAACTATTAGATCAATAAAAGTGTAACCTAAATAATTTATATTAGTTATAATGCCCGCGCACGCGCGGGGTTTTAACTAATTTTATCAATAGTGTATTTTATTCATTAAAAAATAATTTAATTTTTGTTTTGTATTATTTATGGTTTTAAAATTTTAATTTATACGATGAAAAGTATTTTGAATAATTTATTTTTATTTGTTAAAATAGCAAAATGTTGATTATAATCAATTTGACCCAATTTAGCTTCTCTGAAATTAAATTTGACTAACCAAACATTTTTCCTAAAAATGAGTAACGTTTATATTACTACATGTGAGATTAGCTTATAAAGATAACATATCCTGGACAAATAAGTAACGTTAGGCTTGATTTGTTTAGAAGATAAGCACGGGTACACAGAAACACAATGCAATAATGGATTGGTGGAAATTGAGACCCCTCAAAAATTCAAACACATAACCCCAGTAAACACATTAAGACCAAAGGTCTTGAATAAAGAATCAATGACGCGTAATCAAGTGAAAACTCCTACCGCAGTAGTACGCTAATAAGTTAATACATATTAGTATTGAAAAATCGAAAATCAATTGAAATGTTGCCATGTATAAGCATCCGCTCGAGATAATAACATACGCCCTTATGATGAGTATAATTTTCAATATTCCCAGACTTATTATAGTTTATAACATGGGCTTTATATATCAATACCAAGTCATGCAAGATTTATCAACTAATACACGGGCAACATTTTGTATTTTAGTCCTGAAACCATTAAGACTAATGTCTCATTGCTCTTGTGACTTTCCATCACTTGTCACCCGGTGACTTGATATTTTTAATGTTTTGGATACATTACCAACAAAGCTTTCATATGATGGCTTTCTCATCCTCAAGATCATTCGATGATTCGCGTTATCCGGATCAAGTCCACCTACCTATCCACACTCCTATATGAAAAACCATCAATCAACTAATCATCAACAACCATAACCTCATCACAAATACCTCAAAACGGTTATAAAACAACATTGAACCTAAAAAAAACTTGAAGATTTACACCTATTCAAACAAATATCCATCCTATATTACGAATTCACTCGTTTTTATAAGGATTTCTAATTGACTCTATCTTTAACAATGACCAAACTTTTATACTCCCAAGATTTAATAAAGCTATGGCATATGCAAGAACAAATACGATAACAAAGGAAATGGAAGTGGTAAGCGAAGTTTTTATATTATGGTATTAAAAACTTTTAAAAAAAAATAATACCTTACAAATGTAGGAGACACACGAAGTAAATATGTAACATCTTTAGGATCCAAGTAGCCCTGTAACCTATGATTACTTATGTTCATCCATGGTCGGTAGGTGATTTGTGGTTAACACTTACTATAAACTTCAAATTAATTTAATCTTTCGAATCTTCAAGAGGATTTCATCTTTCCTTTGAATGTTTAGATTCAATAACAACATGAAGAGCTAACAAATGTGTGTATCTCAATTATACCAGTCACATATAAGTATATAACATAAAATTCAAAAAAACCTCATGCTTGAAGATAGTAGTTTATTCAAGTTTGTCTTCTATAATGAAGTGATGATAATAAGAAAGATATAGTAATTGGTAGAATATCTAAAACTAAATAATATAACAAACTTAAAAAAATAATACCTCATAATTGTAGGACACACACGAAATAAATATGTAACATCTATAGGATTCAAGTAGCCCTCTAACCTATGATTACTTATGTTCATCCATGGCCGGTAGGTGATTTGGGTTAACTCTTACAATAAACTTCAATTTAGTTTAATCTTTCGAATCTTCAAGAGGATTTCATCTTTCCTTTGAATGTTTAGATTCAATAACAACACGAAGAGATAACAAATGTGTGTATCTCAATTATATCAGTCACAAATAAGTATATAACATAAAACTCAAAAAAACCTCATACTTGAGAGAGATAGTAGTTTATTCAAGTTTGTCTTCTATAATGAAGTGATGATAATAAGAAAGAGATAGTAATCAGTAGAATATCTAAAACTAAATACTACAACAAAGTTTTTAGAGAGTCCAGGCCAAATCTTTTTGTTTGGTGTGCCAAGGATTTTGAATATCTGCAATAGCAGACGCAAGACAACACTTTCAGGGACAACAACAGCAACAAAAAAAAAAGCAATGAAACAGAATAAAAGAACAGGTTCTTATACAAAAGACCATCCTACTATTAGTGATTTAGTGGTTTGTCAATTAGTCAATTAAAAAAAAATAAAAAAATACTCCCTCCGTCCCAAATTATATGTCCACTTTCATATTTCACAAAGTTTAAGAAAAGTGAGCCCCTTACAATATTAACCATTAAAAATTCATTCTCACCCACTTAAAAGCATTTTGATTGGTTGAAATTAAAAGTGGACATGAATTTTAGGACAACCAAAAATAGCAAATTGGACTTATATTTTGGGACGGATGTAGTAGCAAACAAATTAAATATATAACGTCTTTTAAGTCATCTAAATAGTGAAAACCACACGTACATGATGCAACTTAATAAATACCATGCGGATCTATTAACCATTATCTCGGATCGTTTGTAGCTTGCAAGCAGGAGGCGATCACTTGTGTTTTATGCATTATAAATCTACAATGTGGCATACCACATCACCTTCATGGTCATTTAAGTGAGTGGAGTGCTTAGATGGAGAACCATTCGTAATCCTAATAGTAAAAAACGATTAGAACTCCACGCCCAACAAATTATCAAATGGTACAATAGGGAATATTGTTTTCTTAAACAATCACAAACCGATACATTAATGGCGCTAGAAATCCTTTAACTCACAACCTATCCAAAGATGTAGAGATCAACTAAAACCATATAGCCAAAAGCCAGTTGGTTCACTCTTCCTGTCCAAATACCTATTGATAAGGTTTTAAAAGGTACCATTTTGAGGGGTCGTTTTAGTCCTTATTGGATCACTTTTGTATCCGTTATTGCTTAATATCGTTCCTTTTCACTTTTTAGGTCTCTTGAAGGCAAAATGTTGGAATGACACTTATTTGGACGAAAAGCGCGAATATATGAAGAAAATGGCCAAAGTCAAAATCGAGACACTCACAATTGCCGAAAATAGAAGGCGACGTCGGTGCTAGTGCGGCGCCGTCCCAAGATTTTTGTGACGGTTCGAACCCAAACTCGTATTTTCAAGAGACGACGTCCGGTTGTAAAAGAGTAGGCCGTCGCTACTCGGGACGGCCTAGATGCAATCCGAACGACGTCGGAAAGGCGAAGAGGACGGCGTCACGGACATAAGGTGACGCCGTCGCAAGGTTCACGTGGCCAAGACGAAACCCTAATGACGGCGACACGAAACATAAGGTGACGCCGTCGCATATGTAATCTTATATATAGAATCGAAATTTTTCAGTTTTTAGGAGAGTCTTTTTGGAGTGAAAACCTAATACCGAACCTAAGGTGTCTTGTACAGTATTTTAGGGTTTTAAACCCTATCTTACATCAAGATAAGTATTTACTTCATTAATTCAATTATGTCTTTGATTATTTGTGTGTATGCTTGCATGTTTTCCATGTCCGGCTAATTTATTTGTGTGTTTGCTTAGGAAGTATGAAACTTAATTATTGAATATTGATTGGTTGTTTCTTATCTTAGTTGATATATGATCTAGTAATGCGATAGGTCATTCGTTGTGTACTTAATGCTTGATTCATCTTTGTGAAACTTAGAATATAATTACCGAGTAGTTGTAGGCTAAACCATCCAAAGAGTGCCTTAGAGTAAGAGTTTATCATCCCTAGTGGGTTTGTAGGCGAGACCCTTTGGTAAGTTCAAAGAGTTGGGAGAAACGCATACCTACAACTTTAGACACACAACGCAACTAAGAATAAGACGTGACAACTCAACCATCAATAGGAGATAATTAAGGAGTAGTACAACCTAAGTAAACACATCTTTAAACTATCATACGAGCACACATTAATTAGACATAGACTCCCACAACTTTAGCTTAGATAATTAGATAATAGTAGAGTAATCGGTAGAAATACCAAACCCCCCCCAAATCCAATACCCGAGATTCGTACCTTTCCATTTCATAAAATATAAAAATACAAAAAATAATCTTCCTCAACCTTAACCTTAGCGTAGTAACTCCTTACTAGCATTCCTATTCCCCAGAGAACGATATCAATACCCGTGGCTTACCCTAATTACTACACTACAACGATTAGGTTCAACGCCTAGGGTGTTATAAAACTTGCTCGAAGAAAAGGAAGTTTCCTTGACCCCGAACGACGCGTGTAGCGTTATCAAGTTTTTGGCGCCACGCCGGAATAGAATAGCTAGTTAGTAGTCCACCTCGTTTAGGTTTCTTTGCTTGATTCCTATCAAGTAAACTTTTTCTCATTTTAGCTTCCTTATAGTCTATCCCCTTCTTCGTGACCTTTGTTCGTAACCATTTTCATTAACTATTCCGTTAGCGTTATGGAGAGCGAATCGCCAAAACGTCACCCAATCAACGAAATCCACTACATAATCTACCCTTTCCACTCCAAAATGAGATCTTGAGGTCCCAAGAATATCATGATGAATCCTTTCCGGCGTGGACTCGAATTAAATATTTATTACAAAAGTCCTTTGTCATGGTATTGATTTATTGTTTCCACTACAATTCTTTTACACTCGTATCGCCTACGAAACCCAAAGGAGACTTGACTATGTAGCGGATGGGGATATTTGGAGACGTGGTGTTCGAAATGCATGGAAACCTTTGAGATTCACGCCCAATTTAGAAGTGGAACATGGGACCCAAAACGAATCTTTAGACCTATTTTCAATTTGGAAACTTGATCGGAAAGGTTGTTTAGGAAGGAGATGATTAGAGTTGAGGTACCAAGGTGCATGTCATGGTTAGGCGCTACCACAAGACAAAATGAATACATAGGTGATCTTGATAAGATGGAGGATGAGTAGAAAATCCAATCCCATCGGATAACCCACAAGTCCTACCATCACTGAGGAACACACATCGCCTATAACTTACCCGGAAGAAGTAGAAGAGACTATAGGAACCCCGATTGTAGAACCTTTGGACCAAACGCCACTAGGGAATGTAGGTTTAGATGCTTGTTGTCATGACCTCTCTCTTAGTCCTAGGGAAGTTCCTAATTTTGATGAACCAAGCCTCAACCAAAACCTTACCCAATGTTCCGTCTTTAGATGTGAATCTTGGAATTGAATTAGGCCCCAATCCACCCATCAAAATAGATAGTCCGGGTAGTTGCTTGATAAAGGTGGTAGATTCTAGGCCATGTAGAGTGGAAGCTAATATAGGAGTAACCCATGACCTTACACACTTATATCACCCATTCATGGTTGATAACAAGAAACACTATGGGTTTAAACCGGGTTTATTAGGTCAAGATGGATCCTTAACTAAGAATCTTTTGAAGTTGATAGAAGATGATCCATTTTAGGAGGAGATTTAATTCACCCGCTACACCAATAGACTTAGGTAAGGTTATAATGAATAGAGCACACTCCTTTGAGCATATAAATCACCCATCACCCTCTCCTCACGTAGCAAATTTCCACCCTGAGGGTGTGTATTGCTACTATCACCCTCACTTAAACTTAAGTGTAGGGAAAACTTCCCCTTTATCTGTTAAATAAGGGTAGAGTCAGGCTCGTGACTCGAACAAAAACAAGCGCTCCTTGGGAGGCAACCCATGTGTATTTGTTTTTCATTTTTATTTGTGTGTCGTATATCTTTTATTAATTGTTTATCCTCATGTTTAAATTTGTAAAAATGCTTTATTTTGTTTTTAACCTTGTCTTAATTGCATATAAAGGTATTTTACATAAGGGATAAGTGTAGGGAGGATTACACACGTTTTCAAAAGAAACGTAAACATGAGAATAACAATTAACTAAAAGATATTTATGTTTGTTTGTTCGAGTCAAATGCTTGTATCGAGTCATAATGGATGTTTTGCGAAATTTTCCAGATTCTAAAGATGTAAATTTTCCGAATTTTTTTTCGTAAAATCGTGAGCAGCTTTTGTCGAGATTGCAAACCGACGGCGTCAGAAGGAGTAAAACATCGAGTTACTTTTTTCTCGTTTTCGAGCTACTTATAAATTTTGGAATTTTCCAGTCTTAATTTTCTTAGAAATTCAGTAAACATCCATTCCACAAGCATTATATCCTAGTTTAAATCGAGTCTTATATATATTATTACCGCCGATTTTACTGAAGGTTTCGTTTGTTTTCTTCAAGTGTGCGAGGTTTAGTTTGTCAAGAAGAAGTTACATAAGATTGGAAGGAGCTTTTCAAGCAATAATTCTTCTTGAAAAGGATTTAACCACCACTTTACACGGATCTACCGAGCTAATCGGGAGTACTAGTTTCTTCGCTTTTAATTACCTTCTTTTATCATAACTTTGATACTTTCGGGAACATTGGGGACAATGTTCGGTTTAAGTGTAGGGAGGAAAATAAAACGGGAACTTTGAAACTATGCTTATCCTTGACTATTTGCTTTGTCCAATAGTGATTGTGTAATAAACCATGAGGAAATGTCGGTTAGGGTAATTTTGGCACCAAATTTAAAATTTTTTATGACATATAGGAGTGGGCCATTAGTCTTAACAAAAGCGTCTCATGGATAAGAAGTTGCATGACTAGCACAAAAACCCTTTACCACCCAAATTCCACCAAAATGTGAGGATCGCCCTTAGATTAGTAGGAATTAAATCATTCATCTTCAATGCTTAGAGTGTGAACCGGTAGTATATTAGATTCTAGAACTTGTTTTGTGATGCATTCCGAGATCGCAAGTGAGGCTACACTTGTGTAGTTAGGAATAACTAAATGATAAGAGGCATTAGGATAACCTTTGTTTGATACGTAATATAATTACTTCTTCCATATCGGTTGAGTAATTCCCCACACCCTTTGCGTTGTACTCATCTTTAGTACACGATACCCTAGTTAACCCCTCGAGCCTATCCTTTTCGCGGTTCTCGTGATGTTTCGGTTTTTCGGAATATCAATGAAAACATTGTTTACACCCACCCCAAATATACACCCAAATCGCCTTAGCCTACCCCTTATGCACTCACTTTTAGTGCAAATGTTTGTTATCACCCTAAACCCTTAGTTCAATTATCTAGTTGCTTGCATAAGTTGCTAAGTCGAGTCATATCCTTTGTATACAGTTTTGGGACGATTGGGATTCATGGGAAAAGTTAAAGTTTATGAAATGACGGGAAGCGAACGTTAAAAATTCAAATTCCCTTTGTTTGCATAATAATGTACCCCAAGTGTTTTGATCTTTTCAATTCGGGTCAAATTAGTGTTAGAGTAATAAAAACTCAAGTGTAGGGATGTGCCTATAAATCCCTAGTATTTTGATGTTACCGTAGAGGATGGCAGAGTAAAAATGTATGATAAAAAAAAAAAAAAAAAAAAATTGAAAAAAAAATATAGAAAAGAAAAAAATAGAGTAAAAAAAAAAAAAAAAAAAAAAAAAAAACATACGGGCTACCATCCTACATCTATCTTTGAATTTATGTTTGTTTATTTCAGTTATCTAGAGTTTAGAGTGTCGAGTCTTGGCTTAGCAACGCCATTCTTCATATGCATTTAACATAGAGATTTTTGATTTGCCACCACTAAATAGCCTATCCCACCAAACCCTTTATTTCCCTACCGTAAGCCTAACATTACAACCCTTTAGGAAAGTCTTTTTGGAGTGAAAACCTAATACCAAACCTAAGGTGTCTTGTACAGTATTTTAGGGTTTTAAACCCTATCTTACATCAAGATAAGTATTTACTTCATTAATTCAATTATGTCTTTGATTATTTGTGTGTATGCTTGCATGTTTTCCATGTCCGGCTAATTTATTTGTGTGTTTGCTTAGGAAGTATGAAACTTAATTATTGAATATTGATTGGTTGTTTCTTATCTTAGTTGATATATGATCTAGTAATGCGATTGGTCATTCGTTGTGTACTTAATGCTTGATTCATCTTTGTGAAACTTAAAATATAATTACGAGTAGTTGTAGGCTAAACCATCCAAAGAGTGCCTTAGAGTAAGAGTTTATCATCCCTAGTGGGTTTGTAGGCGAGACCCTTTGGTAAGTTCAAAGAGTTGGGAGAAACGCATACCCTACAACTTTAGACACACAACGCAACTAAGAATAAGACGTGACAACTCAACCATCAATAGGAGATAATTAAGGAGTAGTACAACCTAAGTAAACACATCTTTAAACTATCATACGAGCACACATTAATTAGACATAGACTCCCACAACTTTAGCTTAGATAATTAGATAATAGTAGAGTAATCGGTAGAAATACCAAACCCCCAAATCCAATGCCGAGATTCATACCTTTCCATTTCATAAAATATAAAAATACAAAAATAATCTTCCTCAACCTTAACCTTAGCGTAGTAACTCCTTACTAGCATTCCTATTCCCCAGAGAGCGATATCAATACCGTGGCTTACCCTAATTACTACACTACAACGATTAGGTTCATCGCCTAAGGTGTTATAAAACTTGCTCAAGAAAAGGAAGTTTCCTTGACCCCGACGACGCAGCGTGTGGCGTTATCACCTATACTATCCTTGCACTTGACTTCCATATTTAAATTAGAGTGACGAACATATACGCCACTAACCCTTGGGCAAATACGTAAGTTAACTTCAGGCTTACAATATCTAATTATTTCTAATTACACGTCCCAAAAAGTAAGTATATTGGCATATTGCATACAAAATACGTTGTTGGTTTTATAAATTCATACCACAATCTACAAATGATAAAGTTACCACCTAAATGTTACAGCACCTAAATGTTTACAAAAGTAGACATACCAACCATAAAAGATCTAAACTACTACAACACCTAAAACTGTTACAACTAACCTACTTTGAACACTTCTAAATCTGATTTAGAAAATTATCAAAATTAATCTAAAAATATATTGATGAAAAACACCAACAAAATTCTCAAAATCCAAAATTGCAACTGATTTCTACTAATAATGAGGAATTTAAAAATACAAAAGTAAACACACTTAGCCACTGATGAAAGGAATTTTACCTGTTTCAAAAACAGAGCATTCTAAATCAATAAATCAAATGGGTTGTAAAGTGGGTCAAAACGGTTGTATTTGACTAACAATTTTGATTGGTCCTAAACTAGTCATCTTTATATTAGTCAACCACTTGTGAATGGTCAACCATAAAAGTCAAACTAATCTAGGACCAAAGACATTTAAAATCCATGGGAGTATAGTGTTATATCCCCGGTCGTTAAGTCCCAACGAGGTGTGTAAAGCGTAATACAACGATCGTGTATCTTGAAATGATATTGAATATACAAAAGCAGAATCGATTGACTAACACTAGGAATGTGAATAGTGATAGCTCGTCACACTATGTCATTTAAAAGCGTGCAATCGAAACCTAAAAAGCATAAAAGATATTATTGGAAAATAAATTTTACACTATTAAATTAATTAATATAAATTAAAAATGAATTAAATGTATTTAATAATGAATTAAATAATAAGAAATTCTAAAATTAACTTAAATAAATGAAATAAAGAATCTGAAAAATCTAAAATTATAAAATAATTTTTGAAACTGAAAATGTATTGATATTATACATGATTAATGAAAGCAAAACTTTACAAACTAAGAAATAAGCAATTCATGTGCTTATGACTCCAACAGTTAAGCTTTTGGCTTCACAGTGGATTTAAAGCTTGAAATAAGCTTGGAAAAAGCTTTATACAGGAAACAAAAGGTAAAATAAGATCTATACAAGTCCAATGGATAAATATAAACAAGAAAATGGACTATGGTAGTGTGAGCTTAAGGTTTAGACAGTTAAGCTTTTTGAGCTTAACTTGGATGGAATGGAAGCTTGTAAAAGCTTGGTATAAGCTCCACACTGGAAAGTAAAGGAAAAATAATATATGCACAAGTATTATGGACAAGTTTGAACAAGCATGTGTACTGGATTTCATCAAATAAGCTAATAAGTATTTCGTGAGAATCCGAATCTTTTGAACCATTCGAAGTACTGGCGATAAGTATAAGCTACTTGCAGCCCTAGTAAATAGGCTACAATGGGAAAATTAAGTGCTGGATCAAGAAGTTGGGTGGATGAGCTTCACATAAAGCTAAAAACTTAAGCTCATGATCACTAAGGAGCTTTTTAAGAACTGTTGGTAATGGTGTAAATTCAAAGAATTGAACTGTTGTGAGTGGGCAAACAACAAACTCCTATAAGACTTATCAAATAAGCTCATGAGAGCTCAACAAGCACTGAAACACTGAGTATGATAGATTAGCCTCACATGAAGCCAAAGATCACAAGCTCAAGTTCAATGAGGAACTTTTCATGAGCTTAGGAAAACAACTCCAACTACACAGTTTGCTTCTGTGTAATGAGTAAGATGGGACAAAAAAGTTGAAAGTGATTAAGCTATCTAATAAGCTACAAACTGAAAAACAAGCATACACATAAAAAATAAGCCACAAAGGCAACACAAATAAGCCAAATGCACTAGATAGGGCCAACTCCACAAGCTTTTGCAAGCTCATGGTTTTAACAGTCCTAACCATGGTGCAGGGCAAAAACAAGCTATAAAATAAGCAGTTAAACATGACATATAAAAATTAACAAAAATAGAATAAACAAGATTAGCAACAAAACTAAAACATCCTAAAAGCACAGATTATGAAATTCAATATTAAAACCTAGAGAAAATTATCTAGTTTATTCAAAAACGACTAAACTGAAAATTTGACTTTTAACTGAAAACTAAAAAATTTGACTAAACTGAATTTAAAACTTAAACTACTGATTAAATAAGTTATATTAAGCTATAAGAACATGAAATAAACAAAGATAAACAACATTTAAACATTTAAGCAAGATTATATGATCCAACAATCTCACAGTGCTCATAATGAGATTGTCAAGTGTCAATTTGACTTTCTACCATGCTACACCATTTGATTAAGGTTTCACTGAGTTGCAAAGGTCATATAAAGAGTATATCAAACAAGAACAACCATTAATACAACCTTAAACACAGATTCACTATCAAATCCAAACAACCTTTAAAATGGACTGTTTTGAGGTTTTCAAAGCAAAAGAGTGCATAAACCAATTCTATCAAATCCAGAGATCATATTGTGTCAGAATAGACCTTTTTCAGCATAAACAAGATGTCAAACAAGTCTAAGCCTATGAACATCAAAAATAAGCATATGGCAGTCCAAATACAAAATCAAACCACAATCAAATCCAAAACATAACAACCTAATATTAAGCTCTAATATCATAAACAAACATCAAAGAAACACAGAAACATGATAATTAAAGCATCTAAAAGACTGAAACAGTAAAATGCAAAAAATGGTAAAATGAGCTTACAAGTGATATCCACGCTTAAAGCGAGAACCATGGCCACAGAACACATCCTAAGGCTTTCCACAAAGCTTCTAAACCCAAGGCAATCCACAATTAACCTTGCTCCATGCAGTTTCACCAAGATCACTTCATTATTTTTGATTTTTCATTGTTTTTCTTGATTTTTTAGAGTTTTATGAATTTTAAAGTCTAAACTTGTTTTAAGGTCTCTAAAAGCTTTAAAGCTTTGTCAGGAGCTTATGTGAGCTTATTGAGTCCTTTAAACAACTACTTAACAAGAATTTAAAGTGACTTGAAAATTAAAGGTAATTAAGCAAAAGCTTGAAACCGAAAGATACTTGAAATTAAACGAAAATAAAGTTTCATTACACTAATTTAAGAAAGATTACAACATTAAAGCATTAAAATGACTTGAATTTAAAGAAAGCGATAAACTACATTAACTATGTGACCTAGGCTAATCCAAAGGTAGTCTTCTCTCTTCATTCTCTTCTCTTTATAGCATTTCGAATTCCCACTAGCATTCGGTCAAATCCCACTTGCAATCTTGACCATTGATTGAGCGAGATGATCCTAGTTTTGAATTCACTTTTGGCGCCAAAAGTGGTACTAGTTGATTGAGGCGATTCTGCGTAATTCATGCTTCTTGTTCACATGTAGAGGTGGAGGAGACATGATTGGTAGGTTTAGAGGTCAAGTGGTGGAGTTGATAGCAAAAGCAGGGTATGTGATGGTACAGGGAAGGTAGAGTTGTGGGAATGCATTAAATGCATTGTAGGCTGGTTGAGGTGGAAGGAATGAGAGGGGAGAGTGGGTGAGCAAGTGGAGGTGGAATACCAGGGAGGTGGAAGGGTGGTATGGTTTTACAGTGTGTGGGAGGAAGGAGAAAACAGGAAGTTTGGTTTAAGCGGTATTGACCGGATATTATTTAGTAGAAGTATCTCACAAACGTATGCCTTCAAAGAGAAACCATCAACAAGATTATAACTTCAATTGAAACCATTGATTCAATGAGAATCAAACTATTTTAGCTCTTTTATACTGATTCATATAAAACACATTTTCATGATATTTGTAACATTTATATGGTCATTTATGTGTTTTTGGTCGTTTTGTGGTTTAAACAATATAAAATATATGTGTATTTAGACACATATCAAATTTACATATGAAAAAAGTATACTAACAAACGCATTCACTTATATATAAACATTGTTGAATTATATAATTTGAAACCAAAGTATACTAACCTTCAGAGCAAAAGCAAATCCAAACAAGTTATAGACTGCTTGGAAGGCCGTTCCCTGTCTTGCATAACATTCCATGTACTTGGTTCTGTTCTTAGAAACAAGATTATAGATACGCTCATGAAATTCGAACCACATATGCTGCCCCCAAGGAAAGGAGTTCCATGCATCAAAATTGTCAGCTAAAACAACTATTTCTGAGGTCATCACATGCCTTAGCTCTTGACCCATGAAAACATAGTCCGCTGCTAAGAGAAGGCAAACACGGACAACATCCTCAGCGGTTATGTGCATGAAATCGACTCTCCAACATCCTCAATAGGTCCTCACCCTTCAAATAACCATAACCGGGAACACACGCTCAAAAACTCGATTCAACATCATGCAAATGGTCTAAATAGATTTTACCGAATCGAAATCCGGTGATAAGGCAAAATTCCTTCATACCCACTCTAAACGTGTCCCCCACATAAAAAAGGGTGTATCAAATCTTCGATTCTCAACATTCCTTTGGTGTTGGAGCAGGAAATTAAGAACATGATTATCATGCTCAACTGTTCTAATATTTAACCACGGTCCGAACACAGTACTCCTAAACAGGTTAAATGAATTATCCTCCCTACAACCCAACCTATCACGTATCTTTGTCAGAAGGGATAACCTAGTTCTTATCGTGACACGAGCATTTACCACCTAATTGAAAATCAAAATAGTAACAAAAATTAAACTAATGCAGTAAAACCCCCTAATAAATTAAAAGTAAGGGGACACTAAATTGAAAATGAAAATAAAACTTACATGAAATGGTCGTGTTGGATTAGATGACGATGGATTAGAAGACATTGTTTGTGATTCAAAATTTTGGTGATGATCAGGGTTTAGCTGTGTGTGTTTAAGAAGATGATCGGTGTGTTTAAGAAGATGTGTTTCAAGAGTTTTGATGTGTGTTAAAGAAGTTTAATGTGTGTGTTTTATGTGTAAAAGTGTTTCAAGTGTTATGTGTAAAACGTGCAAAACTAATAAAAGTGTTTTCTAATTCACGTTTGCTCATTCCCGATAAAATAAAGGATAAATTTTGTAAAGATTTGATTCCTTACATGTGTGCATTCCCCATCAAGTTATGTTACATTCGCACATTTACCGTTCGCACATTTGTATAACAAAGTCAAACGAGGCGTTGGTTGTCATTTGTCTTGTTGTCCCTTTTGGGAATTAAAGAGTACTTCTTGTCTAACATTTTGGTGGACACGAGTCACTATTTTGGTGGAATCGCGTATTCGCACAACACCAATTTGAAGAGAACTTTATTTTTGTCACGCCAAAGTGGCCGTCAACTTTTTTGTCCTTTTTGAGAATTAGCCCTTAATTGAATTGACATTCGAGATGCGAGCACATGAAGTACATACTACATATTACAGTTTAATGAAATTTTATTACTTTTGTAATATTCAATCATTTGATTTGTTTCAAGTGTCTGAACATTTTTTCCCTTAAATCAAGCCTTTTGCTAGCGAGTCAATTTATTGTAGTCAGCATTAATTAATAACTTAAAAGAATTGACAAAAAGAAAATAAAAGAAAAACTTTACTATACAATTGTTACACAGTTTTAGCTACAATCGGTTAAATTTCAACTTTATGTGCAAATACTTTGCATACCAATACAAAATCAATTCTAATATTCTGTATACATAATTGAAATCATGCAAATAGCTTGTCATTTGGCAATTCTTGTTTCTAAGAACCTCATATGTATCGTAAAGAAAGTTCGATATAGGCTCAGTATTTGTATATAACCAATGAACCAATCATACTACTCATTTTTTAATTAAAATATAAATAATAAACTTTCACCTTTTTTAAAATTAAATATCTCACAAACCGTTAATCGTTACGTAAAAAAAAATCATATTATCTCGAGCGAGAATTAAATTATCTTTCTATAGATATGCTTGTTATATACTTTGACGAACTTTTTTAAAAATTTCATCTAGAAAAATCACATGTGATTTGTAAAAATCACATGTGATTTCTTAAAATCATATGTGATTTGATTTTACGAATCACACGTGATTTTTAAAAATCACATATGATTTTTACAAATCACATGTGATTTTCGGACGAACTTTTAAAAAAGTTCGTGAAATTATATAACAATGCATATCTATGAAAGATAATTTAATTCTCGCCACGATGCATATTTTTAGGCGAAGATTTACCGTTTATAAAGATATTGTTTTAAAAAAGGTGGAAAAGATTTTTATTAATTTAGATAAAAAAAATGGATTGATGTGATTGGTTAATTGATTCTGTGACAAATTTGAGTTCTATATGGATCTCAACTCATGTAACGTATATTGAACCATTTCAGTTTCCTGATGTGGGCTTCTTTAAGTGGGTTCTGTATCAAAGTAGTGGGCTTAGAGCATATCTTTTTGGTTGTATGATCTAACAAAGAAACTAACATGTGTTGATTCAAATCATCAAACTATAAGAGTGCTAGGTGAGGTGAGGTCATTTAACACGTTATTGGTATGCCACATCAGCGCCACATCATACCTCTCCCAATAACACACCAATAACTAAAACACCTCCTTCATAACACACCAATAACGTGTTATTGGGTCCATTAATTAACGTTTAAAAAAAAAAAAAAAAAAAAAAACGTTTGGCGTCGGCCATTTCAATGGCGAACCGATTTTGGCGGACGAATGGCGGAAATGATGGTGAGCCAATGGCGGCGCCATTGGTGATGATGGTGAGCCAATGGCGTGTTCTTCCTTCCTCACCGTGCTCTCTAACATCTTTGTTTTGTTGGTTGAACAATGGGTGCAAAAAATGTTTTTATGATTGGACTTAATGGCTTTTCTCATCCTATGAACACATGTTATGTTTCTAGTTCATGAACTATGTATTTTGTAAATTGCTTGCCTTCTAGCTCCTTGTAAGAATGTAGCCTTATTTAAAGTTTAATACAAATAGCTATTTTAAAATAATAATAATAATAATAATAATAATAAAGAAATAAAAATAGTTATAATGTATTTACCATGTTAACTCTTTAAAAATTTTATTGGGCAACGCTAGATATACTGACTCCAACCACAATCAAAGAGGTGATCTCGTATCTTGGTATGTGAAGATCAGGCAAATTAAATCTTTGAACGGAATTTGTGTTTTCGTCGAAGTCACTAAAAAGTGCATCAAACTATCAAAGTACCTAAAGCGAAAACTCTGGGAAATTTTACCAAGTTTTGATTGTACGTAAATAATATTGTGAACTCATTAGCAAAATAGTAGTTCTATACCAATCCAGCACTGATTGTGTGTTTGCACTATGTTTTGGTTATAAATAGGGTTGTAAACGAACCGAAAGAATACGAACGGAGCTTTGTTCATGTTCATTAATTTAATTTTAACCGAACAAATAAATGAACACGAACGCTTAAATGGATGAAATTTCTTGTTCATTCGTTTGTTAAGAAAATGAGTTGTTCATGTTCGTTTATTTAGACACTAAACGAACGCTAAACGAACATAAACGATCGAATATAAATGAAAATAGACGAACAAACATAAACTTTATTAAATTATGCAGAATATATTATTTTAAAATATTGTTTTGTTTAAACAAACCATTTTAAAATTATATAATTAAAAGATATGATATCTGAACATAAATAAATAAATGAGCATAAACGAACGTTAACGAACATATAATCGGATGTTCACGAACATAAATGAGCGGACGTGAATTTTTTCATATTCGTTCATTTAACCAATTAATGAATGTAAAATACTATTCATGTTCGTTTATTTAATAAATAAACGAACATAAACAAACTTTTACCAAACAGTTTATGAAATATTCATTGAACATTCGATTCGCTTACTATCGTCTTATAAACATTTCTTCTCTATAAATGGTTTTCTTCTAAACATTTCTTCTTTATAAATGGTTTTCTTCTCTAGCTTTAACATGATACTCCAGTTTGTAGCTGTACCTATGTGAATTTATACTACTTTTGATTTGATTTAGATAAAATCTATTATTTAAAAAGAACATATCTTTGACCATTTCCATGAAAAAGCAACTCAAAGTTAGGGGGTTGTGTGGTACAGGAGAATATTCAAAAGTGGACAATCCTATATTGCCTCGAAAATTGCTAAACAAGCTTCAACTTGGATTTATTGTTTTTTTCACATTTCCAATGTGTATGTTCTTGAAATTCGTAAGCTAACTCTGGCTAGGACAAATTTTAAGCATTTTCATGCAAATGCATGATATTCGGATCATTTAATTTGTTTTTTGACCAAGTAACTATTTTGTATTCATAAGCGATGAAATATAGAAATGTCTATCTTTGGAATTATGATTGTTATCGTTGAAAGTTTTTTTATTGTATCCTACAACACTCTATGAGATTGAATTTTAACTATTGTATTCATAAGCAAAGTTTTTCTACACTTTTAGAGAGATGAAGTGGATACACAATTTCATTAAAAGCATGTGTTTAAATGTTTATAAATAGTTATCCCATACAAAACTTAGATAGTTTCATGGGCGGACCTGGGGTGTTCTCGGGGTTCACAAGAACCTGATGGATGTTCGTCGACTAGTTTAAACGAGTGTGGAAACCCGCGATGCAATGGATTGACTTCAAGGACTTACTTGTAGCGACACTTAAACCCAGGACTAATTTTGTCGAGGTTGCTATAGTTAGCAATCTGGACTTACCTCAACGTCGCTTAAACCTTAGGGACTATTTTTGCCGATTACTATAGATAGCAATTAATGATGAAGGACTTATTTTGCAGTACCACTGAACCTCGGGATTGTTTTTGCTAAGTTGTGAAACTAAGCGTTTAATCTTGTGTTTGTGAAGAACCAGTATACGCTTTTTAGTATATAGATACAATTTTCACTAAAAATAATGATTTTTCCGAAATGAATTTGGTCCCGAAAATTTTTGCCACATAAATACATGTCTTGTTTAATTAGTTTACTAATATGTCAAAAAAAAATACATGTTTTTAAATTTGTTTACTGGTTTTAATGAAAATTGTACTTTTTAGTTTATTTTTATTTCTTTTATATTTCGTAAAAAAAATTATGCACCTAATGACTTGAATCTTAAGTCCGCCCTGAATAGTTTACGAATTTAGAGCTAGAAACAAGTTTCTAGTTAATACACAGAAAAGATCAAGACATGAAAAGATTTTGAAAACTCTTTGTGTTTATCATAAATCTTTGTATAACTTAATAATTATGACTTGATAGAGTAAGTAATATAATACAAGTCAATGGCATAAAATTTGTAAAAAGATGAAAAAAGAAAGAACATGGGATGAAACAATGATAAAAGGTGTGATAATTGCATACTTTGTTTGTCTTGTTTACCTTTGGCATTTCTTTTTTTGTTTTACTTGCAACCTTTTCCGAAACCCCAAAATAGAGTTTTTGGTTTGGACTTTGAGTTTTAAACAAGTGATGGCCTCCTGGTCCAAAGCCTGTTTTTTGCTTGGAAATGCGAACTTCATTTTAATATCTTAAGTATATAAAAACCATCAAATTTTATATTTTTTTATACTTTAGATCTTATATATCTATCAAGATTTTACGTCGTTTTTCTACCGTACGGAAAGCATCAATAGTGTTCTTGAATATTATATATCACGATTACAAATTCTGAAATTATTTATTATAGTCATAGACAGACATTCTCCTACTCTTGCTAGGGATGTTTTAAAATATCAGATATATTGATATACACAATTTTTGAATTAAGTTATTGACTAGTTGACTCAAAACTTTAGGTTCTGTGAAATGAAAAATGTTGACCATAATAATGAGTTGAATCATCATACTTTTTATAAAGGGATTTGGTTGAACTTTTTCGTTGTCTCGTTTGATCACGTAAATTTTTTAAAAATGTGTAAATGTAATAAACTTTCGAGAAAATTCTCTAAAGCGTATATATTTATGACATGTCACATTATAAATAGTGTCGCGTATTAGGCTTTCGGATATGACACATAGCCAAAATGTGCAGATTAAAATACTTTATAAAAATTCGTTTCATTTATATATCTTCTTCAAAATTCACGTAACAAATTAATATATTTGAAAAATTCATTGCTATTTAATATACAAAACTCTTATAAATTTGTAAATGAAAGCAAGGAGAAAATGAAATATGAATAGCAGAAGTGACCTCATAGGTGAAAGGAAAATAAGGCTTACACAACACCACAAAAGATTCATAAGATCAAATCAAACAATTTTAACTACTGTTTAACATGATATTTTAGAACCTTAATTTTACAACACGTTTGTCCATACGTACACACGTACCATGAATGGAGCTGAGCATGCACCAGACCAGTGAACTCTGTGACCTCTTCTGAACCTCGTAAATCAAACAAACAACCTCTTCAATTCATTCCCATCATTAACCATCGGTTAAAACCATCTCATGCATGCTACCAAGGTATGGTCCAAAATAATCTATCTATCTAGACTATTTCACCAACCCAACCCCATCACCTTACTTCTCAATTTCACTACTACACAAACTGGTTTTACCCACGAAACTTTACACACGGAAACTAATCATGGAAATTTCTCACGAATACCGACAAATTACACACCAAATGGTTGACTAAATTTCCGTGGGAAATATGTAGTAATATTTCCACGGATTTCCACTATTTAGACACTAAATTGTTGACCAAGTTTTTGTGAAATCCGTCACAAGTTTCCCACAGATTTGCGACAAAATTCACACTATTTGTGTTGATTAAAATTCGATGGGAAACTTGTCATAAATATCACACATAATAGCCACAACCAAAGTGCATGGCAAATTTTAGCTTACATTACTCACGGATTTCACACGGTCTTATCGATAAAATAACTATGTAATTGGCACGTGGGAAATTCATGGAAACTAGCCACGATTTGCCACAAAATGTTTTTTTTGTCATGAATATCTATCATATATATTCAGTATGTCCTTTTATGACTTTTATTGTATCTTTAGATGTTTTATATAGGTATACTGACGTGTATATACGTGAGCGTGTAACTATATCAAAATTTAAAAGAAAACAATTATGTGTGTAGAAAAGTCGTCGATAATTTCCCACAGATTATCCACCAATGTGATAAATCTGTGGGAAATATGTGTGTAAATACCCACGGATTTCTCACAAAAATATCGTTTTTATGTTTTGAGTATGTTCACAACACTTAGTATGTCTTCATATGTTTTTTTAGTTTCATATTATACGTGTTTTTCATTAATGTAACTATTTATGTGAGTATCACAAGTTTATGTATAGGTTAAGGTATAACCTTTTTGTATAACAAATCCTTGTATATTTGTGGATACCTACACGTATTTGTTCCGTATGTCTGTTTATGACCTTCATTGTGTATATATATGTTTTGTATGTAGGAATATGGACGTCTATGTGTGTGAGCGTGTAACTAAAGAAAAAAGTAAAGAAAGCGATCATGTTTGTGGGAAAGTCGTCGGTAATTTCCTGATTACCAATCGATTTCATTAATCTGTGGAAATTTGTATGTAAATACCCATGACTTCCCACAAAATTACCGTCTTTATGTTTATGTATACTTACACATTACCACATTACTTAGTATGTCTTTATATGTGTTTTTATTTTCATATTATGTGTGTGTTATTAGCGCAACTATTTATGTAAGTATCACAAGTGTATGTGTAGGTTTAGGTATAACCTTTTTATGTAACAAGCCGTTGTATATGTGTGGATATCTACACGTATATGTTCAATATATTCTTTTATTACCTTCATTCTATTTATATACGTTGTGTTTGTAGGTATACAGACGTGTATACATGTGAACATGTAATTATGTAAAAAACTAAAAGAAAACGATCATGTTTGTGGGAAAGTTGTAGGTAATTTCCTACAGATTACCTACCAATTTGATAAATCCATGGGAAATATGTGTGAAAATACCCACTAATTTCCACAAAACACCGTTTTGTAGTATACATAGATTGACTTTTATTTAACGGAAAGACAATTGTTTTCAATCTTAACTTATTTTGCTATAATGATAAAGAAACAACCGATGCTTTGAAACCCGGTTCGACCCGGCCGGGGTTAACCGGTTGAACCGGTTCCAGCTAAAAAAAGGGTCATATTAAACCAGACTATTAATTCTTGAAACCTAATTAGACCCGTCGGGTTTTAAGTGACTCGGGTACAAATGAAACAATAAAAGCTAATCTAAAGATAGTCAATGTATTAACACTAAAAAAAAAAAATAATAAATAAATAAATAAAAAAAAATCAATAGATGTTTCGAGACCCACCCTAGTTTCATCCCGATTCTCATAACTTGGTGGTCACCGCCACCGATTCAACACAAATGAAAACTAAGCAAGTACATGAGTACTGAGTAATTCATTAACTCAAACAATAACAATTATCTAGAGGTGAAAACAAACATGTAACGCAAGTATGTTTTGACTCACGTTTATATAATTTATTAGTTAAAACTTGTTGGAAATGTTGACTAACTTTTATCAGTAGAAACACAAATAAAATAAACATCTTTTTATATCCGTAGTTATCCAAACTCCCCGAAGCGAGATAACCAATCAGGAAAAAACACCCACTAATTAACAGTTCGTGTCACACTTTGTAAACCGAACAAAAAACAAACAATTCAATGTGTCTAGAATCTTAGAAACACTAAAATATTGTAACAAAAACGAATTGAAACAAAATGGAAAGTTGGAGAGTAGCAAAACCGAAGCGTTTCATATACGATCAAACTTACTTTACTAAACTACACCCACCACACCATCAACCCACCAAGATCCGCTTGACCCCACCACACGGCTACCATAATCGTTGCCTAATTTACGAGCTAGTAGCGAATCTCGATTAACCTTTGAAGTCGATTGCTCCATCATCGAATTTTGGTATAGCTTTTTCCCAAATTAACCTTGATATGTGTATGTGTGTGCAAATGTTTGCGTTGAATTTTTTAGCCATACATGATTGAGTAGTATAACATGAGGATATTGTGGGTGCAAAAAGTGTTTAGTACAGTTTGGTAAAATTGTGTCTTATCGGTGGAGTGTAAGTATATGTATAAAATACTTGTTTGTTTGGTTTCTTATGTGAGTTAGCATAGAGCAGGTCTACAAGTTCAGTTATATATGTCGATGTCCCATTTTGTAGGTTTTATGACCCGGCAATAAGTCGCCATGCGGTTAAACTTTTCAAGACTATGTTCAAGGGTGCTTACGCCACGTGGACACAAGTCCCCCAAGACCATCGTGATAGGTGTTTTAACCGTTTTGGGGTGTGTAACTTACTATTGCTCACATCTAAATAAAGCAAATGTTGTTTTAAACTGATACAACTAACTAAATAAACAATTTATGTGTAGACATTTTATCGATGGGATGCTGCAGAAAGTAATCAGATTCGTGCTGCTTGGGAATTTCACGTTGGTAATAGGTATAGAGATATAATGAGGGGTGTGAGAAAGGCTGCAATGAAGGTTGCAAGAGTGAATAATAATGCGGATATCAGTCGCATCAGTTCCAGTCGCCCAATTTGGATTGGTGAAAATGATTGGCAGCCTATGGTTGACGTATGGGATACCGACGAATGGAGACTCAAATCAAAAATTGCCAAAGAGAATAGAGCCAAATCAGATTCAGGAAAGCACACAGCAGGCTCACGTGGCTTTCTCCACACTAAGATCGTAATGGTAAGAGCCCCTCAGGATCTGTACGCAGCAAGTTTATAACAACCCCTTAGTTCCCCTTTTCTCAGTTCAATTTTAGCCTCGTTATTAGAGATTAATTTCTGAATTTTGGTTTGCCATTAGTTCATAGTATAAATTGAATCTTTTTTGCCTTTATAAGGTTTTTAGAGCTTATTTAGTGCTTTTTCCTAAGGCTGCAAGTTCCCCCTTTAGTTTATGAGTTAATTGGTTCCACATCAGTTGGCTTAGTTTGTTTGTAAAATCTCTTAGTTTGCCATTAGTTCATGAGTAAATTGGTTCCATATCAGTTGGCTTAGTTTGTTTGTAAAATCTCTTAGTTTGTGGAAAAGATATGGTGGTTGTTTATTTATTACTGTTAGGCTTTAGCTAGTTAGCTAAATAATATATAGGTACAAAGTATGTATGAATTTGGCGACCACATTGTGACCCCATCCGGTGAAGGTATGTGGGGTTAGATCACATCGATAACATGTTTAGATCAATGAAACTGGATTAATGGCGATCACTAGTACATATCACCGGTATAGCTTGTTTTAGCATCCGATGTTAGTACCTTTTCATAAATTTGTTTTCATAAAAATCACTTAGTATAGCTTGTTTTAGCATCGATGTTAGTACATACTTATTTAATTAGGAAAATGAAGAGGACGTAGAGTGAAGCTTGTAGAATTGCATACAAAAGTCCACACCAAGAAAGTGAAAAATCCAGAAAGCCGGATCAAGTGAGATTCGAGGTTTGTTGACCAAGTCTAAACAACGATTGGTAACTCTCAAGTATTATTTTATGATACATTGAAATTATTTATGCGTTTATAAATTGAAATTTTTTGACCAAATTTTAAATTTGCGGTTTTACTCGTTTTCCATTGCTAATTTGTTGTTATGTTGACTCTATATAAAAGGATGAATATTCAAGGATTATATCAGAAAAACATATGGAGAATGCGAGATTGATGATGAGAATGGGTCTAAGTCCCCACCGATGATTATGATGTTTGGAAGGGCATAGCTACATCAAAAGGAGGTGTCGTGCTTGGTCTTTGGATTGACGACGGATCCATCTTTTGTGCTACAGTACACCGGGTCCGGAGTATTTATGGCACACGCATGCTCACCTTACGAGGTTTGTCTATTTTCATTATTTTCACATCGTCTTAATAGATTGATGTTATGTTAAAATGGTTTTCGATTTTTTTTTATTCGATGGAGTTATTCTAATGGAGTAATGTGTAATTGGATGTAACAGAGATCTGATTCGAAAAAGCAAAATGATGAAGCGAAGAAAAGATGGAAGATGAGAGAGGCGATCACGGAGGCTCAAAAGCGGTGACTTATTGGCTTGGCATAAAACACTCAATGATAGGTTGGAGTCTTTTGCTCGAAATTATCCTCCCGAATTTGAATCGGATCCTGGTCCTAGCTAGTCCAGTTTGGCATTAGGCTTTAATTTTTGTGTTAGAACTATTGTGTTGTAGTATATCGAAAACATTTTCGATGTTACGTTGTCCGATAACATGTTGCTAACCCATGTCTTTTGTATTACTGATTTATGTCCTCGGCGAAACATTTATGCATTTTGGGTCTTGGATTTATTTATTTTGGTGATTTATTATTGGTTTTATAGTTTTAAATTTTAATTTTTGAATTTCTGAGTTCGGAAATTTGAAATTATAATATGAATACTACGAATTTAGCCATGCATTTCCACGGATTAATCACAAAATTACCACGCATTTGTTCGGGGAAATTTATTTTTCGTGGAAATCCGTCATAAAACCGTCGAAATTATAGTGTGAAAATTGTTGGAAATTTGTGGCAAAAACCACGGATATGTGTGAAAAATGGCTACTAAGCGTGGGAAATTTCGTGACTAATCTGTGGGAAAAATAGTAGTGTGAAAATCGTTGGAAATTTGTGGCAAAAAAACCACGGATATGTGTGGAAAATGGCTACTAGAAATTGTGGAATTTCGTGAGAAATTTGTGGAAAGTAAACCCACGAATTATCCACAATAATATTCGGGAAATAGTCAACGCTTGGGAAAATCAGTGGAAAATATTTACCATCGGGTTTTACACTGAACAATTCCGTGTGAAATCCGTGGAAAAAGGCCCTTCCCACGGAATTTCCTCTTGATTTCTTAGTGGGAAAACCCGTTTGTGTAGTAGTGTTTATTGTCACAACTGTTACTATTGCTTACCTATCAAAATATGTGATTTTGTATATTAAAAATATGGTACGTATGTAGTTGACATATAAAATGGTTTTAGTGATTAAAATCTGATTATGCTGTGATTAAAGTTTACCAAACATACTAAAGATGTTTGTTTGCATGCATGTTGCAACTTCGACCTCATGGTTCTCAGCTAGTCAATTGGATCATCCCTCTTGTATCTCTTATAATCATTGACTGCAAAAGGTTTTAGACCCGGTAAATGTCTTACTAAAAAAGCGTTTTAAGTATATAGGATGTGAGTAAATCCTATATCTTAGCCTCTTACATAGGCAGAAAACAACTACACCATTTATACTTCAAAATATACCTATCATAAGAATGACAAACCAAATTTATGAACCATTATAATAAATAAAAAAATAACAACTAACTAATTTACATCATTGACTACTTTAAAACTTACTTGAAGTGCTATGATTATCGTTATGACTATTGTTTACTAAACATACTTATCTATACTAAATAAAATGAAAAAACAGTTAAAGTGGAAAAGTGGAAAAGTGAAAGAGTGTAATGGTCAAATGAGAGAGAGAGACATATGTAAAAGCATATTTAATACTCTCTTATCACAACTCACTCAAAAACACATACAAAATACTCTCCTCTTCCACACATCTCATCAACCACCATCCTCACCACCACAAAACCCTTCCACCAACGCATCTCATCTGCCGCTAAAAACCGCTGCCGCCAGGCGCGGGTACTCGCCTAGTAAAGTTATAATGTTCCTTTGTATTCATGTTACATAATACTCCTTCCTTCCTAAATTACTTTCTCTTACATTTTGTAAAATGATAGTTTACCTTGCACAACATAATTCTTTTTTGAAACTTTGTAATAATGATTTTAATCAAAGTTATTGTGGTAAACTTGATCATGTTTGTATAATTATTTTTAGTAGTGAACAATTAAATTTGAAACAGAATGAGTAATAACCTTCACAGTTCAAATAGACAACCGGAGATTGGCTCTCACATTATTGATATACTCTAGTACCATAATAGGATTCTATAATTTGCTCGCTCGATCGCAAACCTTACCCACGAATCACGAGTCACAACCTTGGCTCTCACGGTGATTTTAAATCATCACCAAGCTCTAGTTTACATGCCATATGCCCAACATCTCTAATGTAGTATGGCTATGTTTGTCACACAAAATTATAGAGATTATGTTTATTTTTCAAAAATAAAATACTTAAAAATAATCTTTGTTTAGCAGACATAGCTTATAAGAGATTAAAAAAAATCTTCCATAATCTACGAAAATAAAGGTTATTTCATATATCTTATAAAAATAATCTCTTTTATAATCTTTTAATGACAGCCCAAAGACCAAAGATCAAGAACAATGACAATCTATTTTTAAACATACCCTATATGCTCTAGGTGTACTGTAAAGTTTGAGACATAAATGTATAGGTTTACACTTGCATTAATTACATTTGAATACCGAACTCTTAATAAGGGGGCCATGGATGTTGGCCAAAATGGCAAAAGACCAAATCTCGTCCTGTTCATATATATGAAAGATATGTATTCCTTAAATGCATATGCATATGCTTCTTAATTATTTAGAGATGTTTTTTTCTTAAACGTATGCATAAACGAAAACAACATCATAATAATCTACGATTAGCAAGATATTATCATGCATCATGGCAACCAGCAGGGCTAGGTCGATATACGATTAGCAAAACAAAATTATTTAAACACACTACAACATTTACGGTTTCCATCGACATTTTCCCGTGACGTATATATTTGACGAATCCGCACTAAACGACAAAAATATATCTCGTGGCACCAATTATCGTAGAAAAGTCATTAAATTATCGAGTAGTTTTCCCGGCGACATGTCGCGAGATTAATCCGTTATATTTTGACGAATATTTCTTGGTAAAGCGTGGGGGAATTTTTCCATTTACTTTTCTGACGACATGTCGCCGGGATTCATTGTTTATTTAAAAAAGTAATTAGTGTTAATGTCTCTTACCGTGGCGTGGACAAAGTTTCCCAACAAGTCATGGGGATAACTTGTTGGGCTTTAAGTTATGCAACTGGGCTTATGTTTTGAGATAAGCTGTTTTATTGGACATTTTCCCAGTGACATGTCGCGGGGATTCTCTTTGACTTCGTTGACTTTAACAAAACATGGCGCCAAGAATTCCACAAAAACATGGCGCCAAAACTTCCCACCAAAAGCTACCATATCGCTTTATATATCACAAAAATCTACGGATCTTATCCTCATAACCACTCAACCTTGAGATCTTATCCCACCAAAATCTAATAGATCTTATCCTCAAAACCACTCAACCTCACAACCTCTTATCTTCACACAAATTTCAAAACACGAGATGGAGCAATTTAATCCTTTTATGTGTTCTTGTGGAGCAGAAATATAAAATTAAGAACATCACATAGATAATATTCATCGGACGACAATATTATTCATGTCCTCTGTCAAGGTGAACAATCATACATTTCTTATTTATGTAAATATACAAATAATTGGGTTGTAAGCTCTTATAATTTTCTTATTATGTAATGACCCGAGAAAAGATAATGGATGCGGATATTTTATGTGGAAGGATGTATTTGTGAGTACTTAAGAACAATCTACGCACCAACGAGTGCTCATTTGCCATGAAAAGATCTTAGGATAAGGTTCTTTGGAAACACAAAAACATGCTAGAGACAAGAGTAAGGTTCTTTGGAGGCCAAACTTGAAATGGCAACGATTCACAGCGACCACGCATGTCGATCGGATGCATTACTTAAATGAATTTGTTAGGTGACATGGAAAATCTTCGTATGTAGTAGTAGTAGTAGTAATAGTAGTAGTTGTTGTTCTTGTTCTTGTTGTTGCTGATCAAAGTAGTAGTTGTTCTTGTAGTTGTTGTTGTTGATGTTGTTGTTGTTCTTGTAGTATGTATCTGTCAAGTATTTTCATAAATCAAAGCACATGCTGGATTTGTAAAGCTGGCCATGTTAACCATAACATATCGACTCATTCGTTGAACGTCTAATGTGTAACCATAACATACCGACTCATCCGTTGAACGTCTAATGTGTAACCATAACATACCGACTCATCCGTTGAACGTCTAATGTGTAACCATAACATATCGACTCATCCGTTGAACGTCTAATGTGTAACAATAACATACCGACTCATCCGTTGAACGTCTAATGTGTAACCATAACATACCGACTCATCCGTTGAACGTCTAATGTGTAACCATAACATACCGACTCATCCGTTGAACGTCTAATGTGTAACCATAACATACCGACTCATCCGTTGAACGTCTAATGTGTAACCATAACATAGCGACTCATCCGTTGAACGTCTAATGTGTAACCACAACATATCGACTCATCCGTTGAACGTCTAATGTGTAACCATAACATACCGACTCATCCGTTGAACGTCTAATGTGTAACCATAACATACCGACTCCTTTATAACAACCCTAATATAAAGGAGCAAAGGTTTATTAATTAACAGGCCCAACCTATATATTATTGTATTTGGTTAGTTTGTCACTTGCTTGTAGCCTTGAAACCTCTAAGGCCGAACAAACACAAATAATTTCTTAGCAACATATATTGCTAACGAGCTAGCCACTAAATAAAGTAAAAACATGCATAAAAAACGTTTAAATGTACGAAAAAGAAGAAACCATTAAAACTTACGGAGAAGCGGTGGTGGTTTTGTAGTGTGCAAGTTGTTATGTGCGAGAGAGGAAGAGGATGGATATACGGAGTGTGGCTGCTAGTGTGTAATGTGAAACGTGACAATCCTAATATAAAGGAGCAAAGGTTTATTAATTTCGTTGAGTAAAAAATATATTGCTTGTAGCATTGATTTTTTATCGCTAAACATCTAGTTTCGTTGAGTAAAATATATATATATATATATATATAGGTTTCCCAATGACATGTCGCCGGGATTCTCTTTGACCGTTGACTTTAACGTAACAACACATGTAATTATTTTAACGGTAAAAGAAAATTAAATTGATTTTCCCAGCGACATGTCATGGGATCTACCACTAAAATTTCGTTATCGCGCCAATTCGCTAAACGACAAAAAATATAGCTTTCCCGGTGACATATCGCGGGGATTGTCGCCGGGAAAAACTTTATGATAAAGTAGATCTGGATTCCTTCTTCACCGCGAAAACGAAAAAATTATCTTATCCTCCTTGGCGATTTTTGCAGCAATTCGAGCACATCCACCATCACACGACCGCATCAACCATCACCACCACCGCATCCACCATCACCACCACCACACGTTACGGTTTGTTTTACAAATTTTAAATATTATTCAACTATATTAGTTAATTATAATATGATTTTTGCAGATTATTATTGTTGTAAGATGTTGTTAATTAGAAAAGTTAAGTAATTTTTTTGGTTTTGGCGGTGGCGGCGAGGAGGCGAAGAAGGAGCACGAGCCGAGGTATGTTATAATTTTTTTTCTCCTTACGGTATCCGGGTGACATGTCATTTGGGAATGTTTATTGTTTAAATTTTGTTAGTTTATAGTTATTATTAGTTGAATTGCCTTGAAATGTGCTCGTTTATAATTATAATAAGTTGTCAATGATAAAACTTTGTTGATATAAGCCGTTTGTTTTCTTTGTGTTATTACCTTAAAACTTTGTTGATATGAGCCGTTTGAACCCTTTAGGAATGTTTTAGGATTTTAGTGATTAATTTTGGAAAATCCCGTCTAAAATTAATCATCCTATAGAAACCCGTCCGAAATTAATTTATTAGAAATTAATTTGGAAAGTCCGTTGGGCTGCTTTTGAATGTTTTGTCTCATTTAGGATATGAATGCGTATAATTGGTTTACTATTTGAGATGATTTCGACAGTGTTTCTCCTTTACTCCTATGAATATGTCTTTAAACACATATTTGGGGAGTTGAGGGGAAATGCTGCCGAAATTTTCTTAAATAGTAAATCGGTTATACGCATTCATATATGAGACAAATCATTCAAAGAGTGGGTTAGGATTGCCTTCCATAGTTTCACTAGGTGAACAAAACATCTGGTATTCCTCGTCGAACATGTTAATCATAAAAAGTTTTCCGACGGGGGTGTCATCGTGGTAGAGGACGATCCTGATATTATACATTTCGACAACTCATCGATCTCCCACTTTCTACTAGTTTGAATGACTTGGATAATGCGACCTTGCATATAGATGGTAAATCAATGGTGGTTGGCCTTTGCGAGATATCATTGATGTTCCCGACGAAGACGATGATATTATTCTTGATGAAGGCGCCGCTTCCTCATGATTTAGCGATTCGATGTTGAAGCCCTCATCAATGTTGATGATGATGGTGTTGAGAAAGTTTATTCTAGTGAAGAAGAAGATTGATCTTGAGTTGTAACTTGCAAAATACACTTATATATTTGAATGAATGATTGAAATTGTTGTGGATTGTTTAAATGTGTATATTTATTAGGATGTGTATGTATTTGGATGTGCATGCTTATATTATCTTGTTCATGAATTTCTATATCTTATGCTAATTGTACTTGTCTGGATGTCGTCCGCAGATGTTGCACGGTCCACGGCGGTGAAGGTGGCGGTGAGGATCGTCCCCTCCAGACCAGCGTACCCACCGGTTCTTTGGGAGGCTTCATTAACCGAGGTAAGAATTTCTTGATTATTGTAATACAAGCATAAATTTGATACATATATTGAACTTGCTTGCCTTGAATTTTATGACTTTATCACTAACTTGATTTTGCAGCAAAGGTAAGCGAAAGCCTAATTTGGGCGGCGGGGAGGCGAGCGGTGAATACCGTGACAAGACCGGAACCTTCGCTAAAGGCAATCGCAGAAGAAAAAGGTCCGTCTCGATCAATTTTGATGTGGGTGACAAACAAACCCTAAACCCTCTCGGCCCCATGCAGCTCAATGGTCTAACTACATCGGGAGGTCGTTAGGGTGTGTCGTTTTACTACCCTTCTTGGGAGAAGGTCCCGAAGGAGAAGAAGGCGGCGATCATTTCGTTTATTGGGGTGATTATCCTTTTATATTTATTTCATTATCGTGTTCATTTATTTAATTGTATATTTATCTAAATTCGCTTATTTATTTATATCATATAAATAAATAAACAAATTTAAATAAATATATAAATTATATCTCTAACTTTGTTTTCGTTTTGTTGTATATGATTGCGAGACCTTGTTTGACCTCGGGGCGCATGGAATCCTCCCATTGGACCGAGATCTCTGAAGGCATAAACTCACACTTGCAAAAGCCTACAATACAAACAAGGCTTCTTTCAAGGCCAAGCATTGGAAGGTAGACCCCACCACCGGAATTACGATGTGGAGGCGATCGGTGGCACGTCCGAGGAGATTACAGAGGTGATTGGGATGAGTACATTAAGTTTTGGAATGATCCAAGAACCTTGCTCGAGCCGCTCTAAATCGGCTAAACCAAGCAAAAGAGCGGGTCATATCTCGATTGGGATCCCGGTCATTGGCTCGCCGAGATGAGATGGTAATAAACATTATAATTATTTTACATGCATATATACATATATATCGATTATACGCTTTGGTGTGTTGTGATTTGTCGTTTTAAAATTATTCATCTTATATGCGTGTGTATGTACTGAGGCAGGCCTCGACACTCATGAGTACCCTTCACTCATCGACACTTTTGGCGAACACATCTTGTTGGTGGGTATTCCCTAACGATGAGGACCACGGATATATATAAGTTTTGTTTCAAACACACTTTAATGAATTATCGAGAAATAATGTAGCAACCCGACTAATATATTTACTATCTTGTGTTTTGTCACTACATATGAGGAGATGAAAAGGCTTGAGGCTATGGGTCGATTACGGAGGATCGGATCAATGCGTTGGCAAGAGGGTAAGCTTCGTGGGCATATTCCGGTGTGGGTGGGTATTGCCATCACGGGCCACATCCAGGCCAAGTATGCCCGCCCCGACAAGTCGCTCGAGCATGCAGAAAGTTAGACTTTATGATGAGTCTCTTGAGCTGACAGATGAATCTGCGGATATGTTTAGGGAGTTTGAGTCGGGTGGTGCTAGCGGGAGTGGCGGGTGTGGTGATGACGAGGAGGTGGCGGTGATGAGGATATGACGGCGAGAGGTAGTTGTGTTATATATTATTAGTATGCTACATTGGTACTTTAGGTAGTTGTGTATATATTATTAGATTCATCTGGCGACATTTAAACACTTGTTTCCCTATCTATCAATGCACATATTGACTTTTAAGTCTGTTTATGTAAAAGTTGTGATCTATTTGTATTCGTTGATCCGTTATATTGTATTTGTGTTTTGGTACAAGTTGTGGTGAGTCTATCTGAGGTTTTGAGTACAGGTTTATTTGGTAGATTTTTAGGAAAAATCGGAAATCGCTTCTTTGTCAGGTGTATTTAAAAAATGCAGACCTTTCCTACGACACATCGCCGGATAACCATCGAACGTTGACAAGTCAACGAAAACCTGATTTCCCAGCGACATGTCGCCGGGGATAGTATCTCACTCGTTGACTTGTCAACACATAACCATAGTATCCCGGCGACAAATTATCGTTAGTGTTAATTAGGCGTGTTAATCATTTAGCTTAATCAGATGATTCCCCAGCGACATGTAGGCGGGGATAATATCTACCGTGGCACTACTTCTTTGATGAAAAATGAGTGGGACCACGTCGTCGCGGGATTATCGGCGGGGATACAATCACGACGCGGTTTCCCCAAATGACATGTTCTTTGGGAAAGGTTTCCAAACAACATGTCGTGGGGAAAGTCCCCAAATGTCGTTGGGGTAACCGGTCGATGTTGTAGTGACATAATTAATGTTTACAATGGTTCTAACTTCTGAAAGATGGTCATAAAACTCATTTCAACATCAAAAAGAAATCTCTCATCTACTTGATATCTCTCTTTGATGTGGTTGTCCAATCAACGTTGTGGGCTCGTTGGTGTTTCCGTAATAACACAATGTTCAAGCTTAAACACCCAAGGAAAGCTCTCCTCCTCAATGACATCAAACTTTTCATATCAATTGGTTTAGTGACTCTTGTAATGTTATCCCTTAATTGTATCCTCACTTAGAATCTTTCTAGGGTGAATATTAGAGGTGCACAAATCGGTTAAATTTCAAAACCGAACCGGTTTCTAAACCGATTTCGGTTTGAGTCAAATGGTTAAAAAACGGTTTTGACTCAAACCGGTTCGGTTTGAAACTGGTTTTGAACATGAAAAAACGGTTCCATAACCCTGAACCGGTTCGGTTTAAACCAGTTCTCAATCCGGTTGACATCTAAACATGCAAACCGGTTTTCAAACCGCTGGTTCAGATATACTAAAACCGGTTTTTGAAAAAATCGGTTTCAGTTAAAAAAAACCCGGTTAATTTGTGCACGTCTAGTGTGTTTATCAAATTTCGTCGTTTGAAACAAAAGTTATCTTTTGGTTGCAATTTTAGGGTTTATGTTGTGCAACTTATTTAAGCTCATGTATGAAAAATTTAGTAATGGAACTTAAGAATAAATTAAGCAACATATATATAACTTATGATAAAATACATTTGTTGCATAGATAACACTGATCATGTGGACGTACGATAGACTATTATATTGATCCATCTTACAAAACGGGTCGGGTTTAAAATGGATATAAATAGCAGGTCCAAGACAATTCATCATCAGTCCCCATGCACATTACTTAACTTAAGTTACTTCTTCAGTTCACTTGTTTGTCTTTGTCTTTGTCTTTCACCTACTGATACCACTAGCATACAAAGACAAAGCTTTAAAACATGAACACACTCTTCCAAACACTTCCTTTTTGCCTAGTAACACAAATTCATGTGATCAGCTTGTGAACCCCTTTTCGTTACTTGATCAATTTCCACAGTTTTATTGTAACAACACATCATTTCAGGCTCAATATTTTGCACCAGCAAACCCTTCACTGGAAACAAATGATCATCCTGCTGTTCTCGAAGGTATCGGTGCGGTCGTAGGAGAACGTGTGCTCTACGGAAAGCCCGTAACAACGATTGGTAAGAAACATTACATCAAATATAAAATATGTGTTGATCATGTAAAAGTGTAAAAATAATGAGTTATTGTCACATTATCTATAGTATGAGAAATATTTGAAGTTTGTCAACCTGTACATTTATAATAATTAATCATAACTATGCAGAAAGTATAATGAAATAAATATTATAAATTTTTTGTGCTTAATCGTATTAAAATAATTTAAAACTTTGAAATATGAAAACTAGACTTAAAGGACATGAAATTTAAGCAGTTTTTATTTTTTATTTTTTTTCCCTTAAATTGTGACTATACATATTTTTGGGCATGTTTTGTTACAAATTTTTTTTCATATTTTGTTACATATTTTGGCATGTTCATATCTATAATTAACTGAGTTATTTGAAGCAGTGCAAAGAGAATCCACCATGGTGAAAGATGTCGGGCTAGAAATGAAGTTTCAATCCGTGAAGAACGTTACTAGTACTGCGGTAAAGAGCTACCGAGGGGTTAGAAAGAGGCCATGGGGTCGATGGTCTGCCGAGATTCGCGACAGGATAGGACGATGCAGGCACTGGCTAGGAACATTCGATACGGCTGAGGAAGCAGCACGTGCTTACGATGCTGCTGCAAGACGACTAAGAGGATCGAAAGCTAGAACCAACTTCAAGATACCATCTGTTTTTCCCTTATCCAACACCGCAACATCACCCACAACGTCCTCGACGTCGTCTACCGAAGCGAAAAAAAGGAAGTCTAGGAAATGTAGTAGTAACACTAACTACAACAAATGTCATGCGGTTACTTCTGTGGATCAGCTCTTTAGTAATGGGTCGATGACAATGAGGATTAATCCTAGTACGTCTACTAGTCAAGTAACTAGTAACAATAACAACGATGTAGAACTAGATTTGTATGTTGGTGGTACTTTGACAAAAAGAGCAAAAACTCTCTCTAGTAACTGATCAATGTAATTAACTAATTATATGTATGGTACTAGCTATATATTATGACTAGCTAACATCATGTACTTTGGGCCTTTGGCACATGTCTTAGTTTCGTGTTGTTCTATTTAAAAACACATAAATGATCATATATTGAGAATCTATTTACAGCTAGCTAGAAATAGGAGTATTAATTAACCTATTAAATAACTAGTGAGATTAGACAAGTCCACTGTTTGGAAACTAACGAAAACAAAAAACAGTGAGTTTAGAGATTCTTTGATGATAATTTCAGTAAGTACGCTTATGTTTAATGACAGTGTGTCATATCAAAGTCTTTCGTATGGTACGTACGTAAATATGTGATTAAGGTTAGAGATTGGATATTTGGTACCTTAAACTAGAACTAATACCTCTTTTTATTTTATTTTTTATTTTTGTTTTTATTATAGAACTGTGAAATAAAATTAAAAAATATATATATATAACACAAAATATAAAGTTTAATCAGTAAAGTAGTTAATCATAAATAATACGAAACAAAAAATCATAAAAAAAAATTGTCTTATCTTATTAATAAAAGGGGTAAAAATGTGAAAAAAATACGGAACATAAAATATAAAATTTGATAAGTAAAAAACAGTAAAAGAAAACGATGCGGAACAAAAAATCATTAAAAAATGTGGTTGATGAAGGGTATTAGTTGTATTTTAGAGGTAGGGGTATGAATAGTACCACCTTTAATTTTATGAGAATATTCATAACCTCCAAAATGCTTTCAATATCCTCTTTATTTTTTTATTTATTTTTTTTGTTTATTTTAAAAAATTAAATTTTTTAACTATAAAATTACGCAATTAAAGTATGAAACAAAAAATAAAAAATTAAACAAGTCAAAAGTATTTAAAGACAAAAATACGTAAAACACTCTTGATAAAAGTTATCGTATATTATTAATAAATGGGATAAAAAGTGAGCGGAAAGATAAAAGTTAGATTAAGAGGGTATGTATAACAACATCTTAATTTCATATGAGTGTATAATTATTTGATTAATTAATTTATATGAAAAGTGATTCTCGTACTTAAATGCATGCTTAAAAGCATGAGCAGTGCATCAAGTAATAAAAGACTTGATGCATTAAACATGTTTAATGTTGAAGCGTATTTTTAGAAATCAAAAAATCATTGCTCCAATGCAAAATATTAGTATCAAAAGATTTTCATTTATTTGATATGATAAAAAAGTATAAATCTTTATTTTGACGGTATTCAATTAATGAGAATCACTTGTGGTTTTTTTATCAATGACTTGGTGTGTTTTAGTCGTATTACTAGAAATCATTTACAAAGCTTTTTCACAATGCTTTCAAGTCATTCTAAAGCTTATTCAAATAGTAAAAGTTTTATGTAAGCGATACATGCACTGCGGATGCTCTAAATACACTCTATCAGGTAAACACATATAAAGTCTAATAACAAATTTTGTATTCGGTTATTTTTGTGAGAAAGATTGTGTTTGTACTACCTTAACTAATGCACTATGATGTAACATACAATATGGTATTGCAAGAAGCCATCAACAAAGACATAAATCTGGTTTCTTGTTTGAGAATAGAATATTACTATCTTCATTTATTGATAGCTCAAAACTATTTAAGTAGCAACATTTCTATTCAGGATGAACCAAATAGTTTGGAACCACAACCACTTGCATGTATTCTTCCTCACTTTTTCAAACATGTTTGATATCTTGATTCAATAGAACCATATTGTTATGAAGCAACTAGTAATACCTGTTTGTAGGTCCCTAGCCCTTATACATCCACACAATATATTTCATCTATTACATGTTTTGTCTGGATATAGTATAATGATTTTGTATGACATGGGGACTAGTTTGAAAGCCTGATAAGTGATAGTAACTAATTGCACCAAAACAATTATCCAAGTGTACGCTTTTTGACAAGTTAATTTCTAAAGTTAACTATATCGTGCTACATGGGAACAAAACTAAAATATTAACACTAACATTGAAAAGAAAAATCCATGAAGTAGAATACACGAACGTAACAATTTATGTGACAACTGAGTGACATTATTATCAACACCTAATTATCTTAAACAGTGAGTTGAAACGAGGTGACTAATATAGTATCACTGTGTAAACGTACATCATCAAAACCTAATTATCTTATTCAAACTTACTTGTTGATCAAATCATGTCACACAATAGTAATTTTTTGAATTTCGTAAAATGTTACTACGGAGTAATATATTATGTTTGCTAGTGAGCGTTTTGAAGCAACAAGCGTTTAGCATTTTGTACAAAATGTTTGCTTGGCAACAAGCAACTAGCAATTCTAATTTTTCTAAAAGCTTCAAGTCAAAATGCTACTTGAAGGAGCATTCAATTGCAACTAGTGTTTACAATTAATAATTACAAACATACAACTATGTTATTAAACGATTCATCAGAACAAACAGATATTGTTTTTTGCTACTACTTACGAGTTACTTTTACTGTTTGTCGCTACTGCTAACTGCTGCAGCTATTTTCGTCAAACATAATCATAGTATGGACTCCGCATTTTTTTTTTGAACGGCAAATATTATAAAACAAAAGACTAGCGAATTTAGAGATTACAAGATATGTATCATCGGGTTTTGTAACCACGAAGTCCAACTAATACAAAGTTTTTATTCCTAGCCGTAACCCATTCGAAGAGGTGAAGCACCACTAAATCAAATAAGGAACTCTTCTTCATCTTTGTAGAGCCGAAAATCATGTTGTTTCTAAACTTCCAAAGCACCCATATAGGCGTCACGAACAATTGCTTCGAAGTTGTTTCCTTTTAATGAGAATTACAAGAATCAACCCATTCCAATAACTCGATGGCCGAGCTATCTGACGGAGGAGCCATGTCTATCCACGAAAGTATTCTCCCGGGCGTGTTTGGCAACATCACCTTTGGATGAAAAGCGTGGAAAGCGACTTCTACAGGTATTGCACATCGGGCATAAAGAAGAAGGCAAGTCAATACCTTCGATACTATATTAACTCTCGTAGGTAACTTCGTCAACACATGCGCCAAGACAAGATATTTACTTTAATAGGCACTAGGCGAGACCATCTCGTTGATCATCACCTTCGTCAAGAAAGTGATCATCCAAAACTCGACGAGTGGCGGCCACAGAAAAAACGCCATCTGGATCTATATCCCAGGACCATTTATCTTCTGAATTTACGAGATGAATATGATGTATCAAGCTTTCCATATTTTGCAATTGAGAGCTTGTTCTACTTCCAAGCCGGATATTTCTTGACCAGTTCCAAACCCAATTGTCTCCAACTCGTTTATCTGCGACCGAACATAATTTATTAACCTCCAAGGCATAAAGTCTCGGATAAGCAACCATTAAGGGAAGGTCGCCTACCCACGGATTGAATCACTAATTGCACGAGATTTATCTCAGTCATCTACTCCATATAAAATGGACGTGAAAATGTGAATCCTTTTATAATGCATATATTTCCCCAATTTTTTTTTTTTTTTTTTTTTAATTTTATTATTATTATTATTATTATTTTTTTTTTTTGTATATGTTAGAATTCTTTTGTAGGAATTACAATACATACATAGTAGTAGTACATACTATTATGTTTCGAACAAATACTTAAACGCATAACTTTGGTAAGTAATTCACACACCTATATACTACGTATAATTTAATTATTTAACTCATGTCTTGTAGAAGAAGATTGAGGCATTTATCATTAATTAAGTCGAGTTATCAATTCAAATGAGATACTAGTAAGAATAATATGTAGATGTCTAGCTAGGTAGACGATTATGATTATTATACATGATGAGAGATGTGATGACTGAGGGTATAAGGTGATACATATATGCAATAGTGCAAGAATAGTAAATTCCATAGGAGCACCTGTAGACACATACCCTTTAACAGTGATAAACAAAGGCTACTCCCATTCCTTAAACACTGTGTTCAAACAAGAAAGACCAAGTTGTTCGGTAGGTCAATAAAATCCGGATGCACTTTTAGGGTTTGAACCAACAAACCAATCATCACGGCATTTTTATTTTTATTTTTTTTAATTAAAAATATACTATTTTTAACTTATAGTAGCTCTTAAATTATTATTTTCAATATAACGTATTGAGGTAAAACAAAATAAAATGTATAATGATATTTACAAATAAAATATAAAAAAAAAATGCAAAAACAAAACAATACGCCCATTTGCAATCCCACGATGTTACTCATTTTGACTTGAATCACTCAAACTTTGGAGCTTTTACTATGATCACTCCCCAACACTACAACCAAGTTAGCACCACGTCAATATGTAATTTTATCACTTTTATTTAGAGTCGATATATATAAAGTAGGAGGGTATGCGCGTCGTATCCTCAAAAAATATTCATAATGTATGTTTTGTTATTATTTTGTGAATTTTTATAGTTTAACACTAAGTGCATATCATTTTCAAAAAAAAAGAAAAAAAATGCATATCCTATGATCAATTTTGTGTTCACCGTTGCTTTAATCCGTAATCATCGCTAACCAATACTAACCACTTTCATATTTTTGCTCGGCTTTAGGTGCGGGGCTCCTTGACCACGAGCCCACCACACCCACAAAGTAAACTGATCTTGACTCACCAAGACAGTTATCTCGACAATGAGCAAATATGTCGCCATTGCGGCGACTCATATAGTATTACCCAACTAGCACAATTGATCGCCCATTATTGTTAGTTTATGGATATAAATTAGTAGGCGTGAGTTAGGATCGAACTCGAGACTATGGGATTCACACTTTACGTATGAGAATTTAAAGTTAATAATTAAATATAAATGTTATATTTATTTATTTATTAAGCGAAATAACTAACGGACGTTAAGTAATTAATGTAATGGACTAACGATCGTTAAATGTTTATGGAAAAGGACTAAATTGCAAAAGTTGGGAAGGTTCCAGAATCCATGGGGAACTCAAACCAATCGGCCATAGGGACAAAACAAGGAAATAAAAGCAAAACATTGTCACCAAGTTTGCTTGGAGTATATAAAGCAATTTAGGGTTTTATTTTTAAATCTCGTCTTCGTTAATTAAACCATAAAAATTATTTTGTGTGTGTTTTGTTCTCCGAACCGATCGTCCACCATCATAGGTGTCGATCCAAGTCTTTTCCACAAACCAAGTTATTTGTTTGATAAAACTAGCATTACTTTAATTCGGTTTAAAATGCGTGTGTACAAGAACATAGTAATAACATACTTTTGTTATTATCTTTGATTGAATTACAAAGCAGTGAGGGTAATTCACATAATCCTAACTAAATCAAATTAGGGTTCATCCGTTGCTAGTTTGTGGATTTGATTCTTGTTAGGCTAGAATCGAGAAAAGTCTGCATATTCTTTTATGTTAATTAATTGTTCATTAATAAATCATATGACTTCGCATGATTACTTTGATATTTTTGATTATTTATTTGAATGTCTTGATATATAATTCCAACAATGGCATCACGAGTCATTGGTTTTAATGAGTAATTAATTACATAAGCGTAATAAAACAAATACTTGTATGTTGTTTGATATGTTAATCTAGGGTTTATGTTTTATTTATGTTTTGGTCGATTTTTTTTTTTTTTTTTTTTTTTTTTAATTAATGGGGTGTTCCCTATTTTTTAGATTGACACATGTATGAATTTTATAGGGTTTTGAAAATTGTTTGCTAACCTTATTAAAACCTAGAATTAATATTGATTACGTGATTAATTCGTGAATAATTTGTTATGTGTCATGGAATTTTTATATGCGATCTTGTGACTTATTTGTATAAATTGTTATGATATCCATGATTATACATGCATGTTAGTCATGGATAAGTTGCTGATAATTGTTTAATTATTGAGACATGTTATTCGATAAATCTTGAATTGGGAAGACTCAATTATATATATTAATGAATCAATTATGTGCAATTTGGTATATCATTAATTATGGGTTTACATGATCGATTAGTCGATGTATGTGGCTCGCTCTCGATTGAGAGTGAAAGCCCTAATTAATATATACATTAATTTAACCTAGATATTGATTATTAATAGGGTTTTATCGAATAAGTTGCATGTGGCTACTTGTTTAACACGTATAAATTGTTTATTATGTGCGCATTATTTTTAGTAGTTTATTTTTATTTGTTACTTGTTTGTTTATTATGTTAGGCAGGTTTTAAGCAAGGGTAATTTGAATAGAAAAATAATACTGGACTAAACAATGGCGAAATTTGATTTGTTTTTGAAGAGTTAAGTTTTCAAAGTTTAATTGATTGGTGACTTTGGTACAATGGTGAGCAATTCACCCATTAGAATGAACTATAAAGGGGTTATTTAAGAAGTGCATGCGATCGCGCGAAAGGATGTCTAAGGTTATGCTTTTAAACTTACGGTCCTCTGCCCCTGTAAGTTCGAATGAAGCTACTTAGTAAGCCATAAAAGTACAAGCTCATCTTAAGGCGAATTAGTTTTAATTCCATCGCCACTTCGGTGGTAATTATCCGAAACACTAAGTGTTTACACTTATGCAAAAGTGCGGTATAATGGATGATAATTAACACTAAATTCCTTGATTGGTGAACCAATACCTCAATCAAAACTTTGATAATTTGATCTTTATGAATTGGTAATAAAAGTTTTTTATTAAAATTATGCTACAAGATGAATGCATGACATCTTTGTACATATTTGATTTGACCATATAAAATCAAAACTAGTACCTTTTAAATTAAAATTTGCCATCTAATTAAAAGGAACACTTGAAGTTGCAATTTACGTCATGACAATACTTGGCTAGATTGTGATGGAGAGATAAATCTCTATGTAAAGTCGGACCTTACATGGACATATTTGCGATTCTTTAAGTTAGACACTTAAGTTGAGTAGGAAGTGAGACACGGACTCAATGGCATAAGATGGGATGAAACATGTTTATATTTGCAATAGCGTTGGAAAATATAAATCCCATAATGATCTAGGAGTTGGAAATTGTTTGCCAATTAATGTTCGATGATTACCTTATTATATCGTTCGTTGCTAGCGGATCAAGCGATGTAATGAACCTATGATAATTTGGATCCTAGTTTTCAAGAAAATTATATAGTTATATGTTTATATTACCGTTGGATATATTTTATTTCTTGAAAAATTGTATTATCGAAAATACTAATACTTGAACTTTTTACGTAGAAATGGCTCAAAATAACGATAACACTAACTACTGCACTAAGTTCTGCGTTCAAAAGTTTTTGATCGAGAAAAGTTGGTGGCTCTAAAATTTTAATGATTGGCACAGCTCTTTGAGAATTATCATAGAGTTCTTGGTGGTTGAAATATCTTTATGAACCTTGCCCTAAACAACCAATTTGGTCTGATACTACTCAAGCTCAAATTGATGCTTGGCGACTTGAGTATAAGCGTCATAATGATGTGGCTTGTCTTATGTTGGGAACAATGGAATCGCTCTTAGCGGTTTGAACATTATTTCCCATATAATATGCTCAATGAACTTGGACTATGTTTGAGAAACCCATTTGCCGTCGAGATTTATGACTTGACCGACGCGTTACGGTATGGCAAGGTGAGAGTAAACCCGTAAGTGCTCGTGTCTTTGGAAATGAAAGGTTACATGGACCAGACTCAAGACACTTGGCAAAACTTATGATGATGACATGGGCGTGAATCGATTAATCGATCCCATAACAAGTTTTAATGGTTTTGTCGAAATTTCAATATGCGGCTGCGTGGGAAGGCGATTCTTGACCTACACGCATTGCTTATTGATTATGAGTGAGGTTGCCTCAAAGGTTCCTCTTGCGGTACTTGCTATTCGGGGTGGAGGGATTAATAAGCCAAAACCGCTGTACGAACAACAAGAAGGGAAGGTAAGGGTAAGGTTGACAAAGGCAAACGGTGATGGCCTATCAACCTCGACCCAAGAAGAACCCTACTCCTAGGAAGGATAATCCTAAAAGGATCAAGCATGCCACCTTTATAAGGCGTTGGGCATTGGAAGAAAGCGTGCTCTCTATCTTGATGAATTGCGGGCAAATAAGATGAAGTATGAAGGGTCCATGGGCGATACTTACGGTAATTTATTGTCATTGAATTATTACTCTAAATCATAATAATTCTGGGTATATGATACTGAATTTGTGGTATTCACATTTGTAATACTGCTGCAAGGGTTTAGAGTGAAGAGGAAGCTTGCTATGGGGAGCAATATCACTTGCGTGGGAAATGGCGCATCATTTGTTGAAGCCATAAGGACGTTTAGTTTAGTATTGCCTTGGGCTTAGTATTGTTATTAAACAATTGTCATTCGTACCTTCTATAATTAGAGGTGTTGTTTCCTTTTCAGTTTTGTTGGATGATGGTTTTACTCATACTATTTCACGTAATGGAATTGATGTTTCTTTAAATGGTGTATTTTATTTTAAAGCAATTACTGTGAATGGTGTGTTTGAAATTGATGTGATTGGAAATGAATCTAACAATAAAAATAATTCAATGTTTAGCATTAACAAGAAGATAAAGTTAGACTTGAATTCTTCTTATCTTTGGCATTGTAGACTTGATCATATAGGCAAGGCTCGCATGCATAATTCGCAACAAGAAGGGCTTTGCAAAATATCAATGATGAATCATTTGATAAATGTGAGTCATGCATATCTGGGAAGATGACTAAGAAACCTTTTCATAGCAATATAGAGAGGGCTTGATCTACTTGGTCTTATTCATCTTGATGTGTGTGGACCACTTAGACATGTGTCAAAGAGAGGTGCTAGCTCTTCTTAACCTTCTTGATGATTTCGGCCGTTATGGTTATGTTTATTTATAAGCATAAACATGAGGTGTTTGAAACATTTAAGGTTTTCAAAGTGAAGTAGAGCGCAATTGGGAAAGAAGATTAAAGCTCTTGATCCGATAGAGGCGAGTATCTAAGCCGAGAGTTTAAAGATTACTTAGCGAGAATGGAATTGTCAGAATCTCACTTCTCCATATACTCCACAACAAAATGGTGTATCACGAGAGAAGAAATCGTACATTATTGGACATGATCGATCTATGTTTAATCTTACCACTCTACCTTTATCCTTTTGGGATTATGCTTTGGAATCGACTTTTGCATTCTAAATATGGTTCCCACAAAGAAGGTTGATAAGACACCATATGAAATATGGCATGGTAAAGCTCTAACTTTGTCTTATTTAAAGGTCTAGGGTTGCAGGCGTATGTTAGGCGTGACTCGTGGATAAACTCCAACAAAGATCGTAAAGTGTATCTTCGTAGGATACCTAAGGAAACTATGGGTTACTACTTTTACTATCAATGAAAATAAAGTAATTGTTGCTAGGTATGGAGATTTTCTTGAAAGAGATCTCGTATCGCAAGAATTCGGTGGGAGAGTTTATGATCGGAAGATGATCAAGAAGATGTATTACCTACGAAAACACTAACGTACTTCGGTAGAACCTAATAGTGCGGGTCCTCCACTTTGAGTTGAAGTGATTCCGTTCGTAGATCCGTAAGGAATCGCGTGCACTGAGCGTCTATGTCTTAACGTGAGGTTGAGGAAACTATGTTAGGAGATCTTGGAGAGCCTACTAGTTATAAAGTCGCCATGGCAAGTCGATATGGATAAATGGCGGGTTGCAATGAATGAAATGCAATCCATGAAAGAAAATGAAGTGCAGGTGAGGTTGACTTACCTCCAAGCGCCTCGGTGGTTGGGAGTAAGTGGCTCTATAAGATTAAGGCCGACATGGATGGCAATGTACACGTCGATAAAGCTCGTCTAGTTGCGCAAGGTTTTACTCAAACTTATGGCATTGATTACGAGGAGACCTTTTCTCCGTGTAGCGGACATTAGAGCTATTAGAATTCTCATAGCTATAGCGGCATACTATGACTATGAGATATGGCAAATTGATGTCAAAACCGACTTAAATGGTCGCTTAGATGAAGACATCTATATGAAGCAACTGAGGGGTTCGTGAATCCACAATTTCAAACCGTGTATGCAAACTTCAAAGGTCCATTTATGGATTGAAGCAAGCATCAAGGCAATGGAATAAAAGATTTGATGAAGAAATCAAAAGGTATGGATTTATTCAAAATCTTGATGAGCCATGTATATCACAAAGTTAGTGGGAGTGATGTAATTTTCCTAATTCTTTATGTCGATGACATATTAATTATGGGAAAAGACATTCCAAGTATGCAAAATGTTAAGGCATATCTTGGGAAGTGTTTTTCTATGAAGGATTTGGGAGAAAACTGCATACATTACAGGAATCAAGATCTACCGAGATAGGTCAAAGCGGTTAATTGGTTTAAGTCAAAGTGCTTACATTGATAAAATATTGAAGAGATTCGGTATGCAAAATTCCAAGAAAGGATATTGGAGTGGAAGTAAAGCATGGCTTATGTAGCGATATGTGTGCTTGACACTGCTTTGAGGTGGTACGCATGCGAGAAAGTTCCTTATGCTTGGTGTAGGATCTATTATGTATGTTGTGAGATGCACGAGGCCGGATGTGGCGTTCGCTCAAAACATGACCGGTCGATATCAACGAGAATCGGGTGAACTTCTTTGGATTCTTTGTTAAACATATTCTAAGTATCTTAGGAATCGAAGATATGTTTTTAGTGTATGGAGAAATCGGACCACGAACTTGGTGTTCTGATTCTTGTGATGCGTCTGGCAGTGTGATAAAGATAATCTGAAGTCTCAGACGAGTTATGTCTTTGTCATCAATGGAGGAGCGATTGTTGGAAGAGCAAGAAGCGATCTGATTGCGATGTCGTGATGAAGCGAATACATAAATTGCCGGAAGGCGCAATGGAGGTGTTTGGATTAGGAAAGTCATTTCGGGCTTGGTGTTATGCCTTGATTGAATCGCCTATTGATATGTATTGTGGCAATTCTGCGCAATCATATTTGCCAATGAACACAGGTCATGAAGGGCACGGACATTTTCTGGAGTATCACTATGTTGGGAACAAGTCCGGAAGGTGAAATAAATCTCTTGAAAGTTCACACAGATGATAACTTAGCTGATCATTCACTAAGGCTTTAGCTAAAGACAAGCTTGTAGGACTTGCCAATGGAATTGGACTTGGTTTAGCTAAAGTTTCATGCATAAGCTGTGATTAGTATTTGGATAAAGGATATTGTAAAACATTTATTATTTTAATGAAATAAAGTTTGGATTATGTTTATTTTCATTTATAATATTGTTGTCCTATATTTGCATGTTTAATCCGTGAATAACTAAGTTATTCTAAATGTCGTTGTTGATTAATGATATGGGAGTATCATTAAACTAAGACAAATCTGAGAGATGTGGTAGAATATACTTGAAAGTATATTGATGAGAATGCATACCAATTTGGATGATATTCAATTAATTGAATATAGGACTTATCCCAACTATATAATTTACTTTGTGGATATTGTTATAAGTAAATTATGAATAGTTATCCTAAGACTTGAGATACGGATAAGTGTCATGAATGTAGTGCATTTATGTGAAGCAACTTAACGCTATATCGTGGCTGGTAGTCATAAGGGTTGTTTGAAATGTTACAAAGTTTGTGGGTTATTCTTGTAATCAAGATAGAATTTGTTCCTTCAAATTTATTTGGAGTTTAATCTTTTATTGGGCCCTCGTAGGGTTGACAAGATGTTTGTCTTGCCGCACCCAAATCTCCCTAAAATATGTTTAGATGATTCGGTAATCTTGGTCAATCACTTACAAGCGAGAAAGCAGTTAGTTTTATAAAGAATGACTTAATTCCATATCTTTATTTAACGTGGTATTAGAAACAAAGGATAATAATAATGAGAAATCATTAAAGGTTTTCCGGGAGCCTTGCTCGAGTTGTACTAGAGGCATCGAAGTGTTGCTGAGCCTAACAGAATGTGATCAATCTATTAAGATATATCCAGTGGGAGCTATTAGTTTTATGGATATAAATTAGTAGGCGTGAGTTAGGATCGAACTCGAGACTATGGGATTGCACACTTTACGTATGAGAATTTAAAGTTAATAATTAAATATAAATGTTATATTATTTATTTATTAAGCGAAACACTACTACAATTTTAAACACGCCACCACATGTGGTCTCTAAATTACAAAATGTGGTGCATAAAGACACCGTGACTACATGTGGTAGCAAAATGATGGCCATAATGATCTCGTCGCTATGTTTCATTGCGACCACAAAAACAATGCATCTAGCGACCACTGTGGGGCCCAAAATATTCAACCCAAACTTTAGTCAATTTGGTAAAAGCAGTGTTGCGACCACATATGTGGTATAAAGTATATAAATATAAATTGAATAATAATGTTTATCGAGATACATTTATTTAAATACAAAAATAATATCTTGATAATTATCTGGCGACCATATATGTGGTCGCAAGGTATTATATTTTTTCTTTGCCATTTATCATCGAAATAATCATTTTCAAAATTAAGTTGCGACCACATATGTGGTCGCGAAATGTGTGTGCCAAAAAAAGCGACAAGCTAATTGCATTTCAGATTTTTTTTCGGATAAAATCTATCAAAACATAACTTTGTAAATGACACGAAACCATGTTACAATTCATCCATACATTTAGTCATTCCAAAACAATAAACGAGGTCATAAAATCCATGAAATAACGATCCAAATTAAGCTATTAATTAACACAACGATGTCAATACAAATAATATGCTAAAGTCCTTATTAGTCATCATAATCATTTTGGTAAGCATCTACATGATAAAACCTCCTTAGCATGTTTTTCATCTACGACCGCAAAATGAACACATGAAAAGTAAATACAAAATGCTAGTTATACATATACACAATACCAAAGCATAATTTAGTTATTCCGCCAAAGAATGCTAAAATACCTAAACTACGAGACTAAGCCTAAGCGGGCTCTCACAACAAATCGTTATACAAGATAATTTTTGTGTGGATAAACACTTATCGAAATTAACAAAGCATACAAAACCAAACAGCGTATTTACTAACAAAATTAACCAAACACATACTACTAACACTTAGCAAAACAAAAAAATAACCAAACACCTATTACTAAGGTATTGGTATCCATTTGTCCCAACCGAAAGAGAGAGGAGAGAAGAAGAGAGTTCTTTGGTGGTTTGTAGTCCAGCAACGACGGACATTAGTCGGTTGTGGTCACGATAAGCGGTGGTCGACAGCGTGATGCTAACCAAACTATCCAAAACAAATTTACAACTAAAATTAAACAACAAAATTATCCAAAACAAATTATAAACCAAAATTAAACAATTTAAACTAAACTAAACTATTAAATTTAAAAAAAAAAAAAAAAAAAAAAAAACACACATACCTTTAAACTAAAGAGATGCTCCGGTTGTGGTGGTCGGCGAGAGAGGTGGTTGTGGTGCACGGTGGTGCGTCGGCTTCCTGCTTTGCCGCGGTGGTGATGGTCCGCCAACGGTGATGCTAACGAACACAAACAAAAAAAATCCTTTTAAACAAAATTAAACAAAACAAATTAACAAACAAAAGTAAAAAGAAACATACCTTTAAACAAAACTAAACAAAGAAAGTGCCATGGTGCATGTGTGCATTGTTTTCAGTGATGGGGTATGTGGTGATGTTGATGATGGTGGTAAAATAGGTTTGGTGGTGTTGATTTGTGGTTATGGTGATGGATTTTTTTTCTTTCTTTTTTTTTGTTGGTTTTCATCTGCAGATCTTGAGAGGGAAATACTTGGCATAATTTATGAAGTGAGTAGATATGGGAAAGGTTGCGACCACATAAGTGGTCTCTAAGTTATTTTTTATTATTATTATTTTTATTTATTCTATTTAACAAACTGATTACAGGAGGTGAAATTTGTCGTCTAGCAATCTTGAGACCACATATGTGGTCGCGACTTTACTATGTTTTAAATTTTGTGAAATTTGTTGGCGGTATAGAAGGAAAAGTGGAGGCGAAAACTTTGGATGAAAATTTTAGTGCCACTTTTAGCTACCATATATGTGGTCTCTAAGTTATTTTTATCTTTTTTTCTTTGTTTTTAATTTTAATGTGTTTAATTATTAAATAACTAGCGTCTAGGATTTGGTTTATATATGAGATATTAAACGGAGAAGTCGATATGATATCGTTATAAATAAGATGTTAAACGGTCAAGTTGATATTATATCATTATACATAAGATTTTAAATGAAAGAGTCGATATGATATCGTTATACATTAGATGTTAAGCGGACGATTCACTATGATATCGTTATACATTAGATGTTAAGCGGAAAAGTCGATATGATATCGTTATACATGGGATGTTAAAGCGATGAGTTGATATGATATCTTTATACATGAGATATTAAATTGATGACTCGATCGCTATAATTATGCATAAAATTTGGCGTAAAAGTTTTCACCACTTTATAGGCCCATTGACTGGTTAACTCTTATCCACACAAATTTGGCACCAAAGTTATGGCAAAAGCTATATTTACGAACATAAAAGCACATATGGTTAACTCTGTTAATACAAATAAGCCATAAAATGTTTATTTATATTTACGATCTTTAATGTTTTGCACTTGCCGATCCCACAAGGGAGGATCCGTAACCGATGAGACGATGACAAGTTTTTCTATAAATAGTGAGCTATTTCTCTCTTGCTCACTACACTTAGATACACTTTCTCCCGATGTTCTAACATCTCTAACCAGATCGAAGGATCATTCTATATAGTTTTATGTTTGTGTGATTCTCTAGGTTCTCTTAAAGGCGAGATCACCACCTCTTGAAAGCGATGCAAGCTCAGTCATGAGTTGCTAAGCTTACGTCATCATCAATACCATTTGAAGTGCATCTTGTTGATAATTCTTTCTTCCCTCCATAGAAGTGTTTTGTTGAAGGCATTAGTGAGCGGTTAGAAGGGTCGTGTTGAAGGCATTAGTGAAATGCCAAAAGTGTACATTCGATATGATGCACTGATGTACAAGTTACATAGTTTGGGTTAAAGGAGGTTGATATCCTTACAGTGTTGTAACAAGGAGTGTGTCTCCTTTGGGGTAGTTGTGTTGTGGTGTGTGTTGGGTAGTAGTTCCTCCTTTGTAATGGAACTCGGTATCTAGCTTTGTCACCGGATAAAGTGTAGGCGGCGTTGTGATAGGTTTGGTTCACCCGTGGAAGAACTCGGTGTCTAGCCTTGTACCGGATAAAGAGTGGCGGCGTTGTGAAGGCTTCGCCACATTAAGGAGCTTGTCTTTGTGTAGTTCTTACGAACTCTCGAGTGGGGTACTCGGGGGTGGAGTAGAGCGGAAGGTGTTCTGTGGCAGACCACTATAAATACTCGTGTTGTGGTTTTATGTTTCTTTACTCTTTATCTTTTCATTACTTACTTATATGCTTATCTATCAATATCCAACACACATACAAATTAGATTGACATAAGTCGATCCTAATACTTTAAAACAAAGTTTTAATCGGTAAAACTATTCACCCCCTCTAGTTTTCAACAAACTCTTATCCTCACAACCAACAATAAAAATGATAAAATGTTCACGTAAAATGTACAATAACACAATAAAATCTTAATGATACGATGCCACGAGATAAGACTCGGTGAATGTCACGAGAAATACAATTCATGCTAGTTAAGTCAACGACACGAGAAATACATTCTAAAATATCGATTGATAATGTTGGTGAGTTCATGGGTTTAAGTAAATGTAAAGTCAAGTCACGGACCACAATATTTTAGTATGTATGACCATTATAACAAATACAATGTCATAGGAAAAATAATACAATTGCCATAAACTCATAACGTGAAGCTCAGCGTACTATGTATGTAATCAAGCACAAGTAAAAGTATGCCCATGTAAGTGTTTGTTAGACAATTAGTATAATCCAAATGATATCGTCCGTTTACCCGGTTGGAGCGACCAACGAATGGGTGTTAATCTAATAGATCTAATCATAACATTTAAACTACAAGTAATTAACAATTCATGATATGTGGGGACTTGATAGCAAATGTGGTAATTTAGGTAATATGTAAATGTATGTTTAAGTATATATCATATGGTGGTATTGCAAGATGCATGCATGCATAGTCGTAAACACGTAACAAAAGCGTTTTACTTATAATTTGAAAAAAATGTAGACTTATATAATGTGATTGAAATAGTCATATGACATATATTTGACGTAAACTTAACTTTGTCTCATGTCGGTTTCGTTAAATGTAGTTTATCGGTTTCTGTGATTTAGGTTAACGATTACACCTAAAAGTAATTAAATAGACTTTCAAAGTAAATAGTTTTGATTTTATAGGTAAGTATTAAGAAAATACGAATTACAAAGTTCTTCTCCAAGACCTTCAACACCTCTAAGTTATTCTCGGGACCTTCTAGATCTACTTGCATAGATTCTTAGAAATGCGAGTGCTCAAGCTGTCGAGTTCTTAGCGAGAAAACATAAAGATACTACGCATTTCATATGTTTTAGTTATTTGGAGTAGTTTAACAATGTTCGATTTCGACCACTTTCAAGTTAATTTGATCGCATTAATTTAGCTTAAATATTTTACCCTTTAATATATTTTGTATTTAATATTTTCTTAAACAAAATAAAATAATTAAACATAGAAAAATTAAGTCTTTAAAATAATTAAGATTTTAAAATGCTTTGACCACATTTGTGGTCGCTAACTAATAAACCTTTAAAATATATTGTATTTAGTCTTTTTTATACTTTTTAAACAAACAAATGAAAAAGGCTTTATTATTTAGAGACACATATGTGGTCGCGATGTAATTATACATTAAATGTTTTTATCTATACTTTTTTATTTCTTTTAATAATTAAATGATTTTTAGTAAAATATATTAAAGTAGCGACCCATGAATGTGTGATGCGCGATATTACACATTAAAACTCCTTTAAATCAAAATTTCTTGGATTAATTTTAACAAATAAAAGTGAAAAAATGTAGAGACCACATTTGTGGTCGCCATGATCTTTGTGGTCAAGGATATGTTGTTTGACCTGAAAATTGCGTTGAAAATGTGGGCCCCATGTATTACTTAGCGACCACATAAGTGGTCACCAAATTTCCGTCGTAGAAAGTTGGAATTGTAGTAGTGAAATAACTAACGGACGTTAAGTAATTAATGTAATGGACTAAGAGTCGTTAAATATTTATGGAAAGGACTAAATTGTAAAGTTGGGAAGGTTCCGAATCCCAGGGAACTCCAAACCGATCGCCATAGGGACAAAACAAGGAAGAAAACCAACTTGTTCACCAAGTTTCAGGGAGTATATAAGCAATGCCAGGGGTTTATTTTTCAATCTCGTATCTTCGTTACTTAAACCCAAAAATTGTTTTGTGTGTGTTTTGTTCTCAAACCGATCGTCCACCATCATGGGTGTCGATCCAAGTCTTTTCCGAAACCAAGTTATTTGTTTGATAAAAAACTAGCATTACTTTAATTCGGTTTAGTACGTGTGTACGAGAACGTAGTAATAACATCTCTTTTATTATTATCTTGGATTGAATTACAAAGCAGTGAGGGTAATTCACATAATCCTAACTAAATCAAATTAGGGTTCATCAGTTCTTTGTTTGTGGATTTGATTCTTTAATTGGGTAGAATCGAGAAAACGTATATTCTATTATGTTAATTAATTGTTCGTTAATAAATCCTATACACTTCGCGCATGATTACTTTGATGTTTTGTGATTATTTATTTGAATATGCGATATATAATTCCAACAATTATAGCACCACATCTATATATGGAGTGCTAATGTTAATATTTAGGTAACATACGTATCGTTATATAAAGAAGTTTTGCCAGCTTCTAAAGCTAATCTGCTGGTTATTTCTGTGATTAAGTAGTGGTTATGTTTTAACGTTTTCTAATAGCATTTTAATAATCACGTCTAAATAAAATCAAACCACTACACATTTTGGCAAAAAGTTTAATATTTCAAACGGTTAATGAAGTTGCTCCAAAAGCCGTTACCCAATCTTGGTTCTTCATAAAATGCACTTTAATAAGTATGGCGGAATCGATGGTTTAGACTATTATACTTAAGCTTAAAATTTATGCTTAAAATTTGAGTATTATTAGTGGACTATTATACTTTTGATTAAAGCTATTAATATCATGTACAACTAAATTAATATTTTAAATATTGTTTTGTAGTAAACTTTATTATTTTGTTTCTAACCCACGAATTTTTTTCTCCCAACGTATTCTAATTAAGCTCTGTAAGTTTGCGTCAAAATTCAAACCGAATCAAGATTTCCAAGTATAACTATTTGGTCGATATCGTCGTTGGGTTGTCGCAATATCCGTATAGTATTATACTCCATAAGTCCATAACATATATGTAGTATATATGTTTTAAGGAAGCATTGTCACACTCCAAAATATATTGAGATACTCACTTTTCTGAGCGGTTAAAGAATATTATCTTAAAATCTGTTGTCTCACTTCGTCTGATGAAGTGTTTTAATAAATTTTTAAAGTGTGATGAACACCTCCTATATTTTAAGGGGTTGATATCTGTACTTTTGATCGATGTCATAGTAATTTATCATTCAAGATGTGACGATTGATCAATCTGTAATCACAAAGTGTTGTCGTAAATTAAAAATATAATGTATGTATCAATTATCATATTTTAACGACGGAGGAGTTTAAATGAGAAAAGGAAAGAAAGAAATGTGTAGATTAAAAGATGATGAAAGCAAAGTACATATAACTGGTGTGGGTAGTGTCAATTCAAAGAGAAAGTGACTAAAAATCGTACGTTCAAAGGGCAAAGTGTCAAGTGAAATTATGAGTGTACCCTACTACCCTTTCGAATTTTTTTCGTATTCTGTCATACAAAATTTGGATTATTTTGTGTTTGATTCATCATTATACTCTTTTATGTAAATCTTCACTAACTTGCTCAATCTTTTATTTACTAACAAGAGGTATTAGTATTTTAAACTTGTATTACTGCAACAATTTTTACCGAATTCGTCCTAGAAGTTACTTAAGACGGAAACTTGCCAGATGTGGAAACTTTTGGAACTTCTTATATCTTTCAAAGCACAATTCAGATACCAATTGCTTTTCACCTTTAGTTTCTTAGAGATTGGATGATCCTGAAGGATTAACTAACAATAAATCTCAGTTTTGGATACATGTCAAAATGTAATATCAGTTTTGGATACATGTCAAAATGTGGAAACCAAAAATTGGTTACCATGGGCTGAAGCCCAAAGTACTCAAGCCCAACCATTAAGCCCTCAATTGGACCATAAAACATCATTAATTTTCACCTATTGTAAATGGTTACATAGTATCTGTAAAAAATATATTCCCAGAAACAGAACAGGGTAGACAATGTACAAAACCTTCATTAAACAATGTCCAACTAAATCTATAAGGGCTTATAAGTTCCTGCACTATTATCCTCAGTTACCTTCATTCAGTTATATTAATTATAACAACTTTCCAAATTTTATAAAAAGGTCGGGAAGGTCTTTCTTCTATCTCAAATTCAAAGTCAGAACTTATTTTTCTATCCTTGAATATC
>CM040244.1:262530891-262585356 GCA_022545495.1 Chrysanthemum lavandulifolium | reverse complement strand
CCATTTAACTCACACTACGATTATTGTGTTCAAGCGAATTACTTAAACCTATGGATTTCACTCAACCTGTGTTGACCTTTTAGCATGTTTATTCTCGGTATACGAGGCATTATCATCATGGCATGGTTAAGGAACCACCTTTTGAGTCGCGTCGACTTACATCATTGTACATTATGGCACTTTCTTTTAAAACCATCGTTTGGACTTGTAATATATTTATATTTCGCAAACTTTGTAAACTTTTGGGACCTATGTTGTAACTCGATTATTTTATTAAATCAAGCGATGTATTTTTCAAAGCGACACTTTAGGTCGTTCAATATAACTGTGATTGTGATGCTATGACATCAATCCCCGTGAATTCCATTCATTTGCAAAGCGATGTAATTTTGGGGTGTGACATTATATGGCTTAAAGCAAGCTCCCAAACAATGGCATCAAAAATTTGACCACGCCATGCTAGAGAGTGGTTTCAAAATTAATGAATGCGACAAATGTGTTTATGTCAAAGACACAAATAGTGGATATGTAATCTTGTGTTTATATGTTGATGATATGCTTATCGTTGGCGATAGCGACAAGATGATCAAATCTACTAAAGACATGTTGAAATCAAAGTTTGACATGAAGGATATGGGTTTGGTGATGTGATCCTTGGAATAAAGATCATCTGAACTCGAGAATGGACTTGTGTTAAGTCAAGCACATTATGTGGACAAAATTCTTAATACTCATAATCACGGGGATTCCGGCTAGCTAGAACTCAATTGACACCGAGAAGCATCTATCTAAAATAGAGGCTTAGGTGTTGCCCAATTAGAGTATTCGAGAATTATTGGCATGTTAATGTACTTAATATGTGTGCAGACCGACTTAGCATATGTTGTTAGCAGGCTAAGTAGGTATACTAGTAACCCAAGTTATGCACATTGGCGACTATGACTAGGGTACTTCACTATTTGAGATCTGATCGCGATTATGGGTCGCATTATGATCGATATCCATCGGTTATCGAAGGATACGATGATCAAATTGGATATCGACATAAAGGATTCTAGATCGACTAGTGGATATGTGTTTACACTAGGAGGGCAGCTATATCTTGGAAGTCTTCCAAGCAAGCTGTTATAGCTAAGTCGCGATGGAATCGAATTTATCGCGTTAGATAAATGCGGACAAGAGGCGGAATAGCTACGTCAATTCGTAGAGGACATACCAAGGTGGCCTAAACCGTAACGGCTATTAGTATACATTGTGATAGTCGATCGGCAATTGGCGAGCTCGTAGCATAATGTATAATGGAAAGTCCGGACATATCCGTCGTCGACATAATTCGATCGACAACTACTCTCAACAGAGTTATCTCGATTGACTATGTGAAGTCAAGGATAACATCGCGGATCCGCTTACGAAGGCTTAAGCGAGAGAGTTAGTAAGTAAGTCATCAGAGGAATGGGACTAAAGCCCTGAAGGAATGAATTTCTATGAAGGAAAACCTAACCCGATTGTTGGAGATCCCAAGATCTAGGTTCAATAGGACAACCTAATCATAGAAATGTGGGGAAGTCACGTCAATGTGGGGAGTTACTAAATATTGTAACTTTCCTAGTCCATTCCTATAACAAATGTGACTTGTTGAAAGGTTAAACATATGGCTTTAATGATTGGGATGAAATCATAAAGCATAATGATTCAAGATGAAATCACAAAACATATGTTTTAATGATTCAAGATGAAATCACCTATGTGAGAGAGAAGTGGGGTCGCTTGAAGGGAAATGTGGGCGCAATTCCTAAGAGCTCTTGCGAGAACCGAGGCTAGTGTTCATGACCATAACGAACACGACTATGAGGACTTAGCGGTGTCGGGAGAGTCTTGTGTGAAGTGTAATGTCGTCACGTAAATGGATGATGAGTTCAAGGACATCGAGTCTACTCGGATCTAGGAGACTAAGTGCATCTCACGAGGAAGGTTCAAGGTTACACCTACCTATCCTATGCAAGACTTAACCGCAGAAATTTCAAGAAACTTTCGTGTGTTTTCGACCGATTTTCATTCATGTGGGGGATTGTTGGAAAATAGTTTTGCAAAGTGACTTTTGCAAATGTTTGGACACTATTTAATATATGTATATGTTATATATATTTATATTTCTTGGTAACTGCGTTCTCCTTGACGAGAGCTTATGACGAGCTAAAGCGTGTCCAAAATGGAGTTAATATGAATGAGATATCGTGTCTCAAAGTGGGACGCGTGAAACACAAAATATGGAAAAGTGGGGTATCGCATTGCCCTAAACAAGTGAAACCTTGTTTATATAGAAATCTTGATGTGAGCCTTCAAATTGATTTGTTGGTTTACTCCAACACCTACGTGTCTTGTGCAGGGTGTGTGCGATTCGATTTACGGGCCAAAATGGGTTCAAGCTTCGAACTCATGCGACTGCGGACACGAATCGACTCGAAGCCTCGCATACGTGCGTATCTTTCTGCTGATTCGGGTTTCCTTTTCCGAATATTTTCGTAAATCTATTTAAGGAATAGATTGAAACTTGTTGACAAAGTTTATGAAATTTTGTGTGTAATTAAGATATATGCAAATCGTTTTATTATTTAGCGATTATGCATATCGGTTTATTATTGGCGATATCTTGTCTTGGTGAACAAGATAGGTTTAGCCTATATAATAACGCCTCCTCATTCGAGTTTAGAAGCGAAACGCAGCTCCAACACAAGAACGTTCCGGAATCTTTTCGATCGAAAGCGCTCGAGCTTTCGTGATTTTTCGTGCAAGTTGTTTAGTCAATTTGTAACAGCAGTGCGTCACGTTACCTACAGGAAGCAGACGGCGAATCTGCTTTTAAGGGAATCGTGTCTAACACGAGCCTCGTACAATTGTTTTCTTGCTTTCGTTTTAATTCCGTTGAATAGTGTGCATCTTACGCTTCTACTCCATTCATGCATTATTTATTTCTTTGTCATTTATTTACATTAATTTATCTATTGTAATTATAATCTGATTTTCATAAATAAGTGTTCACCGTTTCCTACAATTTTGTACTCGTATTATATTGGTTTCTCTTTTTAGTATAGTATTTGTTCAGTGTGTTTTAAAACTCGTTCAAGGCGGGCCGATTAATATGCCAACTACTTAATTAATCGGCATTTAGACGTTATGCGGGGTTAACCGTCAAAAATTTGGTCTAGTCTACTTTCTTTAATCGGATTGGTAAAAAAGTATTCAACATACCGATTAAACGGATAAAAATCAACTAAATCGGATACAAATCTGCCAAATCAGATAAAATATCGGCTAAACCAGTCAACGTGGTCAACTTTTTCCAAAAATTAAATTTGAGATGTCTTTTCAACATATCTCGAGTTTTTCACAAAATCAATCGACGCAACCATTCAAACACACTTCGAGCATTGATTTATATCAATTGAAGGTTTATGACAATAATTGAATTCGAAATTAATTGAATCACTTATTTTTTAGCTTTAAAGTATTTTGAAGCATTTCATTTATGTTATACATAATTTCGAAAACTATTAATCTTATATATAAAAATTCAAATCCGATTAATCTTCATCTAACCGATTAATCGCTAGGTGATCTTTCTTACCGTCACTAACGCCTAGCGATTTTATAATCTTAATTTGTTGTAGTTCTTGAAATTTAACTAATACAAAGTGTTAATCTGAAAGTTACGTAAGAAATACAAGTAGATGATCGTTTAGAGTAATTTGAAAGTCCAGCTCGTTTGTCCATTCATTTCAACCCGACACTTACAATCTTGCATCACAAGACCACAACATGTTCCATTCCCATACATTGTCGTGAGTCATACCAAAAATATAAACCAACAACTCAACAAAAATAACACCAAATTATTTATCGGGCCAAAACCCAAATTATGAATGTTTTAAGGTAATGTATATTTTAGGCTTTAGAGTATGGATCTAGTAAAAAGATTTATTCAAATGAGAATATTTAAAAATAGTTGTAGTTACATATTTTAAATAAAGAAAAATAAATAATAGAGAGATGTTTTTATTTTCATAGATGCATTTAATATTTACTAATGGGATCATGCATGTAGGCGATAAGTATAGTTTTATGTGTTTCTTACCGTTTAGTGAATTCGTTTACAACACTTGAATGTATATGTGTTAGTTGTAAGTGTTTGTTTGGTTACCAGTAACTTTCTCATAGCTTTCATGACATCATTATTCCTGCATATAGAAATCCCTCATGAATCTCTTACGCGTCAACACTACCCCAAAAGTATATGATTTTGACGAATCAAGATTATATTGATTGAAATAAATGAAATAAAGGTTCTGATTGTAAAATTTGAATTAAAATAAAATAAACTCATTAAAATATAAAACTAAAAACTCATAAAATATATCAAAATGGATGTTGAATTAAAGAAGCATAAAATTTTAGAAAATATGGTGAAATTAGATTATAGATAAAAGATATTTTAATTTAAAATAAATATGAACTTTTAGTTGAGAAATGACACGTGTCGTTTTATAATTGGAGCTTTTTATCTTAATTTTTAGTGGTTAGGAGTTAGTTTGGAGTTTGTTAGAAGTTAGAACTTGGAGTTTGTTAAGTGACACATGTCATCTCATGATTGGAGCTCCTTATCTTAATTTTTGGTTAGAAAAACTCTTTCCATAATAAGCAAGTAAAAAAGTCTGAATTTTTAAGCCTTCTAATTTTAGAAGGCCTAAATGCATTATAAAGTAGTATAGATAGTTGTGGTTTCTTCTCATTCTTCTCATCTTAATTATATTTCTTATTTAATCCTACCTCTTAGGCTTTGACCTAATTTTTTCTTTAATTAATTTTACTATCTATTTCTAAGTTTGGGAAGAAATTTATATATCTTTTTTTTCATCATTAATCTATATTGTTTAAAGATTGAGTGGTTTAATTTAATGTGGAAGAAGATTTGTGCACAAATAAAAATACGGGTACAACATATTTGAAGCCACATAAAACCTATAGCATTGGTGACTAAATTTAATGTGGAAGAGTGAATGTGCGAAAAAAAGTATTGTACAACATACTTGAAGCCACATCAACGTGTTGGCTACGAATAGCACTAGTATATGGTTGTCAATTAATAGAGTTCGGATAAATTGCATTCCGTAAAAGGTAAAAGCTATAAATGATTTGTGTATTTAACGTAGTAATTTATCATTTATTATTTTATTTTTTGTATTGTCATTTTACTATAGCGTTTTATGTCGGTTGTTGTTATGTTTTACGTCGGAGCTGATGCGAACGCTCAAGAGGGAAGTACTTAACACAAATAGGGTGAAATAAGCTGAGAGACACGCTATATCATTGATTGCATCGCTATATCATTGATTGCATCGGGCGAATAACTCTATTTTATTCAAATACATAGACATAGATAGATAAAAGATAAAAAAAATTATATTATTTTACTAGGAACAAGTATTGTACATCCTGACTCCGTGCCTGGCCACTACATAGCAAATAGTAATACCTATAACAAACAAATCACAAACGACATTCCAGATGATAGACCTAAATATTAGCGTTCCTCCTAACACCGCCCCTAACCATCCTAAAACAATCGTCCAAAATGACACGATAATACCAAATGATGATGCCCTAAAATAGTAATACAAATGATGTCCAAATACATAAGCAAATGGCATTGCACTCAGCATAGATCTTAGGATAAAAGCCACAAACGAGATGAATGCAGTTGCGTACGAGTTTGGAGAGCCTCTTTAAATCAAAAGCGCTTTGTCATTGCAAGTCTAATTGTGACATTATCGACAAAAACTCATGCCGCCAAGGCCTCCACTCGGATACCAAGCAAGTAAAGTAGGTCAGTATTTTTTCTCGAAGAAATTGTCAAATGACGCGGAAAAGTATTGTCTAAAATCATCAGAGCTGGTGCTAACATGCCTTGAATGGCTCCAAGCACATCATCGCTCGAAGCCAATGAGACCATTTCAAGTTGTTGAAACAATCTACATTGGCTTCCGTGCATGGTACATTTCACGAGCTTCAACTTGACCGACTTCAACTTCCTCTTGGGCGGGTTGCGGTGGGAGCAACTGTTGTGCCTCATCAACCGAGGCATCTTCGGTCCGAACAGTAGCATCTTGGCTGTTGGGCGGTCAAAACCATAGTTGGGGAGCTTGTTGAGCTTTAGCGGTGGAGGTGGGTATATGGATAGTAACGTCGCTATGAAAATAATTATAGGGGTATTTACATACATCCATATATCTAACCAATATTTACATATTTTCCCAAACACAAGTTTTAATGCATGATATACAATGCTCTTAAAGCAAGGTTTGGGAAATATGTAAATATTGGTTAAATATGAGGATGTATGTAAATGCCCATAACTATATCTTAGATGAGATGGTAATGGTGGAGTAGGGGTTGATGCCATGGTGGATGTGCTTATATGTACCACTCAAGAAACAAGGAGTGTGTGTGTGCGCGTGCGCTTTTTTGGTATAATGAAACTATGAATTAACTTGTTTAAATATGAGAAAAAAATATATCCATGGGCGGAGCCATATTTGTAGTTAAGGGGGGCTGAAGTCCATTATATAACCCGGAAAAATAAAAGTGTAAATAGAATTGTAACACCCCCAAATCTCGGTACATCGGAAGACTCAAACAAGCTTTCGGGGCATTCTTTGGATTGGTACATCACACAAGTATAGTAAAACAAGATAAGCATAAATAGTTCTCAACCAATCCCATAATTAATTATCCGATTACAATCATTCCAAAATAGTCAAATATAAGGCCCAACATAAATTATAAAATAGGTCCGCATAATATTATCGAGTTTAAATATGATCCTTGACCATGTCTCTCTGCAAGCCTCCATAGAACAAGCATTCCAAACATCAACTCAATTACCTGAGAAAATCATGCTAAAAGGTCAGCTAACGCTAGTGACTTCATATGTTTAAGTATAAATTCAATAGTGGACCTGTAAGAGTTTATTTGCTATGCGAGACTAAGATAAATACATAATAAACATACCAATCACATACCAACAACACAAACGAGATCTCAGCAGGGCCCCAAGCGACTCTAGCTAGCACAGTCGTAGCAAGGCCTAGAACAAATGCTACCCTGGACTAGGTCGGAGTAGATATCTATTCTTAGCTAGGCAACATAGTTATAGCAAATGCTTGCTACCCTAGACTAAGGCAACATCTACCACATATCTATCTAAACTAGTAAGCACATAAGTAAATCAAAAGAGTTTAAGAAGGTCCAAAAAGTAGCATGATTTCTACTTTGATTTAGTTAAAAACAAGGATAAAAGTGGGGCTATGAAACTCACCTCAAACAAGCAAAGCACAAACAATCACTAGCAACAGGATAATGACTAACCCGGCTCAAGAACTCATCGACTCGGCACAACTATTAATATAAACCAATTCTTAATATATATTCCCAATTTCAATATTATCTACCCGAATATATTCCAATTCTTATCTCCAAAATGTCTCGTTTCACTATTTAGTTATAAGCGTTTGGTATCATCGTGTGTATGGTATCGACCCGACAAGACACCATGAATGCATTATATCTCTAACAAAGCAACTTGTAACGACACAATGAGGCGTCTAAGCTATAAGCTTTATAGTTTAATAAGTTTGAAATAAATCGTTAGATCTTATCAAATTCGTCAACTTGATATACTCAACCATTTATTTATGTCGTATTATCCCAAAACTAGTCACATCCTAACGAGTCATAAGGATAATTCACCCATTAATAATGCTATCCTCACGCATATGAGCACTTATTATATTTGTCAACCTAATAAGTCCGCTATCTCGTGGATTAACGCTATTAATGTCAAGTCATTCGTAACCCATACATAACACAAAATGGGTATTAAATACTCATAAATGACACATTTCGATGGCGTGCCTCGAAACATTTAATAACTCGTTAATTACAAAAGCGTTTCCATTTTTAGGCGTTAGTTCCCTTTTAAATATCGAATAATAAGGCGAGTCTTGATATCAAAACAAGTCGGTTAAGCTGGAATAGCTCTAAAGGCAACTACTCGGTCTAACTTAGCGTAATGCGGTTACCTAAAAGGGCTCGCTAATTCTTGCGGTTGTCACAAGCATGGTTTCCAATTTTTGTTTATACAAATTAACCATCACAAAACTTACGAATGCATTATTATACCTAATTTTTTCTAACATATTTAGTGCATAAAAAGTATAGTAAACTCAAAATAAGGTTAGTTCTTTATCTATTTTGATGCTTCTGGGTATATAACTAGGGGAGAGTAACAAAGCCAAAACTTTCTAAGATTTATTGATTTAGGTTGTGGGTGTTAAAAAATATCCGTATTTGGATAACCAAAAACTTGATCATAATTAATTAAAAGGTTGGGTTTTCTGAAATGACAGTTTTGGAACTCATATAAAAGTTTTCCAAAGAATTATAGATATCTTGATATTCGGATGTATAAAACTTAATACATAAATTATATTTTTAGTTTGTTTGAGAAAAGTAAGATGAGATCGATCGAGATATTAAGATCCTATGATCAAGATCGGGATATTATTAAGATCCTATCTCGAAAGGATCCTACGTAGGATCGAGATCGTTTTTGTTTTGTAGTATTGTAAAATCGTAAGATCCTAAGATTATGATCGGTATCTTAACGACCATGCCGTCGAGGTAGGAGGTCATATTCGGCGAGAAGTAAATGGGAATCCAAGGGAAACAAATGGGTATGAAGGCGGAAAACATATTGGTATCAACTATTCTTCTCCACCGAAACACCATATTCCACATTTTGGTCAATTTTGCGAACTAACCATGGATCTTGAAATCCATTTCGTTTATGTTAAAACCATGAGTATGGAAACCAATTGAAACACATCTTCCTAATTTTGGTCCTTTTTTTTTTTGAAATAACCATGAGACTATAAGTATGTTTATGAATATGAGGATGTTGAGTTTGTTGTTGGTGGTGGTTTGCTGAAGATGAAGATGAAAATAGTTGTGTTGATGAAGATGAAGATGTAAAAAATGACTAAAATACCCCTAACATCTCGTTTTAGTTATGTAGTGTGAGAATTTATGAAGTAGATAAAACATAATGTGTTTTTATGGTAAGTAGAATAATACATAGAGCATTTATAGCTTTTACCCTGTAGTTAAAGAGTAGAGGACAAATTATGTATAAGACAATGCGTAATAGATGACCCATGACCAAGTCTTCACTACCACCTTAGCATGCAAGACGTGTCCTACGTTATTAAGGTCACCATGGACGACCGAGTCTTTGGTGAAACAAGGGATAACTCGATCATGCAGAAGACCGAGTTAGGAGTTTTGGTGTGTGTGTGTGTGTTAATTAAATTGATTTTATAGGGTGTATTTTTGTTTAAATGATGTATGTTTTGGTTGTGAAGTTAGTCGACTTATTACACCAAAGGCTTGTTTACTTTCCATTACTGGGATGGGTGTGGCCCAAAACTCTTATTTGGGAGACCAACACAAACCTATCTCTCCTCTTTAAGAGGCTAACTAAGAGTCTTTTGCTAAAAGCCACTTAATTCAAAAAATGAAAAATAAACACGTCTTAAAAGTTGGTTGTAGAGAACAACCCGAGTTGGCGTTAATGTATGATAATGACCGCGATCATGAGGCTTCCTTATTACACTTAGCCAGGGGTGTTTCTTTTTCACTTAAGTGGACTCAAAACCTTTGTTTCCTCTTATTGGGAAGGTCGATAAAAACTTTTCTCTCTCGATTAAAATTTAAAATAAATATGTCTCCAACCCATTTAACTAATTTAAGAAATAACCTAGATAGAAAACAAGTTTGGACGGAGGATTTAAGGTGTGAGATCGAGTAAATGTGACATCAAGTTTGATATCCAAACAATCTTGTGAACGTATGTTAGATATTAATATTAATTGAGGATTTCGTTCATGTTAGTTTCATATTCTTTTAAATAAAATATTAGTACATTACTTGTTAAAATGTTTTGTAGTGTCTTCTCATTTTAGTATAGTATTTGTTTGGTCAGTAACTCAGTATTATGTTATGGTTCTTCCAAAAGTAATTTAACTGATACGGAGTATTAAATCAAGAAATACGTAATCATACAAGTAGATGGTCGTTCGGAATGAGATTGTAGGAACCAAATCTTTTATCCATTCATTTCAGCCCGACGCTTACATCACAAGACGACGACATGTTTCATTCCCATACATTGTGAGTCGTACCAAAAGTTCAAAACGGCAAAACCACAACTCAATAACAACGGCGTAAGGCATCTTGGACAATTTTCTTACTAGCTTTACATACATTATTATTTTTGGGCCAAAGCCCAATCGTTAATGTTGTGGACTTGTGGTGTCGATGATTTCTTTTAAACCGTAGAGATAATTTTTCTTGAAAAACTAATATCGTAAGTCATAATTCTGAAGCACCTTGAAACACCGAAACAAAAGCTCCAATATAAAACAAAGACCACTTAAAAGTAATGGGGCGATTAGTTGAAAGGAAGGAATGAGAAGAGAAAGATAATGGTGACGCAAAAAAATGTACTCCGTAATAGTTATTTCATTGCACATGATATAAAATAGCGAAAAAAAGATTGATGATGGTTATCTGTGACGAAGAATGAAACCTCACGAATAACTCAATCAACATGGTTTACAAAGAAGTGTTACACAATTTGGGATCACAACTACTGTGTTTCATATATGTGTGCTTCATTATGACGTACTTCATATTTTACGTTTGTTTATCCAAGTGTGGTTATTTGTAACTTCTAACTTCATAATAAACAATGTCATTCATTATTTTATTAACGTTTTTTTAAAATACAATTTTACGGGTCTTTTAGCTAGTTAGCCATATCGTTGTGTTTCCTTTGACATCTCATTTCAGTTTTAATTTGAATTAATTTCTTTCTAATTATATTGATTAAAAAATATAATTAAAAAATAGCGGTTAGCAGTTCTTTTTTCCAAACTTTTTTTACTTTGATTCTAAAACCCATTTCTTACACATGTACTGATGTAGTAATTAAATACATATGATTGTTAAATGGGAATATATTAATTCTGATTAATTGTAGTCGATTATTCTACAATTTTGTCTTAAAAATATGGTCCATGATTATTTTGTGGGTCACGATTTTTTTTGTATGTCAGAATCGTTCTTTAGTGTATTTTTATGAAGGATTGTAGCCAATTAACTACAAAAATTGTAGCCAAGCTATCCCTTGTTAAATATACATTCATTGCAGCTAAAATATTAGATTGTCAACTGCGCAAGGGCAACGAATGGGTATTTACAATATATGTTTTATTTGGTTTTTTTAGCAAGAAAAAAAAAAATAGTAAAGTTTTTAAAATTGGGAATAGACACAATAGACGACCAATTTTAATTTCACCAGGTTCCATTTAGGGTTTACGCAACACACAAACCCTACCACCATGGCATCCCCCCTCCTCCATTTCCGGCCAAAACACCGCCACCTCCTCCGTCACACCATCACCACCCTCCACTTCTCATCCTCATCGTCCAATAACAACAATAACAACAACCAAACACGCCCTTCATTCCTCTCAGACATCAAATCATCACCCAAACAACCACAATCTTCACAATCACAATCTCACCGTCCTTCAATCATCAACTCAAACCCTAAACCTAAAACCACCACACAAAAAGTCGCTTCGTTAGAAGAGCTCCGCAAAACCCTAATCGAGCGCTGCCGCTCCGCCGTCACTCCTCCGCCGCCTACGCCGTCGTCTCCTATCTCGTATCAGCGTAACGTCATGCCGAAGCCGGATTCTGGAGCAGGAACTGGAACTGAAACAGGTTCGGTACCGGCTTCGTTAGGCGCGATATGGTGTGTGCATTCTAACTCGACCAAAGCGATCGAACAAGCAAAGGACTGCCCTTCTGAAATAACGAGGCTAAACACTATGTTGGTGAAATTCTCAGAAGACCAAATGAGTCGGAAAAAGGCAAAAGAGCCTGAGAATGTTTATGACGATAATTTTGTTGGCGTTTCTCAAGAAGATAATATGCGGGATTTCATATTGTCATGGACTGAGTCACAAGATCATGGGTGTCCAAAAAATAAGGTATTCTTGGTAAAAATTTATCTTTGCATATGTAACATTTATTTTAAGTTCTAATTTACATGTGTATTTGTAGATTGACGATTTGCAAGGAAAAAAATGACCATTGTAGTGCTCTTTTGGCAAATACTACTCATGGGGTGAAGAAAAAGAAGATATAATGTTGATGTGTTGTATTTTTGGTGGAATTATACCCGTGGTTAAAGAGAAAGAAGACATCTTGCTATGCTATTGTGATCGGTCAAGACAGTTAATATGTTGTGTATTTCTGTATGGGTCTGTATTTTTGAATAACTGAAATTGGATGTCTTCTTTTATATGTAATGAAATAGTATTGATCTTTGCCCTTTTATAATGACTAGTATGTTGTTCTTTTGTTTAGTTATTTTCGCCTTTTTTGAAATACTGTGGTTTAAAATTGATCGAAAATGACTGTTTTGCCTTAAAAAATGCTGCTGTCACAGAAGCAAGATGGGTCAGCGGGTCAAAATTAGGCTCTTTTTTATTATTATTAATTTTTTAATTTTTAAGTTGACTGGATTAGATTAGCTATTTAGTCGCACATGAGACTAACTTGAGATTAACTGTTTAGTCGAGAGGGTGCAAAGGGTCAAAATTGGTATTTGGTACTATAGTGTGAAGTCAAGACAGGAACATATTCAGTGTGTGCAGCATCATTAGTTCTTAGCAGCAGTTTCATTTTATGCAGTGTGTGCATCAACATCAGTTTCTAATAGATGTGGCAAAATGTGCCCAGATGCAAAAAAAAAAGGGCTAAATGGGCACATTTTAAAAATATTTGGGCACATTTAGGCTATTCTTTTTTTGAAATGGGCACATATAACCCACTGAAAACTTAAATGGGTACAAACAGACACTTTTTTTTTTCTCTGAATTGGTGAACATTAACGATCGTTTTTTTTTTTTTTTTATAATATATTTTTTTTGTTAATATAAATAAGATATTACGTTTAAGGAATTTATCTAGTCGTTTAGGTCTTTTATTAAGTGATTTGTATAATATGCCGGTTTGGCGTGCAGCGTTTAAGCGCGCCCATTCTAGCCCATGCCTGTTTTAGCGTCGTGTCACTGGTTTGCCACATCTAGTTTCTAATTGTGCAAGTTTCAGCATCGGTTTCATTTTGTGGTATTCTGTGACGGTCCACATAGTTAGTGTGGTCTTATTTTTTCTTATATTCAGTTTTTGTTACAGTTTGCCAAACACCCTTTTAAGTTATGGTGAAGTTGTTTTGTTACAGTTTGCCAAACACCCATTTAAGTGGTCAATGAAACTTGTACATATATCTTGCCAAACACCCCTTTAAGTTATGGTGAATTTTTATTTTTATTTATTATTATTTATTTATTTTAAGTTGACGGGATGAGACTAACTGATTCACATTACCTAAAAACCTAACTGTTGAATGATTGTAAATGGGTCAAATGTAAATGGGTCAACAACAAATATTATGCAGTCCCACTTATGTGGTTTAGCAGGCTTCAGCAGACCAAGTTTAGAAGTGGTTCAGCAGTTGAAGTGATATAAGAAGGAATATGATTGCAATACGTACTTTATTAAGTGAATGAAAATGTGCCTATATATAGGCATTACATGCAACAAGGAAATTGAATAAGTAAAAGATCTGTTGAGTTACAACCTCACAGATTACTAGCAAATAAGTAGGAACATAACGGAAGGGATACATTCTTCCTTATTTGATGATAACTAACTATTATTAAACTCCTACAAACTCGGATGACTAATTCAACACACCCTCTTCATTTGAATTTAGCCAGACTCATCTTTGCACAGAATTCTTCATGCTTCTTCCTCATCAGACTTTTGGTGAACAAGTATGCAACCTGTTGGTCCGTGGTGCAACCTTCCAGCTGAACTTCCTTTTTGCTAAGCAATTCTTGAATAAAATGATGTTTGATCTCTATGTGTTTGGCTCTACCATGAAAATCTGGATTCTTAGCTAACAACATCGCGGACTTGCTATCACAATAAACAGTTGTTGCTTAACTTTGCTCTTCACCCAAGTCACCTAATAACCTTGAAGTTTTCAAAGGTTTCTGATTTTAATTGCAAAAATTATACCCAACTCATTCTGCTAAAATCATTCGTAAATAATTTTCCGACCCCTTTCTCTTGATCACCCATCGAACTTCACTGAGTGACCAAATCCGAGCAACTGACCAACACTGATCAGGTTGGGAGCAAGGCGAGGAGCATATTATACGTCTTTTATTAGCTTGCATTTGTCACCAATAGTGATAATAACTGTAGCACAACCTTCAATCTGAATTTTCTTATCATCGTTTAACCGCACCCCGAGTTTTGATTGATTCGTCTAAGTGCTTAAACTTAGACTTATCACCTGTCATGTGGTTAGTGCATGTGCTATTAAGGTACCACACAACTACATATTAGAACATTACAAGACCGAGCCATTAGAAACTTATTGACCTCTAGTGCTAAATAATAAAGAACTGTACCACAATGTGTTTATGGACCATAAAACTGAACCATTTTGGCACAAAGACATTTCATCGAACGCTTTGTATGCACTTACACTCGACATTAGTTAGTGAATTCATGTAGTCATTTACCTATTGCTAACATAGAAAATCTCAATCTAATGCACTCAAATATTGCAAATCAGTATAAAAAACATAAGCTAAATTGTTACCATTCTTAATAAAATAAACCAAATATTGGCATAGCAGGAAAACAAAGTATTAGAATCGAGAACATTAACTCATGTATTAGAGATTAAAGTAGGAGAAGAACTAAAATCAAAGTGAATCCATAATGGAATTGAAGACTGAAAGGAGCACACTAAAGTTGAAGTCGAGAAACTAGAAGTCACTTTTGGTCTCCTTTTTTATTATTTAAAATGATGTACTTTTGTGGTTCTACACCGGGTATGTTTGTATGATAGGCAGAAATGTATTATGGAAACTTATTATAATAGAAGTTGAAATTGTATTTTATGACTGTTTTAAGAAATTGAATTGTGTAGAACTTATTATCGCAAAATTACTAAAAAGGATATAATTAAATGAGTTTATAGTATATATTAGATATTTTTGTGTGTAAATATGTAATTTATAGTTCATAAAGACCTGACTAAAGTTTTTAATTTTATTAAGAACATGATTTCATGTTCGTGATCACAAACGAGACTTATTTTATAAAGCAGGTTTATTTTAGAAGTTCAGTAAGCCCTCCCCAAACACACCCCTAAACTTACCTATGTAACAGCCACATTCCCTTCCCCATTTAGGGTTTCTGCAACCACCACCACCACCATGGCATCCCCCCTCCTCCATTTCCGGCCAAAACACCGCCACCTCCTCCGTCACACCACCACCACTTTCCACTTCTCATCCTCCAATAACAACAACCAAACACGCCCTTCATTCCTCTCAGACATCAAATCATCACTCAAACAACCACAATCATCACAATCCCAACCACACCGTCCTTCATTCATCAACTCAAACCCTAACCCTAACACCACCACACAAAAAGTCGCTTCGTTAGAAGAGATCCGTAAAAACCTCTCCGAGTTCCGCCGCCGCGCCGCCGTCACTCCACCACCTTCTCCGCCGTCGTCTCCGATCTCGTTTCAGGAAATGTACCAGCGGAACGTCATGCCGAAGCCGGATTCCGGAACTGGAACAGGAACTGGAACTGGAACCGGTTCGGAACCGGTTTCGTTAGGCGCGATACGGTCAAGTTTGAAGAATATAAGAGGCGGAAACACGCCGAGGTTGCAGTTGAATGAAATTAGTGAGAGTTTGAAGCTGCGGCCGAAGAGTAGTGGGAGTAGTGCGAAGAGTGTGGTGTCGGATGAGACGAAGACGGAGTTTGTTAGGATGTATAGTTACGGGGAGCTCGGGAAGAAGTTGAAGGGGTTGAGGATTGTGAGTGATAAGAAGGGGAGTAGGAAAGGGAAGACGTTTTCGCTAACGGAGCTGAATGAGCGGTTGAAGAAGCTGAGGGAAATGGACGAGAAGGAGGCCGAGAGTAATGCGAGTGGTGTAAGGTATTCGCAGTTGAGGGAAAGTCTTATTAAGTTGCAGGACGACGACAAAACTAAAAAAAGCGCAGGTATGTAGTAGTATATAGTCATTTAACGCCTTTTTAAGTTAATGGCGTTTATCATATCTTATATGGTAATCGTTTATATGCGTTTTTGCAGCTCAGAGAATTAACGTATTTGCTCAGCTTGGTGGAACTCCTAGCTTTATGTTATCTCCACCGAAGGAGGAATTGGTTGAAAAAGTAAGCGCTATATTGTGTTTCGCTTAAACGTTGTTAGTTGATTTCAGTAGATTACGAGTTATCAGCATGCACGGGTCTTTACATGTAAACAAGGGAACATATTAACTTAAGATTGTAGATATTATTGTACACGAGATAGTGATTATAAAGAGATAGCAGCGGAATGATCCACATGTTCTTTCTATACAAAGAAAGTGTGGTAAGTTACGAAGTTTGATAGGCTCCTTAGAACACTCTTGTACACAGATCGTTAGTAGTTAGTACTTAGGTCCTGATGTTTCCCAAAAACTAGAAGTTATATACTTAATTTGCTGGTCAACGCTAAGAAGTAGCTGAGAAGTATAAATCTAAATGAAATAATATTGTTTATTTTCTGTGATAGGACTGAATGTTTGTAATTGGATAAAAACGGACATATGTGAACTAATATGAGTAAAGGTTTGCTAAAAATAGCCCTCTTATTATGGGTTTTATTCTTTAATTTAGATTTCTAAGCACGTTAAAACAAACAAATAGTACTGGAATCATTTCATTTCTTAACTCTGATCCATGAAACAAACATGCTCTAAAGTTTTGGATTCCTTATTCTGTTTTTACGCAAGTATTTTCTTTTGCGAACAAGTTTTTCTCCATTCGTTGTTCTAGAATAGGAAAAACCAAATAAAATGAATAGAAAACAAACATAACTTAATACAATAAAATACAGTGTAGTAGATGGATATGCGTACTTTAACGAATCGGATACTTTTCCTACTTCAGCCAACATATTGGCATATATAAGCTTATATGGCTGAAATGGCAACAAGGTGAACTGAGAGTTCCCAAGCAGCTTTGAGTATTCATACAGCTCCGTCCTCTGCCCGAATTCATGACATTGTTATTTTTACAAAGCAATATAGTAAAATATTCTATGCAAGAACTATGCTAAAAGCGGAACGGGTTGAAAGTCGCCTAGAGTTCCTTCATATGCTTAAATCACTTTATTCAATATATAAATTTTTATAGAATTTCTAAACATACTTAATTCCTCAGCTCAGTATAAATAAGAGTTTACAGAATACAAATGGACCAAAACGTGTTGGCGGATCAACTCGTTCCAGCCCGCTTTAACCCATATAATATTTTAGCTGGTTTGGCACAAACCATTTTGATCCCTTGCCCCCAACATGTTGAGAGTAGTGATTGGATATAGGCAAGCACCAAAATGGCCTCTGGAGAGGCATATGTTCGGGGATGTTTTCAATGATCCACACCAATGAGACAGAGTCTAGCACTGTCTGAATAAGGCTCAAAGTTTGCTTCAGCAACTAAGTAGCAAATGTGGGCTGCAATAATCTAGATCGTTCATAAAAAAAATTACAACCTGAAATTAGTAAATTAACAGTAGTATGCTTCAGTAAAATTAGTTTATAATATGTAACACTTACATTACTAGTTTCCTTCCACAAACAGTCACCAAGATGAATAAGCACCAGTTCGTCGTCTTTGGTCCTGTTAGCAGTGATCATAGCCAAATTTTCTTCCCATTTATCTAGCATAGTATTAGCACCAAGTTGAGCCTACAGCAAAGGACCAAGTGATCAGGTCATCCATCACACATCAGTTGAAAATAATAATATTCAGAATAAAAGTGTACAGGTTGCAAAATGAGTGGGTCGGGGAGGTTGGGTAACGGATCAGTATGGGTTTAGGTGTATATGGTAAATTCTAGGCCAGGTCGATCTGATAGTTTTGATCCGTGAGTTTTTATGTCATTTTCTTCTTGTATTGCATTAAGACTAAATTACATAACGTGTCCATGAGGTAAATAGATATTGTCCCTGCTCAAAACAATATACTACTAAGGTTCACTGTTTTCTTGCCATATTGGTCTTTACAAGTGAGAATTATTTTTCTTTAGTAATTAAGTTCATTAAACTGAAGAACGCCAAGAACACAAACATTGTTACATTTTTTTAGTAAAATAATGATAGATTTTGACAAACACGTGTATTGACCTTTGAGCTATATCCTTTTTTCTAATATTATATAAGCTTGAGCTGTAAGCAAATACGAAATAGCTCAAATGTGAGATTTATTTACCCCCTGTGGAAGCACAACTAAAAAATATGAGTGCAGAGGCACCATAGACTATTAATACTTCTCTATACACCCATAGTCATAGTTCCCCCTCAATTGAGGTTAATAAATAAAGGGTTCAGAACTCACATTCTTGACAAACTTCCAACACTAAGACGAGGGTAAAAAGTAAGAAATAAGAACAAGTTGAACAAAGCATAACCACACCTGTGGAGGCGGCTGAAACATATTAACACCACCAGCGGGCTATAGTGTCAGTTGAAAACACATCTGCGGGTTGACCAGCAATAAGAAGGCATAACGTCCGCTAAGGTGAACCTGCTACTATCTGGCGAAGAGCCATCTGCCTAACAGTATCCACGTAGAACTGCAATAAACAGCCCGACCCAATGCCAACAAACTTTGTTAATTACAAAAGAACATCAAACGCTGTAAATTCCTGAAACAAAATTAACCTGATCACCAAGTTGTGCTGCAAGAACAAGGGCAAGCCCCCACAACTGACTGGCCCTCTTGTGCATGATAAAGGGCTTCCATCTTTCTACCAGAAACCAGCAGTGTTTGCACTTCGGCAGCAGTTGCCTAAGTCATAAACATTAGCAATGAAGGATGGAGCAATTTCATGGGACAGAACTAGAGGTGCAAAAACTGGCGGGTTGGGTAACAGACCAAACGGGTTCTGGTCATAACAGACCTATAAACACTACTTTGTGTTTATAAAAAAACGTATTATAAAAAAAGTTAAAAGGTTAGAGAAAGTATATATAAATGATATAATTTTTGGATAGAGCGATTTAGGTGGTCATATCAATGTACTAAAATTACACTTAAAGCGACTTTCAACCCGTTTGACCACATCCATTTTAGCTAGAAAAAACAATTTGACCCATTTAATCTATTTGAGATAGAACATAACCCGAACAAACTAATTCATGAGTAAATGGGAAAATATATATAGAAACAAACGAATACCCAGGTCCGTCCTTCTGAAGGTAACTGTTGCAAGCAATTGGCGAAAGCACCATAATTACCATATTCTGCATTGCTTTTCTTTGCAGATGCAAACAGTCTAGCAACAGCTACATCCGGGGCATCATTTTCCAGCGTAGTTCTGCCATCAAGACTTTAGGCAACCTTGTTAAGTTGTTATTGCTTTCCTTCATGTTGATATATGATATTTGCAACTTATGGAGTCTGTTTTCGTCTGCTTAATTGATAGGCTCAATCCATTACAAATTTTACGGATATCTGCTTCAACCTTTTTTAATTATGTATATAGTATATTTCATTTTGCAATGACATTTTTATTTTAATATACATATGTTTGTAAAATAATACGTATGTTGATGCCGTAACTATTTTCGCATAACATTTGATCACAAATAAATTAAATTGTAAGATATCCGTCATCGCCACGCGCAATTACCCGAATAGTTATGATGAAAGGTTAAATCCTAGAATATAAACCTTCCACTTAAACGTAGAAGATTCATAGTATGATGTTTATAAATAGTTAATTAGGGTTAATGGATAGTTTAAGAGTTGAGAAAGAAAAATGGTTTGTACTTAGACTTGAGTTCTTTGTAAGAATTTGTGTGCAACACTTGTTTGGAAAATTGGAATTTTGGCCTTTAGAACCCGAGTTTACTATATGTCATGGCTCTTTTGATTTTTAGGAAACGTTAGTAGAGTTAGCATGTTTAATTTCTGTGATACTCCTTGGATTTCACGTTGGTACTTCACAACCAAACATATATTTAATAGTCTTACTAGTACAACATTCTGACTTTGTATTATTGTGGACAGTATTTCCATCCAGATCATATGTCATCTGCAGAGAAACAGAAGCTTGAGCTTAAGAGTGTAAGGGACAAATTTAAAATTTCTGAATCAGACTGTGGATCTTCTCGTGTTCAAGGTATGTGAAGTTCCAATATCAACTTTGTTAATTTGCTGAACAGGCCATTAGTTTTTTTTCTGCATTCTTATCAGTGTGACAAAATGTGTATTATGAGTTTGGTAACTCTTGTTTCGTGCTATAAGTTAACCTGGTCTCTGAATGCTGATCATCCAACTAATGATATGTATTATGATAAGAAACTTAGAAAAGCATACTGAAAATCCCTTTTACGTTATCTGCCTGCGAGATAAATTATGATTTAGGGTCATCAAAAGTAGGCAACTTAAGTAGGCGAGTAGTTCGATATATAGTTGGCGTAAGAATAAGTTCTCGTTTCACATCATTGGTGACTCTGTTCGTTGTGTGAGAAGTACCACAAATCAGTTTACGAGACATGCATTTAATGGGGTGTTTGTTTAAGCTTATTTGTGGGCTTATGAGCTTATTCAGTTTTGGCTTACATTTCATAAGCCCAAATTTTCTGGCTTATTTTGAGACTTGTAGATATAACTTATCAGCTCATAATCTCAAAATAAGCCAGAAAATTCAAGCTTATGAAATATAAGCCCAAATCAAATAAGCTCACTAATGAGCTTAAACAAACACCAACTAGAAAAGTAGTTTTAGCAGTGTCTCATCACTTTCATCGGATGCGGCATGTTGCAGTTTTCCCAGAATGCTTTCATCACGTTGTCATTCCTTGAGACCCTGAGTAGTAGTGTTAATAAATAGATTTGTCAGACTGAAACTTGACAGAAAAGAGAATGACTGCAACTTAGGTTCAGTCTGGGTTCTTAATTTGGCAATCCACATTATGTGGTTTTGGATTTGATTAAAAGAAAAGGCATGGTCAAAATGAACCACTTATACTCCAAGTTGGAAGTTTGTTTTAGAGGAATTGCAGGTTCCAAGTCTAATGCTTAACTATATCTCAATATAATTTGATTATGCATTCATGAAACTTAAGGCCTTGAGTTTTCATTTCTCTTTGTATTTTTTAGTTTCAAGATGTAATCCATTCTCTTTGGTAAGATGATTAGTGCTAATTTATAATTGCCATGGAATCAATACAGATATAAGGTCATTTTGATTTGCATAAGGTTAACCGCTAACAGATGTTATAGTTAGCCGCTAACAGATGTTATAGTTAGCCGCTAATTAATCATATGGTTAAGAGCTGACAGATATGATGGTTAACTAAACTGTGACCATCCCTATCGCGTACTATTTTTTCCAAAGGGTCCAACTTTCTTACTTTATTAAAATCGGCTACGATAATAGTTTGTAGATGGTTTAAAGTTATTAACAGATAAAGTAATGAACTGGCCAGTCAAACATTTGTTATATGCTTTTCTCAACTTGCACATCAACTTGTTTTTGCTGTGTTGGCTTATACACTCGATTTTCAAGAAACTGGTCACCGTTATTCCTGAGTTTATGTAGGCTTTTTACTTGTCTGTTGTTAGTGATAGAAGAAGTATAGTTTACTCTCCAACTTTATTCCAACGAGTATCCTATTCAATGGCAACCTGTATGTTCTTTAATAACAGAACATCTGAACCTTTAAAATTCTTGCTAAATCTTCAAACTCAAAGCATGAGACTTATAGTACATGCCATTTGATCATAGAAATCCAGGTGTAATGTATCATTTAAATTGGTTTTTCTTTTCTTTTGCATCTTTTGATCATGTATCAAGTCAGATTTTACGAACGAGTATTGTTTTTTTTTTTCTTCAGAATATGATTAGTTTCGTGAAAACTAAAATTCTGTTATGCTACTGCTCCTGTCTGTAAAAAGTATTATCGGTTGAATGTTTGCTTTACTCTTTTCAGTGGCACAACTGACAACAAAGATCAAGCACCTTGCTTCAGTCCTGCACAAAAAGGTAACTTGCTAGTTTAAATTCCGTCTGTTGCATCATGTTGGCAGACTAATTAGTTGTATGTTCTTTTAAGGGAAGTTTCTTATAATTGTGCTTAACGGTTGCTGACATTTTGTTGATGCAAATGGTGCAGGATAAGCACTCTCGAAAGGGTCTTCAAGCTATGGTACAGAAAAGAAAGAAACTATTGAAGTACCTCAGAAGAACCGACTGGGATTCGTATTGCTTTTGTCTTTCAGAACTTGGTCTTCGAGACAGTGCAGATTACAAAGCCTAAATTCGCAACCAATACTGTTCTATTTACATGTTCAACATAGGAGCAGGCGAAAAGCACTGTCCTATTCAATCTAATTAGGGGTTGGTTTCAAGACTAGTAATGTTATTCTCATTCGACGCCTGATAACAATCTAAATGACTGAACCTGGAGACTGTTCGACTGCTATTTTGAACCTGAGAGCCGTTGCGCTGGGCTTCTCTGATGTACCATTCCCTGCTAGTTGGGATTTTGTCTTTAGAATTATCCGATTTAGCTTTTATTTTGAAGAATAAAATTATATATACGGGATACCGATGTGTACTGCATTACTTATCAGTCAAATCAGTTCGTCTTATGTCCTGCTTGCTCAGCGGTTTAGAAGTTTCTTTTGTTGTTTTATCGTATTGACGATTTTAATCTTTGGAGGGGTGCTGGATTTTATTTTTGTCATGTGGCTTACATGAATGTGAGAATGCTGTTTTCTATTTACAAATCTTTTGGTCAGTATACTTGTATTTGCCTCCTTTTGTGCTTGGTGTGTCCTCATGTTTACATCAAAATGGTACAACAGACCTTTTTCTAAGAAAGTTTATAACCTCCCAGAAACAAAACAACTGAAATGAAAGGGACATCCAAAATTAGATATATATCCAAATATTTGCAAGCAAGAAGCGAGCCAATACCAGTAGCATTTTGTATAATTCATTTGAGTTATAATGCCAAATTTCCGATATCTTCCAAGCCGTTTGTTTAATATGGCTAAATCTATGACTACCGAGAGTCACCTGAATCAACGCATGGTTTGAGAAACACACCAAATTCATCATCTCACATGGCAATTTCCCTCCATTCCAAGCCAAACCAAAACGGTCATCTCCTCCTTCAAACCACCACCGTCACCTTCTACCTCTCACCATCATCATCTATCAAATATGCGGAAATGAAAGTGAAATGAAAATGATGTTATTGAATTAAGTGTGGGAGGAAGGAGGATGAACTCCTTTTATACATGGGAGGAAGGAGAAAACTAACTAAACTTTAAACTAATTACATTTTCTACCCTTGTACTTTACATGTATTGCTAAAATCTACTTATTATTCTATATCCTCCCCTCAAGTTGAAACATCTGTGAAACCCAACTTGGAACTCAAAAGGAATGTTGATCTTGTCCCAAAGCCTTGGTCATAATATCTGCAAGTCAAGATGAGTAGGAATATATGCGGTCTCAGAAAACCTTCTTGGACTTTGTCTCTTGTGAAATGACAATCAATGTCCAAATGTTTTGTTCTTTCATGGAAGCAAGGATTAGTCGCTATTTGTTGGGTGCTTTGTTGTCACAAAAGAGTAATAGAACTTGAACCTGGAATGTGCAAGTCCTTAGCGATATGTAAGCCAAACTAATTCACAAGTAGTAGTTGCCATACTTCTATACTCTGATTCAGTTGAAGATCTTGAGACTGTGGCTTGTTTCTTTGTCTTCCAAGAGACTAAAGCATGTCCCAGAAAAATACAATATCCTGTTAATGATTTTCTAGTCATTAAGCAGGAAGCCCAATCTGCATCAGAGAACCCTGCAACCTTAAGTTGTGGCTGCACTGGATAAAACAGACCCTTAGAAATGGTACCTTTCAAGTATCTTAAAAGATGAATAGCAGCCTGCATATGTGGATCTTTGGGAGCTGAAATGAACTGACTCAAATGTTGAACTGCATATGAAATGTCAGGTCTTGTCATTGATAGGTAAAGAAGTCTGCCAACAAGCCTTCTATAAGAATCTGGTTGTTTCAAAGGTGTTCCTTTATCCAAAGATAACTTTAAATTTTGAGGTAAAGGGAAAGTAGTTGGTTTTCCTGCTGTTAAGCCTGCATCCTTCAGTAGATCAAGAATGTATTTTCTTTGGTGTAAGTATGTGCCATTCTCATTCGCACAACTCAATTCCTAGAAAATATCTTGCAAGACCCAAATCTTTAATGGTAAACTTCGATCCAAAGCCTTTTGAACTTCGAATTTCCTCTTACGAGTTACGGTGACCAAAATATCATCCACATAAACCAATGCATTTGTAAAACTATCACCGTATCCTTGACAAATAAAGAATAATCATGTTTTGATTGAACAAACCCCAAAGAAGAAATGAATTTTGATAACTCTATATTCCATTGTCTTGAAGCTTGTTTTAGGCCATATAATGATTTCTTTAGTTTGCAAACTTGCCTCGTGCGACTTTTGTATACCCTTCGGGAGGCTTCATGTAAATTTCCTCTTCAACAAAGCCATGTAAGAAAGCATTATTTACATCTAACCGATGTAAAGGCCATTCATTAGTCATTGCAATTGCTATTAGAACTCTCACGATTCTGCCTTTGCAACAGGAGAAAAAGTATGTTTATAACTGCTCCTTCCTTTGATCAAAACCTCTTATGACCAGTCTTGCTTTGAATCTTTCCACAGTTCCATCTGGTTTGTATTTAGTCTTGAATACCCATTTTGAAGTAATTGCCTTGTGACCATCAGGAAGAGTTGTTAATTCCCATGTTTCATTTTCTTCTAATGCCTTTAATTCTGAATCCATTGCCTTGACCCATTGAACATCTACAGCAGCTTGACTGTAATTAGCAGGCTCATTAGCATTCAAAACATGAGCTAAAGAGGCTACATAATCCTTTGGAAAACTGTCAAAGTCTTGAGTATGGAAAAGTGGATAAGCAGGTTGTTTGACATCAGGTACAGAGTAAGCCATTCCAACTTTAGGTGTCACAAAATCCTGCAACCAAGTTGGTTTAGTAGAAGACCTTGTAGATCTCCTAAGTGGAACAACTGGTGGAGGAGGAATGGGAATTTCGGTTCGTGAAATGGAACTTCGTTCAACGAGAATCATGAGCAACATCAGTGAGAATCATGAACAACTTCACAGAATCATGAACAACATCGGCACCCAAATTATTACGAACTTCAAAATCATCTTCATATCTTTGGTGTAAAAGACTTTGGTAAAGGAGAAGATCTTTGGTGTTGGTTCTTTAAAGGAAAACAATCTTCTCGAAAATAACATCCTCGCTACAAAGACCTCTTTTGTCTGCAAATCATATAACTTGTACCCTTTTGCCCGGATGGATAGCCAATCATGACACACTGTTGCCTCTAGGCTCAAACTTGTCTTTATGAGGCCTTGTTACAAAGAGATAGCAAAGACAACCAATGGTCCTAAGATTGTCATATGAAGGTGCTATACCATGTAATGTCTCAAAGGGCTTTTCCAATCTAAAATTTTCATTGGCATTTTGTTGATCAAATATGTAGCAACCAGGATACAATCTCCCCAAAATTTACTTGGCAAGTTGGCATGAATCTTAAGAGCTCTAGCAGTGTCTAAAAGATGCCTGTGTTTTCTTTCCACTACTCCATTTTGTTGAGGAGTATACACCATAGACTTCTGATGTATAATGCCAAAAGATTTCAACAAATCCAAACATGTCTTATTCACTATCTCTGTCCCATTATCAGATCTTAAGAATCTAGGTTTTGCCTTGTAGTGATTATCAATGTAAGCAAGAAAAGAAGATGAGTGTTATGAATTTGATCCTTTGTATGAATCAAATAAGTCCAGTGCATCTAGTATGATCATCAACTATAGTGAAAAGTAATGTGCACCATTGAGGGTCATGAGACTTATATGGACCCCATAAATCAACATGAATAAGCTCAAAAGGTGCCTTTGATCTAGTATGACTCAAAGGAAAAGGCAACCTATGATGTTTGGCAAGTAAACAAGTGTCACAAAAAAAATGAGATATATTGACCTTGTTACAATCATGAACATGGATCAATTTTGATACAGAACTGTGTCCAAGTCTAGAATGAAACAAATCAATTGACACATTGTTTGGTTTATTTTGAACAACTTGATTAACAAAGGAAGACAAAACAGGAAGTGAACTTTGAGTAGGGGTTTTTGTAGAAGATTTGCAAATGTAGAGATTGTTGAACCCTTCTCCAGCAGCTAGAATTTGTCTAGTTGAAGGGTCCTGAAAAGCAAACCAGGTAGGAAAAAAAATAGCAATAAGATGCTGAGTGTTTAAAAGTTTTCCTACTGACAGCAAATTGACCTTGAACTCAGGCACATAAAAAACATCAGTAAGAATAAGGTTGTCATTGATTCTTATGTTGCCTACTTTGGTAACCCATTTACAAGTCCCATCAGACAACTTAATCTTAATGGGCTTCCTCAATATTCTGATGGACTCAAAAAGGTGTAAATGTGGTGACATATGGTCTGAAGCTCCAGTGTCAACAACCCAATCAATATCAATTTTAAGACCAACATTGTCAACCATGAGTTTAATTGAAGCATGAAAACACAAACCAGTTGGAACATGTATGTCATGAAAGAATATACCTGCATGTGGCTTGGAAGAACTAGCCACACTACTGGTACAATCAATTCCTTTTCCTTTGAACATTTTCATCATTTCTTGGCAAACCGCATTGACCAATTTCGATCTAAATCCAACTTTTCACCAACCACTTCATTCTCATAATCCATCCGAAAGGAGTATCTCTCGAGCAAGTGATCAAAATCACAAGCAACTTGATTAGCCAGTTTGAACCCACCTTTCTTTCCTTTCTTACCCTTATACCAATCGGGATAACCTATTTTTTCAAAACCTTTGCTCAACCAAATGCCCTTCTTGATTACAAAAAGTGCATATTTTCTTGTTGTCGCCTATTTTCTCTTACGAATTAGAACTTTGATTGTTTCTTTGACCATTCTTGAGATTAACAAAAGCGGTAGGATCACCAACTTGATGTGTAACTTGTTTTGTTTTCCACTTGTCGAACAATGTAATAAGCCTTGTTTATGTTTGGTAGAGGATCCATGGAAAGTATTTGGCTCCTCACAGACTCAAACTCATCATTCAACCTCATCAAAAACTGCATCAACTTGGACCTACTATCAATTTCCAAAACTTATCAGTAATTCCACATGAACATTCCCTCATCTTTCCACAAGAACAAACAGGCACACCATTGAGACTATGCAATTCATCCCAAAAACGTTTCAACTTATTGAAATAAGTGCTTCTGAGAAGATTTCCTTGAGAAACTTTGCTTAATTCTCTTTCAATGTGATAGATAAGAGGGCCATTACTCGTCCATACCTTTCATCCAATTCTTTCCAAAGATCAAAAGCGAGAATGAGCATAAAGAAAGAATCGGACAACTCGGCAATCATTGAGTTCAAGATCCAACACGTCACCATGTAATCACAGAATCGGTAGCGGTAATTGACATCGGTCAATCTTGGTTTAGGTGATGATCCATCTATAAACCCTAACTTCAATTTTGCCCTAACGCCATCTTAATCGTCGACTCCAACCAAGAAAGTTACCACCATTGAATGGTGTATTGGTTAACATCATGCCCGGATGATCGAACTTGCAAGATACAACGGATCATTAGCCATGTTTGAGAGCCTAAATCTTGATTGTTAATGGTGTTTTGGTCGAGATTAACGGGTTTGATGAATTAGTGATGTTTGGATTAGGGTTATTGTTCAAATTCGCCATTAAAACACTCCAGAAGCGTTAATCGAAGCAATGATTACGAATGGAGATGATGAAAATGGAGCGAATTAAGAAAAGCAGTTAAAACGTTAGGAAACCGTTAGAAAGCGGTTATGTATGTAATCGAGCTTCTTTGCTCGATACCATATCAAATATGCGGAAATGAAAGTGAAATGAAAATGATGTTATTGAATTAAGTGTGGGAGGAAGGAGGATGAACTCCTTTTATACATGGGAGGAAGGAGAAAACTAACTAAACTTTAAACTAATTACATTTTCTACCCTTGTACTTTACATGTATTGCTAAAATCTACTTATTATTCTATATCATCCAACAAGTCCCATGATCATACGAAAAAACCCCACAAACAAAATTACGATCTTCCATCAAGTCCCATGATAAAAAGAACAGCTCACAATCAAATTTATAATCTTCCAACAAGTCCAATGATCATAAAGAAAAAAAATCTCAGGAGCAGAAGAAATAGCAGTTGCTCATATTTGCTTGAACCACCTGCACGAAAACATCAAGTGATCTGGTGTTTCAACATCATCATCACACATAGGGCAAAACAGCTTATGAAGGTCGATGTTTCTGGTGTTGAGGTTGACTCTAGGCGCAACTTGCAAGCCTATCTTGCACCACTCTCCAGATTAATAAATTGAATTTCCTTTAACGCTTTTTTTTTTGATGAACACAAAGTTTTTAGTTTTTAAATATCCATTTAAAGCCAGGCATTGGTTCTACTAGTTCTATTCAAAGAAAATGTAAATTTGTTAGTTTATGTCCATTACGACTACCATGACTTCTTCATCTTAGACTCATTATATCTTTACTTGTTCTTCTTCTAACTAACAAACATACACAACCAGACACTAAATCTGTAACAAGATAAACACGGTCTCTTTAGAATATTGATTACACTGAAACAATCCTCAATTGGGAAACTAAGCTGCTACGATTTCCACATTAACCATGGATTACACAACTTATTACCGATATAAGACTAACTTTTTTTAGGGACATTATCTCCGTGGGATCTAACACTACATAGTCTCTTTATTGTGAACTGATATTCCTTTTGATACTTTGTTTCAATAGCATACAAACAACTCTTCAAGAAACTCTTTCTTTCTTCCATTATACTACTAGAACTAATAACCTAATATACTACTAGAACTAATGACCCAATATACTACTAGAACTAATAACCGACTCTTCATTCTCATAACGAATAAGTCTTTAAACCTCATTCTTACACAAATCTTTATATGAGAACCAAAGTAGTTTACCAGTCAACATCTCAAACACAATACAACCAAATTCTTACAACATAACGAATAGGTCTTTAAACCTGTCTTACACAAATCTTTATATGACCACCATTAATCACAGCTTCTGATGAGAAATACAACGGGTTTACCCATTCAATAACGACCCGTATTCTTTTCTTACTCTACATTACGTTTTCGCCCATGCCAAATCACCAATCTTATAACGAACCATCAATATTCTTATGAGCAACAAGCAATACATTATGAGGTTTAAATCACCATGAACATGCGCGTATCACATGAAATCACCATACATTTATTCAGTAACTCTACAAGAAAATATCACATAGAAAGTTGTTAATCTACTTGTGAAAATTCGCCTTGAATATTTCAACTATAGTTCATATGGTTGAAGATATCATAAAATTCATATATTAACTATGGAGTAACATATTTCTATAACAATTAAGTTATACTTTGTAATCAATAGTGGTTCGGGTCTTGTTTAGTGAGATAATGTCTATAATCAGGGTGTCCGTTGCTTGCTTCTTAGCAGCGCGGCTGCCCTTGAAGCCACTTTAGGCACTGTTATGTCTTGTACAACGGATCGTGTAAAGTTGGGATTAGTTCCTCCTTGACGTGTGCAATAAAAAGCTGTTAATCTACTTAAAAAAAAATTTCTTAAATATTACAATTGGTTCATATGGTTGAAGATGATGATATCATAAAATTCATCTATTAACTAACATAATCAATAGTGATTCGGGTGTTTGTCCGCTTCATCTCAATTCATCTTTGTGGATGCAACTTGTTGAAACCCAAAAATTTCTTTTGAAGTGTCCACCAAAATGACACCTCTTCTGAAGTAGGCTTATAAAGAAATTGAAGACGGTAGCGGAAATTGCAAACAGGAAGATCCAATCTTTGACCACCGGCGGAAAAGGAGGAGGTAAACGTGGAGAGGGTTTAATGTCTAGACAAAAATCCCTCATCTCCTAGAACCCCTCCCTTCCACTTTCCGAGACCACTTATTTCAACAGTGACGTGACAACCAGGCATCTATGATCTTGTACCTTCTTGGTTTCTGAATAAAAAACAAAGAAAACTTTCAGATCTAGTGTATAATAATTTGCGTTTCTACCGTAAAATAATTTACTTTTCCATGTATATTTGCTTTGAGTTCAAACGACACAAACATGTATAGTTAACAACAAACAAAAACTTTGAATAACAAAATAAAACAACCATATATAACCCTATACCAAGAAAATGGAAGACCAACAATAGTATCAAAATGTTTTTCTTCTTTTACTTACCAAACGCTAAGAAAATCAACATATAAAGTAATGTATCATGATATTTTAAACAAGATTAAGAGAACAACTTACATAGATGTACATGATGAAAGTACCGTCTAGCAGCATCATCATCATTTGTGGTTGTGGCTTTTGGAGGTGTGTTTCAAAAGGTGAGTGTGTGAAGGATGATGGAAGAGGAGAGTCAGGGGAGTTTAAATAAGAGGTGGTTGGGGATTCATTATCAGAGTTGATGGAACAAAATAAATGTGGTAGACGTATCAAGAGTAATAGTGGCAATTTGAGTCGGGTTCAAGTTAACGGGGTAGAAAAATCTCAACGTGAACAAAACATGTTTATGTAATCTGTTGAGCTTTGTCAACCTTATATTGTTTACACTTAAACAGAACACGATCCATTTAACTAGTTTATCTAAATGAGTTAATGAGTCATATGTTAAATAGAAGAATGCACCCGTGCGTGATAGGCACGAATATCTCTTACCCGTCACTCAAAGGTTTTTTACCCACAAACCCACAGGTATTTGTAAACGGGTAAAGGTATTTGGTCGTGCTTGTCATTTGCGGATATCAATGCCCGCGGGTAAAGCCATAGGCTTTACAACTAAGTAAAAAGTTTTTCAAAACTGTTTTTGCCTAATTGGGCGTTTTAATAAAATCTTTGCTCTTAAAAAAAAAATCATTGTGGTATGCTGAATGCCTGGTCAAATAGCCTAATGAATTGGTGGAGAAAAAATAAATGAGTGTGCAGGTGGGTAGTTGTGTGGCAGGAGAAAAGTGATTAATCACATCTATAAAATCGTATATTTTGTTCTGAGTCTTTGAAAACCTGATTTAGTTTCGTTATAACATATAATATTTTATGAATCTCGACGTTAGATAAATTGTAAATGATGTTGTGGTAGGAATTTATTATTGCAAGACTTATATCTAATGGTTCTTTGGCTTCTTTCTTACATTGTGTCTTGTACACTATTACTTAGTTGGTTTAAAAGAAAACCTTAATAACAGATTGGGTTTTTCGATCCATGCTCATTTGCACCTCTACCTTCAATAAGGTATACGATCTTTTGATATTGAAGGCCAATCAAGTAAAATTTACTAAAGACTTTGTTTTAGAAGGTAGTATAATGAACTAGGAAACACATACTCCGTACAAAAATTACAAAAAGTGACGAAATGTAACATGGGTCACTATATGAACCTATCCAACTAAGTAAAGATTTTCCTAATACTATACTCCAAGTAAATAAAGAATGCTTAATGGTATGAAATATGACATCCTTAGGTGGTTGGTTGTTGGAGAAAAGCAATTCATTTCTACTAAAAATACTGAAGTCTTTGGATATAAAAAACCCTCAAAACCGTTTTTCAATTTGAAAATAAGCTAATCTCAAACACTAATAGATACTTCAGATTTAACACATTATCTAATCATCACATTATTAAACGGTTAAACAAGATTAAACAATATGAAAACACTACAATGGCCAATCAGTCAACTTTTAACATGGTCTTGGACCGGTCCATAACCAGTTTTAGTCCATATGAACTATGTCCGCAAAGTTTTGTGAATTATTGACTCGAACTAGTGTTTTTTTTCGAAAAATGTAACAAACTACATCACAATGTCTATACAGTGTATAGAGCCAGAGTTGTTTTTTTTCTAATTTTTTTATAAAAGGAAAAAAAATTGGTTTCAGGTGTTTAATCCTATCATCTAACAATATAAACTTATCAAGTATAAACAACGTTTGGTGTATATTCTTTAGTATTTGAGGTTGTTTGATTGGGTCAAGTGTTTGGCTTTTCTGAAGCTTGAAGCATGCGAAATCGAATAAGGGTAAACATGATGCCATGTACCTCACTTGTGGATCCTTCGTTAGCGCTAGAATAAGCCCGCGGGGAGGCATTACGTGTGATTACCGTTGCCTGTAAATAGGAGTTTAAACGAGTCGAGCTTTTGTTGTGTAACTTGACCTCAACTCGAGCTTGATCGATTCGAGATTTATCGAGTCACAAGTTCAAGCTCAAGCCAAGAAAATGAGCTCGAAATGTTTATCGAGCCGAGCTTGAGCTTATAGAGGCTCGACTCGATTTATTGTCCAGCTTTTCAAGCTTTTAACACTTTTATATATATCATGTATATGTATACATCAAAATTAAATTATTATTTATAAATGTGTACAGGCTTTTCGGTAGAAACAAGTCAATTCAAATCTTGTTGTATATTTCAATTTTAGTTAGTTCAAAAACATATCATTACAAATAAGTCGAGCTTTTCCTTGAGCTCGGTGATATCAAACTTTCTCAAGCCGAGCTCGACCTTCCCTCAAGAAGACTCGTCGAGCTATCGGGCCAAGCTCGAGCCAAACATAATATTGTCGAGTCGAGTCGAGCTCTCCAAAGTTCAGCTTCATTCGACTCGTTTACACCCGTACGTGTAAAGAGTAATCAAGATAATTGCAAATCACGTTAGACTAGTCTTTATTGTTTTAGTATCTTGTCAAATAATTGTTACGTAAATAGTCAATCATCTAACTGGTTTATTATTGCTTTACACGAATCCTAAATTTATGTAACATCAATTCTTACGATATGCCTTTAATTCTTTTGCATTTCATTTACTTTTTTTCATTTATGGTTCACCAGTTCACCTGCTTCCGGTAGGTATCCATTTATGGCCTCTGTGTAAACCGGTTGCAATTTTAGATGTGTTTGGTTTTCATTTACGTTTCACATGAACTCCAAACGAACTCACAAGCACACTTGATTAGAACGAAGATTTGCAATACTTGAGAGAAACTATGATAACCAAGTCATGTAAAGTGAAGATACTAAAAAAAACATTAAAAAAAAAATCTATTTATAATCAACAGTATAAAAGATAGTTATATTCTCCACACTTATTTTGCGACAGTATATGGATAATAATTTCTTTATATTTATAGATGTCATAAATATTTTAAAAATAATCCACGTATGTTAGGGTGTCTGATTCTGATAAAGCTACACTTATATGTGTCACAAATATTGTCACACTTTTATTATAAACATCTTTTGCAAATTCACACACTTTTAGGCGTGGACGTTCAAAAAATATTTCCACACTTTTAATCATAGAAATTTGGATAATATCTCCACACTTATATGTGTAAAAAAATTTGCCACACACATTATTACCACACATGAGAAATGTGAAGAATTCATATAGTTTTTTGTAGTGCAAGTTCATATATTTCTGGTTATCGAATGTCAAAGTTTTGACTTTGGAAGTCAAATAGTAAACACACCCAATCTGTTTTTCGTTCACTGCCCTAGTGCATTAGCATCACAAAAACCTCTCCTAGCAAAGCCTTATCTTCAAAGTTGCTTGATAATTAAGTCAATTGCTTCTCTCACCTTAAGAAAGAAGGATTGAAAAATGGTATAGTCTTTACTAAAGTTGCATATGACTTTAATACGGCGGGAGTACTAGATGGAAACACGAGACTAGGCCTTTCCAGGCCATCGTAACAGAAATAAAGTAACTTCAAAGCGTAAACTTGTATGTCGATTTGCTTGTTTTAGCACAACCGCCACAACAATAGAGTTAACCTCTTTAGAGAAACACAAGTAATGTCGAGTGTTTCTTATATGCAGTTGTTCGTTGTGAGGTTCAAGAGAGGTAGAGAAGGAAACATTGATTTTATCATGCCTGAAAATGTATCTACTGTCACTCATAAATAAAGCCAGTTCTCTTGTGCTGGCTAAGTTATCCATTCTGATTGTATACCTAGGTATTTAGTGAACATTTTACATATCAATAAGCATTAATTATCAAGATCAATATAGTAACGTGCATTCATAATTGATGAGTTCCTGACTTTTTTTACACAGCTTAATTATTCTTGTGTACTTTTTACACAACTTAATTATCCTTGTGTGCCATTAACACTAGCCCAAAATTACACTAATGTTGACGATGGGAATGGGTGCTCTTGCGTTCCTTCCTTGTGAGTATGCTTATAGTGACAGCCGTCTCCAAACTCACATGGGACCCATCAAGGACCCGTACACATGGTTTGATACGGTAGAGAGGATGTAGATGCATCTCGGCGGCTCCTTGGCTCCTCGAGTGCATAAAATTCATCTATTAACTAACATGTTAGTATAATGATAATAGTATAATCAATAGCAGTTCGGGTGTTTGTCCTTTTCAGTGACATAATGCCTGAAAACATTCAAAAAACGACAAAGACAATCAAAAACATGTAAACAGTTACAACTAGAAGATGTTTCTCATTCAAACAATCTTTGAGTTGTGGAGGAACATATGCAGCAGAAATCTAAACATTATCTCCTAATATCCATTATATATTCTAAACACTTAATCTCTCTACAATAAACACAAGATACTAGCTAGTAAAAGCATAAACAAAATATACATAACATAATGTCACACGTAAACAAACAAACAAACAAAGAGTAACATTAAAAAACCCTAAATTAAACTTTACGAGTAAGAATAAGAGTTTATACCTCGCCGACGCTGGAACACTTGATCTTCTTGGCTGGAGCACTGATATCAACCGAAAAACCCAAGGTTTTGTTGTACGTTAAAAGCATCGAAATTGAAATAATACTTGGAAGATGATGATGATCGATGGTGTAGTGCGTTGATAGTATTGAACCAGTGGTGTTTCCAGCCGTAATAGTGGTGGTGGCAGTGGATACGGTTGGTTGTTTGTCATTTTTTTTTAAGAGAAATGAGATAGGATTGTATGTGTGTGTACATCCACCATATCCTAAAACCGCTCCCTCCCAATCTCCCATTTCTTGTTTTAAGGTGGATGAACCATATCCAGTCACACGTTAGTGACAAAGAATAACATATGAATTGTTTTTTCACATCAATTGTATAATAACATTTTTAGGCGTAATTAATCCACATGGTCCATGTAAAGCATTTCTTTCATATGGCTTTGAGTCCAGGAAAATAATAATAATAACAAAAACATAAAAATATAAGTTAATCCTTTCTGGACTATGCTATGGTCCTAAAGCTAGAGTCGATATCAATAACTTAAGCCAAGAAGTTAATAATGGCGGAAGGCGCAGCAATGTCCATATGCACAAGGGCGTCTTACAAAACTATCGCAAATCTCGGTTTGATAGAAGCGATGGCGAGTAGTGACAAGACACGTCTTAGTTTCCCCATGAGCGAAGAAGCACTCTGCATCAGGGTTGCACCTTGCCACGCCTGTAGAAGTACTTGCACAGCTCGGTTTTTGGTCCCCCTGGTTAACTTCTCCATTTCCCTAAAAACATCCAAAAGAGAAACAAAATCAACAGCATGTAACACTTGCAGTTACAACTAGAAGATGTTTCTTTATTGAAAGAGTCTTTGCGTTATAAGATCAATCAACATGTTACTAACTCTGTTTGAATCTTTTGTAATCTTTATGTGATTTGAGCTATTATATACTTCACATTAAAAAAAAAAAAAAAAAAAAATAAAAAAGTTACTAACTATGAATTCATAATTCATATAAGACTAAGGATCAAATGAGAAATAAAAATAAAATGTGAAGAATGAGAAGTAGCATGTAGCATTTCAGATGCACCTACAAAATAAGATGCATCTCCCATGAAATTCTCCTTATTTATTTGAAATGTGTGGCTACAAAAATTTCTCATTCTTCTTATTTTATTTTCTCTTCTTAATTGATTCATTCCCCTTCATATAAAATTATGTTAAAAAGTACCATTCACATCCGCAAGCAATTCAAACAAATCTATATAGAAACAAATATATATATATATATATATATATATATATATATATGGTCGCGTTCAACGCAGAACCAATTATTTTATATGAGCTTTCTGAGAACCACTTTGATGAGTGAGAATTTAGTATCACTAAATCTTTTATTTAATTCAAAAGGCGTAATAGTAAAACACAATTTCACTTTTCTATTTCATTTTTTAATAAAAATCGTTTTTAAGCATTTAAATTTTCAATTTTTTTTTTTTTTTTTTTTTTTTTTTTTTTTGTGCATGCATGTTTTCGGAAAAAAAACATGTACATATGTGTTTTTAATATTGTTATTTTACATGTTTTTTGCGTATAACTATTTACACATCAAACTTGTTTGGATTAAAATGATAATTGCTCATATATTTTGGTGTACATTGTGTAATTTTGAAATTTATAACCAAAAACATAAACATATACATATAACTTCTAAATTTATAACAAACCAAAACATAAATAGTTTAAACAAAACTTGATATAAAACGAAATACAATTCAATACAAATGTATCTTGTTAAATATAAATGTTCACGTCATAAAAAGCATATATGACTCTTAGAAACGTATATGCACTCTTCACGAAATATACGCACGCTTCACTTTCTCATCAAATTCGTTTAGAACATCAGTCTTCCAAAACATATATGCACGCTGCGTTTTCTCGTCAAAATCATTAGAATATATGCGCGTCTTCCAAAACATTAATGCGTCGCCTATTTTTGTGAGCACCTGATCTTGCATTAACTGCATATTGAAAGGAACATATATGATTATTAAAATTACGAAATCATATTCACCAACTTCATCTAAATTTAACCTTTTAATCAACTACTCACTATCTAATACTATAATACACTATATACACATATGCATAAACAAAAACGAAATTGATAGAAGCCACAAAACACATATGTTCCATGTGTAAAACACATATGTTCCATATGCTTATTCTTAGTATAACCACAGTGGACTATTTTTCTTGTTACCAGTGACTTAAAAAAAACAATATATTATAACTGGATTAGTCATACTCATTGTTTATTGATTGCTTCATGCATATAAAAACTATATAATCATAATTCATCCATCATATATGTATCTATGAGAAACCGTACTTCTTCTTAATGAAAGACAATGTTGAAAAAAGCAAATTAACAATTTTTTCCACATGACCAAGTACTCGTAAAAGATTTAAAAACAATAATTAAAGAGCAAAGTCTACACTAATACACAACTTTAGCAACAAAATCTTGTTTGTTTCACACATATTAGAGCCAAATCGAATTTAAAATAACTTACACAATTCGTTGATTTGGATCATGACGAACACAACATCGTTGAAATTGCAAAAATAAAAAATATATATACATCAATTTTTAAATCGCTAACCATTCATATGTGTACATACCAAAAAACAACAAAGAAAAAATTACATAAAACTCCATCTGACAACTTATGTTACATTTGCAAGTGAAAAACTGTTGATTAAATAATTGAATAATAAAACATCTAAAGTTTCTCTTACCAATTTAATTAATATTCACAAAGTAAAACCAATATTGGGATGAACGAGATATGTGATGTTTATTTTTTCTTCAAGCCGAACAATAGATCTACAATAACAGGCGGCGGTTTTAGATGGTGGTTTTTAGGTTTAGAGAGAAAAGATGAAAGATAAATGAATAAATTGTTTTCCAGGTTTTTTGGGATAAAGATGTAGAGTGTAGTACCAATAATACCCTTTTGACTTTTTGTTTAATTAAAGAAAAGTCCTTATCTTTTGTTTAATTGCAATTTTAGCATTTTAAATCTTAACCTTTGATCAAACTCATCTAATGGTCCATATTCATTTTAATGGTTCTGTAAAGTTCTATACAAAATAATGGTTCTGCATTGAACGCTACACTATATATATATATATATATATGATCATGAGAGTATTATTACTAGCTAAATAAGCTTCATATATAACTGCTACTACATATGTTGTCACTTATCACCAAATGAAATGCACAAAAAATAAATATCATAAACACAATTAAAATGTAAAATCTAAACTAATCAAAGCGTCGCCAAGTACTCAAACAGATTATCGATTTTCACAACTTTAAGCCCGAACCATCATCGGTTTGATCCCATTGTAAAAATATATATATAATAAAATAAGGGAAAATCGCGTAAAAAGGTATCGAACTTATGTCAATTTCGATTTAAGATCTTATCTTTTTTCTTTCAATTTAAGGTATCAAAGTTTTTTTGCATTGCAATATTAGACAATTAATAGGTTTACAGGTAACAAATGTATTATCAACAGGTCACCCACTTTTTAGGCAAACTTTTTACCAAGGACCATTTTTTCCGGCAACATGGGACATACAAATCAGGCGAAGATGATGATATCAAGAGAAATCCCCTTATAATTGCATTCATTTTTACTGGTTACCAAAACATTTCTCGACGTATAATGTTTTCTTTTTGTTTTTTGTTAACAAGTTTACAAAGTAATATGGGAATGCCAGTATGAAAAACCAGCCATATTCTTGACCTATTTTATTCATATAAAGTTTGTAACCAAATTTTCCATGGTGGCCACTCACCAGCTTCCCTCGTTAAAATATACTTGGTGAATATTTGGATTGCGACCCTATTTTGGAGAACCTGATTTGCTAACAGCGTCATGACTACATATACAACGATAAAAGAGCTAAAAATAGTTTTGGCGGACGTTGGTCGAATTTGATTGAGGCGGATGAAAGAAGATGGTGGTGACCAACAACCTTTTAAGTGGGTAAAGTTTCCAACATTGCAACACAAAAAACTTGGATACCTTAAATTGAAAGAAAAAAGATAAATCTTTAAATTGAAATTTAGCATAAGTTCGGTACCTTTTAAACGATTTGCCCTAAAATAAGGAAGTTTTACTACAATTTTTTCTAAGCGGTAAGGCAACTCGTTTACAATAAATACACACGATTACAACAATACACTCATGCTTCATTTCTACTTAGGTACCAATGGTAAAATCAAAACTTAAGACCAAAAGCAAGTCATCATGAGTTTGATCCCATAGTAGCGAAGTTACACTAGTTTCTCCTACATTAGTTCAGTTTTTTCTAAGCGGTAGCGCCAACTCGTTACAGCAATACTGACGGTTAGGAACTTAGAACAATATAATACGCTCACATGCTTCAATTCTACTATAGGAAAAGAAGCAAAACATAAGACAAAAACCATACGAGTACATCAAACATCATCTAAAACAAGGTAAGTTGAGCAAATTCGAAAAGCCATATTTGTATATACAAATAAGATACATATATCATAAAAGTAGTATACCTAGCTAACTAGTTAAGCTTAATAAAAGTGAAAAAATAAAAAAATATTAATAATAATAATATCTTTAATAGGATTGGTTTCTTAATTTCTTTAGAGGTGTGGGGGGGTTAGTTTAATCCCACCAATTTTATAAATCCTATGAGTTTAATAAAAGTGTTTTAAAATAATAATAATAATAATAATAATAATAATAATAATAAATAATAATAATAATAATGATAATAATAATAATAATAATAATAATAATAATAATAATAAAATAAAATAATCATAAACTCAAACTTTTTCCATCTTTTATTGTTGGGTAATGATATATACACATTGAATTTTACTTTGCACACATACAATTAATGAATAAAACAAACAATACCCCATGTAATTTTATGTGTGCAATTAATGAATAAAACAAACAATACCCCATGTAATTTTACTTTGCACACATACAACGCCTTTTTTTTTTTTTCTTTTTCTAGTAAGAGTTTTTACCCGGAGAGATCCTTAAGGGGGAGGGTTGTTGATATGATGACACCACCGGAGCATCTTCCTCGAGCTTATAATTCCGAGACCACCCATTCCAACAATAACATGACAAGCAGATAACTATGATCTTGTATTTTCTTGGTTTCTGAATAAAAAAACAATTTAACTTTCAGATCTAATGTTTTTATCATTGTTTCTATGGTAAAACAATTTGCTTTCCCATATTTATCTGCTTTGATGTCAAACATATGATCAAACACACTAACAATATGAACACTTTAAATAACAAAAATTGAACACCAAAAATAGTAGTAGCAAAAAATGTTCTTATTCTTTAACATTAGCAAACCAAGACATATGATAGAGAAAACATACATATAGCTAAAAAAAACCAAACCATACATCAAAGTTAAAGGCAACATATAGATTTAACATTTAAATACTATAAGAAAATCAACATATAAAGTAATGTATCGTGATATTTAACAAGATTTAGAGAATTATAAAAACATACATAGATGTACATGATCAAACCATCTTTCAGCATCATTTGTGGCTGTGGTTGTGGCTTTTAGGGGTGTGTTTTTGTTGTTTCAAAAGGTGAGTGTGTAAAGAATGATGGAAGAAGATGGTGAGGGCCGGGGATTAATAAATGGGGACAGAGGTGGGTGGGGGTTGGATTTCATTAACTCGGGGTGGTTGAGATTTCATTAAGTGAGAGGATGTCGGGCGGGAAAACAAAAGGAAAAGGCCCTTCCCTAGCGGCAAACAAGCAACAGTGAGTTGTGGCTATTTTTTAGAAAAACTATTTCTCCAATGCTTATTAAAGAAACGGTGAGCGATGAACTCCAACTACCGCTCACAATTCACTACTAATGCTCACCGCTCATTGCTATTTTTAACAAACACGCCCAAAAAAATTCTTCTCAGCACTATAGTCCCGCTAGGTTTTAAGGAGAGAGAAAATATATTTTTATTTTGTGTGATTGTGTATTGTTTGGTGATATGTATTTGGGTATTTTTAATAGAAATGTGTGCTTGCAACTCGAGCAGTATAATTTCTCGCCGGAGACAAAGCATGAATGCGAGTTTAAAATCCTAAATAAACCACTTGACTCGAAAGTTAACATGCAAAGAGGTCGCATTGTATACCCGACACATGTGCATTCTTGTTTATGACCCCTAACCACACCACATGATTTGATTCAATGGACACGTAAGATATGATATATAATTTGACGCATTTGTCAAAGGGTGATGTTATTGGTACCCCTAGTGGATCTTGACACCTCCTACTTCACTTTTACTCTATTGACAATACTAAGATAGATTTTTATCATTTTTTGTTTCGTATTTTTTGACTTATCAAATTTTACCCAATCAAAAGTGTTTTATTGCGTGTAAGTAACTAAGTATGGCGACCGATGCGATTTTTGGCATGATTTCTAGCTTCACAACTCAACATTATACATAGTGGAAGTACGTGGTTACTTCCATATGTATTGTAGCGAGTCATTAAGCAAGATATCATGGTGAAATGACACATGTCACCAGCGAACGCATAATAGCAAGATTCGCTTTGTAGCATGATTGAATGGCGGATGGCATGGCGTTTTTCATGATATCTATGTGCGAAAAGGTAATCATGTCTAAGTGGTTAGGAGCTATCTATTTGCTGATTTTTTATTACGTATTTTGGTCTATATATAGACCTTTGTTTCTATAGTAGCGACTTGCGGTGTTCTTATTATCATAAGTATACCCAATGTTTAGTGAAGACAACACTCGCCAACATATGCCATTAGCATTACTGCATGTTACTAATCCAAAAGCTTTCCTTGGTGATATCTAGGTTTGGTCTGGGATCAGAAATTTGGCCATCCACATTATGCATTTCGGTTTGGGTTTGACATATTTAGAGGAAAAGGCATACTCAAAATGAACCACTTACATAAATGCCTATGTTACTCAAAGTTAAAAAATTGTTTTAGACGAATTGCCAGGTTTCAAGTCTAGTGCTTAAGCGTATCTTATTTTTGTGATATAATTTGGTTATGCATTTAGCATTCATGAACTTTAACCTTAAGTGTCAACTCGCTAAATTTTCATTTTTCTTTTTATTGTTTATTTTTAACATGTAATCGATGCTCTTTGGTGAGTGGATGATTAATGCCAATCAATAATAGCCATGGATTCAGTAAAGATATAAGATCATTGTGATTTGCATGTGGTTAGCGCAGTTAGCTGCTAACAAACTTATGGCTAACCGCCAGCAGACCTTATGGTTAACCGAACGGTGAACATCCCTGCAGCTTACTAATTCTCCAAAGGTTCTTCTTGCTTGTCATAAATCAGCCACGGTCATGAATTGTAGATGGTTTGAAGCTATTTACATATGGCAAAAAGGTCTACTAAAGATTTGTTGTGTGCTTTTCTCGACTTGGACAATTTAGAGAAACTGGTTGCCGTTATCTATGTGTTTATGTTGGATCTTCACTTGTAATGTGTTGGTTACATAAGAAGTATAGTTAACTCCCCAACTTTATTCCATTGAGTATCCTATCCAAAGGCAACCTGTCTTTTCTTTAATATCAGAAGTTCAGAACATCTGCTCTCATAACATTCTTTACTAAATCTTCAAGATTAAAGCATAAGACTCTTCACATGCCTTTCAACTTCGAGTGTCTTTACATTTGTTGCAAGATGCAATGTTCTAGCATTGTGTGATGTCATTTGATCATATTGATGTCCAGGTGTAATGTATCACTGAAATTGGTTTTCCTTACAAATAAGATCAATGTTCTAGCATTGTTTACTCTTTTCAGTGGCACAACTTACAACTAAGATCAAGCACCTTGCTTCAATACTGCACAAAAGGGTAACTTGCTAGTCTACATTCTGTTTGCTGCATCAAGTTGTAATATATCATCCTAATTGCAGACTCATTAGCTGTATGTTATCTCAAGGGAAGTTTATTATAATCGAACTTAACTGATGCTGATTTTTGTTAATGAAAATGGTGCAGGATAAGCACTCACGAAGGCTATCTTGCATGCACCATTCTCCAGATAAATAGATTGACTTTACTTGTTCTATTAAGAGAAAATGTAAATTTGCTAGTTTGTGACATTTTACAATTTTAGTGAAATCCATTCAGAATTAATCTTAATTTATAAGGTCCACCGAGCTCTGATCAACTCTAGTCCTTAGTCTTCTTCGGTTCCAAAGGGTATCTTGCTCTATTCATATTAGCTGTGATCGCAATGGTTCAAAGTTCTTTATAGATAAATAATGGCTTATATACTAAGCACTTCGATCATGTTTATTTGTCTCAAATTGCACATGCGCGTTGAACTTTTTTGCCTTGGGACACTTGATATTCTGAAACAGGTCACCGTTATACCTGAATTTGAATATGATCTCCACTTGCTATATGGTATCGATCTAAGAAGTACTAGTAATAGTTTACTTCTAACTATTTACATAAATAACTTATCCAAGGCCAAATTGGCTGCTCTTCAATAACTGAACAACTGAATCTTTAACATTTGTTACTACAACTTGAATCTAAAGCAGAAGTTGACAGAATTCTGGAATTACTGATATATTGTCCGTTGAGTAATTCCAGAATTGATGTGATATATGTTTAGTTTACACCCAAAATTTTGTCCGTTGAGTATTTTATCCATAGACATCTTGTTGTTTCATTAATAACAGAACACTGAACCTTTCAGTTTTTTTAGAAAGTTTTCAAATCCAAAGCATGAGACTCATTAATGTACATTGTCGATCAACTTCAAGTGATCTATGTTTGCTGCAAAGGCAATGTCCCAAAATCACGTGATGCCATTCGATCTCATTTACAAAAGTTTTCTATCTTTCTTTATTTTTCATCTGTTATCGGGTTAGATTTCACGGACCATTTTTTATATCTAGATCTGCCAAAAAAGAGTGTTGTCTTGCTGCCATGTCTGTCAGTTTTGTTATTGGTTAAATTTTTTACTCTTTTCAGTGGCGCAACTTGAACAAAGATCAATCCCCTTGTTTAAGTCTTGCATAACAAAAGGTAACTTGTTAGTACGCATTCTGATTGTTGTGTCATGTTTTTTAAGGCCTAAATGTTGTTTTAGTACCTTGAGCTTGGTTGGCCTTTCATATACCTAATGAATTGGAAATAAGGTGTGTCTAACAAGTTTTGGGTGGTGTTTGGCAGTTTAGGCCGGCCACTTAACTTATTTATTGAACAGATCGTGTTGGTGTTGTTGACAGGTTAAGCATGTCCACTACCAACCATTTTAAATTTTCAAAAGTATGCATATATGGATTAAACGGGTGACTTGTGAACTCGCTTAGCATGTTCAACATAACATGAAATACTCATATAAACAAGTAAAATGGGTTAACCTTTCAACCCGTGTAACCCACCAACCAATTTTGATACAAGAATAACCGTACCCTATCCCGTCGGAGCGGGGTATGGGGAGGTCGAATGTAGACAGATCATACCCTACCCTAGAAAAACACCGGGTTTGGAAGATTGTTTCTAGATGTCAAGCCATTTATATAAGCAAGTTAAATATGTCGTGCGTGGATTATGTATAAATATGTTGTTATTAACACGGGTGACTCGATTATTTAGATTTGTGGTGTTCCGGCGTCAACCCACGCAAACACAAACCAACTTGAATTACCATACACATCTATTTCTACTTATGATTCGCCTACGGATAGCTGGTGGTCAAGGTGGTGCTAGAGTAAAATGGCCGGGTTGGTTAACGGGTGAAAACGGTTAAATTCAAAACAAGTATTTTTTACCAAGTCGACAGGTTCAATTCATCAGTTTTTTGAGCAATAGTTTTTTGGTAGAGATTGATGACCCTGAAGAGGAGGTTATAGAGTCAGCATAAGGCAAAAAAATAATAATAAATAAATAGAAAGGAGTTTAATACCCTGCTTTTAACCCAGAAACCCCATGTTGGCGACGAGTACCATGTCATTATAAAAGCTGCCAAAGGTGCTAAGGTAATTAAAATCAAGCCTATGAGAAGTCATTTTGGAACAGACTTAATACAAATGGAATATATTTTTTAACAGACTTTATTGAAAATGTTGGAGCCTTCTGATTTCGATCTGAAAGCCTGTTGCGTCCAAGCGTGCAACTGCTCTGCCTAGTTCCTCATTCTGACTGAAAACCACTATTGCAGAAGTCTTCCCGTATGTAATCGCGAACTTAAATATTCCTGCAATTATGTTATTTAGCAAATTGTTCCACTTTCGTTTTTTGGTGTTTTCTGTTGCCGATACCATTAAACTTTATGTTAGTCATAATTTTGATAGTAGGAGCAAAAGTGTATGAATCATACATCATATGTATTCATGCATAAATAAAATGATTCTGATTGACATAACATAACGCATTTGGATTTATCGGGATTACGGTTTTGTTGTATACTTTTGGACTTTTGGTGCACAATCGTTTTCTACAAATTTTACATATCAATATAATTACATTGTTGTTTTCTATGAACCACACAATAGATGTTAAGCGAACTATTCAAGTTTTAATGTGTAATTAACTGTAAATATTTGTTGTCTTTTCAAAGCCGTAAGCAATTTGTTATTTTTTGCTTTAGTATTCAAGACTTACATTTGTGCAAATTATCCACATATCATATGTTACATATAATCTCTTAATTTTTTGGTTAACTTTAATTATTTACTATCAAAGCCCGTGTTGAACACGGGTTATGAGCTAGTTGTATATACAAATAAGATACATATATCATAAAAGTAGTATACCTAGCTAACTAGTTAAGCTTAATAAAAGTGCTAGCTAAGCAAAAACAAAAAAAAACAAAATAATAATAATAATAATAATAATAATAATAATAATAATAATAATAATCATAAACTCAAACTTTTTCCATCTTTTATTTTTTTTTCCTATTATTAATGTTAACGGCTTTTTTTTTTCCTTTTCTAGTAAGAGTTTATACCTGGAGAGATCATTAGGGGGGAGGGTTGTTGATATGATGACACCACCGGAGCATCTTCCTCGAGCTTATAATTCCGAGACCACCCATTCCAACAATAACATGACAAGCAGATAACTATGATCTTGTATTTTTTTGGTTTGAATAAAAAACAATTTAACTTTCGGATCTAATGTTTTATCATTGTTTCTATGGTAAAACAATTTGCTTTCCCATATTTATCTGCTTTGATGTCAAACATATGATCAAACACACTAACAATATCAACACTTTAAATAACAAAAATTGAATACCAAAAATAGTAGTAGCAAAAAATGTTTTTATTCTTTAACATTAGCAAACCAAGACATATGATAGAGAAAACATACATATAGCTAAAAAAAACCAAACCATACATCAAAGTTAAAGGCAACATATAGATTTAAAACATTTAAATACTATAAGAAAATCAACATATAAAGTAATGTATCGTGATATTTAACAAGACTTAGTGAATTATAATAAAAACTTACATAGATATACAAGATCAAACCGTCTTTCAGCATCATCTATGGCTGTGGTTGTGGCTTTTAGGGGTGTGTTTTTGTTGCTTCAAAAGGTGCAAAGAATGATGGAAGAAGATGGTGAGGGGGCTTAATAAATGGGGGCGGAGGTGGGTGGGGTTGGATTTCATTAACTGGGGTGGTTGAGATTTCATTAAGTGAGAGGGTGTTGGGGCCGGAAAACAAAAGGAAAAGGCCCTTCCCTAGTGGCAAACAAGCAAAATAGTGCACCTACTTTGCGCAAACACACACGGTATGTGGAGCTTTTCGGTGATCGTTTGGCAAAAAGAGATGATTTGTGGTTATTTTTCATGAAAGCTAATTCTCGGTGCTTATTTAAGAAGTGGTGAGTTGTGGCTCTCGCCTTCGCTCGCTACTGCTGACTATCTTTTAATAACCTTTAAAGCATTATCTTGTCGAGAATGGCGAGTTTTGCGTGTGAACTAAAAATAACTCTTTAGACATTAAAGTTGTCATTTTGTCTTTTTTAAGTATTATGACAATATTATGACCATTTCACCCTTTCTAAATTTTTTCAAAATACTTTTTAGAATATTTTTTACAAAATATTTTTTGAATTTTATTTTCAAATACTTTTTTTGAAATTTACGAATTTTTTTGAATTTCTTTTTTTGAAATATTTTTGAAGGGTAAAATGGTCATAATACTTAAAGAAAGACAAAATGTCAACTTTAATGTCTAAAAGAGTTATTTTTTATTCCACTCTATGTCATTCTTGCCAAGTATAATCTTTAAAGGTTATTAACAAACAAAACTAAAAATAGAGAGAGAGAGAGAGAGAGAGAGAGAGAGAGAGAGAGGGGTGAAGATACCCAATCCCAATTAGAAGTGTTTTATTGCGTGTAACTAAGGGAGGAGGGTGGTACCCTAATACCAGGTGCCACATCACCTCTATCAAATAAAACCTCCAACTCAAAACTACCCATTCACCCTAACACTACCTAAGTGGAGGTGGTGCACCGATCCTACCCTAACACTACCTTTCACAAAAGACAAAAAAAATAGAAGAAAGGAGTATACTCGATCGACATGAGCTCGATTTGGTACAAAATTTCAAGTACCGATTTAGTAGGGACGGTGTGCAGAAGTACCCTAGTATACTCTAACACTACCCGACCATGCACTCCTCCTCTAAGTATGTCGACCGATCGATTTTGGCTTGATTTTTAGCTTCACAACTCAACATTATCGTGGTGGAATTACGTGGTTACAACCATATGTATTGTAGCGAGTCATTAAGCTAGATATCATGGCGAAATGACACATGTCACATTGTCACCACCAAGCGCATAATAGCACGATTCGCTTTGTAGCATGATTGAATGGTGGATGGCATGGCGCTTATATCCATGTGCAAAAGGTAAATGTCTAAGTGGTTAGGAACAATCTATTTGCTGATTTTTATTACGTATTTTGGTCTCTATATAGACCCTTGTTTCTATAGTAGCGACTTGCCGTGTTCTTATTATCATAAGTATACCCAATGTTTAGTGAAGAAAACAACACTCGCCAACATATGCCATTAGCATTACTACATGTTACTAATCCAAAAGCTTTGTTGATATCTAGGTTTGGTCTGGGATCACAAATTTGGTCATCCACATTCTGCAATTCGGTTTGTGTTTGACATATTTAGAGGAAAAGGCATACTCAAAATGAACCACTTATATAAATGTCTATGTTACTCAAAGTTAAAAAAATTGTTTTAGACGAATTGCCAGGTTCCAAGTCTAGTGCTTAAGCATATCTAATTTATGTGATATAATTTGGTTATGCATTTAGCATTCATGAACTTTAACCTTAAGTGTTAACTCGCTAAATTTCATTTTCTTTTTATTGTTTATTTTAACATGTAATTGATGCTCTCTGGTGAGTGGATGATTAATGCTAGTTAATAATAGCCATGGATTCAATACAGATTTAAGATCATTGTGATTTGCATATGGTTAGCAGTTAGCTGCTAACAGACTTATGGCTAACCGCCAGCAGATCTTATGGTTAACCAAATTGTGAACATCCCTGCAGCTTACTAATTCTCCAAAGTTTCCATGTTTCTTGCTTGACTTAAATCAGCAACGATCATGAATTGTCAACGGTTCAAAGTTATTTACGGATGACTAAATGGTCTACTAAAGATTTGCTGGATGCTTTTCTCGACTTGAACAATTTTCTTGTTTGTTTTGTGTTGCCTTAGGGAAACTGGTCACCGTTATCTACGAGTTTATGTATGATCTTCACTTGTCATTTGTTAGTTACATAAGAAATATAGTTTACCCCTCAAGTTTTATTCCATTGAGTATCTTATCCAAATACATCAAGCCCTCACTACCCATACTTTCTCCTAAAATCCACATAAATATTGTTCTTTTGAGAAACCACAAACCCAAAAAGCCGAAATCATCAAACATTTCCTCTTTTTAAAATCCAACAACACTTAATCTCTCTACAATAAACACAAGATGTTGGTTTTATGGATATAAATTAGTAGACGTGAGTTAGGATCGAACTCGAGACCACGGGATTGCACACTTTGCGTATGAGAATTAAAGTTAATAATTAAATGTAAATGTTATATTTATTTATTAATTAAACGAAATAATTATAACGGACGTTAAGTAATTAAGTGTAATGGACTAACGGTCGTTAAATGTAATTGGAAAGGACTAGATTGCAAATTAATATTGGGAAGGTTCCGAATCCTTGAGGGATACATAACCGATTAGCACAAGGGTTTCCCAACCCAACCCAAACTCAACTTGTTCTCAAGTTTAGTTGAGTATATATACAAGGCTAGGGGTCTTGGTTTTTGCATATCTTGTACTCATTAAGCTAAAACCTAAAATTTGTTTGTGTGTGTTTTGCTTAAATCGGTCAACCACCACCACAAGGGTGTCGACACACATCTTTTCCAAACTCAAATTGTTTAGTCCTTTAATTCGTTATAGTACGTGTGTACAAAAAAGTGGTACTAACACATTATTGTTAATATTCTTGGATTGAATTACAAAATCGGTAAGGGGTAATTCACACAATCCTATAAACCCTAATTAGGGTTCATCCAATTGCTAGTTTTGTGAATTTGATTCTTGTTCGGCTAGAATCAATAAAGGTACGCATATTCTTGTTTATGTTAATTATTCATTAATCTTTCTCATACGCTTCCGCATGTATTCTTTGATGTTTTGTGTTTTACTATTGATTGTCACGATATATAATATCTACAGTGGCATCACGAGTCATTGGTTTTAATGAGTAATTAATTACAAAACGCGTAAAAAACAAATATTGTATGTTGTTTGATATGATTATTCTAGGGTTTTGGTTTATTTTTTTTATGGGTCGATAAAATTTTTTTTTATATGGGGCGTACCCCTTATTTTTTTGGTCGATCACTATGTAAAATTTTTTTCGGGTTTTAATTGTTATGTTAACCTTATCGAAACCTAGAATTAATATATGTGTTACGTGATAAATTCATGAATAATATGTTATGTGACATGGAATTGTATGCGATCTTGTGACTAATTGAATAATTGTTACGATATATCCATGATGATACATGCATGTTTGTCATGGATAGTTGCTTGAATATTGTTTAATTGTTAAGATATTTTATCACATGTTTTTTTAAATCTTAAATTGGGAAGACTCAATTATACATATTAATGAATCAATTATGTGCAATTTGGTATATTTTAATTAAGGGTTTCATAATCGATTCATCGATGTATGTGGCTCACTTTCAATTGAGAAAGTGAAAGCCTAATTAATATATACATTAATTAACAAACATTGATTATTAATATGGTTTTCTCGAATAAGTTGCATGTGGCTACATGTTTACACGTATTAATTGTTAGTTATGTGCGCATTGTTTTTAGTTATTTATTTTTATTTGTTTACTTGTTTGTTTATTATGTGTGACGGTTTAAGCAAATGATAATTTTGAATAGAAAAATAATACGGACTAAACAATGGTGAAATTTGATTTGTTTTGAAAAGTTAAGTTTTCAATAGTTTAATTGATTGATGATTTTGGTACAAAAGTGAGCAGCTCACCCAATTTGATTGGATTGTGGGGGGGTACAAGGAGGGGCGCATTAAATTGTGACCCTAAAGAAGGAGGTTATTGCTTGTGTGACCGAATTCTCCGCTTCATTGCTGAGTCAAATTGGAGTTACCAAGTAGGCTATGCGTACAAAATCATCTTAAGGCGAATTAGCTTTAATTCCATGCGCCACTTGGTGGTAATTACCGAAACACTAAGTCTTTAGACTTATGTAAAAGTACGGTATAATGGGCGATAATTAAAGGTAAATTCCTTGATTGGCGAAACCAATACCTCAGTCAAAACTTTGATAATTTGATCTTTATGAATTGGTAATAAAAAGTTTTTTATTAAAATTTATGCTATAAGATGAATGCATGACATCTTTGTACATATTTGATTTGACCACATAAAATCAAAACTAGTACCCTTTATAAATTAAGTTTGTGCCATCTAGTTAAAGGAATACTTGAAGTTGCAATTTAATCATCATGTCAGAACTTGGCGAGATTGTGACGGAAAGGTAAATCTTTATGTAAAGTCGACATTACATGAACATGTTTGCGTTCTTTAAGTTAGACACTTAAATTGAGTAGGAAGTGAGACACGGACTCAAGGCATAAGATGGGATAAAACATGTTTATATTTGCAATAGCGTTGGAAAATATAAATCCCATAATGATCTAGGAATTGGAAATTGTTTGCCAATTATTGTTCGAATGATTACCTTATTATATGCTTCCGTTACTAGCGGATCAACTAATGTAATGAACCTATGATAATTTGGATCCTAGTTTTCGAGAAAATTATATGGTTATATGTTTATATTACCTTGGGTATACTTTATTTTCTTGAAAATTTGTATTATCGAAAATACTAATACTTGAACTTTTTACGTAGAAATGGCTCAAAACAACGATAACACTAACATCTGCACTAAGTTCTGCGTTCAAAAGTTTTTTGATCGAGAAAAGTTGATAGGATCTAAGAATTTCAATGATTGGCACGCTATTTGAGAATTATCAGCAGAGTTCTTTGATCGGTTGGATTATACGTACACGCCTTGCCTCTTTGAACCAACACCCTTTGAAGCGAAAAGGTGCTTGGAAAATTGAGTATAAGCGTCATAGCGATATGGCTTGCCTAATGTTGGGAGCGATGGAACTGCTCTCTCAGCGGTTCGAAAACTACTTCCATCTACCATGCTCGATGAACTTGAACTATGTTAGAAACCTGCGGTTGTAGAGATTTATGAATTGATCGATGCATTACAGTGCAAGCGGGGAGAAGGTAAACCCGTAAGGGCTCATGTATTGGAGATGAAAGGATACATGGACCAATTAATGGCATTTGGCAAAGTTTATGAAAAGACATTCTTGTGAACTTGATCAGCGGATCCTTAACAAGGATTTCAATGGTTTTGTTGGAACTTCAATATGCGGCTGCGTGGGAAAGCGATTCTTGACCTACACGCATTGCTAATTGATTATGAAAAGGGTTACCTCGAGGCTCTTACTCCCGGTACTTGCTATCCATGGTGGAAGGATAAATAAGCCAAAACGCGCGTGCGAACAACAAGAATGTGAAGGACAAAGGGAAACTTGATAAAGGTAAAATGGTTACGGCCTATCAACGGAACCCAAGAAGTACCCTACTCCTAGGAAGGAAAATCCTAAAAGGATCAAGCATGCCACCACTTGCAAGGTCGTTGGGCATTGGAAGAAAGCGGTGCTCTATCTTGATGAATTGCGGGCAAATAAGATGAAGTATGACGGGTCCTCGGTAGGTTCTTGAGTAACTTATTTGTAATTGAATTATTTACTCTAAATCATAAATATTCTGGTTATATGATCTGGATGTGGTATTCACATTTGTAATACAACTGCGCAGGGGTTTAGAGTGGAGAGAAGTTTACTATGGGAGCAATATCACGCACGTGGGCAATGGGGCACATGCAACTGTTGAAGCCATAGGGCGTTTAGTTTGGTATTGACTTGGGCTTAGTACTCTTATTGAAAAATTTTCATTCGCACCTTCTATAATTAGAGGTGTTGTTTCCTTTTAAGTATTGTTGGATGATGGTTTTACTCATACTATTTCACGTAATGGAATTTTGTTTCTTTAAATGGTGTATTTTATTTTAATGCGATTCTTGTGAATGGTGTGTTTGAAATTGATGTGATTGGAAATGAATCTAACAAATATAATAATTGATGTTTAGCATCAATAAGAAAATAAAGTTGGACTTAATTCTTCTTATCTTTGGCATTGTAGACTTGCTCATATAAGTGAGGCTCGCATGCAAAAAGCTACAACAAAAGGGCTTTGCAAAATATCAATAATGAATCATTTGATAAATGTGAGTCATGCATATCGGGAAGATGACGAAGAAACCTTTTCATAGCAATATGGAGAGGCGTCTGATCTACTTGGTCTTATTCATCTTGATGTGTGTGGGCCATAGACATGTGTCAAAGAGAGGTGCTAGCTTCCTTGTTAACCTTCTTGATGATTTCGGCCGTTATGGTTATGTTTATTTACTTAAATATAAACATGAGGTGTTTGAAACATTTAAGGTTTTCAAAGCGAGTAGAGTGCAATTGAGAAAGAAGATTAAAGCTCTTGATCCGATAGAGGCGAGTATCTAAGCCAAGAGTTTAAAGATTACTTAGCGAGAATGGAATTGTCAGAATCTCACTTCTCCATATACTCACAACAAAATGGTGTATCTCGAGAGAAGAAATCGTACATTGTTGGACATGTCGATCTATGTTTAATCTTACTACTCTACCTTTATCCTTTTGGGATTATGCTTTAGAATCATTTGTTCGCATTTTGAATATGGTTCCCAAAGAAGGTTGATAAAACACCATATGAAATATGGCATGGTAAAACTCTAACCTATCTTATTTAAATGTTTGAGGTTGCGAGGCGTATGTTAGGCGTGACTCACGGATAAACTTCAACAAAGATCTGTAAAGTGTATCTTCGTAGGATACCCTAAGGAAACTATGGGTTACTACTTTTACTATCCAAGCGAAAATAAAGTAATTTTTGCTAGGTATGGAGATTTTCTTGAAAATGATCTTGTATCTCAAGAATTCGGTGGGAGAGTTTATGATCCGGAAGATGATCATGAAGATACATTACCTTACGAAAATACTAGCGTACTTCGGTAGAACACGATAGTCCGGGTCCTCCACCGAAGTTGAAGTGATTCCCGTTAAAGATCCGTAAGATCTCGCGTGCACCTGACGTCTATGTCTTAACGTAGAGGTTGATGAAACTATGTTAGGAGATCTTGAAGAGCCTACTAGTTATAAAGCGCCATAGCAAGTCACGAAAAGGACAAATGGCAAATTGCAATGAATGGGAAAATGCAATCCATGAGAGATAATGAAGTCGGGAAGAGTTCGACTTACCTCCAAACGCCAAGGTGGTTGGGCGTAAGTGGCTCTATAAAATTAAGGCTGACATGGATGGCAATATACACATCTATAAAGCTCGT
>CM040244.1:262457591-262530791 GCA_022545495.1 Chrysanthemum lavandulifolium | reverse complement strand
TCATGGGGTGACCTCCATGGGGAGATTGCTAGGAATTGAAATTCTATTGTAAAGCATCGGTCACCCCAAATGTTATCTAGCTTAAGTTAGCTCAGACATATCATTTATTACGCTATTTGTTAGTTAGTTATTAGCGTAGTTTAGTCTAGTGCAACACCGAGAGGAAGGACGGGTCTTTACCCATCAGATGCTCGATCCACACTCAAGGAGGTGCTGTTTTTAGAGAATAGCCCTCTCCCACAAGGAGAGGGTTGATGTTCATTTGGAATCTAACCTTCCATGTGTTTCTCTCACTAGAATATCCCACTTTCTAGCTCTCTAAATCATATAATCGCCCATATTTGTGATTGTTTGTGTGTTTGTGAAATCCAATGTGTTACAGTCCCTATGTAGGGAATCTAAATACACATTTAATATTCTAGCATTTATCTATTTCCTATAGGGCCTCATACCTGCATTGGCTAAGGTATTTCCTAGTGCAGAGCACGGATATTGCTTTAGGCATATACATGAAAATATGAAGCTCAAGTGGAATGGACAAGCATATAAAGATATGCTTTGGAAATGTGCTACTGCAACAACAGTATTTCATTATGATCATGCAATGAAGGAGCTGAAGAAGTTTAATAAGGATGCATTTGAATGGTTAGCAAAACTTCCTGCTGATTCTTGGTCTAGATCCCATTTTTCAGGTAATACTTATTGCATTTTAATTAATTAGCTCATAATTATAGTTAAATAGTTGTTGGTGTTTACTTAAGTAGCTTAATTATATTGATAACACGTAGAGCTAAATCTGATGTATTGTTGAACAATATGTGTGAGGTTTTCAATGGAAAAATATTGGATGCTAGGGATGCACCTATAATCAGTGCCTTAGAATACATTAGGCAGTACTTGAGAAGAAGGATTGTGAATGTTCTTGGTGTTATAGCAAAAATAGATGGCCCTCTCACCCCTACTGCAGCCAAAATATTGAAAGGTGCTATGGACCAAGCAAACAATTACTCAGTGGGTTGGAATGGGGAGGGGGAGAATATGAGGGAAAGGGACCACATAGTGATCAATGTGTGGTGAATGTGGCTAAAAGGGTTTGTAGTTGTAGGAGATGGGAATTAACAGGCATCCCTTGTGTACATGCTGTAGCAACCAACTACAACATGGCACTTAATGAGATTGAAGTGGGTATACCAGAAAAGTGGGTCCATAAGTGTTATTGGTTAGCTATTTGGAAAAAGGCATACAATCATAATACTGGATGTATAAATGGTAAGATAATGTGGAAGAAATCCCAAATTCCTTCAAAACTCATTCCACCTAAGCATCATTCACAAGTGGGTAGGCCAAGGAAGAACAGAAGGAAAACAAAGGAAGAGAAGGCATTGGTGAGTGGTGGAAAACTTTCTAGGGTGGAAGCTAATGAGAGAACAAAGAAGAAAGCTACAGGTGGTGGTAAAGGACCACAGAAGAAAAGAAAAACAATGGAAAAGAGGTGTTAGTGTGATGTATTGTAGTATTGCTTAAGTTTAGTACTGGTGTTGCTATGTATCTTTTGGTGTCTATTTGTGTACTCAACTTTTGGTTTATGCTATGTAAGTTTAGTACTGGTATGTTATGTAACTTTTGGTGTCTGCTGAATCTTGTAAGTTTAGTACTGGCTAAGTTTGACTTGCATTAGTCAAACTTGTTTTATTTAATGTATTCACTTTAAGTATATCAATATATGTCTTGACATATCTGTCTTGTAGCATTATAAATTCACTTGCAGTAGTGACTATTAGTAGTCAAATTGGTTTTAGACAACAAAGTTAATGTTGACTTTTTAATGGTCAAACAAACCAAATACATCACAACAAGTGCACCATTGTAGAACAATATTATAATGTAGAACAATTATACTAAATACATGTCACAAACTCACAAAATTACCCACAATTATGTTTCAAACACAACCTTAGAAACTGTATATACTTCAAAGCTAAACTTCTTCCTTCATTAACCCAAAAGACATCTTACAACAACTATACTTGACCCAAACCATATGTTACAAATCTAATCTTAAACATTCATTAACCCAATAGTTAAATTACCACAATACAAAGAAAACCTAACTAACTAAACATCAAATACATCTTGGTCTTTCTAAGTTCCCTTGTCAATTCTTCAATGGCAGTTTCATGCCTATTCCTAGCCCTTAACAATCTAGGTATAATTTGAACAGCACGATCACACATTGGTGGATCAACCCAATCAATCCACCCACATCATGATCCCTGTATGGGACAACTGTAGAAACGGCAACCTGGGTGAGACACTGTCCAAGAAGTTTTGATTATGCAAACTCGACCACATCTGCAGAAAACCATGATTGAGGAAGAGTTTGCGTGTTCTATGGTTTTTAATTTGGGTATGTGAGATCTAGGGTTTTTTAATTGGCGGGTTAACTGGGTTTTATTTTTGGCGGGGAGGGTTGGGATAATAAATAGGGTGGGTGGAAAAGTGAGTGAGCAATGAAAAAGACATAAATGCCCTTGTCATTTAATAAGATAACGGGAGAAACAAACGTGCATCCAAATTAGGGATTAAAAGGCATAGTTTCAAAATTAGGTATGGTTGGTGTAATAAAAATGACTTAGGGACTAAAGTTGTTATTTTAGGCAAACCACATGGACCAAACGTGTAATTTTTTCATTTTTTTATATATGAATTTAAGTGAGTGAAAAAAGTTTGTATATTAAACTATAATTAAGAGGGTGTTTGTTTTAAAATTTAAAAGGTGTTTGTTTTAGTTTATATAAGCCAATTTATGATTTATTTGGTTTTAAGCTTATGTTTCAAAATAAGCCACAAAACTGAACTTATGAAACAAAAACTCAAAACCAAATAAGCAATAAGCCGGCTATATAATCCGAGATAAACACCCCTCAAGTATTTAAATAATCAATGGATTTTATTGTTTTTTATTAGAAAGGGTGGTTTAGTCGAACAATATATATTTTGTAAGTTTTTAAGCAATATAAAAGTTTGACAATTTTCTCTTTATACGTGGTAAATATAAATATATTGATCAATGATTATTTTCAGGCATTAGTTATTAGTTTTAACGTATCATAAAGAGTAAAGCACACACAAAAAAATATCACATTGTAGGTCAATTTGAATTTTATGTACTCAATTTTTTTTCTTTCTCAATTTATGGTATCCAAGTTATTTTTTCTGCAATGCAAGTTTTTTTCAACTTTTCAAAGCGCTTACCGGTCATAATCGTAGACAAAATGACTTTTAAATGCTCAATTATAACGATGCATTATATTAATAAATCATTTCAGCTGAAAAAATGATCCACAACATCTTTCGAAAAGTTAAAAAAACCTTTTATTGCACTAAAGACAACTTTAACAACTTCAATTGAAAAGAATAAAATTGACTACCTAAAATTAAAATTGACATAAAATATGATAGTATGATTTTCCTTTATATAAAATCATTTTTTAAACAACTGTTACATTTATTTCAAAGAGTTTTGAGTATTAACATGTTACATGTTTTGGTTTTCATAGAATATAACAAAGTTTTGAGTGTGCTGCTAATATTGATAAGAAACGACAAAAATAAAGATATATGACACTTTCATAATTTTGATTATCCAATAGTGTAGTAAGGTTCATTTTGCTTGTAATGATGCCCATAATCCTTTTGCTGTTTGACACAATGTGAGGTGGTAGCTACATTATCTGTACTAATTACCACAAAACCAACTATATAAACATACAAAATAATACACACACATAGAAACAAATAAAAATAAAATATAAGTACCAAAAGGTATAAAATCTTTTGGTGATCCTATGTGTAGTCACTTTTTTACCCTATTTTCAAATTGGTCATACTCAACTTCATCCAAATATTGATAAGTGTCCCACTTTGTAATAAAATATATTTTTTTAGGTAGCCACTGTTAGACTACATAATTTCCCGTGAGTATATCTTTATCATTTACTATTATTTATAATAGTGAAATCCTAATACCCTAAACCCACAAACCGGACTTGGGCCTTTTATCCTTTAATACTCCCCCGCAGTCCGAACGGCGAAATCGCGAAAGCACGGATTGGAGTAGTAACTAGACAAGAAAAAAAAACATTAGCATAACAAAAACATAAATATAGTCGACTCGTAACAAAGTTGTATCAACAATCGACTTTAGTCAACTGGTACCAACGGTCGGCTAAGTCGACAGGTAACACAACCGTACCAACGGTCGACTTTAGGGACTGGTACCAACAATCAACTTTAGTCGACTGGTAACAAAGCCGTACGAACAATCGACTAACAAACAAACAATAAAACAAATATAACCTTTTTTTCTATTTTATTTATTATTTTTATTTTTTTAATAACCGCATATGAATCTGCAATCTTCAAAACGTCCAGCTATTGATTTTCTTCTTTCTTCCTTCTTACAGACGCGCCGTTAGGTTATCTCAAAAAGTGAACAACTTGGGGAATAAGAAAACAAGTAACTGTTGTATTGGTGGGTAGAAAAGTTACGACATTTTTTTATTTGGGTTTGACGAGGTGGTTTAGTGGAGGCGACTCAACATAGCCATTTAGGTCTAAGGATCAGACCCACTCTCATACCATGTATAAAGCCCTGAAACCGAGCCTAAGCGTTTTATTACAAGAATGCCATTTGAATAGTTGACCATGACTTCTATAAATTCAAAGGACATACGGGATTTGTTAGTCAAACCCGATGGTCAAAATATAAGTATTAATGTTATGTAAATGGTTATAGAAAATATGATGTGCCACATTTATAAAGAAAATGTACTTAAGGGGCCTAAGTTGCCAAATGCTAAAAAGGGGTATAAAGTATATTGTGGCTAAAGTCGAAGAAAGGGGACTTGAGGGACCTAATGTGCCAAATAGACAAACTCATCACCTACAATAGTCTGGATGTTTCTCTTATCCTCTTTGGAGTTCCGGAAAAGTGTGGGTGTGTGTGAGTGTGTCGTGATATGGAGAAGGGAGGGAAGAAGAGACCAAGTGATGATGATCAATCATGGTGTCTATGTATCCCAAATCAAGTAGTGAAGCCCTAGTAATGATTCCCCTCAATGATTTGGCCTAGATTGAAAGGGTGGATATGATGATGTCTTTGGTTTCACTACCTTGGAATCAAGGTTTAAAGTTTTAAACGTGAAGGAAAGGAAATGCTTGGAACTAAGGGTTAAGGGTGGATTATGTGAAAGTTTAGAAGATTGATAAAAAGGTAGAGCTTAGGTAGATACCGAGCTCATGACAAGGTTGTCCCCCGAGAGTCATAAAAGGTTTAATGTTTATATTGTCAAGTCTTTGTAATGGTTAATAGTCAATTTACTAGTTTTAATGTATGTAAAAGGTCATGCTAAAGTTACATTGAAAATGGGTGTTTTGGCGAAGACACCCTTATACTTGTAAAGTACATGTCCGTGGTTCATTGAGACCACGAGTATTATGAAGATGAAGTTTTATGATGTGTAAATGATTTCTGGAAGTCTTCATGTAGAGTCGTGTTCTGGAAGTTTTAGTGTCATTCCGAGTAATAGAAGTTGTTTTTCGGGAAAATGGGTCAAAAGTGTACAAAAGATGTATGCAGAAAACGGGTGTTTGGAGTCCAGAATGAAATTTCGGTTTGGTACCGAAATTTGGAATTAAAAGTCCAAATTTCGGTTTGAAAGTGAAATTTGGAACCAAATTTGGAACCAATACACCATGTTAATACAAATAAACCATAAAAACAGTTATTTATATTTTACGATCTTCTAATTTTTTGTCGATAATAAACGTAAAATCATTTTAACGAAACAAATAAAATACGTAAAAGGTTTGAGCCAATAGTTTACTAACACACTTATACTAAACATATTAAAACCATATCAAAATATGTTTAGTAAATAAGTTATATAAAACAAAAGACATATGTATAACAACTAGTGTTTACATAATATGGAAATGTACATATATACTTTGTATATATTGTAATGGGTAAAAACCAAAGTCCATGACCCATGATCCATTGACTAGGTACAATAAATGTTGTTGGGTAAAACCCAAAGTCCATAACCCATACCCATGGAGCATGATCCATAACCCATGACCCATTGCATGACATCATGCATGAAGTCATATTGGTATTATCCATGATCCATGACCCAAAGTCCATGACCCATGACCCAAGATCCATAACCCAATGTCTAGGTACATTGCATCTTGTTGGGTATCCATAATCCATTACCCATAACCCATAACCCATAACCCATAACCGGTTTGCAACCAAATGGACTTAGCTGACCCAAAGAGCCGGATCCCAAGGATTGATTAATGGATCCTCCGGGAGGGATCCAGGAACCGTGGGACAATAAACATTTTGTCTATAAATAGTGAGCCATTTCTCTCTTGCTCACCACCACTTTTACACATACTCTCTCTTAGTATTGTAATATCTCTAACCTCTGATCCAAAGGATCATTCTATGTAGTTTTACGTTCGTGTGATTCTCTAGGTTCCTCTTATAGGCGAGATCACCACCTCTTGAAGACGTGCAAGCTCAAGGCTATGAGTTGCTAAACTTCGTCATCATCAAGACCACTGAAGTGTATCTTGTTGATAGTTCTTTTCTCCATCCATAGAAGTGTTGTGTTGAAGGCATTAGTGAAAGGTGCTGAAGGGTCGTGTTGAAGGCATTAGTGAAAGGTGCCGAAGGGTCGTGTCAAAGGAATTAGCGAAAGGTGCCAAGGGTGTACATTCAATATGGCGCATCGATGTAAAAGATACATAGTTTGGGTTAAAGGATATTGACATCCTTCTAGTATGGTAACAAGGAGTGTGTCTCATTTGGGATAGTTGTGTTGTGGTGTAGTGTTAGGTCGTAGTTCTTCCTTTGTAATGGAACTCGGTATCTAGCCTTGTACCGGATAAAGTGTAGGCGACTTTGTGATAGGTGTGGTTCTACCTCGTGGAAGAACTCGGTGTCTAGCCTAGTACCGGATAAAGAGTAGGCGACGTTATGAAGGCTTCTCCGCCACATTAAGGAGCTTGTGTTGTGTAGTGCTTACGAACTCTTGAGTGGGGTACTCGGGGAGTGGAGTAGGGCAAGGAAGGTGTCCTTGTAGCCAAACCACTGAAAATACTCGTGTCGTGGTTTTGTGTTTCCTTACTCTTTATCTTTATTACTTACTTATATGCTTATCTATCATTATCCAACACGCATAACAAATAGATTGACATAAGTCGATAAAAATAGTTTAAAACGAAGTTTTAATCGGTAAAACTATTCAAACCCCTTCTAGTTTTTCACACACCAAATTTCGGTTTGGTACCAAAATTTGGAACCAAAAACTCCAAATTTCGGTATGCCAATTTCGGTGTGGAAGTGAGCAGATTTTGTCGGTTTAACCGTAAGTCGTCACGGGTCGTGCTACCCGTCATTTCGAAGGTAATTGAGTCTAGTTTCATTTAAAAATAGTCTTAAGGTCCAGATGTTTATATATTTTTGTCAGATTGTAAAAGAGTGACAGTGGGTCAGTTTTCGGGTGTACTTTTTGTTAAAAAAAAATCATGTTTTTAGTCGAATGTCGTTTCAAGGGGTGTTACACCATGTTAGACTACATAATTCCCCGTGTGCATATCTTTATTATTGACCATTATTTATAATGGTGAAACCCTAATACCCTAAACCCACAAACTGGGCTTGGGCCTTTTATCCTCTAATAGCCACAAACTACTCAACCGACAGTTACTCAGCTTGGGAATCTACTCAACTTTACCTAAAAAGTACAATACCCATGTGCAAAAGTACAAAACCCATGGCCCACAAACTATTCAACCGACGGCTACTCAACTTCATCTAAAAAGTACATCGAGAATGACAAAAAATCTTGTACTTTTTTTTATATATGTTTTTTTAAGAGTTAATTATAGGATTTGGACAATATTCGATTTTTAGAAAAGGATTGAACAATATTTCAGTTTCATTAGATTTATATCATGTTGTTGGATTAACATTTTTTTACATCATAAAGCATCAACTAGCAGAAGGTTAGTAAATGAAAGAAATGCACGAGGGGTGAGTAAGTAAATTTGCCAAAAGAAAGAAATTGGGTTTTTCTTTTGCAACAGTAGCTATGTAGTTGCTTTTCCAAAATGACATTTTAAGGGATTTTAAAAGCAGATAATAATAACTAACTCGATAATCAAATAATCAAGTTCAAAATGCACAGCCAAACATCCCTAAAAGTTGTAATAGCGAACAATGGTTTAGTTTTATCATGACACAGTTAACTTGGTTTTAATGTTTAGTTTTCCAGGAAACCTAATAAACTAAACGATTGAACTTGAAAGAAAGAAAAAAATATGCACCAAAAGCACAATCTGAATTCCTTTTGACTACAAACAACAGTTAATAAAACCATTAACTCAAGAATAGACACCAAAGAAATTTAAGCAATGCCCCCTATGAGTTAAAAATATAGTACCAACTGTTATAATTTCATTTTATTCTAAAGATATGTAATAAGTAACGCAACAACTAAGTGAAATAAACTTGAATAAGCTAAAATCGGTTGTACTCAAATTTCATATCCCAAGTAATATAACTTAAATGGTGCTTGTTTAAGTGTATTTATTTTAATTAACTTTAAAAAAATATAAAAAAGTACAAACAAAATATAAAAAATACAAGATCTTTTGTCATTCCTAATGTACCTTTTGGGTAAAGTTGAGAGATTCTCGAGTTCGAGAATAGTCGGTTGAGTAGTGCCATGTGCCATGAGTGTTGTACTTTGCACATGGGTATTGTACTTTTAGGTGAAGTTAAGAGATTCTCAAGTTGAGTAGAATATGAACCACCTAAAAATATACATTTTATTAAAAAGTGGGACACTTGTCAACATTCGACTAGAATTGAGAATGAAAGATTACCAATTTGTAAATAGAAGTGAAAAGCGACCATACATTAGACCACCAAAAGATTTTATACTTTTTTGTACTTACCTTTATTATTAATTTGTTCAAGTTGTAACAGATTTCCCCAAAAGGTTGGCTTCTTGCATCAATCGGAGGGAGTAACAGCGAACTTTTTTCAAAGTCCCATCGCTGAAGCTGAATGATGAAAAGTATCATTAGATGCAATGAAATTTATAAAGTGTTTCAATATGCACATTTTGATGTGTTGTCATACCAAAAAACTAACACGTGTCATATCTCCAACGTGACAACACATCTAGTTGTGCATATTGAAACACTTTATAAAAATTTATTACATTTAATTATATTTTTTTAGTTCACATAACAAAACAAAACTATAAAATAAATTTGTTGCTATTTTATTACCTAAACCATACTAAATATATGTTTTAGCCCATGAGTATGCATGTTACTAAAACATACAAATTTTGGAATGGGTGACTAACTTGCCATGTTGTGTTTGAAGCACATGCATATGTGTTATCTCCATATTCAATCAACCAGCAATACATGTGACCATAATATGGATCTATCACTAGATCTTTACATGTTTAAGGATCCCCACGCATGGGTTGCTAATATAATACTCACACAAATCATTAAAAATTGATCGCTTAGTTAACATTCGTCTATCTAATTTTTGTATGGGATTAGTTCAACTTAGTAGATTTGTATAATAGATCACTACAATTCTACAAATTAATGCCCAAAATCAAACACCCTTTTCAACCCAAGCATTTGGGTTAGACACCGGGCTCTTAAGAAGCTTTGGGGAGGTTGTTTCATGAGGTCTCAAGTTCGAGCCTTCTTCGGTTTTCCTTCTAGGTAAGAATCGTGTTGGGCCGCCCCCACTCTAATGCGCCGAGTCTCGCGATTAACCGATAGTGTTGTCTTAACTTGTTGCTCAAAAAAAAAAAAAAAAAAAAACATGAAAAGAATCTACAAATCAAACGACCTCTTAAATCATTAAAAAAAGAAAAACTTACTTTATTGGTAGTTACACTTAGATATTGTTGTTCCTCATAACTCGCTCAAACGAGATTGGGTATTGTTATTGTTGTAGACTTAGATTATGTCATTAAATGAAATTTGTTAGAAAACCAAAAAAATTGAGTGCTTGCAAATGGCAAGTGACCCAACAAGATTTAACGATCGGTCAAGAAACTTGATAAGTATACAATCTACAAAATGGCAACTTAGTTTCTACAAAATGTCATATGAGTTATGAACTTAGGTGAGTTTTAATTGTTCATATAGAACTTAGTTTCATATCCATCGTTAGATATGACATTTTAGTACCACTTCAATACTTCACCGCTGCCTTAACCTTAGGGCTCGTTTGGTTGATGGGTTTCAAAAATTGAATGATAGAAAGCAAATTTTAGGTGTTTGGTTGTCATGCGCCCCATAAATTGAGAATCAATCAATCAAAATGTGATAAATCTTATTACTATGTATATTAGTCAGTATTAAAAACCCGAATTTGATATTTTGTATACTTTTCATGCCGACCACCCCACTAATGTCTCTATCTCTCTTTTCAACTATATTAAAATTTAAATATAAAGTCATTATTAGATAAATAAAAAGAGAAAATTACCAAAATAGGCCAAATATTCAAGTTTGGTCCATTTTCTAGACCTTTTTACCATCTCTTTCTCATTTTGTCTTGCTCAACTGCTCGACTCCATTCATATTATGACATTTTATGTTAGGTAATAATTAATATTTTATCTTATTGTAAAGTCAAGAATATTCTTTATCTTACCCACTCAAATATATCTATACAAATCTTATCCCTTACAAAACTTTATCTCCTTTTATTATGTTTTTTTTTAGATCTCAACCAGAACACAAACTATGAATATGAATTTTTTTTAGATCTCGACCACCACTGTTAAAAACTATGAAGTTTAGTTTCTTTCTTATTAAAAGGCTTCAAGATCTTTAAACAAGGTCTCGGGTAAGGTATTTGATTTTGTTTTCGTTTCTTGTTCAAGATCTATGATGGGTATTTGTTCAATCACTTAAGATCTTTAATTGAATGAATCTGAGGTCTTGTGTTGTTATGCTTTTGTTTCGAGTTTGTTATAGTGATTCAATTTTTTTCGTTTCTTGTTCAAGATCTATGATGGGTTTTTGTTATAATGATTCAATTTTTCTATGATGGTTTTTTTTTTTAAAGATCTTACATTAAAAAAAAAAAAAAAAAGATTCTTATAATGATTCAATTGTTTTAATAAAATTGTGGTTAATTAAAGATCTACGATGCGCTTTTTTTTTTTTTTTTTTTTTTTTTTTTTAAATTGTGGTTAATTAAAACTAGTCAACATTTTATGTACGGATTTGTTAATTAAGGGTTTGATTATCGGTTTATTATGTATATAATATGGGTGTTTGTTTTTTGAGTGATGAAATAAAGTTATGTTGGAGATCGATTTATTGAATGTGTGGATCTGAGTGATGAGTAATTTTGTATGTCAGTTTTGATCGGTATAGATAATTTTTGTGGTTGAAAGATGGCCACCGTTGTTTAGAGTCGAGACGGATGAGCATCGGTGATAGTGAGTGGTTATGGACCTGAAGTGGTGAGGTTGGTGGATGGAAAGAAAGGGTAGAGTGAGCTATTAAATAAAGAAAGATAATAAAGGGCCAGAATTGTCATTTAACTTAAAAGAAAAAAATATGTTACCTAACACTTGATTGTAAGGACACATGTCAAAAAATAATGGAAATGAAGAATTGAAATGACTCTAAATGAGAAAAGACGCTAAAATTGTTTAAAAATTGACCAACCTCGAATATGCTACTATTTGGTAATTTTCTCAAATAAAAAACATTACTTTATATTAAATTACAATTTTCTTTTATATAAAATTTATTTTCTCTCTCATTATTTTCTTTCAATCTATATCAAATCCAAATCTAATTCTAACCTCATGATCATACCAAATGGGCCCTTAACTACGTACAAAGCATGTATAAAATCTCTTGACCTCTTAAACTTCTTAGGGCATGTTTTTGCAGACCGGTTTAAGATTTGAATTTGAGTTTGGATTAGGATTTAGGTTTGGGTTTAAATTTCGATTTAATGTAGAAAAAAGAAAATATATTATAAAAATATAAAATGCTATTTTTTAAATTTAAGTTTATTAATATTATAAAAAAAAGTTAACTTTAACAATATTTTAACATAAAACGAAAATATAAAATGAGAGGCCCACACGTTGAATGCGAGTATAAGTAAAAAAAATAAAAAATGAAAATAATTACTCGCGTTTTTTAAAAAAAAGATTTGATATCACATTTGAAACCTCTCATGTCAGACAACTTTTGTGAAAACCTTCATTTAAAGGTATTAATCACTGTACCAAAACCCATCTCACGAACCAAACTATTTTTTTCCACAACTCTTTTCCTAAAATGTCAAACCCCCATATCAATCACACCTTTAACTTTTGAGTAATGTTTTATACTAAACCTATTTTACCCTTTGTTATAATAGCAAGATTTGACTTTACATAATTAAGTTGGTCTCTTGCACATTTTTATAATACCGCTTATAAATGAAAAAGTCAAGAATATCTTTAGTATTCCTTCCGTCCCATATTAAATGTTCAGTTTGAATTTTCTAAATATTTTTTTCTTAACTTTGATCATAAATATTTTTGGTTGTGTTATATAATATTTGATGCAAAACATATGAATAGATTGAGTTTTAAATGTTTTTTTCACTACGTATTATTCTTATCTAATACTATATAACACGAGTAAAAATATTTAAGATCAAACTTGTAAAAGAAAGACTTGAAAAGTCAAACCTGGACATTTAATATGAGACGGAGGGTGTACTATTTTGCTTTGCTCTAATAATAAAAATGGCAAGTTAACACACAGTGGCATTTTAATTGTAAAACACGTTTTCAAAACAAGTTAACAAAGGGTGGTCTAATAAATATTGAACCCGTAAATTTTGCATCAAGGGTCAAACCAAAATCACGATTTCACAAATATAATTATTTGTCGTTATACACCGTCGTTTTGTACCGGTGTTCGTGTAGTTTACTTAAAAGAATACTAGAATAGTAGAATGTTTTGAATATTGTCCAACAAATGACAAGATTATATTTGTTAGCATATGGTCCAAGATTCAAATATTGGGCCCAAGCCTAATATTCAACGTGAACTCCTTTACCGGCTTACCGTTTTTCTAGTCAAAACATGACTTATTCCCAATGACACATTTACCATTTACTTCATACTACACATGAACCAGAACTTAACAACACTGTTTACTAATCACAGACGATGCGATTTTTCCTAATAGACAATTATTGTAAGACGGAAGAGTAACATTTAAGTACGAAGTTATAAGTAACGTGTATAGACGAAAGTAAAATACGGTAACTAATCGATAGATAGTAAGTGAGTTTGTACGGTTAAAGTGTTGGCAAATGCGTGAATATAGACTCCTAAAGTGTTGGGTCTTCTCCTGAATTACATCCATTAGTTTGAAAAGGTGAATATATTTAAATGCATGTAAATTGTGATTGTTATTACTCTACGTAAATTACTCAACTTCCTCTCCTATTCTACCTCTGTATCATACTTTTCTTAATATTTACCAACTTACTGTCTCTCTTTCTGCCCACACCACCACCTTTCTTTCTTTCGTTCCTTCGCAGACTAAACAATGGCAGAGAGTGAGGGCATCACCTGGGATGATATCATGAAAGAGACCGTTGATCTCGTATGATCATTCTATCGTTCTGTAAATAGTACTCGTATGAAAGCTACAATGTTGGTGAATTAACGGAATGTAATTTGTTTGATTACAGGAACATATGCCCATGGATGAGCTATTTGATCAATTGAAATGTAAAAAAGAGGGATTGACATCTGAAGAAGGTAAAAGAAGGCTTGGAATTTTTGGTCCAAATAAGTTAGAAGAGAAAAAGGTAATTTTGTTATCTTGGCAATGTTACACATAGGGAAATTTAGCTAATAACAACGTACGTTTTGAAGTTCCGAAAAAGTTAAGTTGAACATAAAAAGTACTGTTACTAAATTAGACCATATTGAAAAGTAATGTCATGATTTTATGAAATTTTCCCATATAAAAATATTCGTATTGATGTTTGATGATAACCGTTATGCAGGAAAGCAAAATTCTCAAGTTCTTGGGGTTCATGTGGAATCCTCTATCATGGGTCATGGAAGTGGCTGCTATTATGGCTATATGCTTGGCTAATGGAGGGGTATCTCTCTAACTCTACTAATTTCAGAATTTGTGTCACTCTGCACGCGTATACCATATATGTGATGAGATCATGGGTAATACAATTATTTCAGGGGAAACCACCAGATTGGCAAGATTTTGTTGGAATCACTACGTTGTTGATTATCAACTCAACCATAAGTTTCATAGAAGAAAACAATGCAGGAAATGCTGCAGCTGCATTAATGGCAGGTCTTGCTCCTAAAACCAAGCTGTTAAGAGATGGGAAATGGTCCGAAGAGGAAGCAGCGGATCTCGTACCTGGAGATATTATCAGCATTAAGCTTGGAGATATTGTTCCAGCGGATGCACGTCTCCTAGAAGGGGACCCACTCAAAATCGACCAGGCAGCGCTAACTGGTGAGTCGTTACCAGTAACCAAGAAGCCCGGCGACAGTGTGTTTTCGGGTTCAACGTGTAAACAAGGTGAGATTGAAGCTATTGTGATTGCTACTGGGGTTCATACATTTTTTGGCAAGGCAGCTCACCTAGTCGATAGCACAAATCAAGTGGGCCACTTCCAAAAGGTAATTCATATATGGATTATAAAGATTTCCTTGATTGTGACTTATTGCGGTCAATCTCTAATTCCCTTATGGTATTTCTCTCTTAGGTGTTAACCGCCATTGGTAACTTTTGTATATGTTCCATTGCGGTTGGGCTAGTAATAGAAATAGTGGTGATGTACCCAATTCAGAAACGAACCTACAGGAATGGAATCGACAATCTGTTGGTTCTACTCATAGGAGGAATCCCAATTGCAATGCCAACCGTGTTGTCTGTGACAATGGCTATTGGGTCCCACAAGTTATCAGAGCAAGGAGCTATTACTAAGAGGATGACAGCCATTGAAGAAATGGCAGGGATGGATGTTTTGTGTAGTGACAAGACTGGTACTCTCACTCTCAACAAGCTAACAGTCGATAAAACTCTTATTGAGGTGTGTATTTGTGATTAAGTGTTATAAGTCAAAACACAAAAATAAGAGGTTACAGTGTTGACCCTTTTCCCCCCTTATTTCGTCTCTAGGTCTTTATAAAGGATATGGATAAGGAGACGGTGATACTAATGGGGGCAAGGGCTTCAAGGGTCGAGAATCAGGATGCAATTGACGCTTGCATAGTGGGAATGCTTGCTGATCCCAAAGAGGTAATGCTATACGAAAAATATCATCAAGTGTTCAATTAGTAACCACAACTGCTAATTGTTTTAAAAGTACAGGCAAGAGCAGGAATCACCGAGGTACACTTTCTGCCCTTTAATCCTGTGGATAAACGAACAGCGATAACATATATAGATCAAAATGGAAACTGGCACCGAGTAAGCAAAGGTGCACCTGAGCAGGTACAATAAACTAATCAAGATTCTTAGCTGCAAACATAAACCAAAACATTATAGTTCACATGCTAATTTAGTAGCTTGAAGCTGTCAGATAGTGGAAATCTGCAACCTTAAGGACGATACTAAGAATAGGGTTTTCAACATTATTGACAAGTTTGCTGAACGTGGTCTCCGTTCTCTAGCTGTTTGTCAACAGGTAATGTGTCATATATTTACATCTCTGGTCTAGGGATATTTTGGTCGGATGATTTAGACCGTTTTTCATGCTTATTGTGCAGACAGTACCTGAAAAAACCAAAGAGAGTCCTGGAGGGCCTTGGGTGTTTGTTGGTCTCCTGCCTCTGTTTGACCCTCCAAGGCATGACAGTGCTGAAACCATTCGACGGGCCCTCCACCTTGGTGTTAACGTGAAGATGATCACAGGTGATCAGCTAGCCATTGGTAAAGAGACAGGCCGTAGGCTTGGAATGGGAACAAATATGTATCCGTCTTCCTCCCTCCTTGGCCAACACAAAGACGCCTCTATTGCAAATATTCCAATTGAGGAGCTAATTGAGAAAGCTGACGGCTTTGCTGGTGTTTTTCCGGGTATGGAAATATAAATTTCTTTTTTTTCAAATTTATGTGTACAAATAATATAGAATTTAAGCCGTAGAAGGGGTTGAGTGCAGAGCATAAGTATGAGATTGTGAAGAAGCTACAAGAGAGAAAACATATATGTGGGATGACTGGAGACGGTGTGAATGATGCGCCGGCATTAAAGAGGGCTGATATTGGTATTGCGGTTGCTGATGCCACTGATGCAGCTCGGGGTGCATCCGATATTGTCCTGACTGAGCCAGGACTAAGTGTCATCGTCAGTGCAGTACTTACTAGCAGAGCTATTTTTCAGAGAATGAAGAATTACACCATCTATGCTGTATCCATTACCATTCGTGTTGTGCTTGGTTTCATGCTAATTGCTCTTATCTGGAAATTTGATTTCTCGCCTTTCATGGTTCTAATCATTGCCATTCTCAATGATGGAACCATCATGACGATATCGAAGGACAAGGTGAAGCCTTCCCCTATGCCAGATTCGTGGAAGTTAAAGGAAATCTTTCTCACCGGGGTTGTTTTTGGCACTTACTTAGCTGTCATGACTGTTGTTTTCTTCTGGCTAGCTCAAGAATCCGATTTTTTCACAGTAAGATAAACCGTTACATATTCTTAGTTCACAATCTTCATCTGTAATATACTGAATTAACTGGTACTTTTATATTGGGGATTTAGGAAAGGTTTGGTGTAAAATCAATCAGAAACAATGAGTATGAGCTTACAGCAGCTCTTTACCTCCAAGTTAGCACTGTGAGTCAGGCTCTTATTTTCGTCACTAGGTCAAGGAGTTGGTCATACGTTGAACGTCCTGGTTTTCTGCTCCTGATAGCCTTTTGCATAGCACAGCTGGTGAGCTCTTGTGGAAATTGAATTTTCCTTTAGAACTTTCTAAACTTCCAATTCTAAAATATTGGGTAGTATTGTAACAATCTCGTTTATTGAAGATTGCTACACTGATCACCATCTATGCAAACTGGGACTTTGCAAGAATTCATGGAATAGGTTGGGGATGGGCAGGAGTGATTTGGCTCTATAGCATAATCTTCTACATTCCTCTAGATGTGTTCAAATTCTGCATCAGATATTCGTTGAGTGGCAGGGCCTGGGACAATATGCTCCAAAATAAGGTAAAATATATCTATTTGGTCACGTTTAAACAACATAATTAGTTCTAAGTTGACTCGCTTATTTTTTTTTCTTCTGTTCTTATGAGAAACTAGACCGCTTTTACTACCAAAAAGGACTATGGACGGGGAGAAAGGGAGGCTCAATGGGTCATGGAACAACGAACAGTCCACGGTCTCCAGCCACCAGAACAGGCAGAAATTTTTAACGACAAAAATGGCTACAGGGAGTTGTCTGAGCTTGCTGAACAGGCCAAGAGGCGGGCGGAAGTGGCTAGGTAAGATCATTGTAAAAGGCATCTCTCATATTTACTGTATCAATTTTCTTATATGTACTTGTTACAGATTGAGGGAGCTTCATACGCTAAAGGGGCATGTTGAATCAGTAGTGAAACTTAAGGGTCTTGATATTGACACCATTCAACAGCACTATACAGTGTAAATTTACTAAGGTGAAGTAGTTTAGCTGGCCTGAGCACAGATTTTGGCAAAGGGAATAAGATTTAGGTAAACTCTTTTTCTCGAAGGTTTTATTTTCAGCTTTAATCTCATCTCAAGTATCCAATGGATGAGATGTTGGAATAAGTACAGCAGACGAGATCGGTACATACGATCCGCAGTTGGCGAAAAAAAACAATAAGACTAGGTCATCAGAAGCATAAAAGGGTGACACGGTGCACCAGCGCCCTCTGCTTTACTGAATTGGAGGGAGAGTAAATTGTAGGCAGTCTTTGTTCTATAATTTCATCTTTTTCCTGCTAAAATCATTGTATTTAAACTCAGTTCTCCCTGTAGAAATGTAACTTACGGTTCTTTGTCTAATTGTCTATATGCGCTAGTTCCTTAACTTCTTATGTTTGTATCATGCATATCACACTCGGAACAATCCAATTTTAAGATCATATAGTGCAAAAATCTTGCTAATTAATTTAAAGCCGAACTAGTTTTATCATATTTCACTTGAAATGACAACTTCATATGGCTTCATATATATGTATACCAATTAAATATGTTCAAACTGCCTAATAACTTCAAGGTAAATTCATTACAATAAATCACCTCGTTTTCTTCGACCTATCAGCCTCTTTAGGATAACCTAAATGCATAAGGTACCACAAAGCGCCTTCAGCAGCCGACTCAGCTGCATTTTTCTTGTTAAACTGAGGCTTCCCCATACACTCGACCACTATCCTTGAACCGTCTTCTTTCATATCAACTATCACCTTATACGTAAACCTGTTCACGTAAACTTAAACTTCTCAAAACCAACTCTTTCGTTCACGGTTCTAAATATTACATATAATAAAGCCGATAAACTAAACTTACAATCTACGGTTACTCGGACCTTCCTCGTTACAACAAACGAAAACAGGACGCTTCCAATGGCTTTTCGCACATATCTCATACAAACATGACCTAGCCGTTGATTTCACCGCATCTGATTTAAAAAAATATCACAACCAAAATTAAAAAACAATAAAACCTAACAAATGCAACAAATATATCATCAACTACACACTTGTGACACTTAAGACCTAGATACCTGAAAATATGAACAACAATCAACTCAACCTAGAGCATTGGGTGTCATAACGTTGACGCTCAACATTATAGCAAGTATAACGTTGTTACCATTTCGACTCCGGCGTTGATGCCGACGTTATAGCTGAGGGCATGTGTGTGTTTTAGTAGTCCAGTTGTAAAATGTGGTTTGGTGTTATTATGTGTTATAAAAAGTAGGTGCCACATCAGCTATAACATCGGCAACAACACCAGAGCCGAAATGGTAAGAACGCTCACACTCAATGCCCTTTTAGAAAATTTAGGTACGGATACATTACCGTATCCGTAAAACCTAAAGTTATGAAAACATGAGCTAAATATATCGTAACTGATACAGTATTAGGTCTAGATACATTACACTTATGGTATGTTTTGATTTTAAGAGATTACGAAAGATTATTTTTCAAAAATGTCTTATAAGTGTTGTTCGCAAAACAAAGCTTATATTTTAAGCAACTTAATTTATATACTGTAATATTTAACCATGTGACAACCATACCTTTTAACTAAAAACAGTAAAATTCAAAACTGTACTAATATATTGAGCTAAAGTAATGCAAACTGATAGTACAAAATTAGGTGTAGATACATTACAGTTGAAATAAAAAGAGTGTGAGCTAAAAATGAATTGAATTTAGGTTATACCTGAAGGAGGAGTGTTACCGTCAGCTCCGGTGGTTGGTGACGTCACCGGAGTCATGGTTTGTTTTGTTCAGGTGATGATACCCAATTTTCACTAGTGTCTTCTTTTTTTGGTTTAAACTAGCGGGTTAACTCATGACCTGAAATAAGGCCGCTTTCTCGATCATTTTATTCACGGAACGAATTTCTTAAAGTTTTTTTTTTTTTTTTTTTTTTTTTTTGCAAGACTGCTCACGCGCACGTTATCGCTCACGCCCAACGTGTTTTAGTATATATATATATAATGACTCGCCAACTAACTTACTTAGTTATAGTGTAAAGTTTAAAACATTTTCATTACAATTTTCAAAAGTAAATAATTTGTTTCAAAATTAATCGAAACATTTTTTAGTCATTTTCTTTTCTTTTCTTTTTTTTTTTTTCACGCATGCAGATCCCGAAATAAAATTTTGGATGAATAATGATTTTAGTTTATTATATTCTTTTTAACAATAAATTTACGGATATCAAGAATTTCAGATATTTCGTCTTCGTTCGAACTCGAACTCTTAGGTGTCGCTTCGGGCTCGAGCCCGTTGGTCCGCTACCGTCGCTCAGCCCATTTAGATTGTCTGTTCGAGCTGAATATTCAGATAACGCTTTATTATTTGTTGTAGTGAAATTTAATGCGGTGAATTGTGTTTAATTTGGTTGTACAATACGCTTGATAATTTGTATTTTTATGTAAAGGGTATTTTAATAATCGTATTAATCAGATTTATTAATGGGTTAAATAATCGACTACATTAAATAAAGATTAATGTGACAAGCCATTGTTACACCACGCCTTGTCTTGTATGTCGAAAATTATGCATTAAAATGTTGTACATTATGTTTTTTTTCTCAGATGTAATAGTCATTAATAACATCGACCACTTAAATAAGATTAACGTTGTAAGTCGATAATAAGTTCGAAAATTACATCACGCTTATTTTGTTGTACACTACGCTTATTTTGTTGTAAATCAAAATTGGTTGCAACTATTATACATTGTGTTTAAATGGTTGTAACTTTTGGTGAAGTTGCTTTTAATAAGATTAATGTTGTTTGATGAATTTTGCCTTAAAACGACACAACGCTTTATTTTATTGCATAATACGCTTACTTTGTTGTAATTCTAAAATTGGATGATTAAAGTGTTGTAAACCATGCTTAAATTCTTTGACGTTTTAAATTTAAGAATGAAAGCAGATTCACAGATTATATGATATTATACATTCAGTATTATATGTATTATAGATATAGATACTCAAGGGGAAAAAAATCTGTTTATTTTCTCTCTTTATCGTCTACAATCGATACTCGAAAACACAGTGCACGTGTTGTTCTAAATAGTATTCATTGTTCTTTTTTATCGTGGCTAAAACAAAAAACTAATTAATAATTGTTCAGATTATTCGGGAAGCCGGGTTTTTTCTCTTTGTGCATGCGGCTTTGCTGGTGCTCGAGTTACTGTTTGAAGACTTTTCTTTGATTATTGGTTTTAAAAGTTTCACTTAACAATATTTGAACCATGATTTCTTTTAAAAATGCGAAGATACTTTACCGCCAGCTGCTTTGCACATTGTTTCTTTTTGTCGTTTGTTTTAGGGTGTTTGGGATTGCTTATCACGTTTTGAAACAAAACCACGTTTTCAAAAAGTAAGTCTCTACACGCAGCCACAAAACCACGTTTTGGAGGATGTAAACGCATTTTGCAAATGCACACCCAAACACTGCAAAGAGATTATTTGCAGTTTGCAAACGCAATAAGCATATAATCTTGAAACTCGAAGGAAAAACTAATAAATTTGTTTAAACCACGTTTTGGAGGATGTAAACGCATCTTGCTCCAAACACACACCCAAACACCCTTTAGTTGTCTATGTTTTTGAAACTCGAAGGAAAAACTAATAAATTTGTGATTAACTAAAACCAAGTTTGGAAGTTAGGAATCAAAATACAAAGATGGTTAATGTAAGTGTAACCGTTGTAATATAATCGGTGTTAATTATGCGATAGAAAGTATATTAGTGTTGTAACGTCGTTACAGTAATAAAAGACTTATTCATCTTGTGACACCACTTAGAATCGTATGAGGTAAATAGCCAAGATTAGGAGTTTGTATTATCATTAGTCTCTCTACTGTCGGGTTTATCCTGGTGGTAGAGGTAGGATCAGTCTACGTCTCACATTCCTTTTATCCTGCTCCTGCGAGATTGGGTTTTGTTGTTATTGTTGTTGTGGTGGTTTCTGCAACTTAGTGAATCTGATTGGTAGGGTTTCGTAATGCATTTAACAAGTGACTAAGTTAGTGAATCATATGAGCTCTATAAGGTATAAGTTGTGGTAGTTTTCTGGAAATGGTAAACATTTAGATGTGTTGCTACTTTTGTATTGTGTTTTAAACAAACATTACTCTTTGCTAAAAGACATTATCATATCCACACCCTTACTTATACACAGATCCCCCCATGGTGCAAGTTAGTAAGAATGTAGATAGTCAAAGCTTACACAAGTTTGCGGACACTTATCGTAGCAATATTTGGCCAATCTAGTAATGCCAAATATCGAATTTGATCCTCATAAGCCAACAGTTGTGGCTTACAAGTTACAAGTCAAATCTTTGCACGCTAGATTTGTCGACAAACATTCAAGTCAAATCATGTCATACCATATGGAAGATGATATTATGATAACATGAAACTTCTGAGCTATCAATCAAAAGAAAGAACAGAAATCACATGTCCTCTATTCATTTACATTAAATGTTAAACTCATGTACATGGTACTTGCTGTTTCAAAACTTATTGAGACCCCTGTACCCCAATTCAATTCCATCTTGGAGTAAGATTTTGTCGTTGGCGAGACAAAGTACGGCCGTACAAACATGTTTTACACCCTGGCTGATGTAGAATCCATAATACGTCACTTGTGGGGTGGGTGGGGGGATATTTAGTAGTTCCTGTAAATTTACAATAATTAACTGTCTAAACAATGCAAGAAATGGTTATAACATATACGAATCTATAAAACATAAGAAAGAGCCGATACCTAATTTGAAGACTTTAAGTTCTTAGTGACCCTCCAAGCTCAACGGGTACCAATGGGATGAATGAATGCAATACGTCTGTGATTAACGGTCTGTAACTTGGTTCAGGTTGTACACATAGCACAGCTACAGCGGCAACCTACCACAGAACAGTATGATTTCAGTATTGCTTCATTGAGTGGTCAATCGGTTTTAAACAAAATGTTGAAGTTTCAAGTATATTGTACTCACTTGATATAAGTGCTTCAAGTCCATTGTATCTCTAATCACAGGGTCAACTATGTTTGGAAGCTTTGACCGGTCTGTTAGCTGAGGCATTGCCTGATGGTGAAATAAGTTTTTTTTAGTGAAAGCAAAAAACATGTTTTTGTTTCTTGGTAAATAATCTGAACTTCTGATTAAAACAAATGATTACCCATGTGACAATAGACTGGAATAGAGATGGTGACATTTTCTCTACGGGTCTTCTTCCTATCAAAAGCTCAAGAAGCACAACTCCAAACGCATAGACGTCACTTTTATCAGTAAGCTTACCTATTACATGTAAGACACTTAATTTATACAAAGAAACGTTTGATTTAGAGGAAGTAATTTTATTGCAAATGGCATAGTGCATACCTTCTGATAGGTATTCTGAGCCACATAACCTGAAGCTGCCGAAAGCTTTACTTTGTTCTTGGCATGAATCTCAGTGGTAGCAAGTCTAAAATCCAAATCTGAATCAAGTTGTATGCAATCAGATAAAACAAACACATACACACATCGTTATCTTGCTAAACGTTTATGAAGGTATAAAGGCTCTTACTTTAGCATTAAAGTTGGAATCTAGTAAAATGTTCGATGATTTGAGATCTCTGTGAATCACGGGGGGATTGCATCGCTCATGAAGATACTCTAGTCCTCTGTTACATTAAAACAATAGTCTATATGAAACCCCCGGAAAAAACAGAATCTTAAAGGATCAAGATTTGAAAGGTAATGTGGATACCGTGCAATGTCAAGTGCAACTTTCATTCTGCGATGCCACGTTAATGCTGTTCCATGAGATGGTCCTGATGGTATGAAATAACAAATTAACACAAGTGTAACCTATTTAAGAGAACGGTTCCGTATACTTGTTTAAGATGGTATAAAATAGCAAATCAACATAAATGATACCTTTTTGACAATTTAAAATTTGTACTTTGTTTTTGTTGCAATCCGTAAATACCAAAAAGACATCATTCACAGTTTTACACCAGGCACAAAAAGAAACCATTATTACAAGTATCCAAAGTCATTTACTTTTGCAAAGTGTATCTTTTCTTTTCTCTTTTGCATTTATGGGAGAAAAATGGTCTACGCCTTTATGATTATTTGCAATGAAAAGCCAAAGTACTAAAGTTAGAATCATTGTTTTTCAAAGAAATAAAGAAACTTTACCATGCAATTGGTATTCTAAAGAGCCTTGATGCATCATTTCGTAGACGAAAAACCTTGTATCATCATGTACGCAATAACCCAAAAGATTGACAATATTCTGATGTTTGAGTTTACCTAACCAATCTACTTCATTCTGCAAACATAAACCATAAGCTAAATGTTAAAACCTGCAATCATAATCTACTGAGCAACTAATATTCTTAAAGTTAAAAAATGACCTCAAATCCTCTTTGAGCATCTGGTCCTCCACCATTAAGTCTTTTCACAGTTGCAAGGAAATGATCATTAAATCGAGCTTTGTAAACATTCCCAGATGTTTCCACACGAATGATATTATTATCATGAAAATTGTTGGTTGCAGAAATCAACCAGTCGTAGTCAATAACAGTTACCGACCCCTTTCTACCAGAAATTCTTGAAGGTGTGAATTTTTCCAAAATCGGACCTAACGACAAACCTTTTGAAGTATCTATACAAATTTCCACACAATACCATAATTAGAACAAACAAGTTCCTATCTAATAAATTACCATAATGCTATCTAACGGAACAAGCTTTTAGCTATACCTTGGCTGCTTTTCGAAATTTTCTTGGCATTCAGTGGTTCAGAATGCTTTTGCCTAAAGATCCAAAAACAGAATAAGAAGACCAAGATTCCAGCTAGTAGAGTTGAGGCAACAATAAGTGCAACAAGAATCTTCTTATTCAGATCCTCATGGTGAACCACTTTAATTTCTGACTCACCTGCTTTAACAAAACAAAAACCAAAAAAATATTAAAAGAAAAAAACAACTTTCTCTTCATCAAAAGCAAATGATGACACCACGACACAATACCCTTTTGGCCAAACTCATAATATAAGCTCATTTCCATTATATGAGGCTTATGAGCTTATTTGTTTTTCGGCTTATATATCATAAGCCTCAATTTTCTGGCTTATTTGGAAACTTGTGGGCTTATACAAAAGTCTCCAAATAAGCCGTAAAATGAGGGCTTATGATATATAAGCCGAAATAAGCTCATAAGCCCACATATAAGCTTAAACAAACACCCCCTAAGCTCATTTTCATTGAAACATCACATCAAACACATGGAGCACACATCACCAAACCACCACAAAAACAACCAAAAAAAGCAAGATTAAAGCACATATATTCATGCATTCGAAAAGGGTATCTGAAAAAGAACTTTACCAGGTGAATGAGCTTCATTGTCTTTAGGTATCTGTGAAAATGGAGGTTTTTTCTCAGTAGGAAGAAGAGGTTCAACATTAGATGAAAGAGGTGGGTATGTTCTACTAGTAGCAGCACTTGGGATTAATAATAAAACCAGAGACAAAAAGCAGCAGAAAACCCAAATGGGTTTTGGAAAAAGATTTGTTGGTTTCATGGTTTTGGTGATGATAACAGTTTATTATGAAGAAAGTGGAGAGACAAGAGAATGGCAGGTACAGATTTTAGGAAGGATGTTTTTGTGTTTGTGTTTTGGTGTTTGGATATATGTGTGTTGTGTGTTTTGAATGGAGAAAAAACACTGTGAATGTTTTATTTTCTCTTTCCTGTTTTGTTTTGTTTTGTCTTCATGTGTTTCCTTAAAACATGTTTTCTGCTTAAAATGGTTGTTAATCTATGGATGTAGTTTTCTACTCATAAAAATGACAAAAATAACCAATTGAGAAATACTAAAGTTGCGTTTAGTTGTGGGAAAACACCCTTGTTTTCCACAAAATATTTTGTAGAAAACAAGAAAAACAGAGATCGCGTTCAAATCAACGTTTTCCAATAAAATATGTTGCAAAATACAAATCCCTTATTTTCTAACTTAACAAAGAAAATTACAAAACAAATTTTAGTTGTTTCCTTGTTTTCCTTTGTAACCCTCAACCCTCCATCCTTTTCTTCAAAACAGAAAATAAAAACATCAACTAAACGCGTTTTCTATATTTTCAAGTATTTTGTGGAGATTAATTCTCATTCCAAATTTTTACAAAACTAGAGATAGAAAATAAGAGAATTTATTCTCCAACTAAGCGCACCCTAAATGTTCCTGCATTTTGTTTCTACGAAATGTCTTACTCATTAGATGCTAATAAATGTCAGAACAAATAGTTTAAATGCAGAGAGAATGAGAAAAAAAAAAAACTATATAATATTGTTGTGTGTAAGAGGATTTGTAGAAAGAAAAAGTATAAGATTGTAACAAAGCTCTAACTAATTTTACAAATTAATCAATGTTTATCAAAAAGCTAAACTAACCATCAAACTAGTATGATCGCTAGTTTTTCTAAAAAGTTGTGAGGTTGAAAACTAGCAAGGTCAATCTAATTTTTTTTTTTTTTTTTTTTTTTTTTTTTCCTTAAAAAGCAAGATCTTGGATTTTTAGAAAAATTAGCAAGATGAACCATGCTAGTTTGCTTGCTAACTTTATAAAAACTGGCAAAGTCAACCTTGCGATTTTTATAAAAAAGAAAAAGAAAAAAAACATTAGCAACTTTTTGTATATATTTTTTTTTTATAAAAAACCGCAAAATGTATCAAATGTTTTGCTAGTTTCTTTGGTAGCTTGACTTTTTGGATAAAAATTGAGTATTTTATGAAATATGTTTATAAAATTGATTATTTTTGTCATTTTCTTTTTCTGTTTTAGTTTCTTAACGTTAGCACTTTATTGTTTTATGTGTAATTTTGTTGCGAAAGTTTAAGATCATCGGTAAACTGTTTACTTTTATAGATAAACTTAGTTATGAAAAATAAATTAGGAGACATATTTTTAGCTAAGTTATTTTGCAAACACATACATTTTTGCAAAAGCAATCCTAAAACCCCGTTTAGGCTACCCAGTACCCACAACAGTGATTCACAGCGACCTATAATTTTTCTGCCACCTCAAATTTCTTTTTCATGCGATCTTTTAGGCAAAATAAAGTGACATACATTACAAAAAACATACTACACAAAAATACACTTTAATTAAATTAATATACACACAAACAAGCACAAGAACTCGGTCGAGAGAACAACGGTTTTGTGAACTTGGGAGGCAACTGACCCACAAAGACCGACTACCCGCAATGATGATGACCCTATCGTGAGTCGGTCGATTGACTGGGACGACCTCTCATTGCGAAGAGCCTTACGTGTTCTTAGCCCAGCGACCATATCTAATGTTAGACATAGTAGACACTAGACAAATTGATAGGTGGAGAGGATGACAAATTATTTCCACCTTTTTAGATTTGGAAACTTAATTACCTTAGGCAACTTATTCACTAAATCTAAAGAACGACTAGTTAAACACCAAAACAATGTCACATTAGTGACAAGTAGTGAAAGAAAATATCTATACAAAGTAACCTTTTTAACTTGACACTTAAATTTGAAAACCTTTGTTATACATACACTGATATACGTATAACGGTATAAGTTGAATATTCAAACTTACATTAACAAACGCACATGACAATACTTACTCAATTATCATCACCTTCATTTAGAGGTCATTAAAAAGTTACCTAGAATTTTTAGTTTAAAAACCTTGTTATACACTGATATAACGTATATAAACTGAAATTCAAACTTATACATTAATATAGGCACATGATACTCAATTACCATCACCATTATTTAGAGGTCATTAAAAAGTTACCTAAGATTTTTAGTTTTATTTATGTACATTAAGGTTGTGTGTGCATAGTTTGAAGAAGAAAAAGAGCAAGATAATGTAAGGTGGCAGAAAAAGTATTTATGGGCAGTGGGAATCATGTGGCGGTTATGTAAAGTTGGGTAAAAGTTGTTGTGGTAAATGAAGTTACAAATTTACCCTTCTGATTTGTCAAAAGACTGTACAGAATAATACAATTGCTCCTCATTTGACGGGTATCTAATTAGACCAATTATTGTGTTAACCAATAATTGAGGTAATCTCTTTACCTTTTTTAAGCAAATGATTTCACTTTGAATTTGAATTATTGTATACTTTTGAATAACTAAATATATAGTTTGTTAAATATTTAAAAGTATTGCTACTTTTAGTAGAGTATAATTCTGACTAATGATTGTTCATACAATAGATTAACAAGAATGTTTTGATCATCTATAGTTTAAGCTTGATGGTTTTGATCATCTATAGTTTAAGCTTGATGCATAATAGGTTGATGAGCATTAATATATCTTTCTACATAATCTTCCTACTTATTCTCTTACTCACAGAGGCATACAATCATACAACATGTGTCATGTATTAATTCTTTCTCTTGATTAGGTAATTGATCTTTCCACTTGTCATAATCATGTTAGTAAGAAGATTTGTAGGTGCACACAATAGAAAAAAATGTCATTTTCATAGTTTGATATATGTATATTTTAATTATTTGATACCATAGCGGGTTTTCTATAGCTTGAATCTAGAGGTATCACATGAGACATACTACATGTGTTGATCCAGTTTTTATGGTCAAGTTGTGTGTTGTTGAATTCGATTGAAATACGAAATTTGTTTATATATGCAATATTTAGACAATTGATCATACCTACAAGCATTTGTTGGCGTTTTCCGTTTTAAGGTAACCTATACCTGATTACAAGGGCGTACTTAAGGTGGTTTTCAAAAGTTCCGGTAAACCACATGTTCCCAACTAGTGTAAAATAAAGTAAAAAGTATCGATTTATCTTAAATGCACCAAGTTTAAAAATCTGTGTTACATACATTTTAGAGATAAAGGTTGTGTTTACAAAACCATAGCAAAGTTGGTTTTTTTTTTTTTCGACAGAACTTTCCAACTTGTGCTTTTACCACCCTCAAATCAGCTACTAACCACCACATCGACTGCACTACGTTTGTTTTAACCGGCCCACGCCCAGATGATGTATGGGCTCACGTGTCATGGCGAAACTGCACTGCCTCCACACAAGCTTTCCTCACGGAGAACGTACATACAAAAGGAAAATCATAATTTAAACTTTTGAAATAATTATGTAATCACAAATTTGTAAGTATTTGCTGTTTCAGTTTGTTCTTTATAATCCAAATAGGGTGGTAGAGACTAGAGTAAAAAAAAAGCAGGAGTACTTTTACTATTTTATGCAAAAGTATTGAAATAAAATAAGAAAAAGGAAGTGGCAAAGACAAAAGTGTGGATCCTTCTTTTTATGAAAATGTGAGCAATTATTCTCCATTTCCATAACTACCCACATAATTACATGAACCAATCTTCACCAAATTATGTACTCTCAATGTATTGTTGAAATGCATAACTTTTATACATCATGTTGTTGAATAGAAATGGTATAAACCATGAACTCACAAAAAAAACAGTTTTTAGAAATTTCTGATTTTAACAAGGGAAAAAGTAACTTTTGTAGTTAAAAAGAAGTGAAATGACGAAAGAAGCCAAAGCACTGAACCCCAGTGGGGCAAGCATGCGGTACGGTGTGCACTGTGCACAAATTGAACTTGTTCAGCTTTCTTTCCTTTTTTTTATTTTTAAATGAAAAAATTACATTTTGTCCCTCACAGATACCACAAATAATGCGCTTAATTCCTAAGTCATTTTAATTACACAACACATACCTATTTTTAAACATTTCACCATTTAGTCCTATTCCGTAATAAAAAGTTGTAAATAATTATATTAGATGATCCCTATTTTTAAAATAGGACCATCATTTAACTAGTTTGAAAAATAGGGATTATTCATGTCATTAAAATCGATAGGACTAAACATGTAATTTGGGTAAACCACAAATGACGAAACATGTAATTTTGTCTTTTAAATTTATTATTTTATAGAGTAAATTGCATTTTGTTCCCTGTTTTATTAAATCAGACGTTTGGCCTTTATCTTTCGAAAGACATGAACATTCATATTTTAAACTTTGGTTTGCAAATACGGTCCCCTCATCAATGTAAATGACCAAGGTACCTTTGTTTTCTTGTTTTTCTACGGGGTAATTTGGTCATTTCACATTGATCGAGGACTGTATTTGCAATCTTAAATTCAAAATAAAATAAAGACGTTTGCTGCACTTTCAAAAAGATAAGGATCAAACATGTAAATTGGCCAAACCGAAAGGACCAAAAATGAAATTTGCTATATTTTATATTTATATCTATTAATAATAAGATAATAAATTCAGGAGAGGAATGTACTACAGTTTTCGTTTTTTTCTGGTTGACATTTGTTTTTATTTTCATTTTCACGTGTGTTTTGTGTATTGTCTATTTTCATTTGCTAACCTACATTCGACATTTTGTCTCTACTTATTTAGCTACTCTCAACTTTTTGTCATTCTTAAACACTATGTCTCGTATTGTAATTGTCTCTCATTTGGATCTTGCATCTACCAATCTGTAAAGTCACTACATCTCGGAATGTTTGAATAGTGTTAGGTTACATCAGTTCAACGTCACAATTTAACACATGTTACCCTGTTTACTAAACATTTTGTTGCAAATTCTTTCTTTTTTTTAAACTTTTGCCCACTTTTCTATTATTGAAACTACCCTCAACTAACATCTCCAAGTAGTATACAACTCACAAGCCACAACACACACAATAACTCATTATCTCTCTTCTAAATGTTGCAGGAGAAAGTGCCGCAAGAATAAAAAATTGTTTGCCACAAGGAAAGTGGTTCTTGCGAGGGATGAAATCATGACCAAATATAAACTGGACGATAAATTTTTTGAGATGTAATAAAGAAACACATCAATGGACTGAGTGCATTTAATAAGTATTTAAGATTTTTTTTTTTTTTTTTTTTTTTTTTCAAAACTAACACTACATCAAAAAAAATTATGGGAGCCCAGAGACCCCGTGAAAACCCCCTGATTCCATCCCTGGTTCTTGCAAGTTTTCCGGCGTATAGCCTAATGCAATTTGTGTGTTTTAACAAAAGCGCATTATAATTTCAATACAAACAATCACTAATGGTTACTTGTAACATTTAACATTAGTTAGAACAAAAGAAACATATAAGTACAAAATACAATAAAGAATTAAAGATAGCATATGAGGAGGCACTTTATTTTGCTTACTCACAAATTTATGCTTACCAAATGACAAATCCCCATCATCCATCTAGTGTGATCTTATTATGGGGATTAACCTAAGATTTAAAAGGTAAACCTAAGTCCATGTATTTTTTCTTGTCATTTTGTCTTTCTTTTTTATTCACATATTTTTTTTTTGTATTTTTTTTAAATTAACATTTTTTATTTAAATCACGTTTTCTTTTTTTTTAATTCGTTTTTTATTAATTCACGATTTTCATTCGCGTTTTTCTTCGTTGCCTATTTTCATACGTTTTCGTCCGTTGTCATGTCGTTTTTGTCCGCTTTCATACATTTCATATATATTCATCCGCTCGTTTTCATACATTTTCATCCATTTTCAAACGCAGTTTTACGCTTTCATACGCTTCGTCCGCTTTCATACGTATTTACGTTTCATCCGCTTTCACGCTTTCACACGCTTCGGACTATCACAGTGATTTTCGTGATATTCGAATATCACTTTGTGATATTCGAATATCACTTGTGATATTATGAATATCACTTGTGATTTTCGGATATTATTTTGCCAGATTCAATATCACTCGCGATTTTCACGTTACAAAAGATTAGTTGAAAGTCCCTGTAATATTCGTAAAATCACGAATATCACTTGATCATATTAATATCACGTAATATCACTTGTTAATCGAATATTATTTGTGATACTCGATTATCACTGTGATATTCTCAATATAATGAATGTCACTGTGATATTCATAGACATATGAAAACGGCCGAAAACATTTAAAAATGGGCGAAAACGTATGAAAACGGACGAATACGTATGAACTCTAAACCAAAGTTTGACGATCTTCTCTTTATACCTGGTAAATATAAACTTACACATTTTTATAAGTTTCAAAATAAGCAAATTAAGCTTGTGAAACATAAACCGAAATCACATAAACACATAAGCAAATAAAATAAGATTAAACAAATACCCTCAAACTATGTAGTTGCTATTCAAATTATATATTTGTGATATTCTGAATACCACGTGTGATTTTCTGGATATCACTTTGTGGTATTCTAAATATCACTTTGTGATTATTATGAATATCACTTGTGATTTTCTTGATATCACTTTGTGATATTCTCGAATATCAATTGTGATTTTGATGTTACAAAACATTAGTTGAAAATCACTTGTGATATTTAGAATATCACAAGTTATATTCTGAATATCACAGAATATCACTTGTGATTATCTGTATATCACGGAATATCACATAATATTATAGAATATCACTTGTGATATTCAGAAACGTCTAAAAACATTTAAAAGCAGACAAAAACGAACGAAAACGTAAGAAAATGGACGAATATGTATGAAAACGGATGAAAATGTATGAAAGCGTAAAAACAAGTATGAAAACAGACGAAAACGTATGAAAACGGACGAAAATGGACGAAAACGTATGAATAATGAACAAAACGTAAGAAAACCGGCGAAAACGTGTAAAACGGACGAAACGTAAGAAATGGACGAATATGTATGAAAATGGACGAAACGCACGAAAGGGTAAAAACAAGTATGAAACGACGAAAACGGATAAAAACGTATGAAACACGAAACGTATGAAAGAAAAAAAAATGAATTAAAAAAACGTAATAACGTGAATTTAAAAAAAAAAAAAAGTGAATTAAAAGAAAAGACAAAAGATAAATAATAAAGAAAGATAAAAAGACAAGAAAAAAAACATGGACTTAGGTTTATCTATTAAATTTTATGTTAATTTTCATCATTAGATTAAACTATATAGATGGTGAGGATTTGTATATGAGAGATAATATACAAATCATAGTAAGAAGTAGATGTGACGGGCTCATGTGCTGCTAGTTCAAGAAAATGGGGCACAAAAACAAAATATAATCTTTCACAAGAGAACAATAGCAATAAATAAAGTCTTATGACATATTAGTATATATACTAAAGATCAGGAAGAGAGAGTAACATCCCACGCATTAAATGCAACACGATTAAATGCAATCTTTCAAAATTAGCAAAAAATTTCGGAGGCCCAAGTCGTGTCACAAGAAGTTCTTTAAAGATTTGGCAAAATAGCGCGAAGTTTAAGTTGTCATTGCAGCAGTCCTTAAAGATTAATTAAGATATATACTAAAGATCAAGAGAGAGAGAACATCCCACGATTAAATGCAACACGATTAAACGCAATCTTAAAATCGGCAAAAATGTACTCGGCGCCCAAGGCGTCGCAAGAAGTCCTTTAGATTTGGCAAAAATAGCCTCAAGTTTAAGTTGTCGTTGCAAAGTAAGTCCTTTAGCATTAATTGCTAACTATAGCAATTTGGTAAAAATAGTCCATAAGGTTTAAGTTGTTGTTAAGAATCCCATTGCGGTACACGGGTTTTACACTCGTTATAATCGCTATATGATAGGTCAAATGAAAACAAAATTACTAGATTTTATTCCCAACAAACCAAATAACCAAAATCTACACTACTTCTTTTTTACATTACAAAAATAGACATGACGAGCAAATAGATTTTCTCTCCATTCTAGTTTGCTCGCTACTTACTACGCAACACAATACCAACCGAACATTTATTTAATAAAAAATAAAAAGTAGGACATGACTAGCAAATTTGGTTGCTCGTATATGCCTTTGGTTGCCACTTTTGTGAGAAAAAAAATTACATGGCTAGCAAATTTGTTTGCTCGTATATGTCTTTCGTGAAATATATATCATGACAGTTTTGCGTTAAATTGAGTAAGAAGTATAAACAACTTACAACTCACAACTTTTAAACAAATATCATAACTCATTCTGCTCTTTCTTAGGTCAATCATGTTATGATATTATTATGTTATATGGTATAGTATCATTTTAGTTCAATATATTAGTAACACTTAAAACTTTGCAATTTGCATATTTTTTTAGTGAAAATTATGATATTACAAGGAAAGAGTGGTGATATATGTTTCTTGATATGTTTTCGGGTGTTTTTTTATTGTACTAACGACTTGCTTTCAGATAAAGGTGTAAATTTTGAAGGTAAGCTTTACTTGCCACTTACAAATGATGCATGCCAAGTAAAATGATGGAAAGCAAAGTATTTTGCTTGCCACAATGATGCATGCCATGCCGAGCAAAATGATAGAGAGCAAATAAAATGGCGGGCAAACTCGTTTTGCTTTCTATGTCTTGTTTCGTAACACAATATTCTATGATAGAAAGTGATGAAACGATTTTCAAAGAGCCCATATTATAAATTTCCACTCAAATGAATATGTCTAGCTAGAGCTATTAGAATAAATTTGAGTATTATTGACGAATATGAGTGTATTGATCTTGTAGAAAACTACTTAAAAACAAGGGCAAATGATTGAAAAAGGTATCATATTTGCCTTCATTTATTATGGCATGAACAATTTTTTGTTTTTATGGGTCTTCTTTCAAATTCATCATTTTAACGTGATTACGCGACATTTTCGCCTTGGGAAAAAAATTTATTACCAAGAGGGCAAAACGTTCAAAAATTTCGAAAATACCCTAAAATGATAAATTTGAAAGAAAGACACACAAAAGTTAAAAAATTTTGTTCACACCCACAAAAAGAAATCAAATGACAAGATGACACTTTTTCAATCATTTCTTATAAAAAATTGTTTTAACCAATTCCTAGATACACAAACATAAATATGAAAGAAAAAATCTTTAACAAAGATTAACTTAATAAACGAAAATAGAAAAGGTATATATTATGCAAGGTACCAATCAGGGACGAAACCAGGATAGGTCTCGAGACACTCATACAATTTTACGATATAATGTTAATTTTTGTGAAAAACCTCGATTTTCTCATAAATGCACCTGGTTCAAAAAAATTATGTTCCTCGTTTTGTATAATCTTTCATAAATGCACATGATTAAATTGTGTCCTGATATCGTTCCTGATACCTATCGTGATAATAACTATTCAAGCACGATGTCTATTGCCACATTATAATCGACATCAAACTATTATATATATTATTATATATACTAAAAGCCAGGACAAGTTTGTACCCAAAGTGTTTGCATTAATTGCAAACTTTTTTAACTTGGCAACAATAGTCCTTGAGGTTCAAGTGGCGCTGCAAAATAAGTCCTACATCATTAATTGCTATCTATAGCAATCTGGCAAAAATAGTCCTTAAAGTTTAAGCGACGTTGCAAAGTAAGTCCTTTAAAGCCAATCCCGCTGCATCGCGCGGGTTTCGACACTCGTATATACTAAAAGGCAGGAACAAGTTTCTAGCATTAATTACTATTTATAGCAATTTGACAAAAATAGTTCCTAAGGTTTAAGTGTCCTTGCAAACTAAGTCCTTAGTAGCATTAATTAGTATGTATAGCCATTTAACGAAAATAGTCCCTAAGGTTTAATTGTTTTTGCAAACTAGGTCCTTCAAGGACTAACGATGTACCATAATTAAACTTTAAAGGACCGCTACATAAAAATATAACGGAGTCACAACACTTACGCAGCAACGCGCGAGATCACCCACTCGTTTATACTAAACTAATCCAAATGATACAACTGAACTCGTTTTTAAATCCACCATCAGTAGATCCAAACTATTTCTACTAAACTAATCCAAATGATACAACTGAACTCGTTTTTAAATCCACCATCAGTAGATTGGGTTTTTATAGGGCCATGTGCTCAATCGATGGGCTTTCAGATGAACCTATTTATTAATATGGACTAATATTTAGCTCAAAACTTTTGATCAAGTAAATGACAAGTTAATTACGTTAACACACATAAAAAACATAAAGATTTTACACGTTTTAGTGTAGTTTTTAATAGATATCGTATTTAGACAATCTGTGAAGATGAGACTAATAAGTGTCACTCGACTCAAACACTTGAGTATCAATTAGAGGTGCCAAACCATGCAAGACTCAAGACGGCAGAATAAGAATCGCTTAAACCAAGACGGCTAAACCAAGACGTACCAAACAAGATACGAATACAAATCACTTAATAAAATACCTAAAACGACGAAATAAATTTCTTAAACGTAATATCTTATTTATATTAAAAACATAAATATATTATATAAAAAATCTTTAAAACGATCGTTAATGTTCAACAATTGAGGAAAAAAATTGCCTGCTTGTGCCCATTTAAGTTTTCAACGCTATATATGCCCATTTCAAAAAAAGAAGGAGCTTAAACGCTTCAAATCTTTTAAAATATACCCATTTAACCAATATTTTCGCTTCCAAGACATTTTAAGACCTCTAACTATCACTTATAATTATAAACTAAACTGTAAATATGCAACTAAGGACAAATGCAATATGTTGATGACTTGTTACATTCACGTAGTCAAAGGTTTGAGTTTTGTTGATTGAGGAATACTAAAATCACATAAATTTTACAAAAAATCTTTCTACACAATGATGTGTAAGAAAATAATTACAAGTTTTTTTAATTGAAGAGCCAAACGACGTCGTAATCTACAGTAAAAACCCGATTTCGACCCGGCCTATTGTGAGTGGGAGCTACAGTGCTTATGCCATTTTTTGTCGTTTTGAGCGTTACAAAAGCTGTTTCTTTGTCGTTTCGGGTAAGCAAAACCCGGAATCCAACATCACCGCCTCACACTTGCTTCTTATTATACCAAACATAAAAGGGCGCCAACCCATTCACTTCCCCTAGAAATTTCCAGATCCCCTTGCCAAAAAAATAGCCCCTCCCTGCTTCGAGTTTCCCTAGCCTTCATCATATCCACAAATAAATATGAAAAGGATGAATCACTTAGACAACAACGTATTCAATCTGCGCCTTTTACCGACGCCGTTGTGCCTTTGGGTTTTCCGGTGACCAGCGCAGTTGCGAAACATCCGGCGACCTTTTCGAAACACAATGTTATCTTTTTTGTTTTATTGTTTTATAAGATATCATAGCACATAACAATATTAAAATATTCCTCAGTTTGATAGACTTACCACCGCCTTATGCCGCCTCATACCTAGAAAACTTATCCTTATATGTTGATATCTATGCTGATATGTTCCTTTGGCTGCCTCATACCTAGAAAACTTATCCTTATATGTTGATAAGCTGAAAAACTACCCATATATGTTCTTATATGTTCAGGGTGTTTTCAATTTGAGTTTGGGTTTTTGATTGTGTGTTTTCGGCAAATATATTAGGACTGTTGGAGTGGACAACAGGGATGGAGCAACGACCATTTGATGAATGTTTGTGAAACACACATTTGACATTGGTGATCGTTGTGTCATTGATGGTGTCCAGGTAGTAACAACTATAGTGAATAGTGAGGTTTACATATGAAGAGTGTCCCTGCAAAAGCTCGATACCTGAGGAGGGACACGGTACCAAGGGCAACAACAACGAGTCGCAGACCATTCCAAGCTACAGGTAAGATCTGCCAATTATATTGTCGGGTTAACCTCTTAACATAATCCTATAATGTTGTTGCTATCCATACAACTGAAATATTTATCATGCCAAAATATAAACCAACCTACAATTGATTCTTTATTACGCATACAAATGTCAACATAGTTTCTCACTGGACCTCTATCTTTGGAAAGCCGTTATTTGATATAGGGTAGCATGTAATTTTTGTTATTATCAGTTTGTTGTTCATGGTTGATGATGATGCCTTATGTTTGCAGTGAAAATGATTGGAGAGACCATGGAGCTCCAGAAACCAGTGGAGGCAATTGAACAACTACAAAATTGGATAATTGTTCTATCACCAATCGAGTACGACGCAACCCTTAAGGAAGTCGAGACAAGCTTTAATCAATCTGCCAAGGTAGTATTTGCCTTCATTGTAAATTTTATACGTTTTTTGTACACATTTTGCTAATAAAAGTCCGTTCTAACAATGTGATGAAAGATGCCTTACGGACACATATGGCTGTCAGTTTTGCAGCAGGGTTTGTAGCTACAGTTGCGTCGAATCCACGACCGTCGTAATGACTAGACTGATGAATATGAAGGTAGCAGAAGGAGTCTAACCGCCGTATAAAAGGGCGGTTGTTTGTGCAGATAACACAATTAAGGCGGAAGGGCAGATGTAGGTGTAAATTGTTTGTTTTTGTATGTATATGCTTTTGCAGGAACTTGGGTCAAGAGTTATATAGTTAAAGAACTTGATACAAGAAGTGGTCATCAAGAGAATTAGAAAGTGGGATTGTGGAGGATTTTTGGGACTACTTATATTTTCGGCATATTGGATTGGATTTAATTGCCGAACCATGATGTAAGTATACTTTTTCTAGACATTGCAATTTTTAAATTTTACCTCATGTTTGGTTTGGTGTTTTTAGGTATCTAGAGAAATGTTCGAACATCAAGTCGGAACTTCAGTTGCATGTATTCAAAGACATTACACGAGCGAGAGTTCAAAAGCTACGGATGGAGTATGTCAATGGTCTTTAAATGTTGTATATATAGTTGATTCGTGCTAAACCGTCAAGTTATCTCACACAAGCTAGCCACTTGTGAATGGCTAACCGTAAGAAACTTAAAACAGCTTAAACACCAATGCAATTAAGATCAGAGGAATATAGTGGATTCCTGGGTCGTTAAGTCCCACGGAGGATGAATGGTGTTTAACACAGACAGATGTCGAATAATCACTAAGGATAGTGATTAGTAAGGATTTTGAGATAATTATACCTAAAGAAAAGTTTTGTAAATTACAGGGGCTTAAATGCAAATTAAAGAAAATTAAAAAGTTAAATTATATTAAATAAACGCTATCACTACTTTTACAATGATGTTTTTGTGATATATAAAACAAAATAACTTAAATAAACTATTTTAACTAAAACGTAATCTTAAATTACCTAAAACGTGATTTAAAATGAAACGCACGTTATATGTAAAAATTAGCGAGCGCAAGCAAAAACGTAAAATTTGTGAAATAAAAGACCTACAAGTGTAAAAACAATTTTTTTTACATACTATATGACAAAAGAAAATTTTAGAAAAAAGATTTATATTTTTTAGACTTTTATATTTTTTATTATGAATTAAATACTAATTTAGACTAATTAAATGATTAAAAATACTAAAACTATTTAGAAAAATCTGAAACTTTTTTATAAAATACTTTATACTAATACAAATCTATAAAAAATACAAAAGATGAAAAAGCTAGTATAAATAAGCTGGAAATAAGCAAATAAGCTCGTATAAGCTTAAATGGAAAACAAGGGTTATATATTAAACTATGCAAAGAAAAACTGAAAAAGACCCAAGGGCGAGTGGTAGTGTGTGTGTGTGGTGAGGGGGTGGCTGTGGTTCGAATCCCAAAGAATGACCTTTTGCAACTATTTTATTTTTTGATTTTTATTTTACAAACTTGTTAAGCTACTTAAAATAAGCACTTTATATAACTACAACTTTTATAAAACTACAAATAAGCTTTAATGAGCTTATTTATCTCAACAGCTAACAAAATATGGAAATAAGCAAAGATTAAAGCCAAATGGCTTATAAGCTACTTAATAAGCAAAATGAAAATGAAAATAAGCTAAATAATCGATAATAAGCTAGAATTACAACTTAACAAGCACAAAAACTTAGAAATAAGCACTAAATAAGCTAAAATAAGCACAAGCTAACCGATTTGCACAGACACTATTTTGAATCACTAGGCACTTTTAAGCTTAATTTTAAGCACTTAGATGTTTAGAAACTTAAAACAAAACTACAACTAATAAGTTGACCAACTCGCTTTCCAAAAAGCTAAAGTTCTCACTGTGGGGTCCACTAGAGAGATTTTAATGAGCTTATTAAAATATCGAAAACCATCGAGTATAACTCTCAGTATATCGAGTATTTCTCACAGTGCCGAGTAATATGGGACAAACTAAAAAGCACTTGCAGCCCACTCAAATAAGCTACAAAGTAGAAAATTAAGCTTGGGCCCTTAAGATGGCTTGGTTAGCTACCCAAAGAACCAAGAATCACAAGCTATGATTAACTAATGAGCTTTTTGCAAGCTTGTGATTATAGGCTTAAAACTGTGCACAGGCACTATTTTGACTTTTTTTTACAAAATGAAAGTTTGACTTAAATGAAATTTGGATCAATTCTATGCACTGATTATGTTATGTTAAGGTGAACTAAGACTTGTTTGATTGATTTTAACAACTTATGAACAAGAAATCATAATCATGGATTATGAAAATCCAACAGTTAACTAACAAGACATGATCAAAAGTTATCTTGACTTTTTCTAAAACAAGGACTATGTTTTATGGTTGTTTTGAGTTCTTAGGTACTAGTATAGCAGTTAACAACAACAAACAACAACATAAACATCCTTTAACACCCTTAACACAGTGAATCCAAACACCTCTTTAGTAGACTGTTTTGAAGCTTTTCAAAGTTTAACAAAGATTAAGACCATGAACTTGATTAAGAAGATCATGTAATAAGACTAAATAAGCACTAAATAACAGTAACAACAACATATAACTCAAGAATGATCTATATGCTATTATAACTGTCAAAATGAGATTTTTGCAAACTACAAATCTGAAAGAACAAACAACTGATTTTTATGGTTGATTATACTTAACTATAACTAATGAATAATAAAACACAAAGATTTAAGCTTATGAACAACTCAAACAAAGGAAATGCCAAAATGAGCAAAAGGCTTACAAATGGCTTCCAAGCTCAAAACCGAGAACCAATATCGAAACCACTTCCTATAGCTTCCCAAGAAGCACTAAACCCAAGGCCATCCATAATCAACCCTGCTCCATCTTCTTGACAACCTTCACCATGGATTTTTGATTTTTTAACTATTTATTTGGAATTTTTGGTATTTTTCTTTTTTACTTCTAAACTGCTTTTAAAGGTCTCTAATAGCTTTAATAAGCTATATGAGGAGCTTATATGGCTTATTCAGTCCTTAACAACAGCTACAAACATCATTTGCAGATTTTGAGAATTTGATCAAAAGTAAGATTTTGTATAAACTGAATATAAGACTTAAACTTGAAATTGATTATCACAAAAGCTTTATTACACACTAGTAACTTGAAATACAGAGTTTAAAAGTTTAAACAAACACTGGAATTTGAAACTTAATTAAAAACGACATAAGCTAAATTACAATTATTCTAGATATTGCTTCACATTGCTTCCCATCTTTCTTTATAGCCTTGAGATACTCCCCACATGCTTCAAACTTTCCCACTTTAAATCTTAGCCATTGGATGGGTCAAACTCATCCTATCCGCTTAAATGACTTTTGGCGCCAAAAGTGTACATGGTTGCTTGAGATGCTTTCAGAGCAATTAAAGAATCTTGGGTGTTGTGGAGTGGAGGGGACAGATTAGATAGTAGGTATGGGTGGTGATGATTTGGAAAGCAAAACCAACCAAGTTGTGTGTAATAAAGAAAAGGTTCATGGTGGAACGAAAACCAGTTGTGTGTGTAATAAAGAAAAGTTGTCAAAACAGTCCTCGTTATATTACAAGGACCATTCGTGTAAATCGCCAAACTTGAGGACCGATCTTGCCAATATTCCAAAGTTATCATAAGGACCAAACCTGCCATATATGAATAGTACAAGGACCAATGATGATTATTTTCTATTTTTAAATGTCCAATGACCATTTTTGTCATTTTTAAAAGTTAAGGGACCTAAGTTGTAATTTTGCAATTTTTGAATTTCAAGGACCAATTTTAACAACTCTTGAATCCCATGGATCTAAAATGACATTTTACTTTATTTTGATATACCGTGGACTGCTTTTGACAACTTTTAAACTGGGGACTAAACCGCCAATTATGCAAACTTGATATGTTTTTCACCGATTTTGATATTTTGCATTTAAAACACATAAAACACTTGTTTGTGATATTTTCATCATTTTGATGCATTCGAAAGTGTTTTCGGATGTTTTGGCATTATAAACAAGACAAAATGATGAGTATTAGACACTCATCAATCCCCACACTAAGATATTGCTAGTCCCTAGCAATCTTTTGAGAAAATTAATGGATTTCATCTCTTTACCAAAAGCCATTACTCGAGTAGCCAATTGTTTCGGTTCAAGTAAGAACTTTGGTACAATGATAACCAAATGATTTTGAGCAAATCATAAGTCAGAACGGATTTGATTTATCTTTACCGAAGCCGTTTGCTTCGGACTAGCCAACTCTTAGATAAACTATCTTTGGTGAGCCGAATACCAATTATGGATTTCAATCGCCTTTACCACAAGCCATAACCTGCGGGCTAGCCAACTTTTCACTAGTTTAAAGATATGGTGAGTTGAACACCATACAATTTTGGGCAAATTGCAAGCCATAAACGATTTGAGATATCTTTACCAAGAGCCGTTTGCTCGGATTAGCCAATCCTTATGCGGGTTAGACATGGCGGATCGATTACCATTCTTTGAGTAAGTGAAAACACTTACTCCAAAAAAAAATTTTGGCCAAAACGGGAATTAGGCTGAATAATTACATGATAAAATTCGTGAGAATTCCCCACACTTAGAATGAATATTGCCCTCAATATTCAAAGTACCGCGTTATGCCGAAACATAGAACATAAAAGGAAATACTACGCCATTATTTTATTTTTGATATATACACTTTTTTTTTTTTTTTTTTTTTTAACTAAGAACTTGTATACAACAAGTGTGGAAAACTCCCCACACTAGGGTGGTAGAAAGGGTAAGAAGATGTAAACATGGGTGAAAACCCATATGGTGTGTAAGCATCGTTTTTGATTACCGAGTCACTAGCTTGACTCGATCCCGCATTCATTGGTTCATGGGGAATGTTTGTAGATCCGGACAATCACGGTGGAATGTCCTCTCCAAAGTAATGCTTTAATCGATGACCATTCACTTTAAAATTTGGACCATCAATGAGATAACTCAATGGTGCCATAAGGATAAACCTTAGTGATAGTAAATGGACCGCACTAACGGACTCGAGCTTTCCCGAGAAAATCTTCAATCTTGAATTGAAAAGAATGGCTCGATCACCAACGTTGAAAACGCGGTTCTTGATTTTGAGTCATGAATCTTATTTGTCTTTTGTTTGTAGATCAAAGAATTCTCGTATGCTTGATCACGGAGTTCATTTAGTTCATTCATTTGAACTTTTCTCGTGATCACCACCGTCTCGAATATCGAAGTTTGCATGTTTTAAGGCCCAGATGCTTTGTGCTCGAGCTCAATCGGAAGATGACATGCCTTCCGCACACTAGCTTGTATGGAGTACACCATGGGTGTTTTGTAAGTCGACGGAAAGCCCAGTGCGCCATCCGTTTATCCGACCAAGATGCACGATTTTCGCCATCGTCCTTTCTAAAATTCTTTTAATACCACGGTTGAGACTTCCACTTGCCCACTTGTTCGGGGTGGTATGCGAGAGAGACGGTGGGTTACACCATACTTTTGCATGACACGATCAAATTGGTCATTGCGTAAATGTGTACCACGATCATCGATTATAGCACGCGGAGTTCCAAACCCGCAAAAGAGATTTCAAAATTTCACAACAACTCGGGCATCATTGGTAGGTAAAGCTTTCGCTTCAACCCATTTTGACAAATAGTCACACCACGAGTATGTATTTGTTTCCTCGAGAAGATGGAAATGGCCCCATAAAGTCAATACCCGGATGTCAAAGATCTCACAAACTTGAATGGCATTTTGTGGCATTTCATTTCTTTGAGAGATATTTCCATGACGCTGACAAGCGCCATGTGTTTTGACAAATTCGGGCATCCTTATAGATTGTGGGCCAATAAAACCCGAATCAAACACCTTTTTGGCGGTGTAGTTTGACTATGATGGCCCCTGGGTCCAAAGATGGCAAACTTTGAGAATGTCAAGAGCTTTTGTCCATAAACACACCGTCGGATGACTTGATCCGCATGATTTTGAATAAGTAGGGTCATCCGTAAGTAATGTTTAACATCCTCAAGAATTTATTCTTCGTTGGGTCGACATCCCTTTCACTATGAAGTTACCCGCATGGTAATTTGCAAAGTCAAGAAACCATGTGGTAGAAGAGTTTCACGAAAAGAAACCGCATTGAGTGTCTCGAGAGGAAATGTTTCATTTATTTATTTTTCTCAAAAACATCTTGGTGAGGGTTTTCTAGACGGACAGATGATCGCTGCCTGTGTTCTCGGCTCCTTTTTATCACGATAATGATATCAAATTCGGAGGAGGAGAACCCAAGGAGCAATCTCGGTTTTGCATCTTGTTTTGCAAAGAGATATTTGAGAGCCGAGTGATCCGTATACACCACACATTTGGTCAAGATTAAGTACGGCCGAAACTTCTCAAATGCATACACCACGACTAATAGCTCTTTTTCCGTGGTGGTGTAATGAGTTTGAGCTTCACCATAGTCTTACTTGCGTAGTGGATAGGTGAAAATGCTTAGCCTCACGTTGCCCTAAGACCGCACCGATAGCAAAATCACTTGTATCGCACATGAGCTCAAAAGGCAAGTCCCAAATCGGGAGCAACGAGAATGGGTGCTTCAAGAAGCTTTTTCTTTAATGTTTCAAAAGCTTTGATGCACTCGGGTGAGAAGATAAAAGGAGCATCTTTTTCAAGAAGATGGGTCATAGGTCAGGCGATTTTAGAGAAATCTTGTATGAATCTACGATAGAAACCGGCATGACCTAAAAACTCCTAATACCTTTGACGGTAGTAGGATGAGGTAATTTAGCAATAACATCAACTTTTGCTCTATCGACCTCAATCCCGTTTTTTGAAATCTTATGGCCAAGGACTATGCCTTCTTTGACCATAAAGTGGCTCTTCTCCCAATTTAGACAAAGATTGGTGTCTTCACACCGTTTGAGCATTTTATCTAGATGGAGAGACATGTTTGAAATGAATCCCCAATGATCGAAGTCATCCATAAACACCTCCATTGTTTCCGATCATGTCATGGAAAATGGCCATCATACATCGTTGGAACGTGCTGGGAGCATTACATAAGCCAAAAGGCATACGATCGTAGGCAAAAGTTCCGTATGGGCGGTGAATGTAGTCTTTCTTGATCCTTTGGATTAATGGGGATCTCGAAGTAACCCGAGAAACCATCAAGGAAACAATAGTATTCATTCCTCGCTAATCTCTCAAGCATTTGGTCCATAAAGGGTGAGGAAAATGGTCTTTACTGTGTAGCGCCATTCAACTTACGATAGTCAATGCACACACGCCATCCGTAACCAATGAGTTGGAATTAACTCGTTATCTTCATTTGTGACAACAGATTATGCCACCCTTTTAGGAACACAATGAATTGGGCTAACCCAAGGACTATCTCGAGATCGGTAAATCAATCCCGCATCAAGAAGTTTGATAACCTCCTGCTTGATAACATCATGGATTTTTGGATTTACTCTTCTTTGATGTTGAACCGCCGGCTTGAAGTCATCCTCCAACAAGATTTTGTGAGTACAAAACTCGTGGTTGATACCCTTAATGTCGAGAGTTTCCAAGCAATTGCTTGCTTGTGTGACTTCAATACCTTTATGAGAGCGGACTTTTCATCTTTACTCAAATCTCGAGCAATAATGACCTGCAATTTATCATCACCTTCAAGAAATGCATACTCGAGATGAGGCGGTAAGTCCTTAAGTTCGACTTCAGAAATTCTTCGCTTTTCTCAACCGACTTGACTTCCTTGTTATGAAGTTCGACGGAGGAGTGATGATGATGATGGATCATCATTAAGCAACTTCTCAATGAGAAGTATGTCCCCTCAATGTCGATGGGAGCGTGATCAATTTCCCATGGTACGTAATCACTAGACAAGTATGCTTCAATCTCTTCTAAGATGAAGTCACTTTCCTCAAATGGGGTGAGAGAAGGAGTAGAATTGGCAATGATGGGTTGAGATGAATGAGTGAGATTATCACCAAGAATTATGATCATAACCAAGAACTTCTTGAGAGTACTCTTCGAAGCAACATCAATGATATCTATTCGGTTAACCGACTCGTAATCATAGTTTCCGAGTACCTCAAGTTTGATCAAGGTTAAAAGTGACGACTTCATTACCAACACGTAATGTGATTTCTTGCTCAAATACATCAATGAGAGCACGACCCGTTCTCGTGAATCCTCGTCCAACAATGAGAGGAACCCGATGATCGCATCAAAATCAACAACCACGAAGTCACCGAAAATGGAACTTTCCTACTTTACAACACGCCCTCGCAATGCCAAGAGGACGGATATTGTACGATCCGCAAGCTCGAGAGTCATGCATGTAGGAGTGAGTTCTAAGAGAAAGTTTCTTCCATCTCGAATAAGGCATTAGATTGATGCTTGCACCAAGATCTGCTAAGGCAAAGCATTCAACCATTCCCGGAAATACACAAGGTAAGAGAAATTTTCCAAGATCTCCAAGCTTTTCTCGAAGCTTTTAGGATAACCGCAGCAGTTCTCGTTTAGAGGAGTTTTAGCCATTTCAAACAGCTTTTTCCTTGTTGCTTAACATGTGTTTGAGAGTTGATGCAAACTTAGGCATCAAGATGATAGCATCCGCAAAGCTTATGTCAAATGTAATTCTTGGAAAATTTGAAAAATTTGTCCATTTGATGACCGGCTTTTTCGCTGAACTTTGCTCATTCAAACGTGATGGGTAAGGAATAGAAGTTTTGATTTGGTATTTTCAACGGGAGCTACTGTGTGGTTCAAAACAACTCCGGATTAGACTTGGGTTTCGGACAACTCGAGGATGGACATCATTGGTACCTCCATTATTAGTAGGAAGTTCCTTGTCCTTTGTCGCCTCAGTTCACTTTCCACTACCTTCGGAGAGAAGAAGAAGAGGTAGGAATAGCGGGTCCATTGTATGAAACACCACTTCGGTTGTGATCGCTTTGCATCTTCCCCGGGTTAGCGATCGTGTTGCTCGGAAGTTTTCCCGAGCCCGGGGTTGATCATTTAAAGACTTCTTGAGATCGCCGATATGATCGACCAACAACCTGTTCATTTCATCTTGGGATTTCATGACATGCTTCAATAACTCATCGATGATGGTATCGAGGATGTAGGGAAATTCGAGGTCGGATGTTTTGATTATGACCTTGTTGTTGAAAATTCCTTGATTATGATTCACATTTCCTTGAAATTGATTCCCTCGATTGAAATTGTTTTGATTAAGGTTCCTTGATGTTGGAAACCTTGATTGGGTCCGGATAGAAATTACCTTGGTTTTGATAACCTTGGTTCATTCTAGGTTGATTCGATTCCTGTTAGGATTCGGTTAAACCGGTGGTGCGATAAGTGTTAGCACGGTAGTTTGGTTCATTTTGAGGACGGTATTGATTACCTCCGATGTGAAGTACCGGCTATAGCATTTGATTCAAACGGACTACCATCCGTGGAAGTACAGTTGTAGTATGCATGAGGACCACCACAAGTAACACAAACTTCAACTTTCTTCAATTCACCATGTGATGGTGTCCGAGTGAAAGTGACTTTCTTTGGTTAGCAAGAACCAAAGCTCGAACAATATCCGTGAGTTTGTCAATCTTAGCATCGTGCTAGATGTACTCACGGAGATGAAGTAGAAGGTCCAAGATTAGACCGAGTTTGATATGTCTTTGTGCGGAAAGGATGCACTGGGACTTGTTTTCAATGATTTGCAAGGCTTCTTTTGTGGTCTTGCTCAGAAATTACCTCCCGCGGAGGCATTCAAAGAGTCTTGGTCACTTGTCTCGCACCATTGTAGAAAGTATCCATTTGCATTAACTCGGTAAAACCATGATGCGGACACTCATGAGCAATTCTTTGTAACGATCCCATGCCTCCCGAATGATTCATCAAATCTTTGAGAAAATTTCATTATCTCATTCTTAAGACTTGTAGTTCGGGATGGAGGATAGAATTCGTTAATGAACTTGGTGACTAAATCCTCCCATGTCTCAATGGAACGAGGGGTTGTTTCTCGCCAATTTCGGGCTTGTCCTCTAGAGAAAATGGAACGAAGAAGCTTGATTGCTTCATGGGACATTCTTGTATTTGATGGTAGATGCAATCTTGTTAAACCATCGAATGTGTGCATGAGGATCATCCCGCTCAAAACCATAGAATTGGCTTTGGGTTACCGTTAAGCAACCCGGTTTTGAGCTCAAAGTATCGCCCACAATGGTCGGGACAACAATGGCATCTCCGTAACCCTCGATGGGTGCTTGAGAAGCTCATTCATCGGCTTGTCTTCGCCATTTCGGCTGGGGTGGTGGTGGTAGACGTTCCTCGATCACCACTACCGAAGGAGCGAACGTTCTCACGCTCACGAGGAATATTTGCAAGCTCGAAAGTGGACTTGTAGAACTGGAAGAACGAAAGCGCATGCACTAAGTATAAAAATCAATTTTCAAAACAAATGCGAGGCAAAACGACAAGTGAACTTAACCAATAATCACAAATGAAATGGCTTTTTGAAAAGGTACACCAAATCACAAGGACACAAAGGCAAGTTTTAAATCGTGGTTCGGGAACTTATTATGGTCACACCCCGGTTAGTAGGTGTAACGCCTTGATTTGCGGTGGTTGATTTTATGTATTAAAGTACCACCGAAAAGACGAGGTATAGATTTGTGCAAAGGGTTTAAAACTTTTGGAAAATATTTTTGGTATCGTCTCGCTTAACCAAATCGTATCTCTTTAAGAATTACCTTAAAAGAAACACAAGCTAGAAAACGTTACGATTGTTTTGTTGTTTTATATTGTTTTTGGTTTTGTCAACACTTTAGGAAAAGTGTTAATGAACTTTTGATTTATGATAACTTTACAAAAACTGCTTACAAACGATGGTATATGTGCAAGTACGGGTCCGAAAACGCTTAAAACACGCTTATGACCTCCCGCAATGGCGCCTAAAATTTGATTCGTGCTAAACCGTCAAGTTATCTCACACAAGCTAGCCACTGTGAATGGCTAACCGTAAGAAACTTAAAACATTTCAAACACCAATGCATTAAGATCGAGGAATATAGTGGATTCCTGGGTCGTTAAGTCCCACGGAGGATGAATGGTGTTTAACACAGACATATGTCGAATAATCACTAAGGATAGTGATTAGTAAGGATTTTGAGATAATTATACCTAAAGAAAAGTTTTGTAAATTACAGGGGCTTAAATGCAAATTAAAGAAAATTAAAAAGTTAAATTATATTAAATAAACGCTATCACTATTTTTACAATGATGTTTTTATGATATATAAAACAAAATAACTTAAATAAACTATTTTAACTAAAACGTAATCTTAAATTACCTAAAAACGTGATTTAAAATGAAAACGCACGTTATATGTAAAAATTACGCGAGTGCGCAAGCAAAAACGTAAAATTTGTGAAATAAAAGACCTACAAGTGTAAAAACAATTTTTTTTACATACTATATGACAAAAGAAAATTTTAGAAAAAAGATTTATATTTTTTAGACTTTTATATTTTTTATTATGAATTAAATACTAATTTTGACTAATTAAATGATTAAAAATACTAAAACTATTTAGAAAAATCTGAAACTTTTTATAAAATACTTTATACTAATACAAATCTATGAAAATACAAAAGATGAAAAGCTAGTATAAATAAGTCGAAATAAGCAAATAAGCTCGTATAAGTTTTAAATGGAAAACAAGGGTTATATATTAAACTATGCAAAGAAAAACTCGAAAAAGACCCAAGTGGTAGTGGTAGTGTGTGTGTGGTGAGTGGGTGGCTGTGGTTCGAATCCCAAAGAATGACCTTTTGCAACTATTTTATTTTTTTGATTTTTATTTTACAAACTTGTTAAGCTACTTAAAATAAGCACTTTATATAACTAAAACTTTTTATAAAAACTACAAATAAGCTCAGAATGAGCTTATTTATCTCAACAGTTAACAAAAATATGGAAATAAGCAAAAGATTAAAGCCAAATGGCTTATAAGCTACTTAATAAGCAAAATGAAAAATGAAAATAAGCTAAATACTGATAATAAGCTAGAATTACAACTTAACAAGCACAAAAACTTAGAAATAAGCACTAAATAAGCTAAAATAAGCACAAGCTAACTGATTTGCACAGGACACTATTTTGAATCACTAGGCACTTTTAAGCTTAATTTTAAGCACTTAGATAAGCTAGAAACTTAAAACAAAAACTGCAACTAATAAGTTGACCAACTCAGCTTTCCAAAAAGCTAAAGTTCTCACTGTGGGGTCCACTAGAGAGCTTTTAATGAGCTTATTAAAATACTCGAAAACCATCGAGTATAACTCGATATATCGAGTATTTCTCAGTGTATGCTGAGTAATATGGGACAAACTAAAAAGCACTTGCAGCCCACTCAAATAAGCTACAAAGTAGAAAATTAAGCTTGAGCCCTTAAGATGGCTTGGTTAGCTACCCAAAGAACCAAGAATCACAAGCTATGATTAACTAATGAGCTTTTGCAAGCTTGTGATTATAGGCTTAAAAACTGCACAGCACTATTTTGACTTTTTTACAAAATGAAAGTTTGACTTAAATGAACTTTGGATCAATTCTATGCACTGATTATGTTATGTTAAGGTGAACTAAGACTTGTTTGATTGATTTTAACAACTTATGAACAAGAAATCATAATCATGGATTATGAAAATCCAACAGTTAACTAACAAGACATGATCAAAAGTTATCTTGACTTTTTCTAAAACAAGGACTATGTTTTATGGTTGTTTTGAGTTCTTAGGTACTAGTATAGCAGTTAACAACAACAAACAACAACATAAACAACCTTTAACACCCTTAACACAGTGAATCCAAACACCTCTTTAGTAGACTGTTTTGAAGCTTTTCAAAGTTTAACAAAGATTAAGACCATGAACTTGATTAAGCTTATAATATCATGTAATAAGACCGAATAAGCACTAAATAATAAGAATAACAACATATAACTCAAGAATGATCTATATGCTATTATAACTGTCAAAATGAGATTTTTGCAAACTACAAATCTGAAAGAACAAACAACTGATTTTTATGGTTGATTATACTTAACTATAACTTATGAATAATAAAACACAAAGATTTAAGCTTATGAACAACTCAAACAGTGAAATGCCAAAAATGAGCAAAAGGCTTACAAATGGCTTCCAAGCTCAAAACTGAGAACCAATACTGAAACCACTTCCTATAGCTTCCCAAGAAGCACTAAACCCAAGGCCATCCATAATCAACCCTGCTCCATCTTCTTGACAACCTTCACCATGGATTTTTGATTTTTCAACTATTTATTTGGAATTTTTGGTATTTTTCTTTTTACTTAAACCGATTTTAAAGGTCTCTAATAGCTTTAATAAGCTATATGAGAGCTTATATGGCTTATTCAGTCCTTAACAATGACTACAAACATCATTTGCAGATTTTGAGAATTTGATCAAAAGTAAGATTTTGTATAAACCGAATATAAGACTTAAACTTGAAATTGATTATCACAAAAGCTTTATTACACACTAGTAACTTGAAATCTGAGTTTAAAAGTTTAAACAAACACTGGAATTTGAAACTTAATTAAAAACGACATAAGCTAAATTACAATTATTCTAGATATTGCTTCATATTGCTTCCCATCTTTCTTGATAGCCTTGAGATACTCCCCACATGCTTCTGAAACTTTCCCACTTTAAATCTTAGCCATTGGATGAGTCAAACTCATCCTATCCGTTTAAACGACTTTTGGCGCCAAAAGTGTACATGGTTGCTTGAGACAGTTTCAGAGCAATTAAAGAATCTTGGGGTGTTGTGGAGGTGGAGGGGGACAGATTAGATAGTAGGTATGGGGCTGGTGATGATTTGGAAAGCAAAAACCAGTTGTGTGTGTGTAACAGTAAAAGGTTCATGGTGGGGATGCATTTATTGCTTTGTGGGCTGGGATGTGAGGTGGAAGGGGTGAGAGTGAGTAGTAGATGGTGAGGTGGAAATAACAGGTGGTGAAAACCACCTGGTTTTGGGATTGCAGGAGGGGAAGAGGAAGGTAAACAGTGGTTCTGGGTTGGGCGCGAGTTGACCGGTTTTGACTTTGGGATATTATAAAGGGGGTCCAAATGGGGTCAGGTATTTGACAGGGGTTCTTTTTGGGTTTGGCTGGGTTCTAAATACAAAAGGGGTCCATTTGGCTTGTTATATTACAAGGACCATTTGTGTAAATCTGCCAAACTTGAGGACTGATCTTGCCAATATTCTAAAGTCATAAGGACCAAACCTGCCATATATGAATAGTACAAGGACCAATGATGATTATTTTCCATTTTTAAATGTCCAAGGACCATTTTTGTCATTTTTAAAAGTTAAGGGACCTAAGTTGTAATTTTGCAATTTTTGAATTTCAAGGACCGGTTTTGACAACTCTTGAATCCCATGGATCTAAAATGACATTTTACTTTATTTTGATATACCAGGGACTGTTTTTGACAACTTTTTAAACTTGGGGGACTAAAACTGCCAATTATGCAAACTTGATATGTTTTTCACCGATTTTGATATTTTTGCATTTAAACACATAAAACACTTGTTTGTGATATTTTCATCATTTTGATGCATTTCGAGTGTTTTCGATGTTTTTGGCATTATAAACAAGATCAAAACGATGAGATTTAGACACTCATCAACAATATTTGCTTCATTTTGTTTTAGAATGACATTTAGCATATTGCAGGCATGATCCGCTCCAATTGTCACCACTCATCGCTTCATCCTCTTGGTATGTCAACTTCCACAATTTTCTTACAACATATAATTGTTTTATATGGAGTTCTATAATACGATTTGTCTATGGTCAAGTTTCTACATCAATTACCATATGCACGCTCACATTTGTATCGTATGTATGACCTTTATTTTGTTACACCAAATTTTTTTGAGGCAAATGCAAGATCTCTACCAATGGATAACTTAGCTCACAAAGTTCTTATCCACTAAGTTCACATAGTTCGTCTCCGCTAAGCTGAGAGAACTCCTCTCCACATGCTGAAAATTGCAACAAGAATGATTTTGCTGGAAAACAAAAGTTAGATGGTCATGGAAAACTCTTCAACGGCATTGCATCTCATTTACATCAGCAAGTTGCAAGGTCCTGCAGCAGACCGTAGCTCAAATGGATCTCAATCACTCCAAATGCAAGAAGCGGGGACATCTAAGTCCATGTCTAAAGCTTCTAAAACATGTAAGTTTTCGTTTTATTCGTCATTTGAAAGTTCCGACTTCATGTTGCGGGGAGGAACAAAAAATTCCCGCATTAGGCAATTATTTATTTATTTATTTATTAGAGTACCAATAACTCTTTACTATTTGAACTTAGATAGGTTGCTGGAACCAAGCATTTTAATGTGTAATAGACCAACCGGTTACTTAATGGCGAAAATCAATCATATTGGTATTTTTCAGATGTATATTTAAGGGGGTTTTGTTTAAGCGTATGAACTAATTTGATTTCGGCTAATATAACATAATCCCGATTTTTTCAGCTTATTTTGATATTTATGGGGTTATATGAGTTTATCATATCATAATAAACTTATATATAAGCCCACAAGTCTTAAAATAAGACATAAAATTGAGGCTTATTAAATATAAGGTGAAAAACAAATAACCTCATAAGTCACATATAAGCTTAAACAAACACCATTTAGTTATTTGCTTTAAATGTTTAGTTACTTATTTTATTCGTCCCGTGATTGGTGTTTCATGTTGAAATGCCATGGTGCATGAATATTACAAAGACATTCATTATCAAATTTCGTGATGTGTCGGATTGAGTTCCTTGATTCGTAAGGTTTTTCACACCACGTAGATTAACCGCTTTTAATAGTGCGTAATGGATGATGATGATGCAAGTGACGCTTACATTTCAAAACAAAACATAAACCTTCGGATGAAACAAAATTCCGAATTACATGCTCAAGTTTCAACACCATAAACAAAAGCGCAGACCGCCTCAAACCAAAGTTGAAAGGGTTGTGACACGCCAGAAAGAGCTATTTGGAAACACCGGAATGAAGCAACATAACCCATCGCAAAGAAGCAGATGCACAACTAGCTAAAGCACATGAACTACCTTGCCTTCTGTTCCTACTCTTTATCATATGTACCTAAACTTCTAATAGATAGTTATATGTGTCATCATATTAACAACGATGACCCGACTTCCGTGAGATTATGTGTGTCAGTAATATCTCATCGTTGAACCGCTTATGTTATTAGCGATAATATTATTGTATCCGTTACTTTTGAACCGCTTATGTGTATGGTGTAATATTACTGTTACTAACCAAGAAGCAAAAAAAAGTGGCAAAACATAGGGTAAAACGACAATTTTAAAACGTCATCGTTTCGCAATTAAATGCAAAAAACCCGCTGCAACGCGCGGGTGCATAATCTCGTTTATCATAAAAGAAAGTGTTGTGAAGGAAGATATGATACAAATTGTCCAAGTGTCATGACACATCATTGTGTGAAATTATTTTTATAAACATCAATCTCTTGTTAATTCTTAGTTATATTGTTAGGTTTCTATTGGCCCTATTTGGATGTTACATTTCTTCTTTTCAACATCTTTCCCTACTACCGAGCGAGAGTAGGCGATTATTGATTTTTCTAAATGATTAATTTTGTTAACATTGTGTTTTGTTTTAGTTTACACATAGGTTATTAGAATCCTGTTTCATTTTTTCAGATACAGAGATTTGGTCTATTTTTTCATTGTTAGGAATCATGTTTCATTTTTCCGTAAGTGAGAAAAAAAAGTTTTTATTACGAAAGCTTCGCAAGCTTTTTTGGTACACAAAACTCATTTTATAAGCTAGTTTAATTTAAAAGCTTAACTACATAAGCTCATGCTCGAGCACACTTATATAGTCGTATCGAGGAATCGTATAAATCAGAAATATAAAATTATTGAAATGAAGATAGTAAAACTTGGCAACTGGTATACGCGTGGATTAGAGATTTGAATGGAATGTGATAAAAGCATTTAAATTGGGCACGTAAAACTAGGGGGGAAAACTCATTCAATTCAATCCAATCTACCCAGCTGTTCTTATTACTCTTAAAACATTTTTACCGTTAACAAGTTCGTAAATATGTTGAGATATCTTAATAAAATGATATCTTTGTTCTTAAAAGATAGGTAAAAACACTACAAAACGTATTACAGATTGAAGTGATATGGTTCAGTCCATGTAATCTAAGAAATCAAAGATCATTCAAACCACATACAAGATAGTATATCATACATACAGTTTTCGTAAATAGAGTTGATTGACACACTTTGATTTCTTATTTGCACATTCTGAAGTATAACTTTTAAAAGCAACATATAATAAATGTACAACTGCTTAACATAAAAAAATGAAAGCATGCAAATCAGCTCGCTTTCGTAAACCATTCACCAAGTGTACACATAATCCATGACACCAATCACACCATGCATTTATGCCATTTTACAACTACGTCTCCTTCTTCTTCTTCCAATAAGGTTTGTTTTCCAACGCAAATTTAGTGCGCATGGCGTATACAGCATTTAATTTTGTGTTTACCTTAACAACAAATGTTAGAAATATTTTTTCACATAAGAATACATGCAAGGTCAAACTTTTACCATACGTTTGAAGGTAACTTACTTATATCAGTGTGTAAATTCGAGCTATAAATAGTCTTGGTTTGAGTCATTTAGAAATCATGGTCTTTCGAAAAACCAAATAAGCAGTGGCTAAAATAGAGACTTATTGATACCTGAATAGCCATCGAAAATGTTGGTGCGACATTGCCTTCTAGTGTTGGTGTGCCTTGCATTGCTCTTCATCACTTCCTCTATTTCACAACCCATCGCTAATCAACACCATCAATTTGAAGACGATAAGAGAAGCCCGGCCCGGTCTCGAACTCCATCACGATCTCGTGGTAGAGCACGCGGTCGTGGTAGAAGAGGAAGTGGCGGTAATGGATCAAGAACCCGTGGTGGTAATGGATCAAACTGTGATCCACTTTATGATTATCTATTTGGAAGATGTGGCCAATGGCCTTTTGCTCGTAACTCGCCCAATAATCCCTTTACACCTCGACGGTCCCCACCTCGACCACCTACACCCGTGGTCCCTTCTCCACCACCCGTAGCTCCAGTTCCAGCTCCCGCACCACCACCCGTACCACCTCCAGCACCAGCACCTGCACCACCACCTGCAGTCCCACCTTCCCCACCACCACCACCTCCCGTGGTCCCATCTCCTCCTCCACCAACACCATCACCTCCACCGCCACTCGTTGCTTCACCACCACCACCAGTTGAAACTCCACCACCGGTTCTAGCATCTCCCCCACCCGACTACATCCTTCCTCCAGCAGTACCTGAGCTACCATATGATAATCCCATTCAACCCCCACCATTAGTCCCTATATCTTTTTCCCCACCTGCTCTTGGTGACGCAAATCCTGCACCATATGTTCCAATCACATTCTCCCCACCAGCTACTGGCACCACTCCACCAGAATCTTTTTTACCACCACTTGTGCCTATATTCTCTCCACCACAAGCAGACCCTGGACAACTACCACAGTTGCCACCTATAGTCAACCCGGGGGAGGAGTTTCCCCCGGAACTCAACCCAGGACAACAGTTTCCACCCACATTTAATCCTTGGCAACAATTTCCACCCACATTTGATCAAGGACCGCAATTTCCACCTGCATTCAATCCTGGACAACAATTTCCACCTGTGGTTGATATAGGGCAACAGTTTCCACCCGCATTCAATCCTGGACAACAGTTTCCACCCGCATTCAATCCTGGACAACAGTTTCCGCCTGTATTTGATATAGGGCAACAGTTTCCTCCAGCAATGGACCCCGGACAACAGTATCCTATTGAACTCCCACCAATGGTCGATATCCCCCCATGATCAAGTTGAGTTTTTTAGTGACAGACAATAGTTGATGACTTGATCAGTGTATTTGGTTTTAGTTTGTGTGTGTTTTTGTTTAATTGAAGATAATGGTTACTCAAACATAGTGTAATGAACATCTGATAAGTATAGTATGTAATTGCATAATGCATTTGCAACTTATAAAAGTTGTTAATATGTGCTCTGCTTAACTTTTAATCGTCTGTATTAATGAAGTTGGAGGTTCTTTTTTTTTTTTTTTTTGATTTGATGAAAGAATAACTAAATGATGCTTTCGTCTGTGGCTTCTTATATTGTCAATCGAACAGTTGAACTTAGTCTCTTTATCAAATATTACACATTCACTTTTTTGATTGATAGGAAAAACTTCGGATTGGCCACAATGCAACTACCTTGAACTTGACTAATGTAATTTTGGTACACTGAGATATTAAAGTTGAAGCATAGTATCTAAACTTACCAAAGTTAACAACTTAATTAATGTTCTCTACAAGCTATCTTAGAAGAGCATAATGAATATTCTTAAATACCTTACAAGAACAGAATGGAAATCGAATTACTTCTGTCTCTCAGAACTGGTCTTCGAGACAGTGCAGATTACAAAGCTTAAATTCGGCAACCTTCTGTTGCAGACCGTTTGTTCCAACTATAAGTTCAATGTAGGAGACCGACCAAGTTCAAACATCAATTGACCATTGAAGTTGGCTTAGCTTTTAATAAAGAAGATAGGACACTAATAAGTGTCAATTGACATTTAAATGAAAATTACTTTGCATACAGACAACATGTTATTCACTTATTCTATAATCAGAAATCTAATTAACAATTGAAGACAAGATGCACTAAGCGCAGCTTCAACAGAAAACATATATAATTATATACAAAATCGACATAAACAAACCACAAACTTAAATATTACCACAATAGAAGCTCTCTTCGAAAGCTATTTATCAGAAACTTGGCATCCATGGTGCAACATACGCAGACGTTGACTTTCGGTAGTAACACCATAAGAAGGCGGGACCACTTTCCTCAATGATGGCCTAGTATGCACCATCCAATTTACAATATAAACATTTAAATTTGAACACCCCATCATATTAACCTCCCTCAACTTTTTACAATTCTTCACCATGTATATCACTCCCTCTGTATTCACGTATTGACAGCCCGAAATATCTAACGTCACAATCTCATTACATCTAACCCCAATTTCCCTTAACCCGTCATTATTCACACCCGACCGACCCATATACAACTTCTCCAACTTCAAAGGCTCCGTCCTTAGTCCTAAATTCTTAACTCCTCCACAATCCTGTATGCTCAAATTCCTAATTTCACGACACTTCGTTAAAACTTTACCTATGGACCCTGTAATACGTGAACATGAGCTAACATGAAGCACGCTCAAGTTTGGGCAAACCGAAGTGATCCTAACAAGACATTCATCACTCATCTCTGAATTCGCTGATAAATTCAAGTACTTAATACTTGCGTTCGGGCGCTTCAAAACATCCATAACAACATCTTCTTCCTTACCCAAACACGCATGAGCCAGTTCAACATGCTCGAGAGACAAACAGTTTTTAATAAGCGCAAACAATGCTGCACTAGTTAACTTACAAAAATTAAACCTAACCGTAACAAGATCCCTCAGACACTCAGACAACACTACAACAGAGTCATCACTCAACGAATAATTTCTACTAAGATCCAAAAACTTAATCAACCCATACGCGTGCACCAACCTTAATAATCCATTTACACTATACCTATTACAATCAACAAACGACACACTCGTCAAAGGCACACGCGCCTCCACAATCCCATCCAAAAACTCATCCGAAAAATCCGACTCCTTAAACCTCACCTCACTCAAAAACCTCCCCGTCCCCGACCTACCTCCATCCACAAACAACGACTCACTCCGACGCAAACCAAACACAAGACTCATCCCAATCACCCGCACACTCCTACAATTCTCCAACACAAACCTAACACCTCTCATCGTAATCAACGCACAATCCACAACCACAACCTCCTCCAATCTCCCACACTTCTCCGACAAACAAAACATCGACTTATCCGTCAACAAACCATTCCTCGACAAATTCACCCTAACCAAACACCTCAATCCCCTAGCCAAACACTCAACTCCCTCATCCGTAACAACCGCAAACTTAACCCCCCCATTCCCACACCTCAAATCCACCTCCTCCAAATGCGGAAACGCCTTCGCAACCCCTCGCAAATCGTCATCACTTAACCTAATCACATTACCACATTTCAAAACCCTAAGCCTACACTTAGCACCTAATTTCATCAAAAACTCTATAGGAACATAATCATGGTTAGATATATCTAGTGAATGTAAAGTATTGACTACAGATGAGTTAGTTATTTCGGTTAAGGCGGTTAGGAAGTGGTTGGGGTTTGTTAGTTGGGATAGGTTTAGTGTTGTGAGGTTGTTGAAACGGTTGAGGAGGGGGGTGAGGAGGGGGAAAGTGGGGTTAGTGACGGTTAGGTAGTGACGGTTGGAGTTTGTTAGTGAGAGGAGGTGTTTGTTGACGAGGGATAAGGGTTCGGTTTGGTGGTTGGTTAAGTGGGTTAGGATTAGTGACCAGATTTCGTCTGGTAATTCGTCGTAGTTTTGTGACATGGTTTGGATTTGATTTGGTTATTGGTGATGAAAGATTTGATTGTAAATGAAATGAAAGGTGTGATTACACACAAACAGTAGGTGTGTGATTTGAAAATTGAGTTTTAGGATTCAAATTCAATAATGGAGTGGAGCCTGTCATGATCATGATCTCATCTCCAGCTACTGTTTGGTTTGAATTATTGCATATGAGAGGTTAAAGGGTGTTTGGGATTGCTTTTAGTTTTCTTTCTTTTTTAGGTAAATTACACCGTTAGTCCTTGAAGTTGACCTCGTTTTCACGTTTGGTCCCCCGTTTTCAGGTAAATTACAGTGTTATCTCTCCTCGTTAGTTGACTAGTCAACTAGTTTTTTCGTCTTTTCACATTTTAATTCTGGAGTGGAGCCTGTCATGATCATGATCTCATTTTCGGATGTGATCGCAACTCCAGGTGGTGTTTGGTTTGCGTAAGAGGTTAAAGGGTGTTTGGGATTGCTTTTTATGATCCATTTGTTTACCTTAGTAATTAATTTTAGGATGTAGCATAAGTATTTGGGTTAAAAATAGTGAGGTGACCCACACAAATAAATTATACATAAAAGATAAAAAAAAATAAAAATAATAGTATGCATGTTAAACTAAAAATAAAAGATAAGGTGATAACATGTTGCACATTTGATTGTCAGAGAAATATATATGTTTTTTCTGTAATCCCAACCTCCTAGCCAACTTTGGTAGAAGCTCATATATCTGGATTTATGTAGGCCCAAACTAATCTATCTCTCCAATCAAAAGTGTAAAATAAAGCTAAACCCAAATTTTAGAGGTGAACCCTTTATACTAAACGCCTCCTTATTGTTCGGTTTGAGCTTTAGCTATAAAATGGTGATGTTGGCCGACAAAATGGTGTCAAAATTGGTTCTATGCTAGGCCTCGATTTAGCCTGATTTTAGGGAAGTGGTGGGGCCATTTTTCTTATTCTGTCTGGATCTTTATTTTCAAATGTCATAAAACTAATATAGTTTAATATAAAATAATATAAAAAATCCATTATTACTTATAAAGTATATTTTTCTCTTTCTTATATCAAGTTCAAATTCAAATATTAATTAAAATCCGAATCAGAATCCAAATCACAAATTCATCTACAAACCAAACAGACCCTTAATTTTCTTTCTTTACACTATTAAGAGTAAATTGTAGAAATTGTCCCAGTGATTTGGTCAAATTGTACGTTTCGTTCTTATTTTTTCGAAAGTGCATGCACCGTTTATATAAGAAACTTATGAGTACAACTTTCGTCCTTAGCCAAAATAACATGACTAAAATGCACATCCTCACTATTTTATTAAATAGAAGACTAAGTTAATTTAGTCAATACAATTTAGTCAGAGACCAAAATTGCACTTATAACTTCCCACAGGCCGGTACCTATACTTTCGAGAAAATAGGGACGAAACATGCAATTACCAAACCACAAGGACAACTTTTGTAGTTTACTCTTACATTAATTTTAGGGTTCGTTTGTGGGAGGGTTGGAATATAAAAATGGAATCTTTGTTAAAAGCAAACGGTTGGTTTGCGAAAGTTTATGATATATTGGAATTTAAATAGTGTCAAGAAACCCATCGCCTCATACTATGCAAGATAGGAACCTTTTTGTGATATTTTGTTTTTAGGGCAAATTGTCTGAAAAGGCATTGAACTTGTCACATTTTTCTTTTGCGGGCATCGAACTTTTTTTTTCTCCTAAAGTAGCCCTAAACTTGCCTAATTTTCCTATTGTAGCCTCTAATCAGAAATTAATTACATAAATTTACATAAATCATCCCCTGACTCTAAACAATTACACTGCTCATCCTTGAGTCAATTACATAAAAGGTCCACTGTGGCACTAATAATTTACACATTTCGTCCTTGTAGTTATAAACTTAAACTAATCCAGTGACCACTGACCCCACCACCGCCACCATCCATCACCGTCGCCACCATCCAAAACTTGTGTGCTCCTCGTCGTGGTCTCTTTGTGGTGAGTTTCGTGTGGTAAATCTTCAAATAATCACCATCAACTAACTTATACTTGGTGGCCAAAGTATAACATGCACAAGATATCTCGATATGCAATGAAATATTGATACTTGCATCAAAATGTTATCATTGGTAATCGATGTATTCTTTGTTGCTCGATATCTTCAGCGATGAGCACAAAAAAAAATGTTATCATTGGTACAATTAAGTCTAATGAGCACAAAAAAAAAAGAAAAAAAAGACTTAGCTCTCGATGTATCATTGCATTGCGGTCTAAAATGCAGAACAAGGGTCAATTTTGAGCTTATTTTTGGATAAGCTACTGAGGGGATAAGCTCATGATGCTTGTTGGAACCTGAAACCCACCCAGCTGACTTGCTTTTGCCCCCATGTCTAGCTTCTAAGGAGCTTTTACAAGCTTGTCAAGAGCTTATGAAAATGGCTCAGTGGGCAGATTATGAGGTGCAGGGCAAAATCATTTCAAACAGCTTAAAAGAAGCTCCTCAAAAGCCACATAGAAAAATTTATAAAAAATTTCAAAAATGTGGACTGAAAAGATGAGCAACCAAACATCTAAATCCCAAAATCTCAGGAAGATTGGATCAAAATTGAACAAATTAAAATTCAAAAACAAACTTGATTTAAAAGAAAATTATGCAGTTTTGACTTTTTATCTTTTGAAGAATTTTGACTAAAGTGAGTCGTTGATGATCTAAAATGGATGAAAATGTAATTATAAACTAAAATGAAGCTAGATTAATGCTAACTAACAACTTCTAAATCTAAATTTGTGATTATCCTACCTCAAACTCAACCTGTTCTAAGAACAGTTGAGATAAACTAAAAATTGACTTTTACTTGAAATAGTTGTGAAAATTATGACTTGACTACTCTAAACTAACCTAATGCATGCTATCCTAAGTGATTTATCCTCTAACTTATTCTGAAACTAAGAGTTGCAGTCAGAACCAAACACCCTTTTTTTTTTACTGAATTGAGAATTTGAAAATCAAAACTGATATTTTAAGACATGATACATCCAAATTAGATTGAAACTAGTTATTGCAATTTGAAATGAACACACTAGGACTGATCTAACAACAAATGTTCAAATGTGCAAGCTATGTCAATACTAAAGCAAAACTGTCGAGGGAACTTACAAATGGTCCAAAGGCTTAAGTAAGGTATCAAAAAGCTTAACTGAACATCCCTATTGCTCCCATGAGCTCTAACCCAAGGCCATCCCAAATTTACCTTGCTCCTGCTTAGTTGACCACTTTTTGACCAGACTTTGACTTTCCTTGACTTTGGTAAAACAGTTTTTAGAATCAAACAACCTTTTAACAAAATCAAGAGAGACTTTTAAAGCTCATAACACATAAAAGAAACAGAATTTAAAATGTAAACAACAAATCTTTCATTAACTTAAAATTTGGAATAACAATTGCTGAAAAAGTAAGACTTTGCTTGAAAGATTACAAAATATTTAAAATTATGAATACTGCTAAAACTGTTAAAGTCCTAAGCCACCTTCATTTAACGGAAAGAAAGTATTTTGTTACAGAATCCATACCCACATCACATCCACCATTTAGGATTAAATTCAACATAATGTGCCTTCAATAGAATCAAACCATTTGGGCGCTCCATCCATGATCTAAACCTGATTCGATCCATTGACTTTGATCTAACTTGCATCTTTTTGATGATGGTGGCGTGCCAAGGCGGTGGACGTGACTGTGGTGTCGGTGTGGTGGTGCTAGAGAGAGAGGGAGAGGGAGAGGCACTAAAAGGGATGTGAGAAAGAGTAGAAGATATATTTTATGATATAAAGTTACACAAGGATGAACGTGTAATTGTTTAGAGCCACAGGGATGATTTATGTAAATTTATGTAATTAATTTCTGATTAGAGGCTACAATAGGAAAATTAAGCAAGTTTAGAGCTACTTTAGGAAAAAAAAGTTCGATCTTGCAATAAAAGGAAAATGTCACAAGTTCGATGACTTTTCGAATAATTCGCCATTGTTTTATCTCTCTTTGCTAACATATTTTTTATTATTTAATTTATTTTTCATCTCAACAATTTCTTTTCTCCTCCATGATGTATTCCTTTTGGGTATTATTGGGTTTGAAAAATCCAAGAATCTTCTTGTCATCTTCGTCGAATCATAAGTAGAAATAGATGTGTATGGTAATTCAAGTTGGTTTGTGTTTGCGTGGGTTGACGCCCGAACACCACAAATCTAAATAATCGAGTCACCCGTGTTAATAACAACATATTTATACATAATCCACGCACGACATATTTAACTTGCTTATATAAATGGCTTGACATCTAGAAACAATCTTCCATTGACATCTAGAAACAATCTCCCAAACCCGGGTGTTTTTCTAGGGTGGGGTATGATCTGTCTACATTCGACCTCCCCATACCCCGCTCCGACAGGATAGGGTACGGTTGTTCTTGTATCAAAATTGGTTGGTGGGTTACACGGGTTGAAAGGTTAACCCATTTTACTTGTTTATATGAGTATTTCATGTTATGTTGAACATGCTAAGCGAGTTCACAGGTCACCCGTTTAACCTGTCAACAACACCAACACGATCTGTTCAATAAATAAGTTAAGTGGCCGGCCTAAACTGCCAAACACCACCCAAAACTTGTTAGACACACCTTATTTCCAATTCATTAGGTATATGAAAGGCCAACCAAGCTCAAGGTACTAAAACAACATTTAGGCCTTAAAAAACATGACACAACAATCAGAATGCGTACTAACAAGTTACCTTTTGTTATGCAAGACTTAAACAAGGGGATTGATCTTTGTTCAAGTTGCGCCACTGAAAAGAGTAAAAAATTTAACCAATAACAAAACTGACAGACATGGCAGCAAGACAACACTCTTTTTTGGCAGATCTAGATATAAAAAATGGTCCGTGAAATCTAACCCGATAACAGATGAAAATAAAGAAAGATAGAAAACTTTTGTAAATGAGATCGAATGGCATCACGTGATTTTGGGACATTGCCTTTGCAGCAAACATAGATCACTTGAAGTTGATCGACAATGTACATTAATGAGTCTCATGCTTTGGATTTGAAAACTTTCTAAAAACTGAAAGGTTCAGTGTTCTGTTATTAATGAAACAACAAGATGTCTATGGATAAAATACTCAACGGACAAAATTTTGGGTGTAAACTAAACATATATCACATCAATTCTGGAATTACTCAACGGACAATATATCAGTAATTCCAGAATTCTGTCAACTTCTGCTTTAGATTCAAGTTGTAGTAACAAATGTTAAAGATTCAGTTGTTCAGTTATTGAAGAGCAGCCAATTTGGCCTTGGATAAGTTATTTATGTAAATAGTTAGAAGTAAACTATTACTAGTACTTCTTAGATCGATACCATATAGCAAGTGGAGATCATATTCAAATTCAGGTATAACGGTGACCCGTTTCAGAATATCACGTGTCCCAAGGCAAAAAAAGATCAACGCGCATGTGCAAGTTGAGAAAAATAAATATGAAGTGCTTATAGTAGGCCATTCTTTTATCTATAAATAACTTTGAACCATTGCGATCACAGCTAATATGAATAGAGCAAGATACCCTTTGGAACCGAAGAAGACTAAGGACTAGAGTTGATCAGAGCTCGGTGGACCTTATAACTTATGATTAATTCTGAATGGATTTCACTAAAATTGTAAAATGTCACAAACTAGCAAATTTACATTTTCTTTTAATAGAACAAGTAAAGTCAATCTATTTATCTGGAGAATGGTGCAAGATAGCCTTTGTGAGTGCTTATCCTGCACCATTTTCAATAACAAAAATCAGCATCAGTTAAGTTCGATTATAATAAACTTCCCTTGAGATAACATACAGCTAATGAGTCTGCAATTAGGATGATATATTACAACTTGATGCAGCAAACAGAATGTAGACTAGCAAGTTACCCTTTTGTGCAGTATTGAAGCAAGGTGCTTGATCTTAGTTGTAAGTTTTGCCACTGAAAAGAGTAAACAATGCTAGAACATTGATCTTATTTGTAAGGAAAACCAATTTCAGTGATACATTACACCTGGACATCAATATGATCAAATGAAAACATACAATGCTAGAACATTGCATCTTGCAACAAACGTAAAGTCACTTGAAGTTGAAAGCCATGTGAAGAGTCTTATGCTTTAATCTTGAAGATTTGGTAAAGAATGTTATGAGAGCAGATGTTCTGAACTTCTGATATTAAAGAAAAACAGGTTGCCTTTGGATACGATACTCAATGGAATAAAGTTGGGAGTAAACTATACTTCTTATGTAACCAACAAATTACAAGTGAAGATCCAACATAAACACATAGATAACGGCAACCAGTTTCTCTAAGGCAACACAAAAAAGTACAAGATAATTGTCCAAGTCGAGAAAAGCACACAACAAATCTTTAGTAGACCTTTTTGCCATATGTAAATAGCTTCAAACCATCTACAATATATTCATGACCGTGGCTGATTTATGACAAGCAAGAAGAACCTTTGGAGAATTAGTAGGCTGCAGGGATGTTCACCGTTCGGTTAACCATAAGGTCTGCTGGCGGTTAGCCATAAGTTTGTTAGCAGCTAACTGCGCTAACCACATGCAAATCACAATGATCTTATATCTGTACTGAATCCATGGCTATTATTGATTGGCATTAATCATCCACTCACCAAAGAGCATCGATCACATGTTAGAAATAAACAATAAAAGGGAAAATGAAAATTTAGCAAGTTGACACTTAAGGTTAAAGTTAATGAATGCTAAATGCATAACCAAATTATATTAAAAAAGTAAGATATGCTTAAGCACTGGACTTGGAACCTGCAATTCGTCTAAAACAATTTTTTAACTTTGAGTAATATAGACATTTATATAAGTGGTTCATTTTGAGTATGCCTTTTCCTCAAAATATGTCAAACTATTAGAATAATAGTATATATCTCTTGTATAAATGGGATGTATATCAAATCCATAATTCTCTCATAGTTAGTTAGGATGGATATGTATAACTCTTGTATATATATGCCTTTGGCATAATGAATGAAAGATACGGATTGTATTCTCACATGGTATCAGGCCTCCTTAATACCTAAAAAAAATAATAAAACACTAACGACTTCTCATCTTTTCTAATATTCCGTTCTTCATCTTCCAGCCTCTCCAATGACGGAACAAAAGATCCATCCAGCCCTCACTGTCTCCAGCATCAAAACCACTTTTAAGGTTGAACTCAGTTTGGAGAATGGCCAATATTTATCTTGGTCAGAACTTTTCAAGATCCATTGTCGTGCATACAAGGTCATTGATCACATCATTCCCCCACCACCACCTGCTACTTCTTCCGCACCACCACCAAAAGACGCCCCACAACCCAAAGTTGTTGATCCTGAAACATGGTCAACTTTGGATGCCATTGTTCTTCAGTGGATCTATAGCACCATCTCCGATGACCTGATGCATACCATTCTTGAACCTGACACCACCGCTGCCAAGCATGGTCACGCTTGAAAGATATTTTCAAGATAACAAGAACTCAAGGGCTGTTTATTTGGAACACCAGTTCTCCAACACGCGTCTTGACAATTTTTCTTCTGTTTCAGCCTATTGTCAAGAACTTAAGATGCTCTCGGATCAGCTCACTAATGTTGGAGCTCCTGTCTCTAATAACCGTCTTGTCTTACAACTCATAGCAGGTCTCAACGAAAGCTATGATAATGTTGCCAGTTTCATTCAACAAAGTGATCCACTCCCGCAATTCTATGAAGCTCGTTCCAGGTTAGTTCTTGAAGAGACTCGCAAAAACAAACAAGCAGCAACTGCTTCTATTGCTTCTGGAACAGCCCTTGTTGCTGCTGCTCCCTCTACCACACCAAACCCCAAACACCAACACAACACCACTTCCGGCTCTAACTCTCCCAACCCGTCACCACAGCGTAATGATAGCTCGAATCGTGGACGTGGCAGGAACAATGGATATCGTGGTGGTGGTCGTAATGGTGGACGAGGCCGTGGACGTGGTCGTTCTAACAATTTCCGCAGTCACAGTTTCAACAGTGGACACCATATGGTCCCTGGGCTTGGTCTCCTTATCAGTGGGCCTCACCACCACCCTCTTTCCCAACTGCTCCATGGTCTCGGCCCACTCCACCATCTGGAAGCCAAGGTATACTTGGTCCAAGACCCACTCAGACATATGCTGCATCTACAGTACCTACTGAACTTGATCAAGCTTTCCATACCATGTCTCTTAACCCTCCAGATGATCAATGGTACATGGACACGGGTGCTACTTCACATGACCACCTCCCAGGTACTTTCTCGTCTTACTTTAATTTGAGCATTCCAAAACATATACTTGTTGGTAATGGTAACAAAATTCCAATTCGTGGTTATGGACATATGCATCTTCCCCACCTTACCCTCCTTTACATTTAAAAATGTCTTGCATGCTCCCCACCTTATCAAAAACCTAATCTCAGTTCGTCGTCTCTACTGATAACAATCTTACTATTGCTTTTGATCCATTTGGTTTTCTGTTTATAATTTTCAGACGGGATACCAATCATGCGGTGTAATAGCATTGGGGACCTATATCCAATCACCAATTCCACACTCCAACAACTTACCTCGCATTCTACCTTTGCTGTCTTTTCTCAAGATCTATGGCATCACCGTTTAGGTCATCCGGGCGCTAATGTATTACGCTCGCTTCAGAATAAAAATTACATTCAATGTAATTCATCTAGGAGTTCTTTTTGTCAATCTTGTGTTTTTGGCAAACATATTAAACTACCATTTTATGATTCATCTTCTTCTACTTTAATGCCATTTGATATTTTGCACAGTGATTTATGGACTTCACCGTTTTAAGCTCTGGTGGTCATAAATATTACATTTTATTTCTTGATGATTATTCAAATTTTCTTTGGACATTTCCACTTGGCCACAAATCTCAAGTATACCCTACTTTCATATCTCTATATAACTTAATCAGTACACAATTTAACATGCCTGTTAAAACCTTCCAATGTGATAATGGCACTGAATATAACAACTCTAACTTTCACCAATTTTGCAAACAACATGGCATGATGTTTCGTTTCTCTTGTCCCATACCTCCTCTCAAAATGGTAAGGCGAACGAAAAATACGAGCCATCAACAATATTATTCGTACCCTCCTGGCTCACTCCTCTATGCCGCCAAAATTTTGGCACCATGCGCTTCAAATGGCCACCTACATCCTCAATATTCTACCTAGCAAGCTCCTAGCTCACCACTCCCCTGCAGAGATTCTATACAAACGTACTCCCACTTACACCCATCTTCGTGTCTTCGGATGTCTATGTTATCCTCTTATTCCATCCACCACTATTAATAAACTTCAACCTCGTTCTTCTCCATGCGTGTTTTAGGATACCCATAAAACCATAGAGGATACAAATGTTACGACTTAGCCACCAATAAAGTCATTCTTTCTCGTCGCGTTATCTTTGATGAATCTCATTTCCGTTCGCCAACCTACATACTCCAACACCCCACCTATCGTTTCCTTAACCATGGTGTTCACCACTAATCATCCCATTTCTTTCTTCGTTAACTCCACAGAGACAAACACCGGTGGGTCCGTTCTTGAGCCCCACTCGATCAACCCAATCCACCCACATCCCACTTTCAATCGGTCCAAATCCATCTCCAATCGACCTCTTCTCGATCTACCTCATCAACTCACCTCAACGACCCATCCTTCAATATGTTAGGCGCGGTCTGCGATCTCGCCCACTTCACCGCGCGTGCATCCACTACACTGCTCGCACCATGCACACCCGTAGCATGTCGGTATTTCTAAACCTAAAAATCAGTAATGCTTGCGACCATTACCTCACCTTGTCGATTCCAAACCCGAAAGATGCATTGTCTAATCTCAATTGGAAAAATGCCATGATTGATGAGTATAATGCTCTTATTGAAAATAAGACTTGGGTACTTGTACCTCGTACCAGTGATATGCATGTTATTCGTTCTATGTGGATTTTTCGACATAAATTGCGATCTGATGGTTCTTTTGAGCGATACAAAGCTCGTTTGGTTGGTGATGGCAGGTCTCAACAGGTTGGAGTGGATTGTGATGAAACGTTTAGTCCCGTGGTTAAACACCGCAACCATTAATGCGGTTCTCGGTTTAGCGGTTTCCAAGTCATGGCCTATCCATCAATTGGATGTTAAAACGCTTTCTTGCATGGTACACTTAATGAAACCGTCTACATGCATCAACCAATGGGTTTTCGTGATTCTACACATCCCGACTCGTTTGCTTATTAAAGAAGTCACTTTATGGCTTAAGCAAGCACCCGTGCGTGGTACCAACGGTTTGCGATTTTGTGTATACCATTGGTTTTGTTCATAGTAAATCGGATCATTCATTGTTCGTATACCGCAAAGCGGGGACTTGGCTTATCTTCTCCTTTACGTTGATGATATTATACTCACTACATCTTCGATACACTTGTCACTCTCTTATTGATCTTCTTGCTCAAGAGTTTGCTATGAAGGATCTTGGACCATTGAACTATTTTTGGGTATTGCGTCAAACGTCATCAACATGGACTATTTCTTAGTCGACCGCAATATGCTTCGAGACATTCTTGAAAGGGCTGGTATGTCATCATGTAAATCTGTTCTACACTGTTGACACTAAGGCAAAATTGAGTCTTGGTTAGAAATCCATATTACGATCCAACGCATTATCGAAGTCTTGCGGGGCTTTACAATATCTTACATTTACGCCCGACATCTCTTACGCCGTGCAACAAATATGCTTACATGCATGATCCACGAGAGGAACACATGACGACCATGGCGTATCCTACGCTATGTTCAAGGTACTTTGCATTTTGGTTTGCATCTTTATAAGTCACCCACTTACGCTTTAGTCTCTACACCGCCGATTGGGGTGGGTGTCCAGATACTCGTCGCTCGACCTCGGGTATTGTGTGTATCTTGGTGACAACGATTTCTTGGTCTTCAAAGCGACAACCCACGCTTTCACGCTCTAGTCTTTGAGCGGAATCTGCTGGGTTGCCAATGTGGTTTCCGAGTCTGTTGGGCTGTAATCTTCTCCTTGAACTACATTGTCCACTTCAAAAGGCCACTCTTGTTTATTGTGATAACGTGAGTGCCATTTTTCTGTCGAGCAACCGGTACAACATCAACGTACCAAACACATCGAGATGGATATTCATTTTGTGCGTGAAAAGGTGGCTCGTGGTGAAGTTCGCGTTTACATGTTCCATCCGTTATCAAATTGCCGACATTTTACCAAAGGCTTGCCTCGTGTTTTGTTTGATGATTTTCGAGACAGTCTCAACATCCGTCCTCCTCCGCTCCATTGCGGGGTCTATTAGAATAATAGTATATATCTCTTGTATAAATGGGATGTATATCAAATCCATAATTCTCTCATAGTTAGTTAGGATGGATATGTATAACTCTTGTATATATATGCCTTTGGCATAATGAATGAAAGATACGGATTGTATTCTCACACAAACCCACACCGAAATGCATAATGTGGATGGCCAAATTTCTGATCCCAGGCCAAACCTAGATATCACAATGAAAGCTTTTTGGCTTAGTAACATGTAGTAATGCTAATGGCATATGTTGGCGAGTGTTGTTTTCTTCACTAAACATTGGGTATACTTATGATAATAAGAACACGGCAAGTCGCTACTATAGAAACAAGGGTCTATATAGAGACCAAAATACGTAATAAAAATCAGCAAATAGATTGTTCCTAACCACTTAGACATTTACCTTTTGCACATGGATATAAGCGCCATGCCATCCACCATTCAATCATGCTACAAAGCGAATCGTGCTATTATGCGCTTGGTGGTGACAATGTGACATGTGTCATTTCGCCATGCTATCTAGCTTAATGACTCGCTACAATACATATGGTTGTAACCACGTAATTCCACTATGTATAATGTTGAGTTGTGAAGCTAAAAATCAAGCCAAAAATCGCATCGGTCGACATACTTAGAGAGGAGGGAGTGCATGGTCGGGTAGTGTTAGGGTATACTAGGGTATTTCGGGTACACCGTCCCCACTAAATCGGGTACTTGAAATTTTGTACCAAATCGAGCTCACAAGCCGATCGAGTATACTCCTTTCTTCTCTATTTTTTTTTGTCTTTTTGTGAAAGGTAGTGTTAGGGTAGGATCGGGTACCACTCCCTCCACTTAGGGTAGTGTTAGGGTAGAATTGGGTAGTTTTGAGTTGAAGGGTTTTATTGGATAGAGGTGATGTGGCGCGGTATTAAGGTACTGCTCCTCCTCCTCCTAACCCCGCATTTCTCTGCTACTAGTAACAATCAAAACTCCACTATGTTTTGTTATAAATATTATACTTGCTACGAGGGGTGGCATAAATACAAAATGGTTAACTCTACATACTTTTTGGTCTTTTGCTGTTGGTACAAACACAAAGTTCAGAGGGGCTAAATAGCTTAATGGGGGGGGAATGCACATGTGTTTTAAATGGGAATGCATATTTGTTTTAAGGCGGAATAAATTCTTAGTTACACGCAATAAAACACTTCTAATTGGGATTAGGTATTCGTGCCCCCTTCCCCCAATCTCTCTCTCTCTCTCTCTCTCTCTCTCTCTCTCTCTCTCTCTCTCTTTTTTTTTAGTTTTGTTTGGGTTAATAAGCTTTAAAGTCTTATCTTGTGAGAATATTGACAGAATAACCAAAAATAACTCTTTAGACATTAAAGTTGACATTTTGTCTTTCTTTAAGTATTATGACCATTTTACCATTCGAAAATATTTCAAAAAAAAAGAAATTGAAAAAAATTGAAATATCAAAAAAAGTATTTGAAAAAAATTCAAAAAATATTTTGTAAAAAATTCTAAAAAGTATTTTGAAAAAATTTAGAAAGGGTGAAATGGTCATAATATTGTCATAATCTTAAAGAAAGACAAAATGACAACTTTAATGTCTAAAAGTTATTTTTTATTATTACATAATATGCTATTCTTGACAGTATAATGCTTTAAAGGTTATTAAAATAGTCAAAAAGTAGCGTAGCGATGAGCGATAGCCACAACTCACCACTTCTTAAATAAGCACCTGAGAATTAGCTTTCATGAAAAATAACCACAATTCATCTCTTTTTTGCCAAACGATCACCGAAAAAGCTCCACATACCGTGTGTGTTTGCTGCAAAGTAGGGTGCACTATTTTGCTTGTTTGCCACTAGGGAAGGGCCTTTTCCTTTTGTTTTCATGACACCCTCTCACAATGAAATCTCAACCACCCCAATTAATGAAATCCAACCCCACCCACCTCTCGCCCCATTTATTAAGCCCCCACCATCTTCTTCCATCATTCTTTGCACCTTTTGAAGCAACAAAAACACACCCCTAAAGCCACA
>CM040244.1:262215096-262457491 GCA_022545495.1 Chrysanthemum lavandulifolium | reverse complement strand
GATTGTACAATAGATTGCACTACCAGGCTTGATGATGATCAAAGGTATGAGGGTGTATGTTCCGGCCAAGACTTGCCTTTCACGAGAATAAGAAATACGAAACACTACGTTAAGTGATTACGGGGTATGACCTGCGAACCACCTCCGGCGTGAGTAAGTATGAGTTATGGTTGTATAAGTGTGTGTAAGTAAAGAGATGAGTGTGAAATGAGCATACCATAATCCATTGCCCGTCCAACCTATTTATAGTGGATGAAATAGGGTTGAGAGCATACGCATGAATGTCGGAGATCATGGGGCGTCCATGATTGTGGGTAACCGCTAGGGTTTAGTGACCCGTTCTCGGACTTGCGGGAAGCCAAGAGAGAGAGGAGATCGTGGGTTTGACAAGTCGGGAGGTTCTCCTATCCAATGTTCCTTCGTCGGCCATACCCAGAAGGGCTTAGGGCTTCGAATGGCGAATTCCCTAAGGTAACCTTCGTGATAACGAATGGTTTGGCGCCTATGGATATTTTGGAATCTAACTTGGACCTTGAATAGAAGGGTTTCGACACGTCTCGGAGGTGTCCTTGAGCTACTCGGAGGTACATCATCAAGCCCCGGTCGAAAGTGATGTATATGAGCGAGGAGACATTGCTTTCGACTTCATGCTTGAAAAATACCATCTGCTGCTAATTGCATTAGTTAGAGGATAACAATGCACCTAACTTAGCGCATTTAATGCTAATTACTCTTTTAATTGCCCATTCTGAGAATCACATTTTCCCAACTTACAGGAGACCAAAAGTCTTTTTTTCAAAATTTAAAAATTTACACGGATAAGAGTTATTTTTGGGACACGTGTGCGGTGTTTAAGAGATGTAAAAGAGAGTATAAAAAGGGGTAGTTGAAACCTAACTCATTTTACTCTCTCCGTCTATTTCTACCTGTGATAAAACTTCATCGCCATCACTCCGAAACAAAGGTAATCCTTCCTTCTCTTGATAGCTTGTTTTTTTTTTTTAAAAAAATGGATTCCAAGTTTATCATAAAGCGACAAAAGTGTACATTATGCGCAAAGATTTACATGATCATTTAGTGATTACCCCATCCCACCAGAACACAAAGTGATGTTACCCAAATCTAATCAGGGTATTTTTGATGCTCCTCAAGGTTTCGTAGGGCTATACACACATGCATTTAGCCATTCTAACCTTAGGATTCCTCTGCACCCATTGATATTAGAGTTTATGCAATACTACAAGGTTCATATCTCTAGGTTCAACCCTTTGGTTTAGCCAAGTGACCACATTCATAGTGATGTGTAAAGCATCTGACTATGAACCAACATTAAAGGTTTTAAGAGGATTTACGAACTTGTATCACAGGGGCAATTGGTTAACTTTAGCAAAAGGCACGAATCGGATGTTCCAAACTGTTTGGGAGGGTATATACAAATATAACGAGGTTGGAAAGGTAGCTTTTCTATGTGCAAGACACTATTGTTCCCCTAAGTATCGAGTTCTTTGAATAAGGAAAATATGTTTGATGCAAAGCGGTATAATGACCCCTTGCCATATGAGGTGCGAAGGGATCCACATTATCGTTTGGCCAAATATCACTGTGGATGTGCAAGTGTTCCTGAAGCCATCTTATACATGGTGGGATTGCCCAGTGGGAGGGTCTCCCAAGCACTGTGATCATATACCAAGGACAAAGTATGTTTATCTACTTCTATTTAAGTAGGACCAATGTAGCGATATTTATTTCTTCTTGTTTCTATTTTGCGAGAGATGTCATTCGAAACTTCATGTACCAAGATTTGGATGAAGATTTAAGCTTTATACTGTTGAGAAGGCGAAGAGTCTTATGGTGTTGGCTCTCCTTGACATCTGTGAACAACAATGAGGTAGACACTCGAATCCGGAGCCCGTTGCATCGGCACCCCTCAAGCTGCGTTGGAGGTCCGTCCCAACTTGTTGAGAATGTTCTTGACTCGGACGATCCTGCGGATGAGGATGTCCAGTTATAGGTTCAACGAGGATAGGTGACAGTTGAAAAGTAGAAAGGAGCAATGACCAAAGGCATTAAGTCTACCAACAAAGGAAGAATCCTCTCCCGCCTCGGGATCAAGGGTTGTGAAGCAAAAGAGTCTTGAAGGCGAAAGTTTGTGAAGTCGACCTTGAGTTACGGATGAATCCGTGGAGGTTCATGGTAGCAGTTTTCCTTATGAAACATGTGAAGTGATAAGTGTCAAAATTAACTTAACCTTTATACATTGTATTGGTCGCGAGCCTTCGAGCGAAGGAGCTCCCCAATGCTTTGGCTTTGTCACGGATTGTGATCATGTCACCCCCCTCAATGGAAAGGTTTCTTTGGAAAATATGTCCATTGAAAGGGTTTGTGATATGCATGACAATGGTGTAGCGAGGCAAGCGGTATTGGATAATCACTTGAATACCGGGACCGGGGGTTGCTCGGGTGTGACCAAGGCTAGGCGGGAGATGGATGTGATGTTGGAAAGGGAAAAACATAGGGATCGGGAGTATCTTTGAATTGGAGGCTAAGTGTGATGAGATTGAGAAGGACGTTGAGAAGAATCCCTCGTTCAAGACCTCCGTCAAAAATTGAAGAGTTGACAAGTTGAAATTGTTAGACTTAAGGTGGAGGAGGGTAAGGTATCACTCTCATTGGTCAAAATGTTGTGCTTGGCGCTAAGTGTGCTAGTTGGAGGCGAGAAGGCTAGGCTCGGAGAGGTAGAAGTAAAGTTGAGGGAGGAAATCGATGGCTTGCGGATGAGGTATAAAATCTTGCAAAAGGATCGTGCGGAGGTCGTTTCAAGGTGGTACCTTACATAGCCATGGAGCTCTACCACGGTGATGAATTGGGAGCTCGGATGTGGAAGGTCATCAAATCGACCATTTTCATGGGCGGTGCTTGGCGTTGGAGGAGGTGCCAAAGCAGGTAAGCCGTGGACCTTTCAAGATTGAATGCTACCGTCCCACTTGAAATTTGAGTATGATGAGGCGGAAATCGTTCGCAACCATGAGTACTCCTTCCTTCTTGAGGCTACCAAAGATCCTATGGCACCTCGAAGACCTCCTTTCCAAGAAACCTCGAAAAGTGAAGCCTACCACTCCCACCAAGAAGACTATGTCTACCAAGCTGTCTCGTTCAACCATCCCCACTCCATCTCCAAAAAGCGGGAATGAAGCTGCCATGTCGGCGATAATTTGGTTTCAAGGGTGGCATGTACCCTTTAAGACAATTTATCTTATTTGACAATGCTTGTCTTGTTCTCTAAACAATTTAAATGCTTGTGATGTATGGCCATGGGCCAAAAACAATTTAGCGGGGCTTAGGCTCCTCGTGCGGTACAAGGGCACTAGCCCTCATTTTGAATGGTATGGTGTGGGGAATACCTCTACACTTAGTTATTATTGTGTTTGTTTTGTTAACTTAAATCGCCATTTTTCCGGCGCTTAAGTTTTACAACCTAAGGTTAAACAACCTCATTGTGTGTAAATTGCAACACCAAGAATATAATGACCAAATTTGATCATTGATGGAGGTCGCGACCCACTCTATCTCAAATCCTTTAAGTAGTATGACTTTGTATATATATTTTTACAAGCGCCAAAAATTACTAGGAGAGGTAATGTGAATGTTAAAGTTGGCTTAAATGATAAGGCATGTATTACACCTTGAGCCATTTTACTCGACATTGAAACTCATTAACGACTTGGCTGAACAAATCTTTGTGTTTAAGAAAGGAAGCAAGAGATTTGTGGGAAATGTCTTATTTATCATTGAATTGGTAGGGAGGATTACATCATTCTTGAAATGATAAGACAACTACCAATAATGTTTGCTTTCCCTTGAGAAGCTTCTAATTACAAGAAAAAAGTAAAAGTACTTCTTAAACATAGAACTTTCGAAGGTTCGTACCATTCCATGTCTGTCGATGGGTTCTCAGGAAGAGTGGCGGTTGTAGGCTCCGTTGCCGTGAGCCTCGGCTACCATGTAGGGTCCTTCCCAAGTTGGTCCGGCTTTCCACAGTACTCTGCTTTGCTTGCCTTTGTTGAGGCGTAGCACATATTCTCCGAGCTTGAAAGTGGAAGGTCGACCCTTTTGTTATAGTAGCCTTGATCTTATGTTTGTGTATTGCTTCTCGGATGGAGGCTATTTCTCGTCTTTCTTCTAGCGGATCAAGGTTTTCCACGATCCTTTCGTCATTTGGGAGGCATCATCGTTGCCACGCGCTCGTGTGTACAATTAGTTCAGAAGGATGACCGCTTACATTCGTATGTTAGGTGAAGGGGTTTCACCATTGCTTGACTTAGGGTGCGTCTGTGAGCCCATAATACTTGAGGAGCTCATCCACCCATCCATGATGAGTTCGTCGGCTTTGTTTTCTCGATCGATCCCTTTGGCGATGTCTCTGTTTGTAACCTCACACGCTCCGTGTCCGTTACCTTGTGGATGGTGAGCGGATGTCCAAGGCGCTTTATGTTGAGCCCTTGGCGAAGTCGTAGAAGACTCCTTGATGACGCTTCCGTTGTCAGATATGATTATATGGGGCACTCCGAATCTGCACACAATGTGCTCCCATACAAACTTCTCGATCTGTCTCCCTGTTACGGAGGCTAAGGGTTTAGCTTCCACCCACTTAGTAAAGTAATCGATTGCTACCAGCAAGAATTTGACTCCTCCGGGAGCTATAGGCATAGGTCCTACGATATCGATGCCCCACTGAGAGAAGGGCCATGCGGATGTCACACTTGTCATGTCCTGCTTCGGCATCTTTGGAACGTTTGAGTGTATCTGACAAGCTTCACATTTGAGAATGATTTTGTCGCATCCTGTGCATCGAAGGCCAATAATAGCCCAATTTCATTATCTTGAGACAATGGCGGGGTCTGCATGGAGGCGCGGGATCCTCGTGGACTTGAGAGATAATGCTCGTAGCTTGCTTGGGTCCCCACATCTTAACCAAGGTGATAAAATGACCTTCTATATAGGGTTTCCCTATTAGCCGATCTGGGGACTTAACCCGAACCTTCCTTGCTAGCTTGGGATCTTGGGGAAGACCACTTATCAAATATTCCACGATGGGAGTCATCCCGTCTCTCCTTCTTCGTGAACCACATCGCAACTTCCTTGCGAGCGATGGATCTTCGGGAAGGACTTGACAAGTACTTCTTTAGTGAGATGAGCGAAGGCCATAGAAGCTAGCTTGCTTAGTGCATCGCCTTCTTGTTACGATTCCTCTGAACATCTTTGGATGGTGTAGGAGTCGAAGCTCTCGAGCATCTCCTTTGTTTTTCCAAGTCTTGTTTGATGACGGGTGCCTTGCTTCATAGGAGCTGTCACTTGGTTTGCTACCAATTGGGAGTCTCTGAAAATAAGTGAGAGCTTTGACCTCCATATCTTTAGCGATCGGAGGCTGCTAGCGGCGCTTCATACTCCGCTTCATTGTTTGTGGCTTGAACTCAAAGCGAAGAGCATATGTATGCTCCTTCCCGTCGGTGACCGACATTAGGCTGCTCCGGAACCATCGGATTTGGATGCTCCGTCTGTATAAAGCTTCGGTCGACTGTACTTGAGTGAGGTTGGTTTGGGCTCTTCTTTTCTCGTCGGGGCTCGGAAGGTGTTTACGCCAAGAAGTCTGCGAATTTGTCCTTTAATAGAGTTTAGTCCCTTGAACTCTATTTCGTGCTCTCTCAATTCAATAGCCCATTTAGCCACCCTCCCGGACTTTTCGGGTTTCGACAAGATCTGTTTGAGTGGCTTGTCGGTTAAGGCTGTGATTGGATGGGCACGGAAATAGCGTCGAGCCTCCTTGCTGCGTAGATTAGGGCTAGTATTAACTTCTCCAATGTTGGATAGTTGATCTACGCCCCTGTAGGACCCTGCGACAAAGTAAATGGGGATCATCGTTTGTCTCGTTACGCCATAAGGATTGCGCTAATACTCTCCATTGAGGATGCTAAGTACATGAACAACACTTCGCCTTTGATTGGGGTTGTAAGTGTTGGAAGGATTCGATGAACTCCTTCATCTTACGAAAGCGACTTGACATCGACTCCATTGAAAAGTTTTCTTATCCACGCATCCTTGAGTGTTTTGAAGAATGGTAGGGACTGTCATTGCCGACAAAAACCGGCTTAAAAATTGCCGACTTCCCATTCGAGCTCTGCACATCTTTTAGACACTTAGGGGCTTGGAGATCGAAATTGCCTTGACCTTGGAGGATTAGCCTTTATCCCAGCAGTGATCAAATGCCCTAGGAATTGTCCTCTTCGACACGAAGGAGCATTTCTTAGGGTTCGACTTCATGTTAATCGCCGAAGTTGGTCAAAGGTTTCTGTACATCGAGGAGTAGGTCCTCCTCCGTCTTGCTTTTGATAACCATGTCGTCAGCGTATGCTTGAGATTTACGCCTATTTGTTTGTTGAAGGCTTTATCTACGAGGCGTTGGTAAGTGGCCCTGCGTTCTTTAATCAGAAGGGCATCTTTACGTAACGATGAACACCTTTGCTCGTGTAGAAGGCTGTCTTTTCTTAGTCCTCCTTTGCCATCTGGATCGATGATACCCTTTGTAGGCATCTAAGAAGCATTTTAACAGGAAGCTTGCCAAGGATTCTACCTTCGATCAATTTACGGTAGGGGTAGCAATCCGCCGGGCATGCTTTGTTGATGTCGATGAAGTCAGCGCACATCGCCACCCTCCGTCGCTCTTTTGACCATTCTTGGGTTGGCTACCCGGGTTTGGTATAACTTCCCTTAGGATGCACCTTGTGTGAGTTCGTCCACTTCTTTGCGGTGCGGCGTTTCTTTCGGGGCTAGGCTCCTCCTTTTACATTTTATCGGCTCAATGTGTTTGTACTCATTGAGTTTATGCTCCGTTCGAAGGGCTGTCCGTCTATCGACAATGTTCTTGGTACCCTGTCATGTCGAGAATATTTCCAAGCAAAAACATCAAGGTTAGTCATAGCAGTTCCGTGAGCTTCGCCTTGAAATTCGCGGGAGTTGCTTTCCTACTACCACCGTTTGTTCGGGGTAGCTAGGGTTAACTACAACTCGCTCCTCCGCATCTGTGCGACTTAGAATTGCTATCGGGCTCCTCGATTCTTCTTTGATCTTTTGACACCATATACACCCTTATCCGCCCCATAATTAGAATGAGCAGTTCCTACTCCGAAGGGTTTGGAACTTAATAGCGACATGTATGGTGGAAACAACAATGCCCATCTTTTGCATAGTTGTTCTCCTATTAACAAATTATAAGGAGAGTCGACGACTATAACGAAGGTGAGTGTTTCCGTGCGGGATAAGGGGCCTTCGCTATGGTGATTTCAACGGTACTTCTCCCGGGGCCATGAGTGTTGTCGGAGAACCCTACCGGTGGTGTTTTCGAGTCCACCCTTCGTGGCGTATGGATGACTTGAGCTTTAGGAAACAATGCTCATAAATGATCTCGCGGAGCTTCCACAATCCATATATGCTCGATTTACCTCCTGTTTGAGATTCGTACCTTGATGACCACGGGGTCGATCGAAGGTGTACGCCCCTAAGATGTAAGGAAGGTTATTTCCCTACGCTTCCCGACTCCCGTCTGCTTCCTTCCTTTTCAAGGTTGGATCGTGCTGTGCACCATTAGTATCGAACCTACGTGGGCGTAGCCTCCTTCTTGTTCCCTTCCATTCACCTAGTTGGGTGTCGGAGAACTTGTCCTTTCCCTTTTGATGCCTTTAACGGATGTGCTAAGCTGTCCGGACCACTTGCCTCTTGATCTGCTTCTTTAGTTCTCTGCGGTTGTTCGTGTCGTGTCCATGGTCTTCATGGAAATGGCGATGCTTGGACATGTCTCGGCTTTGCTTCGTCTTTGTCATCCGAGGTGGTGGATCGAAGGACTTTGCGGCTTTCTCGGTAGCCAGAATCTCCCTGGGAGATTTGACTAAGTTCGCCAAGAGTCCGTGGTTCGAACCTTTGTTGTATGGAGTGAAGCGGTCTCTGTTCTTCTTCTTGTTCTTGGATCCTTCCCATGAGGACCCTCGAGAGAATTTGTCAGAAGCTTCCTTTTGCTCTATCGGAGCCCCGTTTGCTGCTACCTCTTTGGACTCAATCCAAGTGTAAGTCTTCTCCATCAGCGCCTTATAAGTAGTGGGAAGATCGGTGGATAGGAATTCCACCAAGCTTCGCGTCCGAAGGCCATGTACAAAACATGAGATCCTCTGATCTTCGTGCAAACCCGAATTTGCAAAGTTTCATCGGTGTACCTCGTGTGAAGGCCCTTGTGCTTCGTTGTCCCTTTGCTTGATGGTGTGCGCGGCTAGATGGGTCTTGGTGTACTTCTTACATTGGCTAAAGTGTGATCGGAACTTAGCCTTGAGGTCGTCTAGACTTACAATGCTTCCCAACACATCCATTCCACCATATTCTCGCGGAGTCTCGGGCGTGTAAGTGAACATGTGGCATGCTACGGGCATGACCCACTTTTGCATCTTGATAGCGCCTTGAATAAGTGGAGGAAGTTATCGGGATCGCCTTTCCCATCGTAGGTGCCTATATGAGTAGGCATCTTTACACCGTCGGTGGGGGTAGTCTTGATCCACTTCACGAAAGGTGTGCAAGCTCAGAGGCTTCGGCATAGTATGGGTTGTATGGAGGTGGATAAGCGGTGTAGGATTATACGGGTTAGGAAATGGGTGTGTGTAGGTAGGGTAAGCAGTAGAAGGTTGAGTGCGAAGGGTTTACACCCATCGATTGCGTAGGAACATGTCCATAGGGCATTTCTTTGGTAATTACGGTTTGGGAGTGAACCATTCGGAGGTAAGTGTTGTAGGTTTGAGCGGTGGGTAGGGGTTCATTCCGGAGGGTGGCGATTCATGCACGAGTATGGAGGAGGGCCTCAGACACTCGAAACATATGAAGGGGTATTGGGGCCCCATCCCTCTCTTCCTAAATGGGCGGCTAGGAGGGGTAGGTTTACCCTCCGTTCCCTACCGGGTTGCTTCCTCCGTTGGAGTTCTCGCTCCTTCTTTCACCATGCATTCTTTCCCTTCTTCCGGATCTCCTCGGGTCCTTCTTCAAAGCCTCTGGTCCTTCCGTTTGGCCTTGATGGAAGGAGAACCATTCGCGGGGCGGCGCCCCTGCTAACAGTCGAGGCCTCTCCTCTATTTCAATCTCTTCATCATACTCCTCCTTTGGAGTATTCCAACTCTCTTCGCATTTCGGTGTTGCGAACACATCTTTTATGAGCCCTTAGTAAAGAATCTAAGGCTTCAAAGTTTGCCTCAGCAAAGGCGGGGCTAATATCTGGAATAGGGTTAGCGGATGTTGAGGCGTGATGTCGGGAGTAGTTTCAAGCGAGATCGTGTGGTAAAGGTTGAGGCCGTTATGGGGCGAGATTATCGGTGTTAGTTGTGTTGAGAGGGACTAGGGTAGAAACACGGTGGAGGTGTATCTTCTCTTCACGGTTCCATCCGGAAATGTAGTGTAGTCGGTTAGGGTTTTAGGATTTGGGTGATTACGGGACTAATAGTAGTGGTCCCACGGATGGCGCACTTGATTGTACAATAGATTGCACTACCGAGGCTTGATGATGATCAAAGGTATGAGGGTGTATGTTCCAGCCAAGACTTGCCTTTCACACGAGAATAAAAATACGAAACACTCGTTAAGTGATTACGGGGTATGACCTGCGAACCACCTCGGCGTGAGAGTAAGTATGAGTTATGGTTGTATAAGTGTGTGTAAGTAAAGAGATGAGTGTGAAATGAGCATACCATAATCCATTGCCGTCCAACCTATTTATAGTGGATGAAATAGGGTTGAGACATACGCATGAATGTCGGAGATCATGGGGCGTCCCATGATTGTGGGTAACCGCTAGGGTTTAGTGACCCACGTTCTCGGACTTGACGGGAAGCCAAGAGAGAGAGGAGATCGTGGGTTTGACCAAGTCGGGAGGTTCTCCTATCCATTCTTCCTTCGTCGGCCATACCCAGAAGGGCTCAGGGCTTGAATGGCGAATTCCCTAAGGTAACCTTCGTGATAACGAATGGTTTGGGCCTATGGATATTTTGGAATCTAACTTGGACCTTGAATAGAAGGGTTTCGACACGTCTCGGAGGTGTCCTTGAGCTACTCGGAGGTACATCATCCATCTTGCGGTCTTGTTAGATTGACGTGGGTGCAGTAGCTTTCCATTCCTAGTGAAAATCCCCAACTCTTTGTCGAATGACCAAGCCTCGATCCAGATTGATGACAGAGAGAGCTTTCTTCTCACGAAGCGGTAGATGGTCGAGATGTCCTGGAGTTCGAAGATAGAGATCTTCAAAGTCACTAGCGGCAGATGTTTGAAGTCATTTTCTTTAATAACATGATCTTTCAGTGCGCTCTTGAAGAACGATCTTCTTCGATAATCATAGCCATAGATTGGGAAGAGCTCTACACTAACAACACTTAGAATTCGCGACTTGGATCGAATGTACTCTGCGACTCATTTTAGCACTATGTCTATCAATGTAGAATTTCTTCTTCTTGAACCACCAATGAGAAATTCCATATGAGGCAACGATGTCATACTCTTGTTCTTTTCTCGCCTGGAACTGATCGGAACCATCTGTTCAAGACCACGATCGTAGTAGGTAGCGACTTTCATCTTGAAATCGATAGAAGTTGGTCTTCTTTCAAGCACGAGCACATAGATAGTCCAGTCATGGTTGAAGAAGAACTTCGGACCGAATGGTCATTTGTCGTGTTTACCACCGGAGGAAGAGGCTTGTTCACATTGAAATGGTCGATCCGCTCACCGACTTGATCACTCAAAGATCTTATGACATTCTTCCATCCGGTATTGAAGTCGATTGGCATCCGGTGAAAGACTTTGACGATTTCAAATCTTTGGTCCTTCAATATCTTTTGGAGTGATGGACGAGATTCCCTTCTGCTCACAAAACCACTTCATAAAGCCGCCCATATCTCTGTGATGTGAAGAAGAGAATATTCATTTGGGGCTTCATAGTTGGCGCTATTGTTGAAGCCCGATTGTTGTCGAGGATCATTGTGTCGAGACTGGAATGGACCATGAAGGTTCGAGTTTGAGGTCTCTTCGTGAGCCGACTTTGAATTGTGTCTTTTGAAGGTGCAACTTTAGAGGTATTAGAGCGTTCACCTGACACGTATGCATCAAACCAATCATCTTCAGATGGCTTGAGGATATGTTTGGTGGATGCATCATCGTCATCGGATTTTGACTCTGCCATGACATACAATTCTTCATGAAGCACCTGATCTTCTGGAATAGTAGAGAATGTGGGTGTGAACCTTGAATCAACGGTGGTCAAAGCTGCAGATTTCTTATAAGTTCCTTGATCACTGGATGAACTGGGTTGATTAGAAGGTTTTGGTGGTGATGATGGTGGTTGTGGTGGAAGTGTAGTGGTCGTTCTAGAAGATCCACCAGTACCAGAAGTACCAGCTCCACCAGTTGGAGGCGGTGGAGGAGGAGGAGATTTGGGACCTTTATGTAAAGATTCCAACACTGAAGTCCTCCTTTTCCTTTTAGCCACCCTTTCTCGAATATCCTCTAGAAACTGTAGATGATTATCGTGCTTAATCGATTCTTCAAGTGCATCATAAAGCTTCTTGTGGATCGCATCCACGATGCTCATTAACCATACATATTATCCGATAAAACAGCTCTCATATCAGCAATGGGCAGATCCTTGAATCGTTGAAGCAATGGAGCTTGCATTGCCCATTCTACAGCATCTTTTACCTCTCCCTCAATTGTGTCTGCGACTCCTTGATCGAAGTTGAGGTTCTCCAGCTTGTAAACACGACGCTCAAGGACGTTGATAGATTTTGGCAATTGCCTCTCAAGAGCTTCAATTCATTCCACAGCTTTGTCGAGCAATTGATCTGATGTAAGAATTTGAGGTGGTGAAGTCGGTGGATTATGCGTATCGATTCGTAACCACTTGGTTCGATGATAGATCTTTAGAGTTCGGGTGGTGGAAGTGCGGTTGTTTGAGCAGGTATTGGCGGTGGAAGTGCGGTTGCAAGAGAAGGTGCTGACATAGGAGGAATGGTTGAAGTGTCTTGTTGTATATCGACTGTAAACATGGACTCGCTTCCTCTTTCTCATTACCTTGCTTATAAGACTCGATTGTTCGTGGGTTTGTCATTTATGAAGCGATCAGAAAGAGAAGTGCGTATCTAGATTCTTCAATGAGGATAGAGAATCATGAGACAAGTTCGGTTCCTCCATATGCCCGGTTTCATCGGATCTTGACTCAAGGTTCTCTTGTGAGTCTTTCTGCAACTCTTCATCATCATTCGATTAGATTGGGTATCACTTGATGCGGGAGTTTCTTCTTGTGTTTGATACCTCCTTTTCCAATCCGGTTTGTTCTTGGTGAAGATGATTCAACACTTCTTTTCTTTAGCACAAATTGGGTGGTAGTTCGGATGGTGGAGAAGAGATGGTCGAAGCATGTGAGCGACTTGTTCGACTTCCGCTCAAAGAATCCCTTTTCCTTTGTCTTGAGTGGAAGGAGTTTTTGTCGTGGCCTTGAGCTCGGGTTCTCTTATTACAACTCCTCCCACTGGTGGTCTCATGTTCTTGCTTTCAAGGCTTTGTTTAATTCCCAGTTGCAACGCAACCTCATTTTCATCAATCAAATTCATATCACCCCTTGAAACCTCAGTTCCTTCAACGTTCCCCTTTCCAACATCTTTCTTCTTCCTTTTCTGCTCCTGTGCTAAAGTGTCAGTAGGTTGTGATCTGTCACGTCTCTTCTTGGGAAGGGCAGCATATGAGGTCTTTGTACTGGAAGTGGACTTTGTAGCTTTGGGTTGTGATGAAATGGGAGAGTCATCAACATTGGATCTGGATGCCCTTTTCTTGTATAATTTGAAGTGGTCAGTCTTCTTTGTTAATACAAATAAACCGTAAAAGCGTTTATTACTATTTTGCGATCTCTTTGTGTTTTGTTGATAACATATATAATGTTGTCTTAAGTATAATTATAAGGATACATGTTATTTTGTAAAGCATTTACATATAATCTTTTAAATACAAAAATGTAGTAATTAAAGCGTTTGTTGTAATAGTTAATTAGGATGGGTAAAATCACAACCCATGGATCTTAACCCATACCCAAAGAGACTTGATACAATGTATACTTAGATACATTGAATCTAGATATAACCCATGGACCAACCCATGACCCATAACCAAAAACCCATGGGCAAAGAGGAGGCGTTCCACGGATCCCTAGCTTTGTGCTAGCCGGATCCCAAGTGGAAGGATCCGTGGAACGATGAGGAAATTTGCCTATAAATAGAGAGCCATTTCTTCATTCTAACTCACCCTCTTCTTACTAAATCGATATACACTCTCATTCTCTTCTAACATATAGATCACTTGATCTAGAGTTGTTCTTCTTCTTTCTATTTGTGATCCTCATATAGGTCCTTTCTAAGGCGAGATCACGAGCATTCTAAGTCATCCAAGCAAGGGGTCCTTGATTGATTTGTCACTCATAAGATTGTAGCGAAGATCTTGTATTTGATATTTCACATATTTGTTGTGTAATAGTTGTGTTGGTTTGGTCCACCGTGCTACGGACTCGGTATCTAGCTTTGTACCGGATAAAGTGTAAGCAACGTTGTGAAGGCTTCTCCGCCAAGTGAAGGAGTTTGTTGACATAGTGCTTGAACTCTCGAGTAGGTGACTCGGGGAGTGGAGTAGGGCAAGGAAGGTGTCCTTGTAGCTGAACCACTATAAATCGGTTGTGTCATTTCTATCCCTTATCTTTATTTATTTGCTTGCACTATCATTAGATCTATACGTTCTCAACATCCATACGATTTCACATAATATCGGATCTAAAGTTTTTGAAATCAACTTAAAATCGGCAAACTATTCAACCCCCTTCTAGTTTTCCACAATTGGCATCAAGAGCTAAGTTTATAAAAGTTTTAAAGTAAAATTGTATTTTAAAAACTTTTCGATCACTATGGGTTCAAAATTATAAGGAAGGGCAATCTGTGCAACGACCACCACTACTTGAAACTAATGGTTTTATATATTGGAAAAATAGATTCGAAACATATGTGAAGTCTAAAGATATTGATCTTTGGTACATTATTGTTGAAGGTGATTTTGAGGCTACCTCAAATGATGATAAGGAAATTTAGTTAACATACCTCATGATAAACTAAATGATGAAATGAAGAAAAGCTTTAAAAATAGTGAAGCAAAAATGGTTTTATATAATGCTTTACCGAAAAGGAATTTGAAAGAATTTCCTTACTCAAAACCTCTAAAGAAATTTGGAATTTTTAGTTGTAACTCATCAAGGCAACGAACAAGTTAAAATAATAAAATTGATTTATTTGTTCAACAATATGAACAATTTTCAATATCGGATGAGGAAACTATAGATCATTCATTTGCAAACTTTAATACTATTATTACATCTTTACAAGCACTTGATGAATCTTTCTCTGGCAGTAACCATGTTAGGAGATATCTAAGGCACTTCCATCAAGTGGATATCTAAGGTGACGGCGATCGAAGAGTCAAAAGATTTGACAACTCTCACCCTCGATGAACTCATAGGCAATCTAAAAGTCACGAGCTTGTTCTTGCTAAAGATTAAAAGCCTTTAGGTAAAGAGAAACATAAATCTCTTGCCTTAAAAGCCAAAAGGCTTCAAGTGATGAAGATAACTCTTCCTCGGGTAGTGACGACGAGGAGTATGCTATGGCGGTGAGGGACTTTAAAAGTTCTTTAGAAGAAAGGGAAGATCGTCAAACAACCGTATGACGATAAGAAAGGTTTCGGAAAAGCAAAGAGGACGAAGCCAAAGGATGATCGTACTTGCTTTAAATGCGGGACCCAAACCACTTTATTAGTAAGTGTCCCAAACGGGATGATCAAAAGGCATTCGTGAGCGCACGTGGGGAATGAGCGAGGAGGAGGGCGAAGAAATTTGTCTCATGGCAAATGACGAGGTATGTCACGAATACTATAGTAGTTCATCACTTGATGACGACTCATTGCATAATGAATATGATAAACTATGCAATATTAGCTTAAAACTAATTAACAAAAACAAGCTTTTAAAGAGTCAAAACCAACGTTTAGATAAAGAAGTCATAGAATTAAAAGCAAAACTAAAGCGTTTGGAAAAGGGTAAAATAGCAAGTGGTGAATGTGAACTTTGTGTTCAACTTCAAACACTAGTTGATCATTTAGATTCTAAAATTGCTAGAATGAGTACAAACACCTTAGATACAATACTCGATGGTGTTAAAACCAAGAACAACCAAAAGGTCTAGGTATACAACAACTTGATCCATCAACTAGTGAAAGTAAAGAAACAAAATTTGTTAAAGAATTAGAAAACCACCATCTGTTGTGGCGGATCCCACGGATCCCCAAAAAGGGAACCGGCTAGTGTACAAACTGGGATCCGTGGATCTGCATTGTGACAACTAGTGGTAATAACATAGCCTCATCATCTAGAACCGAGTTCGTTATCGTAAATAGGAAGAAACCAACTCATGTCACCACTAGACATCCACTCCAAAATATAATCCTACTTTTGCAAGAAACAAAGCACCATCTTTTCAAAACATAATGCATCTAGGAGACCTAATAACGTTTATCCAAGAAGTAACCATCAAATGGGATGGAACCCTAATATGCAAAACGGTTTCTTTTTAAAAACTTTGCTCCATGGAATGCATACTCATCTTATCCATACATGTCTAACATGAATGGAATGTTTAACACTAATGGACCCATGAACAAATGGGGACCAAACTTTGAGTTTATTATTGTTTTAGGTGTGCTAAAATTGACCTAGACCCGATGAATGGGTCAAGGATAGCGGTGCACGAGGCACATGACCGCAATAGGGATCTATTCTCCATATGAATCCGTAAATGGAGGTAATGTGGTGTTTGGAAATAGCAAAAGTAGAATCATCGGTAAAGGTATGGTTTCTAACAAATCTCTAACCATTAACGATGTGTGTCACGAGAAAACCTAAACTTTAACCTCTTAAGTATAGGACAAATATGTGATAAAAGTGCAATGTACTTTTACGAAACCGGTAGTAAGATACTTAAAATGGCATAACCATAGGAAGAGGAATTAGGAAACATGGAGTCTATGTCATTAAAATCGGTAATGAACCTAATGATAAACTATGTCTTACCTCTATGGATGATACTTGACCTTATGGCATCAAAGATTGGGTCACGCCAACATGCGACTTCTCCAATCGCTATCATCCAAAGATCTAGTAAAGAGATCTACCTAAGTTAAAATATGAACATCATTTTGTGATGCTTGTAATATTGGTAAACAAGCTCATTCGAGTCATAAAGCTAAAAACATGGTATCCACAACTAGGTGTCTAGAATTACTACATATGGATTTATTTGGTCCATCCGCTATCCAAATTTATGGAGGCAACTACTACACTTTGGTAATAGTGGATGACTACTCTAGGTATACTTGGACAAAATTTTTAAAGAACAAAACGAAACCTTTAACTATTTTGAAATATTAAGCAAAAGATCCAAAGACAACTAGGAAGACCCATAGTGTCTATTAGGACGGATCATGGTAGGGAATTCGATAATGAAGTGCAATTCGGAGCTTTTGTGACGCTAATGGTATTACTCACAACTTCGGCTCCATGCACTCCACAATCGAATGGGGTAGTAGAAAGAAAGAATAGAACTCGCAAGAAATGAGTCGAACCATGCTTAATGAACAATCCATACCTCAAAAGTTTTGGTGTAATGCCGTTGATACTTCAACGTATATACTCAATCGTCTTGATTAGACCAATCTTAGGAAAAACTCCATATGAGTTATTTCGAGGCAAAAAGCCAACGTTAAATCACCTTAGAGTCTTTGGTAGTAAATGTTTTATTCTTAACACTAAAGATTACCTTACAAAATTTGATCCTAAATCAACCGAAGGTATCTTTTTAGGTTATTCGCCAAATAGCAAGGCTTACATCATATTAAACAAAGAATCAATGAAGGTAAAAGAGTCATTAAATATAAAATTTGATGAAAGTCCACCCAAACCCTCTCCACCTCTTTTCGATGACGAGATTATAGAAAGTGAAGCCATAGTAATAAAGAAAAAAATAAGTGAAGAAGAAGAACCTCTAAGTGATAAAATAGTAAACATTAAGGAGTCCAAAGATCACCCCGTAGATAAAGTCATAGGAAAACTAAACGAACGAACATTAAGGTCTCAAGTTCAAAACCAAAGTAGCTTGTTTTGTTTCGTCTCAACCTTAGAACCTAAGAATACACAAGAAGCCATAAAAGATGAAAGTTGGGTAATGGCTATGCAAGAAGAACTAAATCAATTTGTCTCTAATGATGTTTGGACACTTGTCCCTCCACCTAGTAATCAAACCATAATAGGAACCAAATGGGTTTATAAAAACAAATTAGATGCAAACGGAATAGTGTCTAGGAACAAGGCTAGACTCGTTTCTCAAGGGTATAACCAACAAGAGGGAATAGACTTTGATGAGACCTATGCCCCCGTGGCTAGATTAGATTCTATAAGAATACTTCTTGCGTATGCTTGTGCTAATGATCTAAAGCTTTATCAAATGGATGTCAAAAGCGCTTTTCTAAATGGTGTCATAAATGAAGAAGTATATGTAGCTCAACCTCCGGGCTTCATTGATTTTGAAAAACCCAAACATGTGTATAAATTAAAGAAAGCCCTTTACGGTCTTAAACAAGTTCCAAAAGCTTGGTATGATAGACTCAAGTCATTTCTAGTTAAACACAACTACACCATGGGGTTAGTTGACAACACACTTTTACTAAGAAAGAGAGTCACATATAATCATAGTACAAATATATGTAGATGATATTATATTCGGATCCACTTGTCAAGACATGTGTGATGATTTCTCTAAAATCATGCATGACGAGTTCGAGATGAGTATGATGGGAGAACTTAGTTTCTTTCTTGGTCTACAAATAAAACAAGTAGAAGATGGTATCTTCTTTAATCAATCTAAATACATCAAGGAGATGTTAAAGAAATTCGGTCTATAAGAGTCTAAACCAATTAGGACTCCAATGTCATCCGACACCAAACTCACAAAAGACGAGGACGGAGAATCCGTTGATAATACTAAATATCGTGGCATGATAGGTAGCCTTCTCTACCTCACGGCAAGTAGGCGGATATCATGTTTAGTGTTTGCTTATCGCTGGGTTTCAAGAAGACCCTAAAATATCACACCTAGAAGTCAGTAAAAGAATATTTAGATATATTAAAGGGTACAACACAATTAGGATTATGGTATCCTAAGGGCGGGGGAGTAGAAACAATTGTATATGCAGATTCGACCATGCGGTGACTACGTTGATAGAAAAAGTACAAGTGGGTATGTACTTTTATGGGATGTTGTTTAACATCATGGTTTTCTAAGAAACAAATGGCACTTGCAATATCAACAACCGAAGCCGAATCGCCTCCTCCGCAAAGCATGCCAACAAGCACTATGGATGAAACAAGCGTTAGTAGACTACGACATCCATCTAAGCGACATAGCTATCCTATGTGACAACAAAGGTGCAATCGACTTAAGCAAGAACCGGTATTACATTCTCGCACAAAGCATATAGTGATTCGTCATCACTTCCTAAGAGACAATGTTCAAAGGGAACATCTCTATTGAGAAGGTTGCATCCGAAGACAACATAGCCGACGTCCTCACCAAACCGTTGAAGCGGGAACAATTCAACCTACTTCGCCTTGGTCTTGGCCTAATGGAACAAACGTCATAACTTAATTGACTCTACAAGGTATGTAAACACTAGCCTTCTTCTTTTCGAGTCTAGGATTTCTATTTCACGACAACTCACAAACAATACGGAATTTTCAAAACCAAGATAAGTCTTCCATTTATAATTTGTTTTCTTCTTCACATAACTACATACACATTTTAAAGAAAATCTCCTTTCAAAATGTTTTCTAAAAGAATGATACCTTCCGTATCAATTTCACAAAAGCAATTTCTCACGCCTAGGCAAATCATTTTTTATTATTAATACAAAGTAAAACCCGCTTTCATTGCATCTCATGTCTTTTGAATGCTAAAGGAACATATAACTAATATGTGTTTTCGGGTACATTATTTAAGCAAAATGAATTAGGAGCATTGATAACACAATATTACGTACTTATGTACCAAATGTTTGTTTTCGGGTTATCTCAATTAGGATTTATTTTCTCTAGTTATTTTCCTTTCCTTTTTAGAGGTCGAGAAAACCGCAACTCAAATAGTTTGCATATAGGCACACAATAGGCAAAATGTTTCCAAAAATAAAATTTTGTGTCGCTGAATCACCAAACCCACGGATCCCACCTTCATCTGGACGGATCCCTCGAGGGAAGGATCCGTGGGATCCGTAAATGTAAGCTTTTCAACTTCTATTTTGTCATTTTGGATGAAAATCCACATTTGCTTGATTTTGGGAGTATGCTCTTTAATGCTTATGTTCTCATGATCACATGCCTTGAATTCATATCTAATCATTAGATTTTAATCCACATTTGGGTCAACATTCATTACAATGTGTTGTTTTTCTATATATATAACTCCCAAAAATGCTTGCATACACCATCTCCTTCTCACAAACACACTTCATCATGTCATCCAAAACCCTTTAGGAGAATCATCTAGTACAAACAATCATGATATCCAAACCTTTGTACTTCCACCATCCAAAATACCACAATCAAATGCTAGGATATCCATGCGATTAGTATCGAGATCTTGTTGTTTAGCAAAACCAACCTCAAATGATTCATCCTCAACAAATAACTCACCACAAGATGCTTCCATTATAGCACCACCCTCATCACCAACAAGTACACCAACTTCATCACCACCTAAAATAACTCTTTTGGAACTCCTTAGACTCAACAAGATCTACCCAACCTAAAGAAAAAGAAATAGTCTTTTCAACACCCCCACATCACCAAATACTATTTTCAAGATCTTGAAACATCACCACCTCTAGCTCCCATCACATTACAAGAACATCTAGGTTCTTTTCCACCACCACGCACAAACATTCGGATTTTGATCCATATTTTCCTATTTTTCCACCACAACTTCCGATAACTCAAATCAAACAACCGGAAAACTTCCGCACTCATTACCCACATCACTTACATTGTGAACATTGCCAATCCACTAGGAAATTGCAATAGAAGTTAGGGAAGAAATGCGTTTCATACTCAACCTCATCCTTGATCGCATCAATACCATTACTCATCAAACCTCCATCCATAACCTTATGCAAGCATGGAAGGAATCTCTACTACTATTTTTCACTTTTAGTATTATAATTTTTTTTGTCATTTTCAAGAACAAGTCTTGTTCTTATTTTTACATGCTTGTAAGTGGCTTAACTACCACTACAATTTGTCGCTTTATTACAAGGCCTTGTTTACATACCTTGGCTCCTATCTTGATTCTCGACAACCACAAGATCATTTAAGCATGTTACTAACTTTTTGTTTGTAGGTTTTTTTTCTCTTGACGCCCAAACTAGGGGAGCTACCGTCTGGGGAGTAAGAAATCGTAGACTACTTTTTCCTCGATGGTTAACTTTTGTTTCGACAAAAGGGGAAAAGAAGTAAAACTTAGAGCTTTCAAAACATACATCTATTCTTAAGTTTTACTCATCATAACATTATATTTTGTCATCAACAAAAGTGGGAGATTGTTAATACAAATAAACCGTAAAAACGCTTATTAATATTTTGCGATCTCTTTGTGTTTTGTTGATAACATATATAATGTTGTCTTAAGTATAATTATAAGGATACATGTTATTTTGTAAAGCATTTACATATAATCTTTTAAATACAAAATGTAGTAATTAAAGCGTTTGTTGTAATAGTTAATTAGGATGGGTAAAATCACAACCCATGGATCTTAACCCATACCCAAAGAGACTTGATACAATGTATACTTAGATACATTGAATCTAGATATAACCCATGGACCAACCCATGACCCATAACCAAAAACCCATGGGCAAAGAGGAGCGTTCCACGGATCCCTAGCTTTGTGCTAGCCGGATCCCAGTGGAAGGATCCGGAACGATGAGGAAATTTGCCTATAAAGAGAGCCATTTCTTCATTCTAACTCACCCTCTTCTTACTAAATCTCATATACACTCTCATTCTCTTCTAACATATAGATCACTTGATCTAGAGTTGTTCTTCTTTCTTTCTATTTGTGATCCTCGTATAGGTCCTTCTAAGGCGAGATCACGAGCATTCTACAAGTCATCCAAGCAAGGGTCCTTGATTGATTTGTCACTCCGCAAGATTTCAGAGCGAAGATCTTGTATTTGATATTTCACATATTTGTTGTGTAATAGTTGTGTTGGTTTGGTCCACCGTGCTACGGACTCGGTATCTAGCTTTGTACCGGATAAAGTGTAAGCAACGTTGTGAAGGCTTCTCGCCAAGTGAAGGAGTTTGTTGACATAGTGCTTGAACTCTCGAGTAGGTGACTCGGGAGTGGAGTAGGCAAGGAAGGTGTCCTTGTAGAAATAACCACTATAAATCGGTTGTGTCATTTCTATCCCTTATCTTTATTTATTTGCTTGCACTATCATTAGATCTATACGTTCTCAACATCCATACGATTTCACATAATATCGGATCTAAAGTTTTTTGAAATCAACTTAAAATCGGCAAAACTATTCAACCCCCCCCCTTCTAGTTTTCCACATTCTTAATATCGTCAGTGAGAAGAACATCAGGAATTGGCAATCCAAAGATCTCTTTATTGACACCTCTAGCAACATATTTGAGGTTACCCAGAACAAATTCATCCTTAGCATTATGGAGGACTGATTCACTCCTAGGATTGAAGTTATGAGTTTGTTGCAAGTACTGGATGACAAGCTTCGAGAATCTGATGCTAGGAATCACAAGTTTGTGTACTTTCTTTCTTCCTTGAGCTTGATTCTGAACATTTGTTCTATCGGTGATGAATGTGTGCATTGACAACACGAATTCTTCCCAATCGTCCGAGACATCAACGTTCACCCTTTGATGAGACCCCATAAGATTTGCGAATAGGTATCCTTACTTTATCGAACCACGAGGTTTTTCGAGATAAGCATAAGTTGAGAATGGTAGTTATGGCTTTCCAGGGTTGATACATGTGTCCAGTAATGATATCCGAAGCCCTTGTAATGTTGACTTGATTATCCAAATCATTAAGAAAGTCCATAAGTTCTTCCGCACTGGGTGGAGGGACAAATTGTTTTGAAGGGTCACATGGAGTGATTCCTAGGGCCTTACTGAGTATGTCAGATGTGATTACAAATTCCTTATCGTCCAGCTTGCAGGAATAATTAGTTGTGATTTTGTCCCATGTAATGGTGTTCCAAAATTGCTGTAGGTAAATGGAGGGGATTGTGCATTGCTTGGTCAAGGCACTGAAGAAATTAGTGTTTTTAAGGATATCAATTTCCACTTTGAAGATTAGATTTTGTTGCAATCTTTCCATGTCTACATAACAGTTACTTTGTCCTATCTCTACCCTTTTATCTTCTGGAAAAGTTTCGTTGTCTGTAAGAACTGTGGGTGGAGCAGAGGTAGCAAGGTTCTTAGATGAGGTTGTGTTTGCCATTGATGATCTAAAGAGACACACATACAACAATAATGTTTGAGAGCATGTTAGTTTAGACATGGTTAGCTAAACAATTTTTTTTAATGCAATTTCATGACAAAACACAACGAATAGCAACCATGATAGATTACCAATAAGCAGATTGACATGCTTAGGAAATAGATTAAGTAGCTTTAGTAATTTTCAAAGTAACAAATCATTTTGACAAAGTTTTTCAAGATACAAGTTGTTTTGAGTCAAAATTGTGAAGAACAAAGTTGCTATAATAGGATTTCATGAGACAAGTTGCTATTATGGAAGTGTTATAACAAATTTCTAAAAAACAAGTTGTCAAATCAAGTTGCTACAAGAGGAACCAGATACAAATTGCTTAGACCAAAAATGTTATAGCAAGTTGCTAAGAGAAATTTTGTCAAGACAAATTGCTACAAGTAAACTTGAACCAAGTCACTAGCATGAAATAATTACAGCAAGTAGCTTTACACAGTTTGACAAAACAAGTCGCTACAAGAAAAATATTGACAAGTCGCCATTGTAAAAAACAATATAGCAAGTCGCTAATTTGTCAAAACAAGTCACTATAAGAAAAGTACATAACAAGTCGCCTTTATGAAAACATTTAAGTAAGTCGCTAACTTGTAAAGACAAGTCGCTATCAAAAGAAACAAGGCCAAGTCGCTACAAATCAAATCACTAAGTCGCTAGCAAGAATGTATTCAAATATCACAACTCGCCATGATGAATCTATGAACCAACTCGCTACCAAGAACACTGTGTTTATTAGGTAAGTCGCTATCAAGAACAAGACATAGCATACGCATAACACCTCAATCCAATCAACATATGTAACCATTATAGTAACACAATCAAACCGCTACAATGAACAAGTACAATCAACCCACAAACACAAACAAAATCAGAAACACAACCCAAACGAACCACATACGGGTGATACAACAAATCGCTCAAAGACCCATTAATACATACAAATGCAAAAATACATCTATCCTAGTGAACCCAAACAACACCTAATCCATTAACACATATATCAAGTGTTTCATTAAACGAATCCATTAACGAACCTAAACGAGGGGAGCAAATGTCGAGGATCAAGTGCACAGTGGAATCTGTTAAGGGAACTGAGTTAGGGGATGCATATAATTCACATGTTTTGAAACAAAAATGATTGACATAAACCTTACCGTAAGCAAGTCGCTAGCAAGAAGTGGTCACGAGAGAGAAAAAAAACAAGAAAAATCTTTTGAGTTTTTGAAAATATGTAATGTGAGTCAAGTCGCTAGGGGATAAGAATGGATTTTCAAGTTTACAAAGATCACACATTCAGTCCCTGTACTTGTGCAGAAAAAGCAACTCGCTAGTAAAGATAAAGGACAAGTCGCTACCCCTTAGAAAAGCCAAGTCGCTATCCCTGATTAAAGCAAGTCGCTATCTATCAAATTTTGTACTATTGACACTTTCAGTCCTTGAACTTATCAGATTGCATGCAAATACATTTGATAAAAACATGTTGAATAATATGACAAGTACCAAAAGTGACATAACATAGATAAGCTATCTAACACAGAGGACATAACGAAACATGACTTAAACATGCATCAGCACACAATACATATCAAATAATGGTGCAGAGAGAAACAGAGATAACGAGATAACTTGAAATATTAGAGAAACAGAGATAGCAAGATAACTTGAAATATTCTCCCCCTCAATCAATGTCACCAATGAACATTGATTGAATTCTAACCCCCCGTTATAAAACTAGAGTATATCTTTTGTTCGAACTTCATCTATGGTCCGTGTCATTATTGAATGACATTTCTAGGACCGTAGATGTTATCGATACAAGAGATACATCTTTTATCGATTGTGGGTAAAGATTTAATTAATAATTAAAAAAATGATTTTGATTTAAATTTCTTTTCTTTTCTTTTTTTATAAGTGAAAACTAATTTGTACACTGATTCATGAGAACGAGTCCTGATTCAAGTCGAACAGGAGTCAAAGTACGAGGTACATCAATTTTGACAAGTTACAATTCCTGAGTGAGCAATCTTCATTTCTGATGGAAACCAAGTCATGATGTTCATGATTGAATTGAGCATTGTACCTGAAAAAGACTGAGGGCACTTTGCACTAGAAGCACATGTAGTATTGCAAATAGATGAGTAAGTGACATGAGTAACCTCACTATTGGATGTTGCACAATTTGATCTAGGAGTGTCATTAATAAAAATCCCTTTAGGTTCAATATTCTTGAAGAGTTTTCCTGTGGGCATCCACTTAAGGCAAGATCTAGGTATGTAAGTCCGTTTGGATCTCGAAAACTTAAATAATCTACCGGTGGGAATCCATTTGAAACAACGCTAGTAGATTTGGATGTAGCCACTTCTGCTTTGAATATTGGTCCTTTTGTAATTAGCTTGTTTCTTAGGGGATTGATCAGTCATTTGATGCTTCTTATAAGAACTAGATGAACTCCTAATATTCATGATCTTAGGGCTTCGAACATTAAGCTGGGGATTGTTATTCATCATATCGGAATGAAATAGTGAAGTGACTGGTTTTGACAAAACAGTATTCGCATCAACTTGGGAGGCAAGCTTAGATTTTGATGGTTTAAATATTTCAGTTCTAAAAGCATTGGGCTGCCTAACTACAGTACGTTTTGAGTTGTTCAGTACAATTGGCTTTCCCAAGGTTGATGGTTTTGCAAACTTAGTGTTCACCCTATTTCCAATAGATTTCCTAAGCTCATTTTTTAAGGCAACAATAGTGAAGCTCTAATCCTGAATTTGGGCTTTGAGGGCATCAATGTCAGCCAAGAAGGAGTTAGTTTGATCTATCAACTTAGAATTGTTCTCTAATAAGTTCTTTCTTAAGGACTCATTTTCCTTTAATAGGTTGGAGACACACAGAGCCAATTCATCATTCCTAGATTTAAGCGTATCACTCACCTCATGGTTAGGATTGTTCATCTCTATATTACATTTCTTATACAGATCCGAGAGTTCTAATTTCGCATTGCATATGGTTGAATCTTTGTCCCGAATACGGTTTTTAAGTGGTTAATTTGAAAAATTCTCAAATTCGGAATTCGGATTTATGCAAGTTTTGTAGCAAGAAAACTTTCTTCTCTTTGTTGTATTGCAATTTCCAAGGAAATACAATGTTTTTCAAGAATTGAGTATTTGTTTGAAAGTTCATCATAAACCCTTTTCAACCATGTCATTTGTTTTAAAGATTTTAGATTCAGCTTAACCAAGAAACATTTATCAATATCATAATCAGAGTTAGAATCAAATTGATCATGTACATTAGTAAATGCATTATGTTGATCAGTTAAGGATACCTCATCACATGACACCGGCTCATTTGCTGGTATGGCATATGTATTCACCTAATGCATAACAGAGGTCTTGAAATGCAAGTTGTTTCAAGCTTTTCCGACTATGAGCCTTTGTATTCAATCTGATCGGTTTCATCATCCTTTGTTGTATCTCGATATTACGCATTCAAAGATCATCCGCTCTTTCAACCGATCCATTACCCGATTTATCACAACTTTCACTTAATTTTCTCGACATCCATTCAACTTATCATTCGTTAAGCGGCTTCCTCATGTACATTTCACATTATCCATAAGTTGGATAAATGTGTTGATGAACTCATGAATTTCTATTCCAGTATGTTTCTTGAATGAAATTCCACCACGTGTTGATCAAAGTCTGCGGAATATTCCCCATTGATAAATGGTTGAAATTGGTTGTAGATTACTTGAAGTGCATCATTTGAGTCATCCATTAATACCTTCTTTTGGTAATTTGAAGCTTCATTGTTCTAAGTTCAAGAACACAGTTCTTGTCAATGTGGATAAGTCTTGACGGAAGAGAGCACCGCATGTTCGATCCCTAGTTGTGGATTGTTGGGGTTATCTCCCGAGCGTGGTTAAGACAATCAATGACGGAGTAATACCACTAGGTGGTTACCGGATATCACTTGGAATCGTGTGATCACTTTCCAAAGTAAACTATTCGACCCTAATGCCCGGGTATCACGAATATCTACTTGGGATAAGACCAAATGCGATTAGAGAATTAGGCACAATTCTATAACCCTTTCGCTTATAAGTATTTAGTGTTTTCTCCTGTGTGTCTCATGCATGTTCGGATCTCCTATATATAGGAGGTTACTCTTGAGCTATTCCAATGGAATTATGAGTATTAATCGCCCATTAATAGCCTCATAATTATCCCCATTATAGCCGTTAGTGGTTACATGACCAATTAAACGTGGTCATAAAGAAGTTGTAACCGCCATTTAGCAAGACTTTCCATAAGCGACTTTCCATTAGCAAGACTTTCACTTACGGTGGAAATACGTACCTATCGTTGAAATACCGCTTATCAAGATTTTCATAGCATCAAGCTTTCACAAGACTATCGGTGGAAACACCGCCATCGCTGGAAGCATTGCATCGGTGGAAACCACAAGCGATTTTCAAGCAAGACTTTCCAAGCAAGACTTTCACCAACAAGATTTTCACCAAGCAAGACTTTCACCAAGACTACCAATACAAACCACTATAAGAGTCGGGTGTTCATGGACCTTATGGGTGTACACCTGCACCTCCAACCCATTACAAGGTGTGAACTAATCCCACAAGTGCACTAAATTTTCCAACAATCCTCCCAAATTTAGTTCACTTCCTTTGCATGAAAAATAAACATCAATCAAAACATGTGCATAAATGAAAATGTCTTGAGGATTGAATTTCCATCTTAGTAATTACACGTTCAAATATTCGAGAATCGGTGTTCTAAGAATTGAACCCTTCAACCCATTTGAATACCAAGATAACTACACACAAGTTTTCAAACACTTAAAAGCTCCCGACACTATACAAGCCATGTGTCCATATCCAAATTCATAAATGTTGTAAAGCTAAAGTCCAAAGCTTCTCAAGCGGCAAAACTTCAACATTTACATAGGTGGTTCCTCTTTAGTCATGCTCTGCCAAGCACTTTTTCAAAGAAAATTAACCATTAAGAAGTAAAGACTTCATCCTCCTTTCAGCAGTTCGAGCACAACCTTGGGATGTAAAATAAACATGTGCTCCAGTCCGGCTGAATGTTCGACTTTCCACATTGAACTCGGCTCCTAAGTTTCCTCGTGAGGAGTGGGTGTCCTAGCATTCGATGACTAAGTTGGACTTAAACCCATCCCTTTAGCAGACTTTATAACCAAGTCTCTAGCCGACCCTTCGTCAAGTGATCGCTAAGTTCGTTGAGATCTCACAAACTCTATAGATACCACCCCATTCATGATAAGCTCACGAATCATGCTATGTCCGACACCTAAGTGTCTAGACTTACCATTGTACATCCGGCTATAAGCCTTAGCCAATGTAGTCGCACTATCACACCGGATAGAAATAGGTGCTATAGGTTTAGGCCACAATGGAATCTCAAGAAGCAAGTTTTTCAACCATTCAAACTTCTTTACCAAAGAAATGCTAGAGCCACAAATTGATTCCATTGTTGAACCGGTGATGCAAGTTTGTTTCTTGGATGCCCAAGAAATTGCACCTCCACCAAGTAGAATACCCGACCACCGGTAGGCAATTGTCTTGATGTTATCGATCCAACTTGCATCGGTGTAACCTTCCAACACCGATGGGTAACCAGATATGAGAGACTATAATCCATAGTTCTCTTCAAATACTTCATACCCTCGAGCTGCTTCACGTTGATGAGCACTAGGATTGCTAGTATACTGCTCAATTTTCCCACCGCAAAACCAATATCGTGTCTTGTACAAGTCATGGCATACATCAGCACCAATTACCCTAGAATACTCAAGTTGAGATACGACCTTGCCATGATTAGGCATCGACTTCACAAGTATCCATAGGTGTACTCATCGGAGTACAATCAAAGTAATTGAATTTCCTCGTTACCTTCTCAATATAATGAGACCGAGAGATAGAAATTCTATTACTTTCATGTTTAATCCTTATACCAAGGATAACATCGCCTCCCCATGTCTTTCATGGAGAACCTTGATGACAAAAATTCCTTTGTCGGTCAACTCGATTTTGGTCGGTGCTAAAGATCAACATGTTATCAACATATAGACAAATGATGACTCCTTTACGGATTCATCAAATTTGCTATATACACATTTGTCGCCTTGGTTAAGAACATAACCACTAGACAAAACCACTTCATCAAATTTTGATGCCATTGTTAGGTGCTGCTTAAGTCCATAAAGAGACTTAATCGGTTTACACACCTTGTTTTCATTGCCGTGCAAGATGAAGCCACGAGGTTGGTTCATATAAACCTCCTCTTCCAATTCACCATTCAAGAAAGGCCACATCCATCCGATGAATAACCGATTGTGAATAGATGCCATAGCAATCGCCAGTCTTATGGTAATCGATACGAGCCAGGGCATAAGTATCAAAATAGTACATCACGACTTTTGTTTAAAGCCCCGAATAACTAATCTAGCCTTGAACTTTTCAATAGTTCCATCTACCTTCATTTTCCTTTTGAAAATCCATTTGCAACCTAGAGGTTTGCAAACGGTGGTAGATCAACCAACACCAAGTGTTGTTGCCCATGATGGAATCCATCTCATCATTGATTGCTTTTTCCGTAAGGCAATGTCTCGGGACTTCATTGCTTCTTCAAATGTCTTGGGATCATCCTCAACAATGAAGCAATAGGAGTATTGGTCTCGAGACCTCATCCTCGGTACCTTCAACTAAGTATAGTTGAAACTCGTGTCCAAATGACTTTGGAGTCGACGACTTTTGCTCTTCCCGAGCACGTGTTGATTCTTTGAACCACAACCTCATCGGGGACCACCGATGGTGCATCATCGAGGACCTCGATACACCAAAGTTGTCATGAGTTCCATTAGGAATCCTCATACTTGGTCTAGGGACCGATGAGAATCTATTCTCATCAAAGTCTCGCATCCCTTGATTCAATTATTGAGTTAATCGAAACATGTTCATTAGGTTCAATAACATAGAACCTAAAAGCCTTGGAATGCTCAAAGATATCCAACAAAGATGCGATCAATGCCTCTTTCACCCAAAGTCTTTTGCTTTGGATCGTGGAGTTTTACAACAATTTCTACAACCCCAAACCTTGAGATAGTTCAGTTGGGTTTCCTTTTAGTCCGAGTTCATAAGGGGTAACCTTGTTCCTTTTGTTTGGAACTCTATTTAGCAAATAGCAAGTCATAACATAGCTTCACCTCGGAACCTCGACTCAATCCTGAATAGGACAACATGGAATTAACCATCTCCTTGAGACCTGTTTTTCCTTTCGTAAATACCATTTTTTGAGGAGTATAAGGGCGATCGTTTCATGGATTATTCCAACAGATGAAAGTACCGAGTATCCATGTACTCACCTCCCTATCGCCCTTAATCTTTTGATAAAAGACCCAAGTTGTAATTCAACTTGCTTTAAACACTTTGAATTTATCTAATGCTTCATCCTTGGTATGTAATAGATATACATAACAAAATCTAGAAGCATCATCAATAAATGTCACAAAGTACTTCTTATTCCCCAAAGAAGGAGTGGCATGCAAATCACACAGTCATCGTGAATAAGCTCAAGATCTTAGTCTCACGACTAACACCACGAAAGGGTTTCTTGGTTATCTTGGTCAACATGCAAGTTTTACACTTTTCGGTGTCCATGTCAAAAGCGAGGATTAAACCATCCCTAGACATATCTTGCATTCTTTTATAGTGAACATGACCAAGTCTAGCATGCCAAAGGGTAGAATCCCCGATCATATGTGGTCACAAAGTCGAAATAACATTGTCGGTGGTAATATTAGCTCGAACATTTGATTACATAAATAACCAAAACCAATAAAAACACCACATTTAGAAAGAACAAATTTATCGATTCAATAACTTGTTTATATCCATGATTATTCAAAACACTACTTGAAACCAAGTTCTTCACGATATCGTGAACATGAATAACATTAAACAAAGTTACAATCTTTCCCGAACTAAACCTAAGATCTACACAACCACGACCATGCACCAAGGTGTTGACTCATTTCCCATGTGAAGAATAGAACCATCATTCGGTGACTCATAAGTCTTGAACCGATTCTATCTTTACACATGAATCTGTTGCACCGAGTCAACCCACCACGCAACATCATCATCCTTGATCCGTGCTAAACCGTCAAGTCAATCGACTTAAAACAACTTAAACACAAATGCAATGAAGATCGGGAATATAGTGGATTCTCGGTCGTTAAGTCCACGGAGACTCAATGGTGTGTTAAACATCGATTCAGACGATAGAATGATCACCAATGATAAGCGATCGAGAAAGGATTTGGATAGGATAATTACACTTCTTGAAAAAGTTTTATAAAATAAAGCGACTTAAATACAAATTAAGAAAATTAAAAAGATAAAAGATATTAAATAAACGCTATCACTATATTTAAAGTGATGAACGTTTAAAACCAAAAACTTACGTTTAAATTAAAAACTACGTAAGCGCACAAATAAAACGTGAAACTTATACAATATAAATCCTAAAAATATGAAAATACATTTTACAATCCTAATTATATAAGAAAATTTATAGAAAAGGAAAATTATTTTTAAAATTATTTATGTAATTATTATTAATTAAAACTAATTTAAACTATTTAATAATACTCAAAATAGAAGAAAATATGAAATAAGACTAGAAAAATAAAATTAAGATTTAGAAAAATCTAAAATATGATAAAACTAATTTTAAACTGAAAATATATTTTTGACTTTTTATGTATTTATTATTAATTTAAAACTATTTAAAACTAATTTAAATTATTAAAAATACCAAATGAAAGGAGAAAATAGGAAAAATACTTTTAGGTTTTTACATTTATCTAAACTTAATAAAAATGAAAAATTATTTTTGGACTTTTATAATTTATTTGCAATTTAAACTAATTAAAATGATTAAAAGCGATTTTAAATAAGAAAAATACTAAACGGTGACTAAAAATTATGAAAATACAGGAAATTCTAAAATGTTATTCTAAAGCTGAGAAAAATGTAAAAACTTGGGCTTATGTGGAAGAATATAGAGCGATGTGTGGCGACGGGCAATAAGACTTTGAAAATAAGCTAATAAGCTCTAAAGTGAACCAAACTTCTACAAGAGGCTAAGCTATACCGAAACTACTCTAAGGCATCTTATTGCAGCTACTCCTAACACCTAAAGAGCATTTTACAAAGATTAAGCTAAATGATTACTAAAGAATAAGCAAATCGTCCCCAATCGTTTAAGCAGATTAACCGCTTATCCAATAAGCTACTGAGAGAAAACTAAAAGTGTGGTCCTCAAGACCACCAACCGAAGAACCTTTGTACCAATTTACGACTCATCGAGGACAAGTAATGAAGACAATAGAGATTAAACAAAAACAAGCTAAAACACGAGGGCTGCTGAAGAAAGCGAGCATGTGGCTGGGGAACCTAGTTTGAGCTTATTTATAAGCTTATTCAAGCAACTAAAGCTAAAACCAGATATTTGGCCTTGAACACCACCTAGAGGACTGCAAGTAGACCAAATCTTAGACACTAACTAGCTCTAATGAACCTAATGCAATCACGAAAGTTCTGCAAAAACCGATATGACCGGTGTTTTGACTTTGAAACAGTTAAGAGATTGACCAAAATGAGATTTGGAAGCAAACTAAGGATTGAATTCAATGTAATTTGATGTAATAAGACTTTAACAAGTTGGTTAAACAGATTCTAAACCTATATGGATGATAACAATTGGTGATTTTAACAGATATGAAATTAAGAGCGTCTTTGTGTGATATTGACTTAAAGCTTAAATTACTGAGAACCAAGGACAGAGATGATGCAAATAACTAAAGTAAAACTTAAACCAACCGATCTCTCGCTACACATTAACCTCTAGAACAGTAGAAACAAGCAATCCAAACACTCCTTAAGATTCATGAAAATGCATTAAACCACTAATCTAGATGAAAGCTTACCACAAGTAATTCAAACTTACTAATTAACACATGATTAAGCTATTAAGCAGATTGGAACCATAAATCAACCCAAACCAATTTGACTTTCAAAACCTTGACCCGCTTTTGACTTTTGTTGACCAAGCAATTTTAAGAGTAAAATTTGAGTAGTGATTTTTACGGGTAAACAATAAGTACAAGTGAGCATATAAAAGCTCAAATGTGAGCTTATATAGGCTTATAATCGCATAACATCCAATACCAACAAAATTCACATGAACTGAATTTTGAAATTGCAAATTGCAAAAGAGTAATTCGTACTTGAGATTTAACAATCGAAAAGGTTTATAAAACCGAAATTACATAAGAGAGTACTTTGAAACTTAATTAAATGTCGGAAATCTTAAAATATTAAAACGACATTACTGGGAAAAAATAAAATCTAACTACCGCCTTTGCTTCTTTCCTCTCTCCTTTTATACTCCAAATGCTTCCACTTGTCCACCGAGAAAATCCCACTAAGAATTGAGACCATTGGACGAGTCAAGAAATAATAACCGTTTGATTATTTTTTTCGCTACCAAAATTGGTCATTAGCGATTGAGGTTGAGTGAGTTGGATGAGAGATCATTTAATGGTTTTGTAGTTGTGTGGAGGTGGGGAACAAGGAAGACAAGGGAGTTGGGGATGGGTTTGGAATGATTTCGTGGATGGTGGGTGAAGGAGAAAGTCTTGGCGGGGTCTTTTATTTGATCAAAGTGAGAGTTGGTTGACCGGGTTGTATTAAAGGGTCGGGTATAAAGGTTATTGGATTGGGCTTGGCTTAGTTTGTAATAAAGGTCCATTTGGTTTAGTAACTAGATAACACAAGGACCAAAGCGTAATTATGCCAAAGTTAAGGACCAAAACTGTCACTTGTAAAATGTAGCCCAAGGGTTGGTTTTGACAATCTCAAATAATATAAGGACCATATTTGCCATTTTGAAAATTCCAAGGACTAAACATGACATTTTTCAAACTTTAGGGACTAAAGTTGTAATTTTGCAAATTTTAAACTTTGAAGGGTTTGTTTTAACAACTTTTAAATCCCATTGACCTTAAATGACATTTTCATTATTTTGATATACCAGACTGCTTTTGACAACTTTTGAAACTTGGGGACTAAACTCGCCAATTTTGCAATTTTAATATGTTTTCATCCGATTTTGATATTTTGCATTTAAAACACATAAAACATCGATTTGTGATATTTTGATCATTTTGATGTGTTTCGAGTGTTTTCGAGATGATTTTGAGATCTAGATAGTACAAAAATGATGAGTATTTAGACACTCATCAACTCGCATATAAAAGATTCGAGATACATATGTAACATAATAAATCGAAAAGACTTATTAAACATATTCGACCTTCGGTGAGTTGGTGAACCACCACTCCTCGAACCATTAGTGCTAATCCATTGGCTTTACCACCAATTTTAACACCCTTGCGGTCCCTTTTAATGCGACCCGCCTTGCCACATTTCCAACAAGTAGGTGTTGCCTTCTTGTTAGGATCGCTCTTGTGTTGTCATGATATTTGCGTTTGCCTTTGTTGTCATTGTACTGTAGAGTTGTTATGCTCTACCATATTGAAAACAGATGGTCCGGTGACATTGCCACTCTTTGGCTTGTCATTATCACGCACTCGAGAGATTCCTCAATGTGCGGATGATCGCCTAACTCAACAAGAGTTAACTCCTCCTTCATATGTTTCAAGGTATGCTTGAAGTCTTTCCATGAAGGAGGAGTTTGTCAATGACACAAGAGACTTTGATAGCCTCATCCATGTTCATTTGGTGTTGTGTAAACCTTCCAAGTATTCCAAGAAGTTCATTGTATTGTTCCATAACCGGTCTTGAATCACCATTTTGTAATTTGTGAAATTACTAACAAGGAACTTTTACTTGATGCATCCTCGACCATATATTTGGCATCCAAGGAATCCAGTTCTTTGGAAGATTCAAAGTTCGATAAATATCAAACAGAGAATCGAGACATACCATTGAGAATAAGACCTCGATATGTAGTCATCATTCTCCCACTTGTTCTCCTCCGGATCCGCTCCACGAGCATCATCCTCATCATCGGGAATTGGAGTAGTCGGCACATAAACCACACTCATGCTTGACACAGAAGTGCATCTTCTTGCCACCTCCTAAGTCCACCCTTCAAACTTGTCCGCCTTAGCAAAGTTTGAAGCCATGTGTTCATTGCAGCAGTTGCCATTGATTATCACAAAATAGTTTACTTTGATTGTTGGGGTTATCTCCCGAGCGTGGTTAAGACAATCAATGACAAGAGCAATACCACTAGGTGGTTACCGGATATCACTTGAATCGTGTGATCACTTTCCAAAGTAAACTATTCGACCCTAATGCTGGGTATCACGAATATCTACTGGGATAAGACCAAATGCGTTAGAGAATTAGGCACAATTCTACAACCCTTTCGCTTATAAGTATTTAGTGTTTTCTCGTGTGTGTCTCATGCATGTTCGGATCTCCTATATATAGGAGGTTACTCTTGAGCTATTCCAATGGAATTATGAGTATTAATCGCCCATTAATAGCCTCATAATTATCCCATTATAGCCGTTAGTGGTTACATGACCAATTAAACGTGGTCATAAAGAAGTTGTAATCGCCATTTAGCAAGATTTCCATAAGCGATACTTTCCACTAGCAAAGACTTTCACTTACAGTGGAAATACACCTATCGTTGAAATATCGCTTATCAAGATTTCATAGCATCGGACTTTCACGGTTATCGGTGGAAACATCGCCCATCGGTGGAAGCATTGCTTATCGGTGGAAACCACAAGCGATACTTTCCACAGCGATTTCTTCCACAAGCAAGATTTCACCAACAAGATTTTCACCAGCAAGACTTTCACCAAGACTACCAATACAAACCACTATAAGAGTCGTGGTGTTCATGGACCTTATGGGTGTACACTCATACCTCCTAACCCATTACAAGGTGTGAACTAATCCCACAAGTGCACTAAATTTTCCAACATAACAGTTGTGTGAGGTCTTGATGAAGTAGTTGAAAGGACTCAATGTTGCATTCCATTTGCCTTGCATCATGTGTCATTAATAAGTGTGATTCATTGATATTTGACTCGAGAATGTGAAGGGTTTTGATCATAATTTGTGAATCAATCATGGTTAAACATTCGAATAGCGACGGTTTCATTGTTCGTGAGGTATCATAGAGTTCAAGTACTTTGAAGATTAAAGGGTCGGTGATGTATGTCATTGTGTTGATGGATATTAGCATGGGTAACTTGCATCAATTCACCAAATTGCTAAATACCTTGAAGACAAGTCGCTACTTACCCAAGTCGCTAGGTACTCAGTTGCTATAAACCTTAGAAACAAGTCGCTAAGACACCAAGTCGCTAAATACAAGTCGCTAGGCACCAAGTCGCTAAGGCACCAAGTCGCAAGCGGATGATAAGGTTTTAAAAGGTACCATTTGAGGGTCATTTAAGTCCTTATTTGATCACTTTTGTATCCGTTATTGCTTAATATCGCCTTTTCACTTTTTAGGTCTCGTGAAGGCAAAATGTGGAATGGAACTTATTTGGACGAAAAGGCGAATATATGAAGAAAATGGCCAAAGTCAAAATCGAGACACTCACGAGTTCTTTGAATGTAGAAGCGGCGACGTCGGTGCTATTTGCGACGCCCCTGCACTATTGTGACGGGACGTAACCCAAAACTCGTATTTTCAAGAGACGGCGTCTAGTGGTGAAAGAGTGAGCCGTCGCTACTCGGGCGGCCCTAGATGCAATCCGCACGACGTCGAAAGTCGAAGAGGACGTCACGGACATAAGCGACGCCGTCGCAAAGTTAACGTGCCAAGACGAAACCCACAATGGCGATACGACGGGCGTCACTAAACATAAGGTGACGCCGCAATTGTAATCTTATATATAGAATCCAATTTTTCGGTCTTTGTGTGGAGAGTCTTTGGAGTAAAACCTAAACCGAACCTAAGGTGTCTTGTACAGTATTTTAGGGTTTTAACCCTATCTTACACCAAGATAAGTCTTTACTTCATTAATTCAATTATGTCTTTGATTATTTGTGTATGCTTGCATGTTCTCCATGTCCCAAGCTAATTTATTTGTGTGTTTGCTTAGGAAGTATGAAACTTAATTATTAAATATTGATTGGTTGTTTCTTATCTTAGTTGATTAATGATCTAGTAGCGATAGATCATTCGTTGTGCACTTAATGCTTGATTCATCTTTGTGAACCCTAGAGTATAATCACCGAGTAATTGTAGTTTAAACCATCCGAAGAGCGCCTTAGAGTAGGAGTCTATAATCTCTAGTGGGTTTGTAGACAAGACCCTTTGGTAAGTTCAAGAGTTAGGAGAAACGATACCCTACAACTTTACAAACACAACTAACTAGGACTAAGACGTGACACTCAACCATCAATAGGAGATAATTAAGGAGTAATACAAACTAAGTAAACACATCTTTAAACTATCATACGAGCACACATTAATTAGACATAGACTCCACAACCTTAGTTTAGATAATTAGATAATAGTAGAGTAATCGGTAGAAATACCAACCCCCCAAATCCAATACCCGAGATTCGTACCTTTCCATTTTCATAAAATATAAAAGATAAAAATAATCTTCCTCAACCTTAACCTTAGCGTAGTAACTCCTACTAGCATTCATATTCCCTGAGAACGATATCAATACCGTGGCTTACCCTAATTACTACACTACAACGATTAGGTTCACCGCCTAGGTGTTATAAAACTTGTCAAGAAAAGGAAGTTCCTTTGACCCCGAACGACGCGTGTAGCGTTATCAAGTTTTGGCGCGCACGGGAATAGAATAGCTAGTTAGTAGTCCACCTCGCTTAGGTTTCTTTGCTTGATTCCTATCAAGTAAACTTTTTCTCATTTTAGCTTCCTCGTAGTCTATCCCCTTCTTCGTGACCTTTGTTCGTAACCATTTTCATTGACTATTCCGTTAGCCGTTATGGAGAACGCGAATCGCCAAAACTTTCACCCAATCAATGAAATCTACTACATAATTTACCCTTCCACTCCAAAATGAGATCTTGAGGTTCCAAAGAACATCATGATGAATCCTTTCCGAGGCGTGGACTCGAATTAAATATTTATTACAAAAGTCCTTTATCATGGTATTGATTTCTTGTTTCCACTACAATTCTTTTACACTCAGATCGCCTACCTAAACCCAAAGGAGACTTGACTATGTAGCGGATGGGGATATTTGGGGACGTGGTGTTCAAAATGCATGGGAAACCTTTGAGATTCACGCCAATTTAGAAGTGGAACATGGGACCCAAAAAGCGAATCTTTAGACCTATTTTCAATTTGGAAACTTGATTCGGAAAGGTTGTTTAGGAAGGAGATGATTAGAGTGGAGGTACCAAGGTGCATGTCATGGTTAGGCGCTACCACAAGACAAAATGAATACATAGGTGATCTTGATAAGATGGAGGATGAGTAGAAAATCCAATCCCATCGGATAACCCACAAGTCCTACCATCACTGAGGAACACACATCGCCTATAACTTACCCGGAAGAAGTAGAAGATGTAGAACCTTTGGACCAAACGCCACTAGGGAATATAGGTTTAGATGCTTGTTGTCATGACCTCTCTTAGTCCTAAGAAAGTTCCTAATTTTGATGAACCGAGCCTCAACCAAAAACCTTACCCAACTTTCCATCTTTAGATGTGAATCTTGGAATTGAATTAGGCCCCAATCCACCCATCAAAATAGATAGTCCGGTAGTTGCTTGATAAAGGTGGTAAATTCTAGGCCATGTAGAGTGGAAGCTAATATAGAGTAACCCATGACCTTACACACTTATATCACCCATTCATGGTTGATAACAAGAAACACTATGGGTTTAAACCGGGTTTATTAGGTCAAGATGGATCCTTAACTAAGAATCTTTTGAAGTTGATGAAGATGATCCATTTTAGGAGGAGATTTGATTCACCCGCTACACCAATAGACTTAGGTAAGGTTATAATGAATGGAGCACACTCCTTTGAGCATATAAATCACCCATCACCCTCTCCTCACGTAGTAAATTTCACCCTAAGGGTGTGTATTGCTACTATCACCCGCACTTAAACTTAAGTGTAGAAAAACTTCCCTTTATCTCATTAAATAAGGGTAGAGTCGGGCTCGTGACTCGAACAAAACAAGCGCTTCTTGGGAGGCAACCCATGTGTATTTGTTTTTCATTTTCATTTGTGTGTCGATATCTTTTATTAATTGTTTATTCTCATGTTTGAATTTGTAAAATGCTTTATTTTGTCTTTAACCTCGCCTTAATTACATATAAAGGTATTTTACATAAGGGATAAGTGTAGGAGGATTACACACGTTTTCAAAAGAAACGTGAACATGAGAATTACAATTATTTAAAAGATATATATGTGTTTGTTCGAGTCAAATGCTTGTATCGAGTCATAATAGATGTTTTGCGAAATTTTTCTAGATTCTAAAGATGTAAATTTTCCGTAATTTTTTCCGAAAATCGCACCGCTTTTGTCGGGATAACTGACGGCGTGGGACCAAACCGACGGCGGGGAAGGAGTAAAACATCGATTACTTTTTCTCGCTTTTCGAGCTACTTATAAATTTTTGGAATTTTCCGTGTCTTAATTTTCTTAGAAATTCAGAAACATCCATTCCACAAGCATTATATCCTAGTTTAAATCGAGTCTTATATATATTATTACCGCCGATTTTACGTGAAGGTTTCGTTTGTTTTCTTCAAGTGTGCAGGTTTAGTTTGTCAAGAAGAAGTTACATAAGATTGGAAGGAGCTTTTCACGCAGCACTACTATTTTCTTCTAGTTTCAATTGAATGCAGCCTTACTCTCTCTTTCACTTCAGCAGCACTAGAAAACTTTTGACCATGATAGTAGAAATGCCTATACACAATGTTATCTGCATTTTTATTTGCCTTTTGGATTTCTTTAAGCTTCCTTCTCCTAATCTTTTCAATCTCATGTTCTTCCTCATCTCAAGCACTTTCAAGAATTTCATTATCTATCGCTTCAACATCTTCTCGCTATTGGTGCGTAATCATTTTCTTATACACTGATGTATGTCTCACCCACTCAACATCTTCATCTATATCAAAATGGTTATCATGCATATCAACATTAACTTCTTCTACATTGTTCTCTTCATCACAAAGTGATCTCTCATCATCCGAACTACTATCATCATCATCCGAGTCTTCCACATCCGGTGTTTCACAAGGTTGATCATGTTCCACCAATGTTTCTAAAGGTTCAAAATTCTCATTATCATTCACATTTCATTCACATGAACACTTGGCCCTTCATTCACCCTTTCATTCACATGAACACTTGGCCCTTCATTCTCCCTTTCAGTTACCTTATCATCAAAGGGATCAAATTCATAATAGTTCATGTTCAAAAGTTCTTCAACAATAGAGTCCACTGTTTCATGTACACTATCATTGGGAGTGGGAATAGTGTAACTCGTAGTGGCATTGGTGGGAGTGGGAGTGGGAGTTGGAGTGGGAGTGGGAGTGGGAATGGGAGTGGGAGTGGGAATGGCGGTGTTAGTAGCAATGGTGGGAGTGGGAGTGGGAGTGGCGGTAGTAGTAGCAGGTAGAGGTTTATGGTATTCTAACAACATCATTTTTTTATGTGGAATTTTTTTTAGATGAGGGAATGGGAGTTTCAGAGGGTAGCTCTTCAATAACAACAATGCTTCTAACTGGGGGGATCAAATGAATGAGCAGTTTTGATACCCCATGTTCACAATAAACCTTAATCAACTTATTATCCTTTGTATACCTAGCTAAACCTTGTACATCAAGATCATTTCCTAAAGCTCTTAGTCCAAATTCTAAATCAGTCACAGGAATAAGATAATGATAGTAAATAGCTTCTTCCTCATTAACATAACCTAATTCATCCATTACATCATTCAACTCATATACTGAAAACTCATCCATATCAAATCCATCTACATACGCAACTAAACCATTAACATACCTCCTTTCTTTTCTTTTTCTTTTTTTTTTTGAACATACACATACCTCCTTTCATCATAGTCTTTAAACTTTCCAAGATGATGTATTTTCATAGAAAACATAGTAAGGTGTCCTTCTGAAAATGCAATAACAAAACCACAATTAATATCATGTTTTCAAGGTAATGTCAATGAAAAAAAGTATTTAACACATTAGTTTCAATGGTTTCTTTATCGTATGCTTTCGGGGATCCATTGCATTCATGCTTCTCTCGTATTCTCCAACGATTACCAACCATCAATTAAAATGAGATGATCAATTTGGGGGTTTTGAATTCTATGGGTTAATAATTGATTGGATTTGGTAATTGGGATTTGGGTTTATTTGAGATTTTGGGTAACAGTGATGAGAAATGGGAGGGAAATGAGAAGTCAATAGGGGTGTGTGTGTTTTATTATAAAAGATAATTATAAAAGACATAAATACCATTGTCATTTAATAAGATAACGGGAGAAACAAACGTCCATCCAAATTAGGGACTAAAAGGTGTATAGTTTCAAATTTAGGTATTCCGATGTAATAAAAGTGACTTAGAGACTAAAGTTGTTATTTTGGGCAAACCACATGGACCAAACGTGTAATTTTTTCCGAAAAATAAAAAGAAAAAGTACACAAACACAATCAATTGCACAATTTATAAAATCATTTAGTTTTATAATATATATATATAATAAACAAAGGTTTTTTTGAATTTCTACCATGTTATTAAAGCCATGCTGGCATTAAAAGCCACCTCACTATTGCCACTTGACATATTAAACTGATTTCTCCCATCTATTTTTACTCGACCTTATTCGGTATGCTTTGACTTTCCAAAACCCTCATTCAATAGAAATCAAAAATCAAGCAGGAGGTTACCATCTATTACAACCTTCCCAAGCTCAATAACCACATAACCTCCAATTGCTGTTTGAGATACCACCCTCATTCTTTCATCTCAAATTTCAACCTTTCCTAATCTCAAATCTTTACAAGGTATAATTCAATATTTATTTTTGTATAAGTTGTTAGACCTCAATAACAACCGAAAATCAAGCTTATTCTTTTGACTTTCAACCTTTATTATTCAAGATTTAGTTTTACAACTTACAATTAATATGAAATCAAATTGATTGATGGTTTAATTCACAATGAATTGATTGAGGTTTTTGGGGAATGATTGACAATCGAATCGATTGAGGGCATATTACTTTTTATAGTTCAAATTTATTGCCTTATACATGTGCTACCAAAATGTCTTCGTTGTCGATGAACATGAAGGTTTTATTGAATGCATATGGACAATCTCTCAATGGAACAACAAGAAAGGTTAGGTGTATTTTTCATGTTTTACGTGTTTGCTTGTATATTAATCATGTTTTAGGTTTTCAGATTTAAATGCATGAAGTGTTCACATATGTTTGATCAAATGCCTTAAAGAGACATCTATCAAATTGTCATTCTAAAACCAATTTTGAACTATATCTCATATTTGATTGTAAACTTTTAATGTCTAAGATACATATAATATTTTCTATGTGTGTTTTCAATTTCGGGTGTTTTGCTGAAAGCTTTTCTAACTTTGGTATAGGTAGTCTTCAGCTGCAATTGAATATATTGGTGTCTAAATGCTGAAAGAGGAAGCACATTTGCAGGTTTCCCCAACCTCATCAAGTATGTTATTTTTTATGATGATAAATAAGCATTAACCTCCAATTAAATATGCAAGTATTTGACATTTTAAATACTCGATTAAAACTATTTTGGTGAACCAAAATATTTGTGAAGATAACTGATACTTACAAGCCAATTGATTCTACAACCTTAATATCTGATTATAATGCAGGGTGATCATTATGCATTCACACGAGGTACGCCTAAAAAATGATAAGAAAACGAAAGGACGAATGAAGCAATCTATCCGGATCTGGAACTAAGCAAGGTGATCATTAAGCAATTAATAAGTATGTCTAATTTCTAACTTTTTCAAGATGCTTTCTCATATGTTGTTTCATTGACCACGGAGTGTTTTTGGAAATTGTGGTTGTTATGAAATTATTTATTTGTTATCGTTTAATCACTACATTTTCTAAATAAAATGTAGTGATTAAACGATGACTAATAAATTTTATGAACTAATTTGTTTAAATGATGAAATTTGTTGTATTTGTGGACCCGTAAAAAATTGGTAATTTGCACTTTTGTTTATGTTAAGAAGTATTACAGACTTGTGAGGTTTGAATGTTGATGTGTTCATGTTTTCAATTTTAACTTATGTGTTTGATGTTATTTGGAGTACCGAGGATTTTTTTTTTTTTTTTTTTTTTTTTTTTTGGGTACTATTTGTTTTGTAGTTGCGAATGAAATGGTCAAATGAGTGACTCACCTCGCAATTCAATGGATGCTTCAATTTTTGTTTTTGATGTTCTGATTCCCATTGTAAAATGGAATTTCATCTCTAAGGTGATCAAAAAATCACAAAACAGCAATCGTAATGTTCTGGATAGTGACCGCCTTTTGGACCAAGTATTGAATGATAGTGAGCACCATAATATCAGTCTCAGGTATAAGATTTGCGAGTGTATGTGTACTTGAAGAAACTCATAAAATTATGTAGGCGGTGTTATGATTCTTTTTGAGAAATTTATAAAAATCTTGAAGAATTACCTTTTAAATTGTGCGTGTGTGCTCTTCCTTGTACCTATTTGCAGGTGAATAGTAATTTTTTTACAGTCGGCAATGCAAACAAAGACGCCTCAAGCCTCGGTAGGTAATGCAAATATTTTGATGGCTTATTTTCTTAATGCAAATATTTGCGGAATAGAATGTGTTGTTTGGTTGTATTGTAAATTTTAATAAGCTCATTCAGATGTTTAACTGTGACGTAGTTTTTCTTAAGTTCATTTATAGTAATTTTGTTTTTAACACAATTTATACAAAGTTCATATGGAAAAGTATATTGTTGTTCCGAGTAGCTTATGCTGTCATAATTAACAAAAAAGTAGTAAAATGGTGGTGGTTTTTGTCTTTGAAACAACAAATGAAAGTGTTTGGGTGTTGAAATGGGGGCCGAAACGTGTGGGTTTAGGGGCTGAAGTGGGTGGGTTTGTGGGCTGAAATGGAAGACTTTGGGGGCTCAAATAAGTGTGGGTTTGGAAAGTAAAATGGGTGGTTTGGGGGATGGATTTGGGTGTTGAAATAGGGGCTGAAGTTGTCTGTTTGGATGTTGAAATGGGTGCGTTTGGGGTCTGAAGTGAGGGCTGAAATGGGTGGGTTTGGTCTTTGAACAAAGTCGAAAATAAATAGCGTTTGGGTCTTGAAGTTGAAATAAACAGTGGGCTTTGGGATGAGGTCGAGGTGACGATTGACGGATTCGTCACAACCACAAAGACCGCTAACATCTAATGGCTATTAGGATCGCATCATTGCTTTACTAATCTTCGTTATCATTTTATATCTAATTAGAATCGAAACAATGGTACAATTGGTATTATTTTAAGAATGTAATAGAACAGCCATGTTACATACCATGTTATGTATAAAGCATTTTTTATAAAATTTTGGCTGTGATTGGATATTGGTAGGTTTTCTAGAGAAGCTTTATATGGTTTTTTGAGCTTCTAAATGACATTATGTATTTGAGCATTTGTATTTTCAATATGTTTCTTAAGTTCTATTTACAATTTAATTTAAGATGATGTGCAGACTCGAATATAGTTCCAGTTAGAATTTATATAAGGAACGTTAAACAATTAAAACACACCATTACAATGGGAAAATGATAATTTGATCTTTTAATTCCGGTTAGAATTTATTATGATACTTATTAACAAAATAATAATTTGATCTTTAGTGTGCAATGGAAAAATGAGCAGGTTGAGTAACATGATATTCAAACCAACATTTCACAGCTAATGCATAGTACAGTTGCTGTAACGTTGGCAAAGTGGTCCAACAGTCCACCCAATATCATTGGATCATACATAGCCTAAAATTGTTAGATCACCATAGATGTTATTTTTATTCTTGCACGACACAAAAATAATAATAATACTACAATAAACAAGTATAAAAGATGCTAAAAAAACTTTTATTACACTTACATTTACATAAACCACAACCCGGCCCAACTATCATTATACGAATTATACGAATGTCACCGCAAATATTAGACAAAACACACATAGCATAAGAAATAGAGGCAAAAAATTACAGCCGCAACGCGCGGGTGCAATTTATATTTTATAAGATGGAATTTATATGTTGCACTAATGCAGGATAACCAATGTAAATACACAATTTGATGTGTGAATTTCTGTTTGTTGTTTTTTTATTTAACATTTTTTACTTATGTATTTGGAGTGTTTATTTTAAATGTCTTATAAGCCACCCGTGATTTATCACGGGTTTATAGGCTAGTAGAATAATAATGATAAAAACGTACAAATTCAAACTAGTGATTGGCAAATACCAATTTTAATATATTTGTGGTACACGAGAAAAGATGATTATATATTATATATTATTTATATATAACCAAGTTTTCAAACATATACTACTAAAATATTAAAACTATAATTGGTAGTCAAACAGATACTTGCTGATACTTCGTAGTATTGATTGTAACAAGTTCAACTTGAAGTGTACCTCTCAAATTGATTGGCAACGTTCATTTTATATTGATATCACTTTTATCCTTATACTACAATGTAGCGATGTGGGATGTGAACACCTATTAAAAAAAATCCCATTCTCCCCTTCAATTCTTTACCTTTTTGTAGGGTGCGCAAGAAACCAAAAAACCGAACCTAAACCCAAAACCAAGAATCAAACCAAAAACACCGAAACCGATTGAAAAACCGACGGTTCGGTTTTATATTTTGAAAACCGAAGTTTTTGGTTCGGTTTGGTTTTAGCTTTAAAACCCACCAATAGAAACCGAATCGACATTTAAAGTCAAAATAATATATCTCTTGTTGTTTATAAATAATATAAATCTTTATCTTGATATCTTCTTTTTAAATTATTGTGAATGATGATTCTAAATGTGATAACTCGCTAATATTTTATTTCATAACAATATACATAACACAAATGTGCTTTAAGGTAAAAAAAAATGGGTACACAAATGTCACAAGAACACATTAAGTTTGAATGTTAATGGTTGTTCATGTTGAAGATGGTGCAATTACATCAAAAGATTGAAGATCTTGTTCCAACATCATTCTTTTTTCGTTTACACACCCTTCAATTGTTTCAGTGCACCCTTCAATCGTTTACACACCCTTGGAACTTGGAGGCAAGTTTGAGAATCTTGGCAGATTGATTTAAGACAGTTCTTTACCCGCTTTAGTATTGTTGTACCGCCGCCACCGGTTTAAGATATGGTTCTATTTGACGATATATGTCAAATCTACTTTGAAAAAGCAAAGTTCGATAAATCGTATAGAAACCGAAAAAACAGAAAAACCAAACCGAAAAAAACCAACAACCGAAAAACCAAACCGACACAAAATCGAAACCGAATGGTTTCTAAAAATAAAAAACCAAAATTTTTAGGTTCGGTTTCGGTTTTATACAAAAACCGAGCCAAACCGAACCATGCTCACCCCTACCTTTTTGTATGCGGAAAAAAAAACATATTTGTCTTCTGTCAATTGTTTTAAAACTATTACTACATTTTACAGCACATTAATAGGAATTTCATGTTACCAATGCTATGTTTGGCGCGGAGCTTTTCTGAGTTTTTTTATGGCGATGAGCGGTGAGCAATGAACTTCATGATTTTTATTGTTCGTTTGACAAAGGAGCAGTGAGCTTTGTTATCTTTTAAGAATGCTCATTTTTTCAATTCTTCTTTAAGAAACTATGAGATATTTGCTATTTCGCCATCGCCATCGCTCTTCATCGCTACTTTTACCAAACACACCCCAATTCGCTCAAAAGATATTGAAATGACAACAGGATAGCGAACGGTTTTCTCTTGGCCGCGGATTCAAATGTAGGACACGTTTGTGGCTCTACCACTATCCCAACTTCACAGCTTCACAAGGGTATTCGTTGTTGATCGTGTAGCTTGAAACTCGGGGAATATGACCTTATAAAGAAGGGACACAAAAAGATCCCTTTTGAACAATTACTTTGATGCTTATTATTATAAAATAAGTTAAAACTTATGAGAATATGTGAATGAATTGAGTCCTCAAATGATGGTGATTTTGTTATGCCATTCAAACTATTGTCTGCTAATTCAAAATATAATGTTAGTCGAAGGATAACAAAATTTGGTTTTCAAAAGTTTTGTTGGTTAGCAGATATTCATGTTCAAATTGACTCCACATGCAACAACATTATGAATTAAATTTTAGATGTGTTGCTTAGTTGGTTTTGAATGAGACGGTTTCGCAAAACAAAACCTAATTATGCCTGAATATTATCTTATGTTCAAGCCACTTATTATGCTAGAGCATTACCTTTTGCGTTGGACTTGAAACATAAGTGTGAGTCGATCGAGATTATGGATCAAATTTATGTGTTACGTAATCAAAATTATGATAATGTCAGTATTTCTTTATTTGTCATTTCCTATCAATATTAGTAGCACGCTCAAAATATTGTTATATTATATGAAAACCAAATCTATAATAGGTTAATATTCAAAACTATTTGAAATAATTGTAGCGGCCGTTCAGAAATGGTTTTATAAATGGAAAAACCGTACAAAAATGTATCATACTTAAGGTCAATTTCAATTTTAGATATTCAACTTTATTTTTATCGATTTAAGTTGTTCATACAATGTAAGTCTTTTTATTTTTATTATTTTTTTTTAACTTTTCAAAAAATGTTACCCGTCATTTTTCACCTGAAATGGTTAATTAATGTGATGCATGGTTATAATTGAGCATTTATAAGCCATTTCCGCTAAAACTATGAGCGGAAACCGCTTTTAAAAAGTAAAAAAAAAACTTGCATTGCACAAAAATTAACTACGTACCTAAAATTCAAATTGACGTATGATGTGATGTTTTTTTGTGCGACTTACTCTTCATGAAACGTTAAGACTAATAGTTAATGCTTGAAAATAACAATATATATTTAATACGTCTTTGCTTAAAAACTTATACAACAAATAATGTTGTTTGACTACAATACATTTACTTGTAAAGACAATACAATCAATTAATTACTAAAATTTACAAACTTTCTCTACTCTTACTTACATTCTTATATGCAAAAAAATAAAACAAAAACAAAGTCAAATTGACATTAATACTATGATAATCATCTAGTTTTATACTCCCTCCGTCCCAAAATTATTGTCCTCTATTGATTTTTTTAGTCTTTATTCTTCAACTTTGACTATAATTATTTTTAGTTGTGTTATATAATACTTAATGAAAAATATATGAATGTATTGGATTTTAAATGTATTTTTCATTGGTAAAGTATTATATAACACAAATAAATATATTAATGTTCAAAGTTGAACAAGAAAGACTGGTAAAAGTCAAAGTGGACAATAAAAATGAGACGGAGAGAGTATAAGAAAATAACTAACGTCTAGTTTTATAAAAGAATAATGATGATTAAAAAGCATAAAATTTCAACTTAGAGTTGGCAGATACTAATTTTGATATATTCATAGGGTGGATTAGAGATTTTATTATATTTATTTATATACAACAAAATACTCTAACACACACTATTAAATATTAAAACTAATAATTGTAGTCAAACAAATACAAGCTAATATTGCGCGTATTGAATGTACCATGTTCAAGAACATGAACCGTAACCTTAAGTAGTTTGGTATCTTCATTTTATAGTGATATCAGTTATGTCCATATAGTTCTATCTAACGATGTGGGAATGTGGGATGTGAACACCTATTCAAAAAATCCCATTCTCTTCCATTATTCTTTACGTTTCTTACTTTTTGTGAAAAGAAGAAAAGAAACATATTTATCTTCAGTCAAGTTTTTGAAACTATGATTTAAGATAAAAGATTATTTACATCTATTTTTATTCGATCTAATAGATAAGATTAATCACAACAATTTAAAACCCACTTTCATCATCTTTTTAAAATATTAATAACTTCCAAAGTTGATCGTTAAGCGAAAAAAAATATAATCATGACGAAGATTTAATTATCTTTCATAGATAAGACTTTGGTGTATTTTCTAATTTTTTTCTCGTATTTTCACATTTTCTTTTAAGTTTTTCGCTTTTTACGCCATCGAAATTTGCATTAAAATATCATATACGATTTAACACTAATTGAATATCATATGTGATATTAGTGTTATATCATATATAATATGTATATCATATGTGATTTATCATATATGATTTAACACTAAGATCACATATGAGATTACATATCATATGTGATTTAACCCAAATATCACATGCGATCTTCAAATTAGTGCTAAATCATATACGATATTTCACGAAATTTCAGCCAAGAAAAACGAAAAAAAAAGACAAAAAGGTGAAAAAACGATTTTTTTCTTTTTCGAAAGATATCAAAGTCACCGCCCATAGAAAGATAATTAAATGTTTGTCGCGATGGTGTAATTATTTTGCTTAACGATTAACAGCTTAAAGATATTTAAATTATAAAAATAGGTGAAATAATAAAACGTTTTAATCTCACCATCGATTTCTTTTTAGATGAATGGTCATGAGATGAATTCCTTTCAGATGTAAAATAAGTTTGGTATGTAAACTATTACTACATTTTCTGCACATTAATAGAATTTCATGTTACCGTTTTGCTCAGACTACATTGAAATGATGACGGTAGCGAATGGTTTTGTTAGCCTATATACGAATTATACCAGTTCTAGCCTGTAATATTCCATCTGCTTTATTTATGTAGATGGTGAATCAGAATCAATCAATCAAATCAAATCAATTCAATCTTATCATCTTATCATCTTACAGTTTTCTCTTGGTCGCGGATTCAAATGTAGGACACATTTGTCGCTCTACCACCATCGCAAATACACAACTTTACAAAGGTCTTTGTTGTTGATAATGTAGCTTGAAACTCGAGGAATATGACCTCGTTAAGATGGGACACAAAAAGATCCCTTTTGAACAATTACTTTGATCCTCATTATAAAATAAGTTAAAAAAAGTATGAAAACATGTAAAGGAATTGAGTCCCCGAATGATGGTGATTTCGTTATCCCATTCAAAGTATTGTATGCTAATTCAAAATATGATGTCAGTCCAAGGATAACAAAATTCGGTTTTCAAAAGTTTGGTTGGTTAGCAGAGATTGAAGTTCAAAATTGACTCCACACGCAACAACATTATGATTTAAATTTAGATGTGTAGCTTAGTTCGTTTTGAATGAGACAGATTTGCAAACAAAAAAACCTAGTTATGCTTGAACATTATCTTATGTTCATTCAAGCCACTTATTATGCTTGAACATCACCTTTTGCATTGGAATTGAAACATAGGTGTGACTTGATCGAGATTGTTGATCAAAATTACATGTTTTACATAATCAATATTATGAAAATGTCATATATCTTTATTTATATTAGACTAAAATACACCGTTGGTCCCTAAACTCAGAATGGAGGATCGCGATAGATTTAACCCAGGATAATCATCGCGGTCCAAACAAGAATGATTAAACGCCATATGGTCCTTTGACCAATTCTCAATTAGTCAAAGTCTCATAGGTAAGGGTGCAGCATTGCACATGGTAAACTCGCTATTTCATTGTTTTGGTCTATTTTATTTCATCTTCATCTTCCTACGGCTAAACCCAGATTCTGACGACCTTAAACCCAGAATCCGGCGACCAAGATTATGACACCTTTTCATCTTCCTCATGTACTCCACTCTATAAAAAAAAATGAGAAATTTTACCCTACACTATGTCCAGTAAAGTGAAATCTTAACACTGAGCTCGATCAAGTGTTTCACCACTAACCAACTGTCCAGAATACACCATCTACATAAATACTAATCTTGTTGATCAGTATTTGTAATGATGACAACAAACCTATAAATAAAATAGTATTTACCAATAGAAAATGAATGCGTAGCTTTTCATGAAATTGCCATAAAATGAAAAATGTCGCAAAATTTCATAAACTAATGTTTTGTTCTTATTATTTTGGAACAGCACTATTGTTATCTTCTTTTTCCAAAACTATGGATGCATTAAAACATAAACCTAATAACAATAATAACTCAACTCAACTAATCAAGGGAGAATTTGAGCAAGTGTAGGATAATCAACGGAACATGGTCTAACGTGTTCTAAAAGCCTCAATTCTCTAAAGGCAACTTTGAATAACTAGACTTGTAACATAATGGGACAGTTGTTTTTATAACTTAACAATCTTAATTCCGTTTACATATATTAAACGAAACCATTTGAAAATCTATCCGACTTATGACTTAAATCTTTGTTGTGTAATGAACTTTTTTTTCTATTTAATATACAAACTTTACCCGTAAGCATACACACAATAGGATATATAAATCACGAAATTTATAGTAAATGAATAAAAAAAGTAGTAGTAATAGAAAGACAAACCAGAAAACTGGGCCTTGGCTAATCTGTACTTAGCAGATGATCTGAACATATTAACACCACCTGAACCAACACGCCCCAGCTCAACACCCATAGCACCCGACCCGGAATCAGACCCAGACCCGAATCGCAGCCCGAAACAATTACGTCTTTCGTGCTGACTCATGCAGACACTGATTGTTCTGTTTCTGAATTCACTCAAGCCTTGGTTTTTAATATTTAAATTTGTTATTATGTTTCCTTTGATGCCTCCTATATTTATAGCTTGCATCTTACTTTCATTAATATAGTATTACACCTACAGTCAAACAACCAAACGAAATAACGCAAGTCAAATAATATATTTATATATACATATTGTATTTATTTATTATTTTAGGGAATTAAATATAATGGTGTTTATATGAAATGTAAAAATGGAGATAGATTGAGGTGACAGAGAATTTTACAGAGTGATGATGTAATCGATCTGAAATTCAATGAAAAGGACGTTATTTGTGTGAGACTGGAAACTTAAAAATTATATTTAATCAATACACGTAACCAAGATTATGACACCTTTTCTTGGTTTACGGATTACGGTTTAAGGTCACGGAATCTGTCACACCTGGAGGCTGAAACACGAGGTGTAACGGAGGGAACATAAACACAAGATAATAGAACATACCAACGTTAATATTTAAAGAAAGAAGACACCATTACAATACCGCTAAATTGGCCATTGGCAAATATATTACAAAGTTTAGATTCCAAAATATTTCGCTCTATTACATAACGATTTGTAGTGACAAGTGAAAACTTCATTATGCAAGACCTGGTAGAAAAAGCTTACTAATGATCACCGAAATGATAGAGAAAAACAGTCAACCATGAAAATAGTTGGTGAGTAAACATGTTTAGCAAAATAAGAAAACTCGTAAGAAATATTCAAAGCTTTCGGTCATCGAAAAATAGTTCACAAAGCAAAGGCATTGAATCCACTCCGCCCAAGTTCCACCATACAAAACTTGCAACCTGTGTGTTCACAACCCATTGCACAAAATATAGCGATCAAGTAGTCAAGTATAAGCGGTCATAATAGTTCACAATATAGTACCACGAATATAATAATTCGTGGATGCTCCCGATGAAACCAAATTATCTTTGGGTGCCACTACCCAAAGTTATACTGGTGCCTCTTCCCAAAGATATACCGGTGCCTCTTCCCAAAGATATACTCCGAACACGGAGACTTTATAGTGATGTTCGAACATGGAGACTTTATAGTGATGTTCGAACATAGGAGACTTTAGGTCAAGGTCATAACATGTACGGTTCAATAAATTCCAACAAGTCATAAGTTCGTAATTAAGTTCAAGGATTTGATTCGAGTTCACAAGTTCTAGTCAAAAGAGTCCACAAAAGTAAGAATCAATTTAATTCAAGTATGGCTCATGCATTCAAATTTCAAAATATAGTAAACGGTAAAAGGGATGTGATTACTCACCGTTGTAATAGTTATGATGACAGTGGATGCACGAAATGAGACTCAACACTCTTAACGCAACCTATTATGAATGATATGCTCTAATATAAGTCATGAAACAATGTCGTGCATGCAAACTCATATGATATCCATACCACTTGTACATTTTGGAAAAATAAAGTTTATCGTCGTAATATATGTTTATGACATACCGCTGTTACCAAGTACTTTACAAGTATTTTACGCCGAAATGATATCCTACGATAATCATTTAGTGATTTATTATGAAAATATAACTTTTCGTCGTAAAATAATGTCGTTGAAATTTCCATGAAAGTGACTAAACGGCCTCTAAAAGCTAGTCGAAATGGTGCACGCCGAGTGTTAGGAAGCAAACTCAACGGTTTTAGGAAGCTTGCATCATTATCTCAAAGTTTTAGCATTTAAGTTTTCATCCTAAAGGTCTCGAACATAAAGAAAATAGAGGTTAAGTATGGTACTTGTGTGTTTAAGAGTGGTTTTCGTAAACTTTGAGCGACTATATTTTATTCATTACAACTCCGCTTGACGAAAGGTTGGATATTTTGGAAAATATGGTTGGCGAACTTGATTTTACTAGAAGACATCTTTTATAAAGAGTATCCTATCAATGTTAAAACGACCTCAACATGGCCCCTAGTTGCCGTAGTATATATTTAATAGAAAATATATTAATGTTGCTAATAGAATAAAGTTACGGCAACTTGGTTTATCGCTGTAATTTACTCGTTACAAGTCCATTTTCTACGCTTTCTACATCCTTAGATTCGTGTCAAAGTATACTAATATATTTTGATAAGTCGACACAATTTATAAAGCTTAAGACTCATTTTGACTCAGAAGAGTGACATTTTCATGCCGAAATTTCGAAATTAATAGTTTTCATCGTCAAACTTCAAAATTCATATCTTCTTCAATAGTCTGCTTTAATCCGCTCATGGCCACGCTTTCATTTTAAAGTGTATTTTCTAAATATCTAGCCCAAAATATTATACCCATCGTCGGATTTTCCTGCATTAAAAATATGGACAGACCCTATTTAAAACGTGTCTAAATGAGTTTTTCTCACCAAACCTATTCTAACCCATTCAAAACAACTCCGTTTATTCTAATCCTACCATACACCTTCTTAGGGTGTCATGGGTCCCTAGACATCACCAAAATAATATATAACAAGGAGTAATTATAGGATGGATTATATATTTAACACTTAAAAACATTAAAACCTTAAAAGTGGTATAAACATCACATAACTTGTATGTTTCTCAAATAAAATGATATGACCATAATAATGAATATGAAATAAAATATGAATATGAATGCTTACAAGAAATATGATGAGGTTTAAGGACAAAAGGGTTTTCCTAATCACTGAGGTTTGTATTACAAAACCTATGCAACAAATGATACTAGAGTTTAATAAATCTTGTCTTGAAAATTTGATGTTTCCTTCTCTTGGTCTTGGTCACCGAATTGGAAGAGAAAAGAGAAAGAGAATGGTTTTGATCTTACTTGCACAATGAAGTGTATGTGTGAAGTTTATGTGTATAATACATAAACTTTGTAAGATATTTTGTAAAGTCCATACATGACTCACCCTCCTTGTCGACAATTTGAGGATATGTGGTGTTAAATACACATTTGAGTATTTAGGTAGCGTTAGATAAAAATAACTTTAACGGGTCAAGATAAAATATATTGAGGTCATAAAATCATAAAATACATTTCTTACATGAGTTGAGTGAAATAATAATTATCGTGTTTAATTTAAGAAAATCGTCGTAATTATATAAATTTAACAATTTATATACAAAATAAATTTAAAACATGTGGTAAACTCATAATATTATTTTTATAACTTAATATGAGTATAAAATATATCGGGATAATTTTTGAAGTAACGGATCAATTGTTCAAAATAATTAGTTACGCGATAACGCTTATTTAATATGAAAATTATACGCTTAGTGTAAAATGCAAAACCATGCATGAACTAATATGATGACAATGATGTTAATGAAATGTAGACTAAACTTAGTCTATATGAAATGACCTCGATGATATGATCATGAATTCACAAATAAACCATTACGGTTACACGCTGATTTGATACTGTGAAACCTAGTTTACGATAAACGATGAAATAGTAAATGCGAGAAAGGACCGAAATTGAGAATTGTGATGTAATGGGTTTAACCCATGAGGAAGATGAAGATGAAATAAAATAGACCAAAACAATGAAATGACGAAGTTTACCCTCATGTGCAAGGCACACCCTAACCTTAACAGACTTTGACTAACCGAGAATTGGTCAAAGGGACCAATCGGCATTTAATCGCCATCGTTTGGACCCGTGGCGATGATTATGCCCGGTTCGTCCCATCGCGATCCTCCGCTACAAGTTTAGGGACCAACGGTGTATTGTAGTCTTTATATTATTTACTATCAATATTAGTAGCACACTCAAAATTTTGTTATATTTTATAAAAACCAAAATCTGTAACAAGTTAATACTCAAAACTCTTTGAAATAAATGTAACAGTTGCTCGAAAATGATTTTAGAAAAGAAAAATCACACACAAATGTATCACACTTTAGGCCAATTTCAATTTTAAGTACTCAACTTTATTCTTTTGAGTTTAAGTTGTTCAAGTTATCTTTTGTGCAATGTAAGATTTTTTTAACTTTTCGAAAGATGTTATAACATAGCATTTATATGTTATTTTACGCTAAAACTATGACTGGTAACGGTTTTTGAAAAGTCAAAAAGATCTTACATTGCAAAAAAGTAACTTTGATACCTTAAATTCAAATAATTGTATGCGGTGATACCTTTTGTTATGAGTTACACTTTATGAAACGTTAAAACTAATGATTAATGCTTAAAAAACCATTGATCAATATATTTACTACATATAAAAGAAAATGGTAAAACTTTTGTCTTGCTAAAAACTTAGAAACTTATAAAACGAGTATTCTTGTTTGACTAAAATACTTTTATTTGTAAACTCAATACAATCAATTAATTATTTAAATGTTTAATTATAAAAAAAAATAATACTTACATCCTTATATGCAAAACTAATAAGATAAAAACACAATCAAATTAACATTACTATGATAATCATTTTGTTTTATAGAAATACTACCTCCGTTCTAAAATTTAAGTTCATTTGAACTTTTTGAATCCAACCTTTATCTTAAATATTTGTGTTTCTATTATATAATATTTATGCAAAATATATGAATGAATTGTGTTTTACATGTATTTTTTTGGTATAATTTTTATCAAGCATTATATAATACAAACACAAATATTTAGCTTCAAAGTTTGATTTAAAAAGTCAAAACAGACTTATATTTTTTGACAAAGGGAGTAATCATCTAGTTTTATAAGAGAATAATGATGATAGAAAAGCATACAATGGTAACTATTTTTGTGTGAAAAAGCTTGATAAATTGTGACGTGTTTTTGTAAAATAAATAGTTGTCGTTCTATATTTTTGTGTGAAAAGCTCGATAAATTGTGGCATTTTTTGTTGTAAGATAAATAGTTGTGAGAAACTTGATAAATTGTGGCGTTTTTTTATTTTTTAAGATAAATATTTGTAGTTCTATAAATTAAAAAATTGAGCTTTGCTGTTACATTATTTTAAAAGTAACAAAATCTCCCAACATACACAATTAAATTAAATATTAAAACTAAATCGAACAGAACAAAACCTCAACTTGAAGCGTACACATAAATTGTTTGGCACCTTCATTTTATAGTGATAGCAACTTTATTCATATAGTCCAATCTAGCGATGTGGGATGTGAACACCTATTTAAATAATCCCATTCTCCCCCTTCATTAGTCTTTACCATTTTGTATGTGAAAGAAAACATATTTTGTCTTCTGTCAATTTTTTGAAACTCTTGCTACATTTTGTTACTAGGAATTTCATGTTAACACTTCACTCAAAAGATATTGGAATGACAACGGGCAGAGAATGGTTTTCTCTTGGTCGCGGATTCAAATGTAACACACATTTGTGGCTCTACCACTATCACAAATTCACAACTTTATGAAGGTCTTCATTGCTGATAATGTAGCTTGAAACTCAAGGGATATGATCTTGTAAAGACGGGACACAAATAGATCCCTTATGAACAATTACCTTGAAAATTAAACGTTCAAATGTTACATTATATAATAATTACTGTAGCTAACACTTGGTTAAATGTTGTTTGACTAAGAGCCCGTTTGGTTGGGGTGTATGAGTATGGATCTACGACTTTGAAAGTCATGAATGTTGTTTGGCTTATATGGCGCCCACCACAATGGAATGAGATATCCAAATACGAAGGTTTCCTCATATACTATGTGTGGTTGGTTTTTCATACCTCCATTATCATTCAACTTTTATACCAACACCCATACCCATCATGATTTATAATGACAAACCAAAGTAACACCCCGAAAATCTTAATGACAATGGAAGACTAATTCGGTGTTACTTGAATGGAGATCATAGTCAATAATTATAGAAAACGACTGAAGAGACGTTTATTAAAATAGTTATCATTCATCGAAAACTCATAGTTTGTTACAAAATATTGTAAATAGATCAAGTGTTTTTCCCAAAAGAAAGATCATGAGTTTGAAAGAAATGATAACTTTATGTTTTACACCACCGATAAGCCTTGCCATGCCCCTGCTCCGCACCTTGGTCATAATCTTCACCGACACCGAGATAACATGCTTAAAAGGTCAACAAAATGTTGAGTGAAGTCCATAGGTTTAAAATAAGTTGAACACAAGTATAAGATCATGATCATTGTAAACTAACAATATCATAAGAAAATATCACAGATTATTATGCGCTAAGCTCATGAAACCAAGACTCAACCGCATACAATCGAATTACCAAAGTACGTGAATATGCCCCAAAGGAGGTAATAGCCAATTACCTAAAGAAATTCGATATGGTGCGCCTTGTTATTTCTCTATAACCAAACGGGTTCGTTATTCCCCATAGTACTATTCACGATATCTACGCTCACCGCGGTGACTAATGGTTCATGATCGGGACTTGTGGCTAACAACTTAGGCAAGACTCAATAATCAAGAAGATCAAGCATTTATGAAAACCTTGTGTTCTAGTTTAGAGCATGTATCTCTCTCGGGTTTATAAAAATAAAGTAAAAGCGAGGCTATGAACTCACCTTGATGATAATGCACACGCAAAAATAGATCAAGCATAATGTAGCGGAGGTTCCAACTCGAAACCTAAAATGATGAGATGGCGAGTCTCAAGAATGAGCATTTTGGTTCATGACAAAATAATAGAGCATTGAATATTCTTATTCAATAGATCATTGGATTGTCCAATCCAATAGTGTGCGATCGTGATTAACGCTTTTAAGTTAATTTTCATGCTACATTGTCTTAACTAGTGATCCTCACTTACGCATAAGTGAAATGTTCTCTGCTAGATCTTAATAGATTTGTTGAGTATTTTAACGTGTTTGAATAAATTCCCGTGTGTTTTATCGGATTCGATATATATATATAATTATAATCTTATAATATATATATATATAGTAATACATTTAACGTTATCCAAAATAAAATACTCATATGATCAAGATACTTATTTTTACGAGGTTATTATGGGTTTATAAGTTTTCTAAACTTTTCCCGAATTTACACTTTTACCCTCGAGTTACAAAAGTACAAGTTTAGTCCCTATACTTTTAGAAAATGACACTTTCTACCCGAATTATATTTTATACTCAAAACTTTCGAAATGACAACTTTGACCTCAGTAAAACTGCTTTTAAAAACGGCCCTCTAGGTTCCTTTTATACGCTTTTAAACCTTTGTTTTCCAAACTTGACACTTTTAACCCAAAAGTTTATTAATACTAGTTTGAGGTAATTACACCTTCGATCCTTGTGGTTTTAAGCGTGTTCATGCACGTGAAATTACCCCTTTACTTTCGAAAAGATGCATATTGGTCCCTTAACTTTTCATGCATGTTTATATACGTATTACATTGAACCTTTAACTTTTTAAATGTTACGCTTTTAACCCAAATTCATTTGTTTTGCAAAGATAGTCCAAATACTTTTAAAATAAACGAAGACCTTGTGTAACTAGTACAAGCTTATCCCTAGCTTATTTTTAGAGCTTATTAGCTTATTACTAATTCATTGGGCCGGGTTGAATCTTTCTTGGACCCGCTTTGACATATTGGGCTTTCGGTTTGGGCTTTAGCCCATTAGTGTTCGCGTGAGTTTATACGAATGTTTCCGTTTCCTGCTTTCACTAGTGATGATGCGTCGTGGTACAACTATATCATGTGCATGACGCTAGTTGTTCTTAAAATGGTGTACACTACCTATATATATCATGACAATTAATTATGTAACGAGATAATGTGAAGGTGGCAAAGGTGACTTACAATCACCGTATGAGTGGTGATGATAGCAACGAGACGAGCTAATGAGAGTGCTAGCAATACCCGTGTTCTCCTTATAAAGTTACTCGAGCTATTATTTACCCAAGTATTCTCCTAGCTTAAACCTTTCTTCTACTCCCAACTACACGAGTTAAACTCTTTGTGTTTCTCCTTTGCTTGACTCGAGCTCCACAGTGGATGTTTAGTGAGGGTGAGTAAGTTTGAAAGAGTTTGTGATTGATAAGATAAATGGTGTGTGAGTGGTCGTGTGCTTATAAAGAAAACACAAGCATGGCTTTTTCAATTTTTAAGTCTCCTAGCTTCCTAATTCTAGCCTTATAGTCACATGTTATTTTGAGTTTGTTTATGTTTGTGTGCATGTTTCTTGGCGTGGGATTTATGGCAGCCAAGATGGTGGCATGTTCAAGGTTTTGTCAAATCATTTGAAACATAGTTTCCATTGGTTTATAAAGTCAAGCTTGGTCAAATGGATTAGGGAGTATTTTATATTAGTTTAGGGTAGTCTGAAGCAAGAGTTTTGGTCCTCTTTTATTCACCATACGTGAAGCCATGGGATCCAAGAGGAGTTCTAAGTTTTTAGTTTAGTTTGGTTTTATCATGGCTAGTTTGGTTTCTTGTTTGCTTGTTCGGTTCCACGACAACAAAGATACACAAAACATTTTATTCCTCAACTCCTTAAATACATTTTGTGGTCATGTGACGTGAACAAGATTCAAGCCAAAACTGGGGTGGGTTGGACTTGGCAATGAGGCCCAAGGAAATGAAAGAAAGAAAAAAAATGTTTGGATTGCTTGTTGGATTGGACGCAAGACAAGGCCCAAAGAAATAAATGAGTTGGGCTCGAATTGGGTAACGAGGCCCAAAGAAATCACGGTGTGGGTTTGGGTCCCAAGTTACGAGGCCCATTTATGAGTTGAGTTGGATCATGAGGTGGTACGGAGTCCAATGAGTTCCGAGGCCCAATACTAATATTATATATTTTTATTATAATTAAATTGTAATTTTACAAATTTTACGTATTCATTACGTATTTTAAGGTTATCAAGATAGTGGGAAATTTATTTGGATCACAACGGTATATTTATGAACGCTGTTGCGTTGATCATGCATATGCCAAATGATATGCAAATGTGATGTTTAGAAAATTTCATGACGAAATAGATCGTGATTAATTCTTGATTAAAACGTTAAGTACATTGAAATTTTCCGGAGCTTACAAGATTTACCCTTAAGAGAACTGCGTCCCCGCGGTTAAACTCGCAGAGGTCGTCATGGGTGATCTAGATGAATGTGGGGATACTTGAACGATTACATCCTCAAGGCCCTGTGTGAACTCGACTCGTTCTTATGATTCCATCGAACTTTAACGATAGGAATGCGGCTTTGCTTAAGCCTCTTAACTTCTCCGTCCATGATCTCGATGGGTTCTTCGACAAAGCTAAGTTTGTCATTGAGTGGATGTCCTTGAGTGGTACGACTAGAGTTTCATCCGAAGACACACTTAAGATTTGAGACATGGAACGATCATGTACTCGGCTAAGTTCTTCGAAGATCAAGTTTATATGCCATCGACCAATTCTTTGAAGAATTTTAAATGGTCCGACGATCGAGGTTTGAGCTTTCCTCGCTTTCCAAATCGACCATCCCTTTGTGGTGATACTTTGAGCATTACACGGTCTCCGACTTGAATTCCATTGGTTTTCTTCGAACATCGCGTAGCTCTTTTGTCTATCTCGAGTGCTTGCAATCTTTGCCGAATTTGCATTATCTTTTCGCTTGTCTCTTGACAATTTCGGGCCTGTAAGTTGTACTTCTCCAACTTCCGCCAAAGAACCGGGCGATCGGCATTTTCTTCCATAGAGTGCTTCAAAAGGAGCAGCTTTAATGTCGGCGTGATAATCCGTTATTGTAAGAGAATTCACCGAGGTAAGTGCTTATCCCATCCTTTTCCGAATCAATCACACATGCTCTTAGCATGTCTTCCGTAGTTTGGATCGCTCTTTCACTTTGTCCATCCGTTTGAGGATGGTACGCGGTACTCATATCTAAGTTGGTACCCATGGCTTTTGAAGCGCTTGCCAAAATCTTGAGGTGAATCGCTATCACGATCGATATGATAGAGATTGGTACACCGTGACGAGAAACAATCTCTTTGATGTACGCCTAGCGAGTGTAATCATCTCGTCGTTCTCCTTGATTGGCAAGAAATGAGCGGACTTTGTAAGGCGGTTCACAATAACCCAAATGGTGTCAAAACCATTAGAAGTTTTTGGCAACTTTGTGATAAAGTCCATTGTGATTCTTTCCCATTTCCACATAGGAAGTTCTGGTTGAGTTAGCAATCCAGATGGCTTTTGATGTTCAAATTTTAACTTTCAAGCATGTCAAACATTTATCGGCGATACAATGATATCACCTTCATATTAGGCCACCAAGACAAAAGCTTTAGATCTTGATACATCTTGTTGGGACCAGGATGTATGGAATACTTTGATTTATGTGATTCATGCATGATGAGTTCTCGATACCTCCAAAGAGTGGAATCCAACTTCGATTTTTGAAACATAGCGCTCCGTCCGATCTCTTCACAAATCCATTCTCATTCTCCCAAGATGCCATAAATCTTCTCATTCGCCTATTTTCTTCTTTAAGGGCTTCGATTTGAGCTTCAAGAATTTTCGATGGTAGGGTGAATTGATTACCATTCCCAATGATCTCACTCTAAGTGGCTTAGGGCGATCTTTTCGCTCAAAGCATCGGCAACAACGCTTGCCTTCCGTGATGGTAACGGATCTCGCAATATAATCACTAAGCATTCGAGCCCGACGTTGACGATATTCAATTCCTTTGATCTAAGATGTGTTGAAGACTTTTGTGATCGTGTACACTATACACTTGGTTCCGCACAAATAATGTCTCCATAATTTGAGTGCAAATACCACGCGCCAAGTTCTAGATCGTGAGTAGTATAATTCTTCTCATGAGTTTTGAGTTGTCGTGACGCATAAGCAATCACTTTGTTCCTTTGCATGAGAACAATACTTAAACCCATGTGTGAAGCATCACAATATACTACAAAATCTTCGGCTCCTTCCTAGTAGTGCCAAGATAGGTGCTTCGCAGCTTGTTCTTTAGTGAGTTGAAAAGTCGATTCTTGATCGCCTCCCCATTCGAATTTCTTCGCTCGGGTTAACTCGGTCAATGGTTTAGCTATTTTCGAGAAACCTTCGATGAATCTTCGATAATAACCAAGAAGTCCTAAGAATTGACGAATTTCGCTGGGATTAGTGGTACCGCCAATTCTTAACAGATTCAATTTTTAGGGATCCACATGGATTCCTTCACCGCCGATCACATGACCAAGAAATTGGACCTGCCTCAATCCAAAATCACACTTGGAAAACTTTATGCATAATTTTTCATCCTTGAGTAACTTCGTGACGGTCTTCAAATGTTCCGCATGTTCTTCTTTATTACGAGAGTATATAAGAATATCGCCAATGAACACAATGACGAATTTATCCAGATATGGTTTGCGACTCTATTCATGAGGTCCATAAACAAAGAAAGTATTAGTTAAACCGAATGGCATTACTTGGAATTCATAATGGCCATATCGAGTTCTAAATGCGGTCTTGGTATATCTTCTTCTCTTACCCAGAATCGATGATATCCGATCTTAAATCAATCTTCGAGTATACACTCGAGCCTTGTAATTGATCAAACAGTCATCGATTCTTGGTAAGGGATAGCGGTTCTTGATTGTGAGCTTGTTCAATTTCTATAATCGATACACATCCGAATGATCCATCTTTCTTCTTAACGAATAATACCGGTGCTCCCTGTGGTGAGGAACTTGGTCTAATGAATCCTTTCTGATAGCTCTTCTAGTTGTTTGGATAACTCTTGCATTTCGAGGCGCTTAAACGGTACGGTGCTCGTGCTACATGTGAGTAGCTCCGTGAATAAGATCGATTTGAAATTCGACTTGTCGAAAGGTGTGGAAGTCCGTGCAAATCTTCCGAAACACCTCGTAAAATTCCTTGATTACTGTGTACATCCTCTAGTCGCTTTCTTCCGACTTCTTTTCCGTTACTTGAGCTAAGAAGGCATAACATCCTTTTTCCATGTACTTTATTGACTTCGCACAGTGATATGATACTTAAGTACTTTCTACTTTGATCTCCTTGATGACTAAGGTTTCACCGCTGATCGGATATGAACGGTTTCTCGTCACAAACAATCCTAGCACGGTGTTTGGACAACCAATCCATGCCAATTACGACATCGAAACTTCCAAGTTTGATTGGCAAAAGATCTATGAGGAACGAGTGATCTTGTAATAGGATAGGACAATTACGGATTACGGTGTTGGTTCCTATTATTTTCCCATCGGCAAGTTCTATCTCATAAGTTGTATCTAAGGCGATTGGGGATATTTCAAGTAATGGTGCAAAAGTAGTAGATACAAAACTCTTATCGGCTCCGTAATCAAACAAGATTTTTGCGTAATGATTGTTAAGAGAATACGCACCGCCACAATGTCGTGGTTCAACGGGCATCTCCATCTCCTAGCATGTACACTTGCACGCGCATTGTTTGTTTGAACGACATTTAACTTTGGGCATTGACTCTTGAAATGACCGTGTTCTCCACATCCATAGCAGCTCATGTTTGTCACGTTGTTGCCTCTTCCGTGGTTTCTACAATGTTTACCTTGATGACCTACCTTGTTGCACTTATCGCACTTCACAAAGACAAGGTCCGTAATGGTGCATCAAACATCGGTTACACCGGGATGTGGTCCTACATACCCTTTTCCAAAGAAGGTGCAAGATAAGCCCTGCGGCTTCTTGCCTTCGGTTTTGCCGATTGTGATGTTGATTGCCAGGTGATATTGGTTGTTGTTGTTCGATTGTTGTTGTTGGATCGATAGTGGTTGGAATTTGAGGTTTTCCGATCATCAAACTTTCTTTTGTTGTCACTTGAGCTTTGTGCATTTGCAAGCTTTAGTATTGGTTCCATAAGGCGGTGGATACAATGACAACTTCTTCATCAGCTTTTGGCTTCAAGCGATGACATCTCCTTCGATGCTCGAGGTAAACCTCCGATCATAGCTTCCAAAAGTTTTTCATTGGTGGGAAACAGATGAGGACATAGAGCTCTCACCATGGAATCTCTTGAAGTATGTCTTGAGATCATTACCTTTAGCGACCAAGTGGTAATACTCATCTTCGAGTTTCTTGATCTCGCCCCGGCAACACTGTTTCATTAGCATTGTTTCAGATCCGACCATGAAATCTTACAAGCTTCTTCCATTCCAATTGGTTGAGCATGGCCTTTCCACCAAGATAACGATCTTCTAACAAAGTTCCAACGCAAACTTGACTTTGCAATCATTTGTGCGTCACTTAGCGTAAATACGCCTCGGTCCTCTCAAACCAATGAAGTAAACCAATAGCACCTTCAAGTGCCCTTGAAGAATGTCATTGCAGCTCATGAACTCTTTGTAATTACACTTCATGAGTTAAAGTGGACTCACTTTGATTTGTTGGAGTGTTAGTTGCATTTGAGTTTGCCATTTCAAGAAGACGGCCATCTGCGACACGATTCTCTTCAAGAATGCGAGCGCCTTCATTTCGCGTCGCTTGAGCGACACGCCGCCTTCACCTCTCGAGCAATTCGGGCATTCTCTTCTCTTGCAATTTCGGCTTCTTGCAATTTCACCACGCCTCTTGGGCAATCTGCTCACTTCAATGCTCACTTTGCTCTAGCAGATCGTTAACATGTTGAGCTATAGCCGCTAACACTTTCAAATGACCATTTTCGAATAGTCATGGAGTGATGGTGGATGAGGTAGCTTTTCTTGACCATTTTTCTAAAATTTTCAAGAATAAATACCAAGATTAAGAAATTATCGATCGATGATAAAACTGATTTCATATCATACATTTCATAATAGTCCAGATTACCACTTTAAATTAATGATATGATTTTGGTATGAACAACGATTGGAATATGATTTTTCTTAACAAATCATAATATATGTATAAGGACATAAGGATTGGTTCGGCATACATCACCGAGGAATAATGTCATGACATCAGAATAATAGAAATACAACCATGGAATACATCGTTACATAGTTTTGTTCACAACCATAAGTTACATCATCATAATTCTTGTTCCAAGGTTACAAACCAAAAAGATACAAGCCTTAATGCCTCATATGGCGGCTTTATGATACATACTAAGATAAAGATGACTAGGATCTACGATCTCCGATGCGCCATCCCGACGACGACGAATCTCCTCAACCATGGCCGTCAAGTCTCGGATCCGCCGCTCACGGGCTCGATCTCTCGCCTCGAGGTCATCAATCCTCTCCTCCGTAATAGCAAGGCGAGCATGAGCGGATGCAAGCTCGTGATGTAGGACTCTCTCGACCCAAAGCGCTCTCTCAAAGTGCTAGCATCTCGAATAGTAGTCTCCAATCTCCGAGTCAATTGGTTAACGGCCTCTTGCCTCCACAACTGAGTACTCATCATATCAAACACAATCTCGATGGAGTAGCGACTCACCACGAGGTTCTCAACTTCTTCCTCCAAGCTCTCTATCCTCACTAGTGGAATCTCATCATAATGTGCCATGAGTTCATTCAACCGATCTTCGTGCTCGATAAGTCTCGTAGCCAACAGAGGAATAGTGTGGTGTACCGGTTCACCCAATGTGTATGACCGAGTCGGTGCAAGAGTCGAGCTTTCTCCAAGCTCAAACGAACTAGGTGCTCCTCCTCTTCTCTCCAACGTCAAGTAAAGGTATCAAGAATGACCATCTCCTAGCACCGGATTTCTTCCTTGGTCCGCCTCATTATCCACTCGAGTAGGCTTTTCAGATCGATAGTGATGGTGGATAGCACTTGATGCAGAAGCGGTAAAATTGGCTCACTAAAAGTGTCCAAAGGAGGTGATGTCAGAGGTGGTGATGAAACAGAATGAGTAGTCCGATGGTAGAACACATGAAGTGGCAGTGGTGGTGAAGTAGCAGTATGTGGAACAAAGCAGTGAAACCGGTGATGACCGAGGTGGTGGCGAGCCGGTGATGATCGAAATGGGTGGCATCACATGAGTCATAGTGATGGGTCGCACACGCTTCCTAGCAAGCGCTTGAAGGTCTTACCATTAGGATGCGCCTATAAGGTACTCCAAATGGCTCAGCTCATGAGGCTTAAGAACACGAATCCCACGCGACGACGACGACGGATAGCTCGAGAGATGATCCGTAAGAATCGATGAAGGTAGTCGTTGTGCTTCGATGACTTGATGATTCATCATCCACAAAGAACATCTCAAGTGTAGCCATTGTCGCGACTCATAGTATCGATCTAGGTCATGGAAGCAAAAGCATTGTACTCTTGAGGATGAGCAACATAGCCGAACAAGAGGAGTTCGGCAACTTCACCTTCCTCAAAGGTTCGGGCCATTCAAACAAGAGTCGGTATGACAGACGGGATGAGTGGCATAGTGACAACAGAGGACATGGTATCATCCATCTCGTGTCGAGGACGTAACAACCGGGTGGGATGCGTATATGGTATCGTAACAACCCATAAATTAATGTAAGTAAATGCCAAATAATATAATTATTTTAGTTAGCTAAGCAAATCTCCATGCCTAACTTAAAATGAATGCCATTTACTTATGATCTAGTGATGCATCAATCCTAATGCATAGAGCGGTCACGGAAGGGCGTAAGGGCGTGGTGTAAAATAGTCCTGCTTTTAAAAGTGCGGTTATAGTCCAAATGATTTTGAAAACTCTTTGGTTCTCTATAACCTTGGCTCGATGTTAATCAGAACACCCCGAAAATCTTAATGACAATGAAGACTAATTCGGTGTTACTTGAATGGAGATCATAGTCAATAATTATAGAAAACGACTCGAAAGAGACGTTTATTAAAATAGTTATCATTCATCGAAAACTCATAGTTTGTTACAAAATATTGTAAATAGATCAAGTGTTTTTCCCAAAAGAAAGATCATGAGTTTGAAAGAAATGATAACTTTATGTTTTACACCACCGATAAGCCTTGCCATGCCCCTGCTCCGCACCTTGGTCATAATCTTCACCGACACCGAGATAACATGCTTAAAAGGTCAACAAAATGTTGAGTGAAGTCCATAGGTTTAAAATAAGTTGAACACAAGTATAAGATCATGATCATTGTAAACTAACAATATCATAAGAAAATATCACAGATTATTATGCGCTAAGCTCATGAAACCAAGACTCAACCGCATACAATCAATTACCAAAGGTAACGTGAATATGCCCCAAAGGAGGTAATAGCCAATTACCTAAAGATATTCGATATGGTGCGCCCTGTTATTTCTCTATAACCAAACGGGTTCGTTATTCCCCATAGTACTATTCACGATATCTACGCTCACTCGCGGTGACTAATGGTTCATGATCGTGGACTTGTGGCTAACAACTTAGGCAGCACCAATAATCAAGAAGATCAAGCATTTATGAAAACCTTGTGTTCTAGTTTAGAGCATGTATCTCCTCTCGGGTTTATAAAAATAAAGTAAAAGCGAGGCTATGAACTCACCTTGATGATAATGCACACGCACAAAAATAGATCAAGCACAATGTAGCGGAGGTTCCAACTCGAAACCTAAAATGATGAGATGGCTAGTCTCAAGAATGAGCATTTTGGTTCATGACCAAAATAATAGAGCATTGAATATTCTTATTCAATAGATCATTGGATTGTCCAATCCAATAGTGTGCGATCGTGATTAACGTTTTAAGTTAATTTTCATGCTACATTGTCTTAACTAGTGATCCTCACTTACGCATAAGTGAAATGTTCCCCGCTGTGATCTTAATAGATTTGTTGAGTATTTTAACGTGTTTGAATAAATTTCGTGTGTTTTATCGGATTCGATATATATATATAATTATAATCTTATATATATATATATATATATATATATATATATATATATATATATATAATTATATATATATATATATATATATATATATATAAGTAATACATTAACGTTATCCCAAAATAAAATACTCATATGATCAAGATACTGTTTTTACGGGTTATTATGGGTTTATAAGTTTTCTAAACTTTTCCGAATTTACACTTTTACCCTCGAGTTACAAAAGTACAAGTTTAGTCCCTATACTTTTAGAAAATGACACTTTCACCCGAATTATATTTTATACCCAAAACTTTCGTAAATGACAACTTTGACCCCAGAAACTGCTTTTACTTAAAACGCCCTCTAGGTTCCTTTTATACGTTTTAAACCTTTGTTTTCCAAACTTGACACTTTTAACCCAAAAGTTTATTAATACTAGTTTGAGGTAATTACACCTTCGATCCTTGTAGTTTTTAAGCGTGTTCATGCACGTGAAATTACCCCTTTTACTTTCGAAAAGATGCATATTGGTCCCTTAACTTTTCATGCATGTTTATATACGTATTACATTGAACCTTTAACTTTTTAAATGTTACGCTTTTAACCCGAAATTCATTTGTTTTGCAAAGATAGTCCAAATACTTTTAAAATAAACGAAGACCTTGTGTAACTAGTACAAGCTTATCCCTAGCTTATTTTTAGAGCTTATTAGCTTATTACTAATTCATTCCGGGTTGAATCTTTCTTGACCCGGTTTGGACATATTGGCTTTCGGTTTGGGCTTTCAGCCCATTAGTGTTTGCAAATGAGTTTATACGAATGTTTCTACTGCTTTCACTAGTGATGATGCGTCGTGGTACAACTATATCATGTGCATGACGCTAGTTGTTCTTAAAATGGTGTACACTACCTATATATATATCATGCGACAACCAAAGTGTAACGAGATAATGTGAAGGTGGCAAAGGTGACTTACAATCACTCGTATGAGTGGTGATGATAGCAACGAGACGAGCTAATGAGAGTGCTAGCAATACCCGTGTTCTCCTTATAAAGTTACTCGAGCTATTATTTACCCAAGTATTCTCCTAGCTTAAACCTTTCTTCTACTCCCAACTACACGAGTTAAACTGCTTGTGTTTCTCCTTTGCTTGACTCGAGCTCCACAGTGGATGTTTAGTGAGGTGAGTAAGTTTGAAAGAGTTTGTGATTGATAAGATAAATGGTGTGTGAGTGGTCGGTGCTTATAAAGAAAACACAAGCATGGCTTTTTCAATTTTAAGTCTCCTAGCTTCCTAATTCTAGCCTTATAGTCACATGTTATTTTGAGTTTGTTTATGTTTGTGTGCATGTTTCTTGGCGTGGATTTATGGCAGCCAAGATGGTGGCATGTTCAAGGTTTTGTCAAATCATTTGAAACATAGTTTCCATTGGTTTATAAAGTCAAGCTTGGTCAAAATGGATTAGGGGAGTATTTTATATTAGTTTAGGGTAGTCTAGCAAGAGTTTTGTCTCCTCTTTTATTCACCATACGCAAGCCTTGGGATCCAAGAGGGAGTTCTAAGTTTCGAGTTTAGTTTGGTTGTATCATGGCTAGTTTGGTTTCTTGTTTGCTCGCTCGGTTCCAACAGAAAGATACACAAAACATTTTTATTCCTCAACTCCTTAAATACATTTTTGTGGTCATGTGACGTGAACAAGATTCAAGCCAAAACTTGGGTGGGTTGGACTTGGCAGCGAGGCCCAAGGAAATGAAAGAAAGAAAATAAAATGTTTGGATTGCTTGTTGGATTGGACGCAAGACAAGGCCCAAAGAAATAAATGAGTTGGGCTCGAATTGGGTAACGAGGCCCAAAGAAATCACGGGTGTGGGTTTGGGTCCGGTTACGAGGCCCATTTATGAGTTGAGTTGGATCATGAGGTGGTACGGAGTCCAATGAGTTCCGAGGCCCAATACGAATATTATACATTTTTATTATAATTAAATTCGTAATTTTACAAATTTTTACGTATTCATTACGTATTTTAAGGTTATCAAGATAGTGGGGAAATTTATTTGGATCACAACGGTATATTTATGAACGCTCAAGCTGCGTTGATCATGCATATGCCAATTGATATGCAAATGTGATGTTTAGAAAATTTCATGACGAAATAGATCGTGATTAATTCTTGATTAAAACGTTAAGTACATTGAAATTTTCCGGGAGCTTACATATTTGTTATGAAAGGATTTCAAAACTTGATCAATACTTGTAACTAAGGGTGTCAATAGGGTCGGGTTGACCCGACCTGAACCCTAACCCGAACCCTATAAGGCTTATCGGGTCGGGTTGAATCGGGTTAAAATATCTTATCGGGTTTTGTGACCCGAAGCCGATAACCCGACATCATTATCGGGTCGGGTTAGGGTTGAATTATTTTTTGATAAGACCCGAAATTTCTTTTCTATATTGTTTTCCCTTAAATGTATTTATAAGCCATCAGTTTTTACAATTAAATGAGACATTTTATTTGATACTTAACACATAATTGTGCACTGGTTCACTTGCATGATACTTATTTTTGCCTAGTACTACTATTTCTTTTCTATTCTTTATACAATGTTTACTGATGTGTTCAATATAACTAGCGTGAGACAATGTCCCATTCACTTAGAGGCGGAGCCAGTGGGGTGGCTAGCGGCTCAGCCACCCTCAACCGGCCTAACTTCTTCGGTTAATTATTTAAATTTCATGCCATGTTTCATCTATTTTGGCATGAGCCACCCCCAACACTCAGAGGCGAACCTACTTTGGTTTCACGTCAGGAACCACCTTGTGTGAGTTGACAACGTGGAGTCTGTGGTCATGTTGTTCGATATTACAGCGACACTGTAAGCATGGTGTGCCGTGACTGTAAATTTTTATTGTAGAAGATGAGGAAGAGAAATAGAGAAAAGCAATATAAAAAGCTCATAGGTGTAGGCTTATTGAAAGACTTGTGCAACCTTTTTTTTTAAATCTTGTTTGCTATTCCAGTTTTCAAGACAAATTTTATTTTCTTTTTTCTTTAACTTGTATTTAAATATATTAGAAACCAACTATATGTGAAATATTTAACATGGTGAAATTAATAGTTAATTAAAAGGAGCTAAAATTGTGAATATGTACTCTAGGCATATTATACGAAATTTCTAAGGTACTTTGTTAAATATGTTAGCAATTTTTGTAATTTAAAAGTTGCTTATGACATTAGTCTTTTTGCAATTAATTTAGTCGGTTTACTTGATTTGATTCGACCCGACTTTCTGACCTACTAAATATCTTGGCTTTGTCGAGTAAAGGAACCACCTTGAGTTTTAGGCTAGGTCCGCCACTGCCAACAAAGCGACTATTATGTCATTTGGTTTTGGAAATGTTTTCTCGTTCGAACATTAAAAGCCTACTTGATACATCATTTGCACACTCATATTTTTTATAACAATAAAGACATACTTTTGATTATGCAAGTCTATCATTTGACTTCAAACATGTTTACCGGTCCGATCATTGGTTCAGAAAAAAAATAAATAAAACATTATTACTGTCTCGAAATTTTCGGCCCCCCTTAATAGAAATTTCTGGCTCCGCCCCTGCACTTAGGTTGCTCTTTTATATAAAAAGAACCACCAAATACCAGATACACCCTAGTTGACGACGACATACCATATTGCGAGCAGATTACTCATTTCTGCCTAGTGTTTACAATGCACTTTTGAACTTAATTTTCACATGCATGCAATTATTCATTGTTTTTCACTTGTACAAGTTGCATTATTAAAAGACATAAGTTGAATTAAGTAGTGAAATGTTTTTTATGTTGTAACACATTTTATGGATAAAGAAACTTAGGAACCCGATTAACCCGACCCGATAACAACTCGAACAAGATAACCCGATTACTTATCGGGTCGGGTTGCGGGTCACTTATCTATAATCGAAAACCCGAATCAACCCGACCCGATACACCCGATAACCCGACAACACGACCCGATAACATCGCTACTTGTAACTTCAAAACTTGTAAATATCATATTAATGTGTAACCACCATATCAATACTTGTAACATATAAAACTGAAAAGTTGTTGATATGCATTAAAATATCAATTATGAAATATTAATATAAAAAAACTCATGGTTTATGAAATAATAAAAAAAAACTACAATACAAACTAATCATAAATTCATGCAGACTCAGCTCGTAATGGCAAAGCACTATCTGTTAATTATGTACGTATTTTGTATTCATATATAAAAGGAAACACAAAAACCCTTTGGTGCAGGGTCGAGATATCCACTTAAGGTTATTTTGATTTATATTTAAATATAAAATATTTTGCATTTTTATTACTTAAGGTTATTTTAATTTAAGTTATCATTCATTTATACTTGTTAGAAAAATATGTAACCAAATAACATTTGATCGCTACAAAATATAGTTACAAGGTAACCCGCGTCACATTACACAAATACCCTGCTAGTAGGGGTGTCAAATGGTCGACCCGACCCGACCCGAACCCGATAAGGCCTTATAGGGTCGGGTTGATTCGGTCCAACTTATTTATCGGGTTTATCGGGTCAACCCGATAAACCCGATAGTTTTAGAGGGTGGGTCAACCCGATAAACCCGATAGCCTATAGGCTTGTTATTGGTGTACAACCCGACCGACCCGATAAGACCAGAGTCCGATAACCCGATTGCTTATAGGGTCGGGTCATGGTTATATTTTAAAGGTCAAACCGATTCAACCCGACCCGACAGAAGCATCGGGTCGGGTTGACCCGATTGACACCCCTACCGCTAGTAATGATAAAAAATGTAAAATTTTAAAAATGTAAAATTTTAAACTTTTAGTTGGTTGATACTAATTTTGATATTTTATACGTCATAGTCACAAGGTAACCACACACATTACACAAATACCTTGCTAGTAATGATAAAAAATGTAAAATTTTAAACTTTTAGTTGGTTGATACTAATTTTGATATTTTATACATCATACTTGCGATCTTTGGTGTATTTTTTTTAGATATACACCAAAGACTACAAATATAACAGTATTAAATATTAAAACTAATAATTGTTGTCAAACAAATACAAGCTAATATTGCAAGTATTGAATGTAATAATGTTAGGAACATGAAGTGTAACCTCTTCAATTTATAGTGATATCAGTTATGTCCATATAGTTTTATCTAACGATGTGGGAATGTGGGATGTGAACACCTATTCAAAAATCCCATTCTCTTCCATTATTCTTCACCTTTTGACTTTTGTATATGAAAATATATACTTCAGTCAAGTTTTTGAAACTATTACTACATTTTTCTGCACATGAACATAAATTTCATGTTAACAATTTCGCTGAAAAGATATTGGAATGACAACGGGGTTGGGAATGGTTTTCTCTTGGCCGCTGGGATTCAAATGTAGGACACATTTGTGGCTCTACCACTATCGCAAATACACAACTTTACAAAGGTCTCCGTTGTTGACAATGTAGCTTAAAACTCGAGGAATATGACCTCGTAAAGACAGGACACAAAAAGATTCCTTACGAACAATTACCTTGACAATTAAACGTTAAAATGTTGCATAATACTAGCTAACATTTGCAAGAGTTATTGATATGATCCAACCTTCGAACTTCCAATGATTTCCGAGTTTAACCGCTAAACCTTTTCAAAGAATGTTTTAACTCGACTTCTTCAAAGTAATGTTTGAACCCTTAGTCTTTTTGTTTAACAATGTAAATAAATAAACATGTTAGCATCGTGTAATGGTATGTAGTCGTTTTCAAGGGAAAAACAACTCTTTCAATCTTTCATTATTCGATACTACGATTAAATATTTGTTTTAACTAATAATCCTTGATGATAAGTTAAAGCGCTCTTTGTTGAAAACATACAAGAAAAAGGGTTTTAAAGTTTGTCTCTTCTAATAAAAAAGAGGCCAACAATAGAAGTTGTTCCTTTTGGCTTTTGTCTAACCAAGATAAAGCGATGTAATATGTGAGCATGTTATATGATAAGTGGGTCAAAAGAAAATACCTTTCTTGTCAAAAGTAATTTGCAAACTCTAGAGATTTGTTATTTTAAACTTGACAACCTTAAATTTTGGATGGCATTATTTTAATGAGGGGGCTACTTCGTTCGTATGGACATTACCTTCTTCAATGTTGTGAATCGATGATTTAGACTTTAGAGATTGGAATCATTATTCATTTGGTCCGTCAATAGACTGAATAAATGGTTTGGTTTGTGTGAGGATTTTGTAAATAAGTAATTTTGTTTTTGGTTATTAGTGTGGTTCTCTTACTACGAATGTTTGATCTTGGTTTGTTTTGGGAGAGAAAAATTGATGTAATAATGTGGGGTGTAGTTTTGGTTTGGTCTTATTACTATATGGCGGATTAAAGAAAAAAAAGTATAATAGCCAAAATCAAATTTAAGTATCTCTTGGATCCAAAAGCAATAATGACAAAAGCACTCAAAAGAGATGATGACAATTGGGCCATATATTATCTCTTCATGTTCATACTAATGTCTTTTTCTTCAAGGTAATTACTTTTACGCTTGGTCCTGATCCCCAAATAAACAATATGATCATTAGATAGTATTATTTGTTTTGAGAAATGATGCATTTACCTAATATGTGTATCTAATTATGAACTTTAAAATACGCGACATCATACCGACAAAGTTGTAAAATAAACGAGCCCTTATCTTCACTTGTACCCCATCAAAATAATGCAACGTGCTTTTAAGTCCAAAATTAAGTCCACAATTAGATAGTTCATGTATCATTTCTCTTGTTTTTTATATGTTCCATTTTACTTACTAGATAATTAGATACCATTATTAAGAATGACAATTTAATAGTCACCCGTCAACCTCATTTCACTTCAATCCTTGTCTAATATAGTATCCATGGTCCCATGAATGAGTATCCCAAATATATTTTCATGTTTTTTTATGGAACATGTCAAGTGTTTATATTTTATCTTCATTCATAGGCCAATGTGTTTGCATGTTTACTAAGATATCACTTGGTTAAAGCCAAAATTCTTCAAAAGTTTTATAAGTTATATCGGTCTTTGGTGAAGGGTCAGTCAACACTAAAAGGTGTACGGAGTTGAGGTTTTTCTGCCGATTTAAACCTTTATGACAAGTTGAAGTTAATAACAGTCTCTAAGATGTAGTAATAAGTAGCAAATGCATAAGTCATGGAAACATGAAATATATTACAGACTCGATGCTATGCAAAATTGGTGCCTTTACACGATGTAGTACCTAATGATACTTATTTATTATTGTGCGATACAAAAGAGTGAAATTACATCGTCGTATATTGTCCAACGACAATAACAAGATAATCTTTTGTCCTTCGTTTAACTCGTCCAAGTGGTTGCGACTATCTCAGTATAATCTAAAGATCTTAAACTTGAATCCCTCTCGGGCTTGTGGCCGCTATTTACTAAGTGTGCATCAACCTTGGACGACAAAAGACATACTTCTCGTACGAAATTTCCAATTGAACATATGTATACAATACTCGGCCTAGCTTTGCAAAACAGAACAAAACTCAAATGTTCCATAATCAAGCAACTCCTCAATCATTTGCTCAATATGTTCATCTTCAGCAGACTTGTAACATTGCACATTCTCTATTTTCATATTCCCCGAGCTAACCCTATTGTCAATAAACTCCCCTGAATCCGAACTCGAAGACTGCTGTTGTGTTTCATGATCATCTTTGCTACTCACTACTGTTTTCTTCGCAACTTCAAGTGACGTCATGTGGCATTTATGTAACTTAGCTCTCAAAGTTGCAGACAAAAGCTTAGAAGCAGATGACTGAGACCTGTCAGCGTCATACGGGAAATTCGTTCGCGCCCTTGCGCCGCACATTAGCCTAGCTGCTTCATCGTAAGCTCGTGCCGCGTCTTCTGCTGTCTCAAATGTGCCTAACCATATCCTTGTTTTCCTGTTCACACAAACATAAAAACATTAGTTACATTGTTTAAGCTTATTTGATGAGCTTATAATAAGCATATTGAAAATTTGATAAGCTCATAAGCTCATTTTGCAGGCTCATGAGCTCATACACTTGCTTATGAGCTTGTAAAGCTCATAAGCCGCAAAACTGAGCTTACGAGCTTATCAAGCTTTCAATATGCTTATTATAAGCCCATCAAATATTTTATAAATTTTGTTTCTTTGAGGCATTTTATCAAACAGTTTGTGTTTTTTATAAAAATGAGGTGAAAGGATGGGGAATTACAGTAAAGGGTGGCGAATTTCGGAGACCCAGGAACCCCAATGTCTTTGGCGAACACCTCTGTATCGTTGTTGGGATCTAGCCATGATGGTGGGTTGTAGTCAAAGTGTTTGTGAAAATGTCTGAATGAGAATAGTGATTTAGGATGCTTTTGTGTTGGGTTTTGGGAGTGGGAGTGATAGATTATATATGGCTTTAGCCGTCGATTAGTGTGGAATAAATTATTGTTTTTTTTAATAAAAATAATTGTTTTCTTGACATTTTTTTAAAGGAAAAGTGATAATTATGTTTTAAAAATAAAAAAGACATTTACTTAAAAAGATTATAAAAGAGATTATTTTATGTTTAGATGTAAGAACCTTTATTTTGACAAGTTTTTTTTTTTTTTTTTTTTTTTTTTTTACTTTATAAGTTATTACGACAAACAAATATTATTTTTCAAGTAGTTTATTTTTTTTTGTTCAGATATATACCACTAAAATTTAAAACTGCATATTTCCCATAATACAAGTTTTTATTGCACGATGTACAATACATTTTAAGATGTTTTGGTATATATGCAAATACGCAGTTTTTGCAGATATATACAATTGCCTTTTTTTAAATAAGATAATCTCTCCATAATCTCGTGCCAAATATAAATTTTAAACAGAATCGATGATTTAAATGAAAAAGATAATGAGTCGAATACACATGTTAAATTTATAAGTTTATAAGTGGGTATGAGGATAAGTAAAATATCAAGTAATACAGTAAAACTCAATTTTAAAAACAATAACTAATGGTGCTCACTTATTTTAACTTTTTAATTTTAAAACAATAATTGTTATTGCTCAAATTTTGTTTCTCACTCTTATAAGTTTATAAGTGGGTATGAGGATAAGTAAAATATCAAGTAATACGGTAAAACTCAATTTTAAAAACAATAACTAATAGTGCTCACTTATTTTTAACTTTTTAATTTTAAAAACAATAATTATTATTGCTCAAATTTTGTTTCTCACTTACATAATATCAATCTTACTTTTAAATAATTGATCATTGTATCTTTCAAACTTTGTAAATAACAATTTCGAATAAGAAAATTATGATATCAATCAAATATTTTTATCTATTTTTATTTTTAGTAGTGAACAATTATTATGTATAATCAAAAAGAAAATGGCCAAATATTTTAAAACAAAAGAGTATCGTATACTAGTTTTTTTCTAAAAGCTAATCAAGCATCTAAGAAAATAAAAATTATCCTAGACATGACTTACAATTACTTAGGTAGAGATTATTATTGGATTTCTATGAACGTCCATCGCAAGCAATCGTTAAGTGCATTTAATGTAGTAACTCTTTACATATTTAAAGAGTTTTACATACATTGACTTAACCATCGACAAAAGTGATTATCCATGTTTAAAACAAGAAGAAAAATAGCAAATCCTTAATAATATTTGCCCAAAAATAATTATCCATGTTTAAAACAAGAAGAAAAAGCAAGTTAAAACACCGTTTGGAAATAATATTCAATTTTGCTTCTTTATGAATCTTTTCACATTAATGAAAAGGTTTTAAGGAGAACATTTAAGTCATTAATGGTGGAACATAAAATCAAAATTCCTTAACAATCATTGTCACAAGTGTTATTTAGTAGGACAAGAATCAACATATCACCAAGTATAATGTTTGGTTTGATGTGATTTAAAACAATCATACATTTATGTTTTTAGAATAAAATCAAGAGAATGTAGTTTGACCCAATTATCAACTTATGTGATTTGTACATTACATTAAAAAGTACATGTTACATGCTTCACGCTAAACTTCCTAATTATAGGAAACAACCCATGTGCCTAATTGATAAGATCAATATACAGAAAATGATATATACCATATTCGATGCACATTGTAACCTTATTTTTCAATTATATATTTTTCAAATTATGGCTTGATATGGAAATAATTCTAGTATAATCATCTTTAGATTAGTCATAATATGTTCGTGATTATTATGGTTTATTCAAGAAAGCACTCTTTATGTTTGAGTTTATCAAGAAATAGAGGTAGAATCACCTAAATTTATCTCCTTCATACCCCGCCTCGACCTGGATTGAGATGTTGTTGTTGTTGATGATTATTATGGTTTATGAAGTTATTTCCTTAACCTCACCAAGATGACTTTGTGATCAAGTACTATAATGCCCTCATAATATTTCATGGACAAAACTCATCGGATACTCATTTTATGGTGGAAGAGTAAGGGTTGGAAACAATCACGAGACATCCCGCTTAAATCTGCAGACATCCGAGTTAAAACTCCTAGCCTCCTCGGATAGCATGAACAAGGAAAAATCTCATTCATTTAACCGTTTTGTATGTTCGATGTTTTGTTACCACAAACATACAAGGTCGCTGGTTGTTCAAGATACCTTTTACGTGATATTATTGTTCTGCAAGTGATTTGAGTTATTGTCGAGTCGTGTCAAGCATAGAACACGGTCCCATAGATGTCTTGTAACATATTGATTTACATGATACGACCATTCAATGGTATATGTAATTTGAGTCCTTGATAAAAATATGTATCTGCATGATTAAATTTTGTAATGATTAATTGAGTTTAAGTGAGGAACATATAACATGAATGTCATACAACATGTATATATTCTACGTGATATGATTGTCTTGCTTATGATTAGATTATTGTTGCTAAAATATAATTCATATAAAATTGCTGATCAGCAATAGGAAATTAATAAAGAGGTATCTTGTGGTTGATAATATAATTATTTTATGCTTTTTTTTTTTTTATATGTTACACTGTCTAAACTTGTTTTGAAAATCCATTAGTGATATGTTTAATTTTTTTGAGCAACGGAATATATTAAAAGCTATTGACTTGTTTGGAGTAGCACTATAATCAGGGAATTTTGTGATTATACTTGGTGGACTAAATTATCGTAGTTAATACAAAATTGATTAGTTAACAATATAATAAAAGTTAAAATATGAAGATATGTTTTTTGTTACCTAAAAGAAAAAAATTCCAATTTTGAGCAAAATGTGTCACAACTAACATAACCAATGTCATTTGGCATCACTAGTTGTCACATCAAGATTCCCACTTTTAACACTCACAACTTAAAATACTTTTCATTCACAATTTAGCCATTTGAGCTCCACTCACCCCAATTTTATTTTCACTTACAACTAAACACACTCACACCTCAAACGGTTTAAAAATTCATTTCTCGATTCCTCGCGAAACTCATCTCGCTAGCAATCATGGTGTCACGCGAAGAAACGTCGCCAAAAGCCTTGCCACATAGTATTCGGCAAAGGAGCTCGTCGTTGTACCGCTTGCTCTTGGTAATAAAACTCAAGTTGATCCACTTTTAGTTAAAAGGTGTTTTGAAATTTAGTTTTATGTGACCGCTAGACCGCATGCGATTCTATTAAAAGTTGACAAGATAAAAGTTAGCAAGGTTTTTCAGAAGACCAAGTGACATTTTACGACTAAAGAATGTTTTGCTAGACTAGTTTCTTTTATTTAAAAATTCCGATGAGTCTCACTTTTCTATAAACAAATTAAAAAAATGTCTTCGTGGGTCACATTTTTGCAAATTTTCCTACTTAAACTCAAAGAGGATAAACAAGACAATGAATCCTATTATCTAATTTAACTATTTCATGGGTTAGTTCAATAGTAATCGCCAAATCATCTATTCGATGACATGCATAAAAAGCTATAATGTTTTGCATGTTATACAGTTTAAGCATGTTTTGAAAATTGTTTTATATTCATGGAATATTGTGATTATTGCAGTTAACACAAAGTTAATTAGTTAACCAAATAATAAAAATAAAATAAAAATGAATATTATATACTTTTGAAAACTCAAAGTTAGAATGACCATGACATGTTTTGTGTACATGTTTTTCACACAGTGGGATCTGATATACTAGATTTAGTAGGCGTGATGCAGTCGAAATGTTTGACCATGGCCCTCCTGTTCAAAGACTTCCCGTTACGTATTGTCTCCAGCTATGACACTGACACTCCCATTAACAACCATGCATGTTTTACTACTGTATCAAACTTCATCTTTACAGCTTTTCTTGTGGTTAAATTGAATGTATACTGCTAAAAAAATAGGACATCGTATAAGCTTTAGACAGAATCCGTATTAGAGTATGACTTGGCGCAGGCCTTATAAGTTAAGACCGGTGGGTGCAGTGGCTGGTGGGCACCAATTAATTTTATTGGTACATGGAACCAGAAGCGGAGCTAGTGGGTTAACTAGTGAATGCTGAACCATCTGACCATCTCTAATCAACCCAATTTATACATTAGCTAGTTATTCGGTCTAATAGATAGTTTCTTAATAACTTTGATCGAAACCAACCCTCCTTAATGATATAGTTATGTTGATTAAAGTTCACAAACTAACAACTTAAACAATCAAATACAATACTAAACGAATTTACTTGTCAAACTATGCTCATTGAATCATAATTTGAAAGAAAAATATCATTTTTACATCATTGAGCATTTTCACTATAACTTTATGTTCATCTCGACATCTCTTAAATTAAAATTTTGGCTCCAACCCTGCATGAGCATAGTAGGAATCCTAATAAATCTTAAACCACGTTTTAAGCTTGAGCCAAGTCTATTCTCAGATAGATAGATGTGAAAACAACGACTAATAGCTTGGGGCAACCACAACTCGAATGCGGTAAAATGGTACAGCTGAATCATAACAGTAGTACAAAAAATAGCTAAGTCGTGACCAAGTGACCAACTAAAAGTCTAAAATGGTTCATTCCTTTGAATATCGTTTTATTCAAGTGACACGTTGTTTTGCAATCTATAAATTTAACATGGCTATGAAGGCTACGTGAGAATTTCATGAGAAATAAAGAAGAAAAAGGCAAGATCACGCGTGCTATGAGAATCCTATTTTTCATCTTTTTGTATTTTTAAAAAGAATAGAAATAATTTTCAAAAAAAATAAAATAAAATAAAAAGTACCTTGCTTGAAGTTTACTCAAACTCAATTACTCAAAGTGACTTTGGATTTGCCATTCATTCGAAATTTCATAAAGTTGTGCCACACAACTAGTTAATCAACACAAAATTATTACAACTTGTTTATTTTATATGAGCAATATATATTAGCTGATGTAAGCGAGGTCTTATAAACCAAGTGATGGTTATGGATTTCTTTTATTATACAAGATTTAAAATTTCAAGAATGGACATTTCCTCTTTATAAGTAGTAAAGATAATACAACTTTTTGTTTTGTTTTTGCAAATAGTCACTGGTTCATATATTTTAAGTTCGAACTTTCAAAATAAGAAAAGAAAAAAATTTGAGAGTGACCGTAGATAAAATATCATCAACAAACTCATAATTTCAATTGTTTATCATGACCGAAAAGGATTCTCGCATAATCTAAAGTTATTGTCACCTTAAACAAATAATTGGAAAACATTGTCCATGAGAAATATCAATTGCAGGATATCCGTACCACAACACGCGTGTTTACTTTCTCAAAAGTTATTGTCACCTTAAACTCGTAATGTATTTTAAATGTTTGAATCAACCGAAGTGAAAATTATTAAATGCCTTTCTATATCACTCTTTATTTATGAAATATCGATCAGCCATAAACTTTACATATACCAACCATCTTAACTAATATGATACCGCTCATAGGTGAAGTATTCATTTCTTTTTGGTTCGACAACATATTAATTTTGGATGGTAAAAGCTTTCAAATAATCTACAATCGAACCTTACTTACACTCTAGCCATGTTCCGAATCAAAATACAAATAGACATTATTTTTTAACTTATAAGACTGAAACCGTAGCGAACCAGAGAGCATATGTGACTTAAGTCATCGTCGCTCGAGTTTACTTTCTCAAAAGCAAATGAGAAACTCCAAGCACTTTGGGACCTCTTGTGACGAAGTTTTAAACCTAGCTAGCTGTTATTTTCCACATACAACGAACGTAATGTATGCCTCGAATAATTTTTCAAGCATTTAAAAATAAAATTTTTGTTGGATCTTTATAATCAGCAATCTTCAGCATCAACTAAATTTACTTTTGTTCTAGTTTCGATTTTTGTGATTGTGTGATTCTGTTCTTGCCTAGCTCTTCAATCACAATACAAAGAAAGAAAAGAAATGCACATGTATAGAATACAATTTTTAATGTGCCCTCATGAATTATTATTTTTTCCAATGCAAATACTTATTGGGCTTATTTTGTTGCTTATTTATTTATGGGCCTTACAAGACATGTGACCTTGTTAACTTTTACTCTCATAACCCAATGAAATCTTCCAAAAACCATCTGCAAATTGTAGACCATGTAACATTCTATAGTATCTAGGAGTATATTTTATGGTATCATTATAATGCATGGTGTTAATACCATGCAACATTCTATAGTTTTGTTAAGGTTTTAGTGTTTCTATATAAACACTACTACTTACCACCTTGTTCGAATCAAGTTATCATTATATTATAGCTTCTTAGCTTTCTTTTGGTTTCAACTTTCAATGAACATCGACCACATCCAATGGCTGCAACCCACCACCTTCTCGTTCTCGTTCTCCTCCTTCTTACCTTCACCAGTACCACCACCAAAGTGACATCTTTAGCTCACAAAAACATCTCACACCAGACTGTTGCCGAGTTCATGTTCCACGGAAGCTGTTATCTGAAGAAGTTGGGCCAGGTAGGTCTTCAAAACTAAATCATTATATATATACACTTAATTTTTTAGTATTTTGTCACGAAACTTAAAATGTAAAATGTGTATAACTTTTGTGTGTGATATATTATGCATGGGTTAAAAGTTTGGCGTGTTTGATTGACAAAAACATACAGTGGCATCCGCGATGGACTATGGAGGTGCTGCTGGTAATACGACACACAATCGACAATGGAGGTGTTGTTGGTAATACCGACACACGATCGACAATGGAGGTGCCGTTGATAATACGACACATTGCGAATCATCTCAGTCCGTCTTATTGTATTATTTGTATGTATGATTGTGTTTATGGCTTTATGTTGTTCATGCTTGTCAGGATGATTGGTTTAACTTTTTACACGAAAGCGACATCGGGGCTATACCAATTGTATCAAAGGATAATATGTCTAAAACTATTCTCCATCCGTCACGGCTTATTGTCAATTATTGACTTTTTTAGTCTTTCATCTTCAACTTTGTGTAATTATTTTTGTTTGTGTTATATAATAATTGATGAAGAATATATGAATGTATTTGGTTTTAAATGTATTTTCATTGATATAATTTTCATCAAGTATTATATAACACAAATAAATATAATAATAGTCAAAGTTGAACAAGAAAGACTGGTAAAAATCAAAGTGGACAATAAAAATGGGACGGAGGTAGTATTAAGTTAATGGGAAAATATTCAGTTTAGCATGGTATAAGAGGAATACCTAAACTAAAACTCTAATATATTTGCTATGGAATATGAATGTCATGGTTTTGTTAATAGATTGTGATTTTGTTATTGTTTTTGCCTTTTGATTGTATGATAAATTATCGTGAAAATATAATTACATGCAAATAAACTGATTGTGTTATTGTTCACGTGCTCCAAAAAGTTATTTTAATGTTATGATAATTATGGTTATATTGTTTACCAAGCAGATTTGAAAATTAGAAGTAAAAATAATATACCCGAACCCGACCCTATTTGAACTCGGGTTAGTCGGGTTCGGGTCAAGTCGGGTCGGTCCAAGTCGGGTCGGGTCAAGTCGGGTCGGGTTCGACCCTATTTGAAAATGAGTAATTGCATGTAAAAGCGGTGATTTTGCAGTTTTGTTAAGGACTGTTTAAAATAAAATTAAATAGGGGTGTTTGGAAATTTATTATACATATTAGCTCCATTGTTTCTTGATTCTTGCAGACGTGCATGGTTTTGGATGAAGTTTAACTAAGATAATTGAATTGAATTGGCCATGGATCTAAGGTGCGTCTTTGGGTTCATTGATCCTCCCGATATTGGCCTAAATATTCATTTACAAGTTATATGTTTTAATGCTAGAACAATATTTATTTACTTGGAAAAATATAATTATATGATCAAAGCTTTACTGCTGCTTAAGATGGAATTAATGCATCTTCGATCCGATCGCTATACTCGCTAACTCTCTACACCGCAACATACTACATAAAACAACATTAATTAGACTTTTAAAGAATACATTCAACAATTAAAATTAAATAAAGATTAAAAAAAAAAAAAAAAAAAAAAATCCTAATTCGGGTTAGTCGGGTTGACCGAACCGACGAAGCAAAGTATTTAAACCCGATACTCAACCCTAATTCGTACTCGGGTTAAGCGGGTTGACCGATTGACCCGAGTTAGATTTTGGACCGAGTAACCCGAACCGAATTGACTCGGGTCGGGTTGGTCAGGTCGGGTCGGCCGAATGACACCCCTAGTTACAAGACCCATTTTAATATATCCCACTTAAAAACTGATATAAGTGTAAGCAAATAAAATTGACTTAGAGACCTCTTGTTTACTAAACTGCGAGTTTATCAAAACGCTTGTGTCCCAACGATCTTACTTGTTGTGTGAGAAGCTCTCTAACTAAATGGTTATGGGTTGAAGTCATGCTTAGAATATGTGAAATAGTTAATTCTTGTTCTAAAAATGAGTTTACCACCAAGCTATCACAACAATTGCTAAAAAGAGTATAAATATGTTCTCGCTTAGCATGGATTTACATCATCCGTTCAATTTTATGGTTGTTTTATTGATTAATCTTAGTATACTTTTTGATGTTTTTGACGGGTTACTTAAAGTATGCCTTTCGAAATGGATCAGTTTATTTTACCGGTGTTAGTTATCTTTTACATATCTTGTTTATCTTAATCGAACTACATATCTATACTACATATAATAGAAAACCGGTCAAAGATTAAAAGTTGAATTGTTGAAATTGATCGAATGAGAGAAAAAACAAACTCACAAATTGATGACGTATAGTCTATATCCGGGTCATGAACCCGCCCCAAAGTCAATCTTGACAAGCCCGGCTGGCGGGCGGCGATAAGCGTTAAGGCCCGAAGGCCCAAAGACGAATCTATATCTGGAATAGATATCGGATATCTCTTAATCAAGAGATAATCATTCCCAACCGACTTGGGCGGGATCGCGAAGGTTGAGGAACACGGAACCAACAAGGATTCCGTGCGTATATAAAGGAATCATATCCTCGTTAAAGTACGATCTCAAACCCTAACTCACCTTTAACCCTAAATCGATTACTTACTCTCGCGGGAGGATAATCGTGGAGACAATCCCACTGATAAGCTAACGGTGTGTCTATCTCTTAGCGCGCATGTCTCGAGCAACAATCAACAATTGAGTGCGAGGCGGGCCCGAATAAGGAACGCCCAACTTTTGTATCAACAAGTGGCACCATCCGTGGGACCATTCACTAAGAACTAAGACTAGAATGACGAAGCATGGAAATCAACGATCGCAAGCAGACCTTCTTTGGAAAGAAGCGCACATCGGTTCGACTTCCAAGCGAGACTCTGGACAACCAAGTCTTGCTAAAAACAAGGGATCAAGCCAGGCGTGGTCTTCCTACAGTGGAACCGCTCGGGGACAACCCAGCTACCACAACCACCACTAATGCGATGGATCCGGCTGCCTTATTCTTTCTACTCCCTTCCAATCATGCTAGAGACCGACGACAAAGGTACGGATGCCGGATAAAAACAAGGGCATAACGATAAAACGAACACCCTTGCTTTAGAAGGGTTGCACCGAAGTAACACCAAGGATTTCGTATCCCAAAATTATGAAACCACAGCGCCCTCATGGAAGAGGAAGCTAGAAAGAGGTCGAGTCGAAACCTAAAAGCCCGACTCGGTTTTGACTCGGAGTATGAAACCTCCCCCACCGCCGTCGAGCAGAAGCGGCCGAGACAATCTGACCCACATGTTTAATAGAATTGGGAAAAAGGTTGAGGATGATGAGATGTCAACTCACGGCACACGGAAGGAAGTGAGGAGGATGAGCAGCGTACCGGTGTCCACACCGGACTTGGTAGCCATGAGTCTGAGACGAGACTTGGCGACGATATTCCCAGTGAAAGCCCTTCGAGTACAAACTCGAGGGCGGTCGGTATAGCCGAAGGAGGGAAAATTCGTCCTGAAATTCCTCGGACAACGGGATAGTGGCCGGACACCGGAAGTCGAAATGATATAATAACCGGGAGGATGAAGATATATCTCTCCCATGGCGGCGTCAAAGGTGGATGCGTTTACTCGGCGCATCATCGGCTTCTCGAGAAAGTAAAAGGAGGCGCATGCACGCACAAGCGTGAAAACCTATGATGGGACGGTGATCACGATGATCACCTCAAAATTTTGAATCGGCCGCTACAATTGAAGCGGCGCCACACATGTGGTGTCAAATGTTCAACTCACATGGTGGAAGCAGCGGGCGGTTGACAAGCTTCCACGCAGAAGTATCAATGGCTTTGAGGAATTGAGGAAGGCGTTTCGCCTAAACTTTACTCGGTGGAAGAAGTGCGCTAAAAACCCCGTCGAAATCGCCGAGGGTAAGCGGCGCAAGGAGAATCTACAAGCACATTCATGGAACACTTCAAAGATGAATGCATGCCGGTTAAAGCATGCCACGAAGTGCTAAAGATCTCGGTTTCATGAGCAGGATTAACAATCTGAGAACTCATCAAGTGGTGAACGACAAAATTCACGAAACCTTTGATGAGCTCATGAAACGCTCTCGGTCCTTCGTCCGGGAGAAGCCGCGGCGGATAGCAAAGAAACTACTCGAACTACGGTCACAGGAACAACAGGAAACAATCCACGACGGGGTAGTAACCGTAATAGAGCTATCGCAACTGTGGGGCGGGAGGGATAATGACAGTACACCCACGACCAAGACCCCAAAGGAAATACTTGCAACGGAAGGTGCGAACTTTCCAAGACCGCCGCAATGCGCACTCCGGAAGATCGGCGCACAGGAGCGGATCATGTGACTACCACGCACGGAAGGGCCACACAACTAACGAATGTGTCCAAGCTGCGACTGACTCATTGAAAAAATGGTTAAAGAAGGCGATTGGACCATTTGGTCAAAATATCAAGGAAGGAAAGGATAGACGAAGAGTGGGAACAAGAAGGAGACACCTAAGGAAAAGGCCGATACCATCTACATGATACAATCATGGCGGCGGGTCACTAGGCGGAAGGTCGGCCGGGGAGTTTTCAGGAAGTGAAATCTCTTTCCCACCTTAGCTGCGGACAACGATGGTTGAGCCACTCACCATTGAGATTAGTGCGGGGTCGCGACATCCATCGCATGTATGTTGATGGTGGCGCATCGGCGGACATCATGTATGAGCCTTGCTTCAAGCGGCGACTGAAATCTGCGATCGGTTAAGTCCGGTCGAGCGGCATTGGCGGTTTCACGGGTGAAAAGATATGGCCTATGAGGAAAATCGATTACCGGTCGGATCGGAAGCGAAAAACACTCTGCGACGGCACGGATGGATTTTATGGTGATCAAGTCTCCTCGCGCCTAGCGGCATTATAGGGAGACACGGGATATCGACTATCGCGCGTGCCATCAACAACACACGGATGCTTAAATTCCCGGTGGAAGGGGCATTGTTATTCTTTACAATGCCACTATACCGCATAGAGAATGTAACACGATTACATGCGAAACGACACCGATCCGAATAGCACGCAACCAAAGTTCCAAATCGAAGGTTGCGCTTCACCCGAATACCGGAGCGAAATATCCATCGGAGGTCTTTGTCGGACAACCAAGCAAAGCGGTGTGTCGCGCGCTCTTGCAAAGAACTTGGACATTTTGCATGGGGCCAAAACACATGATCGGGTACCACGCTCAATCACAGAGCATAAGCGAGAATCCGACAAGGGTACTCACCAATACTGAATGACGGCCAAGCCCCGGCGGCGCAAGCAATTTTAGAGGTGCACAAAGGCGGTGGATCACGAGAATTATGCGTGAAGTCTACTACCACGCGGCTTTCTAACCCGGTGATGGTCAAAAGAGCGACGGTGGTTGGCGAATGCGTGGACTTCACCGATCTTAACAAAGCGTGCCCAGAGGCGCTACCCATTACGAGATAGGCGGAAAATAGAGTCTCGTGTGGATACCCATTGAAGTGTTTCCTCGATGCGTACAAAGGATATCATCAAATCCGGATGGCAAGGAGGATGAGGAAAACGGCCTTTCACAAGCCAGGCGTCTCTTGTTACACAAAATGCCTTTTGGCTTGAAGAATGCAGCGCCACCTACCGGTTAGTGGACAATGCTTTCGAAAAGCAATGGGCCGCAACACGGAGGTCTATGTTGATGACACGGTCATAAAAGCCATCTTGAAGATGAGTTAGTGCGCGATATTGAGGAAGCGTTAAAAACTCTACGAGAGATCAATATGAAGCTAAACCCCAAAAATGTAACCGAGCGCCATCAAGGCATGTTCCTCGGATACCTAATAGAGCCCGACGGTATAAAACCATGTCGAGAAAAGACAAAGGCGTCATCGAACTTCCTTCACCGCGCGTTGAAGGAGGTCCAATCTCTCGATGGAAAGCTAGGCGGTCTTACAGATTCTGTCTAAGTCGGCCAGACAAGTCTCTACTCTCTTCAAAACACTCAAAAAGTGTATCAAGAGGAGATTTCCGGTGGACTACGGAGGAAGAAGCCTTTACACAACTTAAGCAACACGGCAACACTCCCCAGCTTGTCGCGCCCAGGCCGGGAAGAGTTAATTATGTATCTATCCGCGGCGATGGAGCGATGCGCGGTGCTACTAACGAGATAGGGATTTAGTACAAACCCTGTCTACTTTGTAAGCAAAGCGCTCAAGAAAACGGAGATGAACTATAGCGCCATGGAAAAATTAGTTACGGCGTTGGTGTTTCTTGCCAAAAGGCTACGCAGTACTTCAGCGCATCCAATAGCGATGATCACAAACCAACCGATCAGCGGATCATCTCCAAACCCGGCGCATCGGCCGATTGCGAAGTGGAGTGTATTGCTAGGTGAGCACAACATCTCTTCTGAGACCACGTACCGCAATCAAAGGGCAGATTACGCGAGACTTCATCATCGAAAAGCCGAACCAAGCGGTACCCGCGCCAAGTAGGACGGGCGCATGACCCATGGATCTTGTTTACGGATGGGTCCTCGTGCGTTGATGGTTCGAGAGCGAGCCTCATTCTCACAAACCCGGAGGAATGGAATTCACTTACGCTGCGTTTGAATTTACAACGACGAACAATGAGGCGAATATGAAGCTCTAATCGCTAGACTACGCATTGCGGCTCGGATGGGTGTACGTAACCTAGAAGCAAATGTGGACTCGACTAGTGGCCAACCACGTGTTGGGCGGATACGTGGCTAAAGAAGAAAATATGATTCGATATCTCGACAAGACCAAGACACCGATCAAAGGCTTTGTGATTCACCATCAAGCAAGTTCCTAGAGGAGAAAATCGCAAGGCGGATGCACTAAGCAAGATCGCCTCGACAAACTTCGCACACCTATCAAAGCAAGTCTTTGGTGGAAACACTAAAAGCAAATCCATATCGGAGATGGAAGTCTCCACAATAATAGAGGAGGACGGTCCTACATGGATGACAGATAGCGGAATTCCTAAGCAAAGGGCGTTACCCCAAGCGAGAAGGAAGCTCGCGGGATCGGCGCACAACACGAGATTGAACTTGAGACAACATCTTGTCTGACACTCCTTCCTCCAACCATGGCTCATTGCGTTGGCCCCTACAAGCAAGTTACGTCTTTGCGAAATCCATGAGGGTTCATGCGGCATGCACTCGAGACCACGGTCCGTTGTGGCACGCGCCATGAGATCGAGGATACTCTTGGCCAACCATGCACCACGATCGCGGGACTTAATAAGGAAGTGCAACGATTGCCAAGTTCATAGACTGTCCGCGCCAACCACAAAGACGAGCTAACCCCAATTACATCACCATGGCCATTCTACAAGTGGGGTATCGACATTGCGGGATGTTGGATCGATATACTTTAATCAAACTAACTTAACTAGCTTGTTAAGGTTTAATAACCTCGGATAAATCCTAAGTTATTAACAAAGAAACAACGAGCAATCTTTATCAAGCACGCGAATTTACTTAACAAAGCTAAGAAGAATAACTTTTATAATAAACTCTAAATCTACTTATTATGCGGATATTCTAATACAACTCTAAGATTAATCGAACTTTTCTCTAAAACTCTAATTAAGTAAACTCTAAAACTCTTTTTTTTTAAATCGTACTCTAATGCTAATCTAGGAGTCCTTTTATAGGCTCAAGGATATCCTAGTCGGTTTACAATTTGTAACCTTATACGACAAGTAATCTAAACATAGAATACAATTCTTTCCATAAACGAATATAACAGTTCTTTTGTTCTTGCGATGCTTTGACTTCATCTTGCGTACTTTGACTTTGTCTTTAGCATTACTTTGACTCTTTGACTTCTTCCGATTGCTGCGACTTACAGTACTTTCATATCTTGATGCTTTCATATCTTGACACTTTCATATCCTAACACAGGACCTTTTCGATCGCGGCGGGAGGGTTAAAATTCCTCGTAGTCGCTATAGACTACTTCACTAAGTGGATCGAAGCAAAGCGTAGCGACAATCACGGGCAACCGGGTAAAGCGCTTTGTGCAGGAAAGTATTGTATGCCGCTTGGACTGCTGGGAAATCATCTCGGACAGGAAACAATTTTGTGACAACCCTTTCAAAGGCGGTGCGAGAAGTTGAACATCACACGACGACCGCATCGGTTAAACACCCACAAACCAGCGGCTTAGTGGAGCAGCGAATCGAAGCTTAGGCGAAGGAATTAAGGCACACCTAGACAAGCACAAAGGAAGGTGGGTGGAAGAGCTATCACATGTCTTATGGGCGATCGCACCTCAATCAAAACCAAAGACGGAGACACTTTTTCTCTATTCTACGGGACGAGCCGTCATACCATCCGAGATCGGCATGCCAACTATTCGCCTTCTTGAGATCAATGTGGCAACCAATGATGACGAGGCGGACGACTTGGACTGCTAGAAGAAAGCGTGACAGCGACTATCTGGGAGGCAAAATCAAAGTCAAGGATGAAAGGATACTATGGCTAAAGTGCTTGATGTTTCATTTAGACCGGGTTACTTTGTTTACCGCGCCAATGATCACGAGCCATGCAGAAGACACAGTAAGCTTGGACCAAAGTGGGAAGGACCCTATGAGGTTACGAAGCAATAGGAACATCTGCGTACAAGTTACGAGGCTTGGATGGTCGAGAGCTGCCCAGCGCATGGAACATCTGCAACCTCGAGAGGTGCTACCTATAGGAGTGGCCACGGCCGGCGCAATGATCGAGCACTTTACTAAAGTACCCATAAAATATCTATGTATTTACTTTTTGTTTCCTTAGTATAATATCTTATTTGTTTTCTCACAAACACTTGCAAGTATTAATAAAGCGTCGCGGTTTCTAGCTAACTCGTGACACATTTCAATTTGTTATTTCCATATCTTGTATGTCTTAACAATCTTCTATTTCTTGCCTACATGGCGGGCATGCAATAAATACACCCAGAGGGTAAAAGGATAAGTTAACCTACTAAACAACTTGTTGACTAAGAGGGTTGCAAACCTATCAACACCGGATCACGTATCCTTGTTAAACACCTTGTTCACAAGACGTTGGAATAAGTTTTGTGCGCATCCCACGACGGGTGCGCAATGCATATATGGTGCACGTTTAATGACTTAGGAACCAAGACACTTGATTCCTTAATGTGATATTCTGATCGTCGCATATCATAACATGCGACTATGATAAAATACTTAGAAATTATTTCTCAATTATACTATGATCTTCATACATGATTATGGATTATTCATATTGGCGTACACATTTGATTTTCGGCAGCGATTACATTTTTATGCAAAGACAACTCGATAAGTATGAACATTACAAGTTGCAATATTACTCACATACACTTAGCAAAGAAGATTTTTATTCATAGCTACAAGTTCTTACACAAGGATGGTTACTTCAAAAGTACAACTATGACAACGCTTAATCAATGAGCTACCCACACGGGTTCGAGAATCTTTGCCTCGTCAAGCCTCTTCAACAAGTCCAAATCTTGGCACGACACGGTGGCAACACTCATGGGCACGCCATCGGATCTTGGAAGGTGAAATGCACCAACCCGCACAAAGCGGCTTTACCCTTAATACCTTCCTCTTAGCAAGTGCGGTAGCATGCGCTTCCAATACTTCCTTCAAGGACATTTCTTTCTCTAGAGCAAAGGGATTCAACATATCCTTAGGGCGAGCAAAAGCAGGCACTGCGGTGAGAGACATCGGGCTTGAGATAATAGTCCGGATGCGCACGCATCCTCGATGCGATGGCGCGCTAAGGTCAATCCTTCCATCATGCGGTTATAGGATAATCACGGTCACGCTTCATTTCAAGAATCATGGGAAGCTCTAAAGTCTTCATTTTATTCATAGCGACAACGAGTTATCATAAGATTGCGATCATATCCGGGAACTTTGTCAATAGGTACCTTTAGCAAGTTAGCCTCCTGTGACACCTCTATAGCCTCGATTTTCCTCTCGCCAAAGCACATTGGACTACCCACCAAATTTGTCCACTACCTCCTTGGACTCTAGAGTACTCGGTTGTGACAAGACGCAGACCATGGGCGATAAGCCACCGCTCTCGAGATGGTAGACATTAGATGAGGATATAATTCCTCATCATACTTCAAAGTAAGCTTACGCACCGTCTCTCTTGTGCCTCGAGCCTTTGCTCACGATTGCACCAAAATCTTCCAAGCTGCGAGGTCAATCGTCCTTATTCTTCTCCGAATCTTGTAGGGCCCGAGAATCAAGCCTTGTACCTGACGACTCGTGTGCTCTTGGCTTATTTGGCCCATCGCCATTTCTCCTTTGCTGTTTCTGCGCATGCGCTCAAACTCTACTTGACTCGGCACTAGCCAACTGCGCTTCTAGCAAAGCAATCTTCTCATCTTTTTTATCACCTTGGCTGCTTTCACCAGCGATACATACCCTTAGCTTCTCAACTGTTGCAGCTTGGTGCGCAGACACCTGTACCAACTCATCAACTAATTGATCCACTGATGCAACTCCAGGTAACTCTTCATCTTTCTGGCTGAATGGCTCAGACCGCACATGACTATCCTTGGGGGGAGATTCCGCAACCTGCTCAAACCTGCACACACGGACTGAGCATTATCAGGTTCCCATTTACAGTTGGTAAAAAAAAAGAAGAAAAGAAGCGCATCCACTTACTGTGGGCTAGCGACATCGGCAGACGGGTGCGATGAGGCAACATCAACGGTGGATGGTTCCACGGTGAGGATCATAGGCGTTCTTCCTTGAAGTACTCGCGCCATCCTCCGAAGGATCTCTTGCGCTTTAACCCGACTCGGCTCCTCTTCTTCTTCATCCATAGGTTGCGCCACGGCGCTCGGTGGTGGGCTGCGCTCTGATGAAGGCACGCTGGGGCTTGGCACACTTTGTAGTGGTATTGCTTCCACTGCAACAGAGGAACTAGTACCTGCTTCCCCCATGTTCATCTCCATGACATGACCTGCAGTGGCCGCTAGTATAGCTTCCTCTCCTTCTTTTAGGGGACGTATCCCTGTCTTTACCTCAACGGGCTTCGCTAGATGCACCACGGTAAATAAATCCATCTCTGCGCAATGAAAGACAACAAGTAACACAAGTTATATAATGCGCGGAAAAAGGCAGATGGCTCTTACATTAATTACAAAGAGGGGTGCGGAAGAATGAGTACCCACCCTGGCCATTGGCGCCTAAGAAGATTGGCATCTCATCCGGCATACCAAAATAATTACGGCTGATGCCCATATGCACCAAAAATTCCTCAGGATAGGAACTAATGGGGATGCGGTTCGCGTTTATTAATTCCACATCCTCAGCAACATATGATCCAGGCACGGGGCACTCTTCCCTCGGCAACGTTCCCCGGGTATAAAAGTCATAACGCCACGGGAAGCACGTGTCGTCTACCTAGAAAAAGGACTCTCTCCAATTTCTAAGCGCATCTAGCTTCTCAGTATAACACTGTAGTCTACCGGTGCGCTTAGCAAAGGATACCCACCCATGTGACCATGTCGTGTGATAAAAGGCACGGAATAGGTGGATGGTCGGGTTAACCGCCAACAAACGGAAGTTTACCTCAAAATTGGTAATTTTAGCCGCCGATGCGATTCGGTTGAGATAGGTGTAACTCGTAATAATTTAAAACATCGCACAAAAATCGGGATAGGGGCTGCGTTGATTTGCGAATTCAAAAACAGCGTGTATACCCATATTTTCCTTTAGGAAATCCATCGATGCCGCGCACCGGAGCGACCGGATGCGTCAAGAGGTATAAAGTAATCTGAAGTGAACTCTTGCAGATCGCCTTCGGTGAGGTCGGAGGTGAAATCAGATAACTGTTTGACCATGGTCTTACAAAGCGCACGCGTGGTTACCTTTTGAATGCAGTGTTTTCCTGGGTTTGCTTAGCAATGGCGGATGGAAGTTTTCTTTTCTTGTGAGAAAGCGAAGGAAATGAACTAAGGGTTATATAATTCTTCTCACCCACACGATGGCGAAGGAAACACACACCGCATATTTTCTAACCTAAAACACACCACATCTCTCTCACTAACCTAAAACACACCACATCTCTCTCTCACTAAACCAACGTAGACCGCCGCCATCATAACCTTATCCCAGCCACCATCTGCCGAAATTGCCACCATCTTTCGATGGTTTAGGTAGTTTCAGGTAGCCGGGGCTGGGTTTTTGTTGTTATTAGTGGTTTTGGTTCTCCATAGCCACCGGAAATAGTTTATGCCGTGGTCGCCGAAAATATCTGCTACCGCCGTAATTAATTGTTAACTTTGGGTAAGTATACTTTTTTATGTCATAGCTTGATATAGTTAACTTGGTACCTAAAAAATATATGATCTGGTCCTATATTGTAATCTTTTACACTAAATAACTAGCTACCTGCAGATTCTCTGGGAAAGTGTCTTGGCATATTGTTGGATGTTAACTTAATATGTTAGCTACGCTGGAGAAGAAAGCACAACTAGACGTGGCTTTTAAGCAAATCATGCAGTTCCGTGATGACAGATTAGAGTCCCTCTGAAATCCATACACTTGAGTTGCCCGCAAAATTATTTGACTCAAGGCGGTATTGATTCCAGCAAATTGTTGCGCCACTTGGACAGTGATGCTCGCATAAAGTCACCTACAGACCACCTTATTCACCCATGCAGTTTATTCTAAAGGTTGCCATATTTAATGGGTTCTTAAAATGTAAACCAGGACAAAACATTTAAAGAAGCTAAAACTTAAAGCTAATGAAAATGAGAAATGAGGCATTTTACATTTGATACAAAAAGCTTGAAGATGCATATGAGTTTTGGTTTTGTCCCACATTGGTGGGTGAATAAACATAAGAGCAATTTATAACTAAGATCATGAAGGCAAAAATGAGTAGATGGTTTTCGGTGTTGGAATGATCTTAGTTATTATCATTTCAATTTAGAAATACACTTACTTTTTTTATTTGTACATATTATATGATTATTGGTTATAATGTTAGCAACAAATATATAAAGGAAAAACTCTCAAAATTGAAAAATGAGGTAAACTATTTATATAAATCATAAACTTTTATTATTATTTTTGTTTATAAACTATCTTCTTTTCATTTAATTTAAACAGTGTTAGTTTTAATCAATATTTTGTAAACGGGTCTCTAATCGATGGATCAGTCATCGGTTACCAATTCAACCGGTTTGACCACCGGGTCAACCCGGTCTTCCTAAAAATTACATTTATATATATTTGCAATGATAAAAAGTATATATATATATTTCGAAAACCTGGTTGATCTATGTCACTTCAAACTGGCGGGTTTAACGGGTTTTGAAAATATAAAACCGGTTTAATTGACCCGTTTTTCGACTAGAACCGGTTCAACCACGGAACGGCGTGGCCGAACCGGGTTATTTTTCGTTTATAACCCATAAATTTTTTTTATCACTACAACTATATGACGCTATAAAATCTTGTTGCTATGCACGATACTCGTATATGTATTTAATGGTGATTAAGAGAGTGTAAGCATTGAAATCCCAACAAGTATACCATGAAAGAAGGAAAATAATTAGGATTAGCCTAATAACTATCCTATAAGTAGCGAAGCATTTATGCAAGCTAATAAAATTAAAGTCAACTTATTGTTCAATAAGGTTACATTGACATTGCTTACGAATTCAAGTAACACCGTAGGATGCATACAAACAACATTTTCCGCTGAACTGCGAACTTATATGCATTTTACGACGTTGTTGCCTGTGCTTGTGTGTTAGCAACAAAAGTAGAAAAACACTTCTCCGTGTGTAGAAATGTTGTCGAAATGTAGTTATGTACATTTAGGATTACACGTATGAATTTCATCTACCCTACTAACAATATAAAATCTTATTTATAAACAAAAATCACAGTTTGCACACGATCAATAACAAAATTCCTAAAGCGAAAATTATCCAATATTTCATACGCTAAATTCACCTTTTGCAAACAATCCATAAACAGAAAATTCCTAAAACAAAAATATCCGAAAAGAAACCTTTAACAGAAGTAAAACAAATGTCCATGATGAGAACTTAAACTCGGTTGTTGTTGCCACATAGCTGAAGATGAGACCCTTTTTCCAACATCTTTTAACCTGCTCGAATTGCAACCCTTTGTTTCAGGCACCAGAAAGTATATCGCGATAAGTCCCAAAACTGAGAACCCAGCAACTAGAAGAAATTCCGGGAGTCCCCAATGTCTGTGTAAGTGTTAAAGGTTCGCTGACAATTAAATTTGAAGTCAATTAGCAATTGTTGCGGCCCCAGCACCAAAGCACGATAGATGTCATCGGGTGCATATGAGATTATGTATAATGCCATCACTAGTATTGCATAAACCCTGAACTTGGTTGGACAACCTTGGGTATACTAACTTCGATTAACTGCTTGACAAGTTTTTCCTGTAACATCTATCGTCTAGAGCCAAACAAGCACATGGATTATATTGTTACAATATGTATTAGAAATGGTCGGTATAACTTTAAGCTTGCCATATTTCGTGGGTTCTTAAATTGTAAACCAAAACAAAAAATTATAAGAAGCTAATTTGCGTTGAACTTGAAGCTAATGAAAATGAGAAATGAGGTATTTTACATTTTATACGAAAAGCTTGAGATAGAAGCTAGTTTTGATGTTGTCCCACATGGCTGAGTGAATAAACATTAGAGCAATTTATAGCTAAGATCATGAAGGTAACAGACATGTCTGTTTCTTTTCAATGTTGAATTATCATAGTCATTATGCTTTCAACATGAAAAGATGGTGTGTGTTTTAATTTATTTATTTTATTTTGCTATATCATGATTAATGTTAACCAAGATATTTTTTTCTTGCTCCTAAAAGCTAAATCTTGGATTAACATTTTCTAGCAAGGCCTGATTTGACGTGTTCAAATAAAAATAAAAAAGATCAATTGTACAAGACCTACACATGTAGTAAATTTTCATTATAGTTTAGAATACGTTAAAAATTATTGCACATACCATGGCCTTCTTTGAGGCGTAAAAGAGGAAGCAAGATATGTAAGCTAGGGGGTGTTTAGTGATTACAAGACTATTTCATGCGATATATACAATTTCATGCAATATACATAAATTGTACACAATTTTGGGATGATTGAGACTCATGGGTAAAAGTAATATTTTATGGAGTGGCGGGAAAAACGTTAAATTCATATTCTCTTTATTTACGTAATTAAATACTCCAAGTGTTTTGATCTTTTCAAATCGGGTCAAATTAGTGTTGAGAAATAAAAACTCAAGTGTAGGGATGCTCCTATAAATCATTTATATTTTGATGACTAAAATACACCGTTGGTCCCGAAGTTGTACGATGGGCGTTGATCAAATGTCACCAAAGTTTATTAGGACGATTATTCTTGATGTGGATGCAACAAAGAAAAAGGCGTCTTGCTATTGTTCCATATTGCTCAAAGAAATTGTTCTTAGAAAACATTGTTAATAAGTGCGTGGTAGATGACTTATGTGAGGTTCTGAATCAACCTTTGGAAGTCAATACTTTGGTACAATCTAGTCGGATGCGAAACACAACCCTTGTTTCCATTGTAGAGTCATCATCATCGAAGATGTTGCGGTGATGTCAACGACATATAGATAAACATGTTGAGCATATACAAATAGATAGTCCACGAAGAGGTATCTCAAAATGATCAAGAGTTAGGTCATCATGAGGAGAAAACATGTAATCACTGTGTGGAAGCGTGGGGGGTGAATACGTTCTGGTTAAAAACTTTTGTCTTTAGTATCAAATCGCTTATGAAGCTTGTTATAATATGAAAGTTCAATTAATGTTTGTGACCAATGTAAAGCATAGTAAACCATGTTGTCACACAAGCATTAACATCAAACCACATCACAAGCAATAGTATAGTGCAACTATAAAAGTAAAGAGATAAAGAAAGGAAAGTGCAAACCGAACACGATGATTTATAGTGGTTCGGTCACGGATCTCCTTTCCGCCTACTCCACTCCCCAGTACCCAACTCGAGAGTTACTTCACTAAATCAACAAGCTCCCTTCCGTAGGAGAAAACCTTACAATCGTCGCTTACACTTTTCGGTACAAAGCTAAATCTTTGGGTTCTAGTTCGAGGTAGAACCAACCTAACGTTGCCTATACAATATTTCCGACACTAAGCTAGATGTCGAGTTCTTTTACAAGGTACAACCACTCCCACTATGTTTTATGGCCCAACATAACAAACCTTGTGTTTTATGGCACAAACACATAAACCATCTAATCTAGTTTGGTGAAAGTCTTTGTTATGATGCAATGATGTTTACACTAATGATCCATGACACAAATGTCTAATGGATATGAATAACTACTTCTAAATGAACTTCCATTGATAGGAAGCCTTCATGATGAAGATCACAAGTTCCATAAACTTCTTATGATAGATCTTCAACTTGTGGTGAGTGGGATGGCTAGATCTCCAAGATTTCCTTGGTTGATCAAAGAGTATGCTTACAACAAAGATGAATGTTAGAAGCATTATGATCATGATCATTAGGGTGTTTAATGTGTGTTACTACATTGTTAATGATTGATCTAAATGTATGCAAGAAGGTGGAGAAGATGTGCTTTGAAGTTGTGAAGAAATGGGAAAACAATGGGCTTATTTATAGCGAAAGTGGACGGGGCGTCCACGGACCAAGGAGCCCTTTAAAGGGTTCCGTCCTTTATGCAATTTGGTGCCGTGGGTGCTGACGGAAAATCTAAAAATCCTTCTTGAAATCTTTCCAAGATATTACAAATCTTACTAAGATCACATTTGATATATTGAGTGTCAATCTAACCAAAATATTCAAGTGATCTTTCAAGGATTCAAAGATGATGCATGACATGATGTAACATGTATTTCCATTTTAGATTAAAAGTTTATCAAGGTAAACATGTAAAATGTATTATGTAACTAGTTAATAAAATGTCTAGTTACCTTTTGAAATACTTGTGAATGCAAAATGTAAAATGAGGTTCGAAATAGAATGGGTAACCTATTAAAATACTTAGTGACTCTAAATGTATTTTAAACATTCTAAATGATTTGTTAATGGGTTTGATCATAATGCCACATAACAAACATGTACGAACCTGTGTTGTAACATATGAGGACTTGAGTCATCAAGAGGTGTTGAATGTATGTTGAGACAAAGTGTGATTACATACTTAGTGACTCTAAATGTATTTTAAACATTCTAAATGATTTGTTAATGGGTTTGATCATAATGCCACATAACAAACATGTACGAACCTGTGTTGTAACATATGAGGACTTGAGTCATCGAGAGGTGTTGAATGTATGTTGAGACAAAGTGTGATTACAAGTAACTTGTACATTTTCGTTATGTATTACAAGTTACATGTTTGTCATCAATCAAAACAAAGCGAGGCGTATAGATTAAATATCGTAATATTTGCACTAACAAAGTCGAAGACAAAAAAAATTCTTTGTAGATTTTGCGCAGACGATGGCGAAGATGTTGAAGTCGTAGCACAAGCGGACGGAGGAAGTGGACCAAGTGCGAAGAAATGTTACTTGCGCGATGTTGGATAGAAATTTCCCAAGATAGAGATATGGGCAATGACCGTCCAGGAGAAGTACTTTTGGAACGACATTCTCGACATGTTCAATTCTAAGACCACCGATAACTTGACTTGGGAAGAACATGATAAGCGGTAAATGGACAAGGATTAACGGTGATTGCCGAAGTTCAAGTTGTTTACAAACATCTTGACGTCAGTGGTGAAAATGAGCAAGATCATGTCGAGAATGCCAAAGTTAACTTTACTGTGACGTTTTGGTGGGAGGGAGTTTTGTATGAAAAATGTTGGGGTGTTTTAAAAATTATCCCAGTGGGATGCCGAAGATCTATTGACATTACATGTCTCGAGGATATATTCGGGCGGACAAACGACCTCGGCACGAAAGAGATGGATGCAAGCAGTGGGAAAAAGCAGTCGACTTCAATGTCAAGCGCAAGCTCGGTGGAAGTCAAGCGAGTAGTTTTCGGGACATATATCCGAAATATATGCTCAAAAGCCGATGCTCAAAGGGCTTGTTACGAGGCGGCGGGAGAAGGAAAAATCGTGGCAAGAGAAGATCGAGATGGATTTTCTCATGATAGATCCAGTACCAATCGACCCGATGGCGAAATCATCCATAAGAGGCGAGAGCGTATAGTCAAGAAATATCGGGATAGAGATGACTAGGTTACGTATTATTAGTATGTGTTGTATTTTTTACCCGTGTCGTTTTTTTTTTTTTTTTTTTCAGTATCGTTTTATCTTTTTTTTTTGTGTTATGTATTGTAGTTTTAATTTGAATGAAATAAATTTAGTTTATTTGGAAATGAAAATTGAATAAAAAAAATAAAATGGTAGTGGTGGGCTCCAAATGAAGAGGTTGAGGTTTGTTATGAGTGAGGAGGGGGTTTGTTGTGGTTAGTTGTGAAAAAATGGGATGCTGATGTGGCGCTGAGGTGACACGACGACGAAACTAACCCTTGTTATGACACCTAAAGCTCTAAGTGTGTTTAAAATGCTTAAAATAACCACATTAATGTGTGTGTACGTAACATTAGTTGCCATTTATGAGAGTGTAAAATCTAAAAGAAGAGCCACGTCTATGACATGAGTGTGTGGATATAAAATACCATGAGTTACGAAAAGAGCGTGGACACAAATTTTCATACTAAAATTGAATACGTGAAAATCCACAATAGAAATTTTCATATTAAAATGGGAAATAATAACGACAGGTCTTAAGGATTGTTGTTAAAACAATTTTTCACAAAATTATATGATATTAAGACATTATGACTTATGAAATCAACTCTTTATTTTTCGCTTATATGACCAATGGTGAAAGTGAATGTATTTGTATTTGAGAAATTTTAGGAAGTGGTCAATGATTTTTAATGATTTTGTCTCGAATATTGTGTATTGTCTTAACATAAAATTCGGTAATTAGTTGTTAACAATAACCCTAAAGGTTGTTGTTAGCAAAACCTATTAAAATTGAAAATTGATGTGATAGTAAATTTTATATATCGTTGTCATTTTAGAGTTTTAGTGGTAACATTAATCCAAATAAAGGAAGTGTTTAGAATTGCTTATCACATTTCAGCCACAAAACCACGTTCAACAACAAAATGACGTTTTGAAAAAGTAAGTCCCACCATGCTGCCTGAAAAAGTCGTTTTGGAGGCTCTAAACACAGCTATCAATTATTTGCCAAACACTTCAAAGGAGATTATTTGCGATTTGCATACGCAAAAAGCAAATAATCTTGCTCCAAACGCAATAACAAACACCCCCAAAGGTGGCTGTTATCATCTTCCTAGCAAACCATAAGTGTTTCTATTTATAAAAACAAGCAGCCAAGATTTGGTTTAGTAGATAAATCAATTAGTGTATTTGAAAACTGTGGGTCAAAGCTTCTTTCTTTCACTATACATCATACCATTGAATCAGATATGTTTACATCCTTAAGTTTCAATAAAACCTAAGTCTAAAAAGTTAAATAAAATCTTAACTTACTTTCAAATAAAAGTAGGACCGGTTAATTTATGCATAAAAATAATAATTTCAAAATTTTATCTTAGAAAAATTATCACACTAAATTAGTAACTCATGGTCGCACACAATTACAAGAAAATGAAATTGATACTCTAATAACTACTGCTTTGGTGGTTTGCATAACAGATTATCTTGATGATATGCCCACCGGGTCACTCTGCGATGACAACGTAAGTACCTATACAATTTTTCCCTTCTCTTTCCCGTGGACGTATGGTCCGGGCCGGGCGAGAATGGGTCGGGCGGCGGTCTGCCCACTCTACGCTTAAACCCTAATCCATGCCTATAAATACATGACGGGTTATCTCTAACCCTAATTGATTGGCTACATCACGCCGATACTAACTTGACCGTCGGAGGTGGACCCGGGGCTCGGCCTCGGGTCCCTCTAACGAGTTCTCTTTGTTGTGGTCTACTAGGGCTCGAGAAGGCGACTAACGGCCAAGGAGAGTCGTTGAATCCGGTCCGCGCGGATTATGCATCAACAAGTTGGCGCCATCCGTGGGACCCGAATAAACTATGTTTCGTGTTCTCATATTACCGAAAAGCATAAAGCTCGTACAACTTGCTTTCCCATCAAGTCGGTAACATTTAATAATCACTCTAGATCACGGAAAATATTTTATTAACTTGGATGACAAGTTCGGTAAGGCATTATTTTTAGATGCGTAATATTAGAAATTGATGCGTAATATTATAATTAGATGCGTACCAATTTTATTAACTTGGACGACAAGTTTATGGTATATATTATCATTATCATAAGGCAACTATATATTATCATAACAAGTTCTCGTAAAACTTTATGGTAAACCTTTATGATAAACCTTTATCGTAAACCTTTATAATATAACATGTATACGATTCATGATTTTCTTTACATAAGATACTAGAAAAGAAAAAGTCCGCACGATCGGACCTATTTTATTTTTAGTCCGCACGATCGGACCTAAGAAAATATCCGCGCGATCGGAGCTATTTTATTTTTAGCCGCGAATTAATTCGGCGAATCTGTTTTACGGTTGGTACGCTGTTGGCGCTCGATTAACGCGATCGCGATAAATCTACCCACGTAAGGCCGTGCGTTCGGACATCTTCGCGAGAACGTGCGACGCGAACACCACGATGCTAGTCAATCGCCATGATGCGCCCGGACAAACGCCGTGGTATAAACATCTGCGATCATCCGAAGCGTTCGAGTCTATGCGGTTAAGATAAATCCATCTGCGTCTATTAGTCGCGGTCGCGGTACATCCATCGAGTTTTATTTTATACATTAAAAAGAAAAAGAATAAAACACAATTAATTTTTTCGTTGGTACGCATCCCGCGACGGTGCGCCTTTGCCATTTTCTTATATGCTATGTGCTATATATTTTTTATGCTATGTGCTATATATATTGCTTAACTTCCATAGTTTTATCTGTTGCGATTCGCGGCATATACTTTAATCTTTGCATTCAAGATTTTTCAGATTAAATAAGTTTAATGCTCCTACATGAGTAGCACCATCAAACTTGGGGGCTACCGGTATATACTACAAGCTGTTTCCGTCTGCGCCACGCGGTATATTTGGAAGCGGATCGTGCGTAGAGGTATTGCAAGCCCGGTACAAAGACGGTTTAAATATTCGCACCATCGTTCGCAGGGAGGCGTCCTCTGTCGGTTGTAAAGACGGATGTAATGCGTGAAGCACGTCTTACATCGCATCTCTTTGTCGCGCGCAAGCGCTTATGCTCTCTGAAGCGCGTCCGTCGCGCCCTTGTCGCGCGCGCACACTTGTCTTGCGTGAAGCACGTCTTTCGTCGCACCTCTTTGTCGCGCCAAGCGGCGCCACCGCTTCTGAAGCCGTCTTGTCGCACCATCTTTCGCGTCCTCTTGGTACAAAAGGTATGCCGCTTATCCGGGATGCGACATACGGGTTCCACTTTCACCTCTGCGACCGCCGAACTTAAGTCTAGCATAACATAGCCATGCGCTATCTCATACTAGACTTGGGGGCTTGTGGACGTATGGTCGGCGGGCGAGAATGGGTCGAGGCGGCGAGATCTGACCACTCTACGCTAAACCCTAATCCATGCCTATAAATACATGACGGGTTATCTCTAACCCTAATTGATTGGCTACATCACGATACTAACTTGACCGTCGGAGGTGGACCCCGGGGCTACGGCCTCGGGTCCACTCTAACGGGTTCTCTTTGTTGACAGGTCTACTAGGGCTCGAGAAGGCGACTAACGGCCAAGGAGAGTCGTTGAATCCGATCGCGCGGATTATGCATCAACATTTCCTTTGTTAAAAGTTGCTATTAAAAAGTATAAATTTAATTAAAATGGTGGTTGAATGTTTTTCTTAATGATAAATAGTTTAAGAATCAATATATGAGATTAAATAAAATTTACTAAAGCAACTAAGTTACGAGAGGTTTATGAAAATTAATATCTAGAAGTCTCTTGTAACAATAGAATTATTAGAAAGCATCCATTAAACTAAAATGATGGATGAGATTTTTCTCGAGGAAAATACACGCGATTTTTCAAAATTAATACAGCGGAACGGAATCGTCACCATTTTCAATGTTTGGATAAATATTCAACTTAATTTATAGGATTGCTTGATTTAGATTGTGGGCGTTAGAAAAATATTAGTATTTGAATATCCGAAAATTTGATCACAGTTTACTAAAAGTTTGTTTAATAAAATGTTAGTCACGAAACTCATATTACAGTTTTCAAAAATTATAGATATTTGGATGTATAAAACTATTATCCGAAATTTGGATATCCAATTGAAACAATTTACATAAAACCATCATCGCAAATTTGGATATCCATATTTGTGATACAATTAGTAATTGACAAGTCATTCAATTTAGTTAAATTTCGAATATGCATATGTGATGTTGTACTTTATGCACATCAGAATTTGGATATACAAATTTGTGATAAAATTAGTAATTACCAAGTCATTCAATTTAGTTAAAATGTCGAATATGCATATGCGATGTTGTACTTTGTCCCCATCTTTATGGCAAAACCACTGATAATACAACCTTATGAAGATGAAAATAAAACATAAACGAAGAAAAGAGCTTAACAAGTTTAAAGCAAAGAAAAGAGCTGAACAAGATTTAAAACTTACATATATAGGAGGACCTCATGGAACATGATACGTGATTTGTGAACTTGATGGTTGGTTTTATCGTTTTTTGCGTCGACGGTTGAGTTCATCAGCCGGAAGAAATTCACCTATGAAAGCTTAGTGAACCGAAAAGGCAGTAAACCTAGAAAAGATTTTTTTTTCTTCCAAATAACGTATATTAATTACCAGAAAAACATAAAAATAAACAAGAAGAAGGATGTTAAAGTTGGACCTTGCAAGATGGTAGCTTAAATAGAACCTAAATGAATGTTTCAAAATCGCCATCGTTAGCTTCTGTTTTCCTTAACTTTCCATCGAACCTCTTTGTTCACCACACAATCCCTACCCAAAAAACTAGCTAGTCGGCGAACCTGCTACCCATTGATCTTTTTCTTCACTCAATTACCATCCATCAGTGTATAACAATCCCTCTTTAGAAAGCTACTACGCACGCATCACCAAACTTATTTTTAAGGGTGGTGGCGGTGGGTTCGGCAACCGGCATGAGCCATACCGAACGGTATATGTTTTGCCTCTTGATCGGTATGAATCGGCATGGAGGTGAGTATCACCAATTCGGCAAAGATCCCCGAATTGGCATGAACAAGTATTCGACCGTTAGACATTAAATCCAAATCTTGACCAAAAAACTATCGTTGTATAGTTTGAAAAATGTATCCGTTTGGCTTTAAAAAAAAAAAAAAAAAAAATTTTTACTCCCTACATATATTTCAAACATCAATCCAATTTTTAACACAATTTAAATCTATCTCTTTATACTATTAAAAAACAATCTTATGGATCCAAGAGACGAGGTGCTTCATCATCCAAGGGCGTGGGCGAGGTTCTCGTTCCGTTCGTCCACAAATTCAATCACAACCCGGTGCATACATTCCCAAATGAGTCCTCCTCAATATTATCCTCAAATGACTTCTCCGCGTACTTTCAACCACAATATTTTCATCAACCACCACCATTGACTCCAACTCAATACGATATCTCCAACAAGTGACTTTGACCCGTTTAGTCCGTGGCGGTCCCACGCGACGTGAACCAAGTGTTGAGCGAGAACTACCGCTATATGACTTGGATGATGATGATGATGAGGTGGTTCCAAACATAACAACCAACTCCATGGGTAATTTATTTTTCGCAACAACCGCTATATTTTAGTTTTCATATATTCGAATTTTATTTATGTTTGAATTATATAATTTGTTCGAATTATATTATTTTTAATTTATTCGAATTATATTTATGTTTGAATTATATTAGTTTTTCGAATTATATTATTTGTAATTTATTCCGAATTATATTGTTTTCATATATTCCGAATTTTATTTTTGAATTTTAATTTTATAATGTTTTGTATCTTAGAAAATGATGAAGAAATTCAAGAAGTTGAAGTAGTGAAAAAAGAAACAACCGATAAAGCGGAAAAAAAAAACTTGGGCGCCGGTCGAAGAGGCGGCGTTGGCTAAAGCAGGTTCATATCTCGACATGTAGAGTCGTTGGGAATGAACAAAGTAGAGATAGTTTTGGAAGCGATTCTTGAGCATTTCAAGCAAAATGTGAAAGACACAAATGTTGAGTTTATGATATATAAAATAAAATAAAACATAAAGACATCAAGAGTACACAGTGGAAGACTTAAGATCATAACAAATAAATTAATTAGCGAAAGTATGCGTAGCGTACCTCTTGCGAATATCAAATCCCTCGAGCAAAGCAAAACCACCCTCGAGCAAAGCAAACCAAAGAAGTACTTAATGGTGTAAGAATAATGTCTTACAACCACGTTCTTGTACACGAATTAACCAACGAATCAGCGATTGCTAGATCTAACACAAGCCCTCGTATATGCAAAAACAAAACCGAACTCCCTAACAAATGGGGTTTCGGCCAAGCTATGCAAAAAAAAAGAGAGAGAGATCTAGGTTAATTCAATGCACAAGTGTGAATGAAACCTAGACCCTACCCTCCTTATATACTAGTAGGTAAAACTTAGAGGACAAGTTAGGGAATTGAGGCCTTGGAGAAGCCTATGGCGGCCACCATAGAAGAGCCCAAAGCCCATTCCATAACTTTCCCAAGTTTCCATTTCTAGTCCTTCTCTTTTCCATTTTAACGGTCGTTAGTCATTTTCCGTTAAATACATAACGATCGTTAACGGACTTAATGTGTAATAATTAATCGTAAACATAAACATTAATTATTAACTTTAATTCTCATTCGCTAATGTGTGCAATCCGTGGTCACGAGTTCGAATCCGGACATTCACATGTTTGTAAATATATACATTTCCAACGACTCCACTTGGATATGTTTACAAAGCGTGAAATGACATTGGTTAGCGTCTAGCAACACGCCAATGCCCGGTACAACTCGTGTATGGTTTTCGGAGAAAAACCAAGTTTGATGATTCATCATCATATTCATCCTTTGTTTCTAATACCATGTTAATAAGAATATGGATCTTACTCATTTCTTAATTAACTATTACATTTCTCGCTTTATGATTTATTAAGATTACCAATTCTTCTAAGCAGAAGACCTTGGGTATGGCCATACAAACATCTTAACAATCCTACGAGGGCCCGGTAGTATTATACTTCAAAATGAATTTGAAGGAAACAAATCCCATTTTGACTACAAGCGAGATTCATAAATTTCGCAACACTTACGAAAACAACCCTTATAACTACCGATTCGTGTAGCGTTAGATTGCTTCACAAAATGCACTACATCCATGACATATCTCTTGTATCTCAAGTCGGAGGATAAATATCCATGATATACTTAATGACAAAGATCCATAAAGTATCATCATGTGGGTGGGATAAGTCCTATATTGATTCATTGAATATCATCGAAATTAGTCATGCTACGCATCAATATACTTTCAAGTATATTCTAACTAATACTCATTTGTCTTAATTCAATATCATTCCCATGTTATTGATTGACAACGGACTATTTAGAATAACTTAAGTTATTCAAGGATTTAAACATGTAAATATAGGACAACATCATAATAAATGAATAATAAACATAACAAAAATACTTTATTTCATTTCAATAATAATGTTTACAATATCCTTTTATCTAAAATACTTAGTCACGAGATGGGCATGAAACTACTAGCTAAGCGAAGTCCAAACTTATCGGACAAATGATTAAGTTTTCACCGAGCAAGGCCTTAGTTAACGGATACGCTAGGTTATCATCGTGTGAACTTTGAGCAACTCAATTTCACCTATCTCGACTTGCTCTCGAACATAGTGATATTGTCTAGGATAGTGTCTGGTGCCCTTCATGACTCGGGTTCATGGGCAAAAGTAATTGCGTTGAATTGTCACAATATACTTTAATAGGATGTTGATCGGCGGCATAACACCAAGCCCGAAACAAACTTCCTTATCAAGCGGCTTCCATGGCGACCTCGGGCGCGCTATGTACTCACTACATAGCGAGACGCCGCAAGTGTTGTGCATTTCTTACTCTTCAATCCACAGCACCTCCATTGATGACAAAAATGTAACCCGTTTGAGACTTCGTATCATCTTTGTCACACTTCCGGGATGCATCGCGATAACACATAACGAGCAGTTACGCTTACGGATTTCCTCCATACACTATGAACATATCTCTTGTAGCCCTAAGGTACTTGAGAATATGTGCAATGATCGATGAATTTCACCGGATTACATTGATACCGGTGGTCAAGTTTTGAGCAAAGCGCCACATCGGGCCTTGTGCATCGTGCAGCGTACATGATAGATCCTGACCGAAGCATAAGGAACTTTCTTCATCGCGCCACCTCTGCGGTGTTGAAGCACGACCTTGGTGCTCAAACCATGATTTACTTGCATTGGCAAAATCCCTTCTTGGAATTTTGCATATTGAATCTCTTCAATATTTTGTCAATGTAAGCACTTTGGCTTAAACCAATTAGCCGCCTTGATCTATCCGGTAGATCTTGATTCCGAGTATATATCTTGCTTCCCTAAGTCTTTCATCGAAAAACATTTACCAAGATAGGCTTTCACCTCATTTAGACTTGGTATATGATTTCCCATGATTAATATGTCATCGACATACGAGAATAAGGAAAGTAACACGACTCCGCTAGCTTTGTGATATACACATGGCTCATCAAGATTCGAGTAAATCCAAAACTTTTGATTTCCCATCGAATCTTTTATTCCATTGCCTTGATGCTTGCTTTAGTCCATAAATGGACCTCTTAAGCTTGCATACGGTTAGGAAATAATGGATTCACAAACCCTTCCATTGCGCCATATAGATGTCTTCATCTGAGCGGCCATTCGAGCGGTTTTGACATCCATTTGCCAAATCTCATAGTCATAGTGTGCGGCTATAGCTATGAGAATCCTAATAACTCTTATGTCCGCTACGGAGAGAATGTCTCCTCGTAGTCAACGCCATAGGTTTGAGTAAAACCTTTAGCCACGAGAGCGAGCCTTGTAGGTGTGTACATTGCCATCCATGTCGGTTTTCTTTTGAAGATCCACTTACTCCCAGCGACCTTAGCCTTGGGAGGAAGGTCAACTTCAATCGAGACATCATTATCTTTCATGGATTGCATTTCCCCATTCATAGCAATCGCCATTTATCCTTTTCGGGATCGACCATGGCGACCTTATAGTTAGCGAGTTCATTAAGATCCCTGACCATATTTTCCTCCACCTCTACGTTAAGACATAGGCGGTCGGTGCGTATAGTCCTTTCGGACCTACGAATGGGAACAACCGGGAGGAGCACCTAAGCTTTCGGGTTCTTCTTGAAGTTGGCTAGTGGTTTCGAGAAGGTGTTGTATCTTCTTGATCATATTCGGATCATATACTCTCCTTTGAGTTCTTGAGATATGAGATTCCTTTCAAGGAAATCTCCATACCTAGCCACGATGACTTTGTTCTCATTTGGGTAGTAAAGTAGTAACCCATAGTTTCCTTAGGGTATCCTACAAAGATACATAACGGATCGGCTTGGAGCTTATCGGTGTGTCACGTTTAACAAGCGCTTCACATCCCGGACCTTTAAGTAAGAAAAGTTGGGAGCTTTTCGGTCCATATTTCATATGGAGTTTAACAACCTTCTTAGTTGGAACCATATTCAAAATGCGAATAGCGGTTTCAAGGCATAATCCCAAAAGTAAAGGTAGAGTCGTAAGTTCAAACATTGATCGTACCATGTCAAGTAAGTACGATTTCTCCTTTCAGATACACCATTTCTTTGTGGAGTATAAGGAGATGTGAGTTCTTTGGATAATTCCACACTCACTAAGTAATCTTTGAACTCTTGACTTATATACTCACCACCTCTATCGGATCGAAGAGCTTTAATCTTCTTTCAAGTTGTAATTCTACTTCACTTTTGAAAACCTTAAATGTTTCAAAGACTTCATGTTTATGTTTAAGTAAATAAACATAACCATAACGATTGAAATCATCCGTAAAGGTTAAAAGTAAACGACTGCGTTTTGACACATGTCTAAGTGGACCACACACATCGGTGTGTATCAATCCAAGTAGATCGAAGCCCTTTCCACTTGTGGTGAAAAGGTTTCCTTGTCATCTTCCAAGCAATGCAAGACTCGCATTTGTCAAATGATTCATCATTGACCGTTTGTAAAAGCCCATCGTGTTGCAGCTTTTCCATGCGTTTCTTGCCAATATGGGCAAGGCGACAATGCCAAAGATAAGAAGAGTCACAGTTCGACTTGCTCTTCTTATTGCTAATGCTATACAACAATTATTTTCATTGGATATACAACCATCCATATCAATTTCAAACACACCAAGAATAGGAATTGCATTAAAGTAAAAACATTATTTAAAGCGAAATTCCATAACTTGTAAAGTGTGCACAAAACCAATATCTTTTAACAAAAGCGAAATGACACCCCTAACAATGGAGGGTGCATAATGACAATTATTTAGTTCTAAAATTAAGCCGAAGGCAACACTAAATCAAAAGTCCCTATGGCCCGACATTGCGCTTTCCATTTCCAACGTACAAGTATCTCTCTCCACGGTCGACTTCTTCGCCCTCTAAGTCCTGCGATGTATTACGGATGTGAGTACCACATCACGTATCATATATCCGAGAATTTAACTTATGAGGAAAAGAAAATAATTCAAACATAAAATACACGATGAGCTAGGCACCATCTTATTTTTATTACGAAGGCACTCATTCGAGATAAAGCGGGCAGTTCGCTTCCGGTGACTGGTGAGTTGCGATGGTGGCAAGACAAATCCTTCTTAGGATTTTCCTTTTTCTTTCGAGGTTCTTCTTAGGGGTGGTGGGATGACAACTTGTTTCCCTTTCCTTTTCCTTTCCCTTTCTTATCGCTTGCGGCTTAGGCTTATTCACCTACCACCACTGTATAGCGAGCACGGCGGTGTAGGAGCCTTCTTTGGCAATCTCTTCTCGTAGTCTACAAGCATTGCATGTAACTCATTCCTTTGTCTTCCCGTGCAATGCATGTTAAAATTGCGGACAAAATCACCAAATCGTTCACGATTAAGGGAATGATTGATGAGTCCGACACATACATCGTTCGAGTAACCACGGTAGAGCTTCTCAATTGGTCAAGTGATGTTTCATCTCAGGGCGTGGTCGGAGACAGTTGCCGACCTCACACTGCGGTTGTGAACCTTTTCAATTAGTTCATACGGTTCATTTTTGGTGGCTTCTCAAACATCGTTTGAGTTCATCTAACATGCTCATAGGCGGATAGTGCTCAAATTGTTTTGCAATTGAGCGGACATCCCAAAGCATTAGACACGCCACATCATTATGCTTCTCATATTCAACACGATATGCCTCTAATTCAAGAGCGGTTGCCGTGTTGGGAGGAGCTTCGAGCGAGGTGTAGTCAAAATTTCAACCCTTTTGGCAACACGAAGGATGATCCTAAGTGAGCGATGCCAATCATTGAAATTAGGGCGGTCGACTTGTCCCTTCCAATCATATCTTTGAAAGCGGCACTCGATAAGCTCATAGTGTTATCAGTTGAGCCATCTCGAGAAAAGTTCAAAAACCATCATTAGTATTTTGATAATTTTCCTTTTCAATAAACAATTAAATACCCAAGGTTCATATTCATATAACCAATTAATATTTATTGAAAACTAGGATCCAAATTGTCATAATCTCATCACATCGGTTGATCATTAGTGATGAACCTTATACAAAATGGTAGAGCATTTGCTCAATTGCCAATTTCAATTGCAATTCCTAGATTTATGGGATTTACATATAGCCAATATCAATCGCCATGTAAACATGTTTTATCCCATCTTATGCCTTGAGTTTTCAGTTTTCACCGCCTAACTCAATTAAGTTGTCCAACTTAAAAAGCGCAAAATCGTCCATGCCCGTTCTCACGACACGTGGACATTTTACCCTTTGATTAAGATCTAAATCACGTTCTCACGCAAATAGAAAGTAATCTTAGGTGTTTCCGTTTCGTTGGATGGCATATAACTTAAATTTAAAGGGTAATAGTTTTGATGTTAAATCAAATATGTACAAAGATGTCATGCATTCATCTTTGTAGCATAGTTTTATTAAAACATTTATATCTTGTTTTAATGTTTAAGCTTTTCATCATCAAACTTTAATTGAGGTATTGGGTTCACCAATCAAGGAATTAGTGTTAATTATCATCCATTATACCGTACTTTTGCATAAGTGTAAACACTTAGTGTTTGGATAATTACCACCTAAGTGGCGCATGGAATCAACACGAATTAGCCCTTAAGATGAGCTTGCACATTTAATGACTTACTAAGTAGCTCCACTCGAACTTACGAGGCGAGAGGACCGGTGCGTGCTAAAGCACAACCTTAGACATCCATTCGGTGTGTTTGTGCGCACTTCTTTAAACCCCTTTTATTAGTTCATTCTCATGGGTGAGCCTTTCGGTCATTTGTACCAAAGTCATCAATCAATTAAGCGATTATGATTACTATTCTTAAAAATACATGTTTCACCATTGTTTAGATCGGTTTATTTTTCTTGTAAAAATACCCTTGTTACAAAACACACTGAACAAGCAAGTATTTGAAAAAATAAACAAATAAACAATGAATACATAACAAATAAAAGTCATGCATATCAAATAGCCACATGCAAACGGTTTTGATAAATCTTATTAATAACCAATTTTATATCTGTCAATATGCATATATTTAATTAAGACTTCCACCGTTTTCATCTATGTACAAGGTGAACCACATGCATCGATTCATCGATTGCGTAAGTCAAAACTAAATATATACCACATAGCACATAATTGATTAAAATTAATAAATATTGAGGTCTTCCCAATTTAAGATCTATCATTATTTAATGTATATCACTTAAAACATGAAAGACATACAATAAGCGGATCCATGATAAAACATGCGGTAATAATCATGGATATAAATTACATAACAATTAATGCAATTAAGCGAGTTACGCATATACACATAAAGTTGCATGCATCTTGGGTTTCTAATCCAATTAAAACAAAGTTTACAAAACCCTAATTAGGGCACCAACGCCCCCTCAAAATTAGGGTTTAGGTTTTGCAAACCCTAGATCTAAGCATACAAATAATAACACATTCATGTTTATTTTAATTATGTGTTTGATAATTAATTACTTGTTATACAAGGCTCGTGATGCCCTTTGTTGAGTTTATGATATATAAAATAAAATAAAACATAAAGACATCAAGAGTACAGTGGAAGACTTAAGATCATAACAAATAAATTAATTAGCGAAAGTATGCGTAACGTACCTCTTCGAATATCAAATCTCTCGAGCAAAGCAAAACCACCCTCGAGCAAAGCAAACCAAAGAAGTACTTAATGGTGTAAGAATAATGTCTTACAACCACGTTCTTTGTACTGAATTAACCAACGAATCAGCGATTGCTAGATCTAACACAAGCCCTCGTATATGCAAAAACAAAACCGAACTCCCTAACAAATGGGGTTTCGGCCAAGCTATGCAAAAAAAAAGAGAGGAGATCTAGGTTAATTCAATGCACAAGTGTGAAAAACCTAGACCTACCCTCCTTATATACTAGTAGGTAAAACTTAGAGGACAAGTTAGGGAATTTGAGGCCTTGGAGAAGCCTATGGCGGCCATGAGAGGAGCCCAAAGCCCATTCCATAACTTTCCCAAGTTTCCATTTCTAGTCCTTCTCTTTTCCATTTTAACGGTCGTTAGTCATTTTCCGTTAAATACATAACGATCGTTAACGGACTTAATGTGTAATAATTAATCGTAAACATAAACATTAATTATTAACTTTAATTCTCATTCGCTAATGTGTGCAATCCGTGGTCACGAGTTCGAATCCGGACATTCACATGTTTGTAAATATATACATTTCCAACAGCAATTTTTAGATTAAGTATTAAGTTTATGTAATTTCCTTTTAAGTATTAAGTTCATGTAATTTTCTTTTAAGTATTAATAAAATGTTATGTTTTATTAAATTGTTAGTATTAATAAAATGTTATGTTTTATTAAATTTAAAAAAAAAAAAAAAAATAGGTAATGACTTGGCGTGGTTGGTACTAAAGATCTATTATTAGGTATGAGATTGGTATGAGGTGAGTTGGCGGGATATTATTGGTAGATATTGGCGTGAAAAAAGTGGCGGCGAGCGCCACCACCCTTAACTTCCATACAAAACGCTCGTACAAGCTCCATAAAATAACAATCCCTCTTTTAGAGCCGGCAAATCTCGCCCGTTTAAGAGTAAGTTTTCATATTCGGTTAATAATCATATTTTCTTTAAGTTTTGGTTAAATTATACACTACGTAAAAAGAACAACTTTTTTATAGACAAATGTACAAAGATATCTATAAACATTGGATTTTTAAGTATAAAATTCATAGATGTACTAAGAGCACCCGCAAATTCGCAATGGGTCAATTAAAAAAAAGCATTTTGCCATTCTAAAAAGTTTTTTAGTAGTATTTTTGTCATTGCATCAATAGTTTTTCAAAAGCTTTTTATAAAGACTTGACACACATCAAGTCTTTCTCAAAGACTATAGTTAATACATATAGTATGCATTAAATGTACAAAGATATCAATAAACAATTGATTTTTATAAAATTGATAGATGTAATTAAGAGTTAGGACCAAGTTACATATTCTTGATTTAAGGATAGGAAATGTCTTATTATGTTGAAACTTTTAGCACGTATGTGATCGAGATATGAGGCTTCACCATATCTTTTGTCTTAAATATTTTTGGAATAATATATTTAGAAAAACCCTTTACCCAAAAAAAATATTTTAGAAAAGAGTATGATGTGTCAAGTAATTACTGATGATAAGGTGGCATCATTTCATAGCTTGTTATTTTAAGATGTAATGATAATTTTGTTGTCACCGAATGGTACGAGATATATTTTGGGATATCAACCGGTTTAGTGTTTATAAAAAAGTGATAACTAAAAAATAATTTTTCTAACTTTATTGTTTTAACGATAGATGGTCATAATTTCGAAATTAATCAGCTGAATCATAATATCATTTTTTTTTAACGTGTTAGAATTAATAAAAACTTAACATTAAATTTCGTTGTTGAGCAGTGATGAATCTAGAGTAATATATAAGCTATATGATGATATTTTTCTATCATCTGGTTCTTTTATAAATTAGGACTATGTGCAGTTAATCAAGATTGGTTTGATAGTTTTGGTCAAATAAAAACAACACTAGCATCATATCATTGAATCAGATATGTTTACATCCTTAACTTTCAATAAAACCTAAGTCTAAAAAGCTAAATAAAATCTTAACTTACTTTCATATAAAAATAACACCGTTTAATTTATGTATCTATTATAAAAATATTAATTTCAAAATTTTATCTTAGAAAAATTATCATACTAAATTGGGAACTAAACTGGGAATGTTTCTTTTGGTATCTCTAAAATTAACATGGATACTTTAGGGGCTGTTGCATAGCCTAAACCTCCCTGGTAGTAATATATACACAAGTTCTAGATACCTTCAATTAATAATTATTTTAAATTTGATAACACTGACTGAACTCTAATTTCTCTCACAGGATCGCACACAATTTTAACAAAATGAATTCAAAAAATGGAATAGGGTCCCCCAAATAAAGCCCTGTTATGTAGAAAAGAGGGCTTTATAAGCCTTTCTGGATTTCTGATGACTAATAAAGCCCTGTTCTCTAGTATATAACATGGCTTTATCATGTATTTCTAATAGAGCCCTGTTTTTTTTAATTAAGAACGGGCCTTATTTTTGGGCGGGATTATTTCAATTTTTTCAATACCCTACCCCAAACATAACCACACACACTTAATTACCCGCCCTTCCTCCCTCCCTCGCTCCCTTCACCATTCTTTTTCCTTTCAGCATACCACCGCTGCCCAGCTAATGGTGAATCATCCCCCTTTCCTCCTTGTATATTTAATTAAAATTTAGGGTTAATCTTTATGTCTGTATTTGTTTTAGGCTTAATGTATGAATATATGTGTGTATCTATGTATGTATTTATATGTGTTAAATTTTGGGGTTAGATTTCGGATTTACATATGTATGTGTGTAGAATTACTTTAAGGCTTAATTGACACTTAGGGTTAATTTTAGGCTTAATTGTTCTGTAAGTGTTCTATAACTAATAAGAATGATTTTGGACCAAATTGTATTCAATAAGTGTCCTGTAACTATTAAGGATGAGCCTTAATGTATGATGTTCTTGAATAGCTTAATTTAATAAACTGGCTGGAGCATACCTCCCAACTATGGACGGACTAATTTAATAAACGATGTTCTGCTTCTGTTAATTGTTTGGCTATTATATAGTCTCTTTTAATAAAAATTGTAATGCTACAAAAGCTTAATAATCTTGCTATCATGCATGTACCTTGTGTTTGATTAGGAATAACTTAAATTAATACAAGTGGACCAGACTAATTCCCTTGTTTTTTGCATTTATTTGGTGTTTTAATACACTATGTCCATCATAAATCATAATAGTTACAAGTGACTCTTGACGCATACTATGAAAAATATTTCTAGAAAATTAAGATCGTATTTTTTGTATTATTGTTACTGGATAACATGAGGAAGCCTCTTCTAATACTAGCTGCTTCAAATACTCTTCCTATGTGGGAAGCTAGTTTTCTTAAGTTGTCTAAGTTGACAAATGTTGTCACATAATTAAAGATTAAAGATACGGCGTGAGTTTCTTAGTGCATTGGAATCTTATAGTGTGAAGCGATCTATCAAGGTTCTAGTGATTTTATCTTCTACTGATGTCTTTGTTGAGGTACAAAGTTTGTAATGAAGTGAAACTAGTATATGGATATTTTTTGTGAAGCTAATTTTTTGTGCATGTAATATACTGATATAGTCATGTTACAGGACATGGAAATATTTGACCATCTTATAGGGGAGTTGATACTAATAGACGAGTGCATCCTGTAATCGCGGCACATTTCCAGAAAATTAAGATGTTAGTGGCTGATATGAAATTGGTGATGGTTACTGGTGAAACGGTGGTATGTTTCTGGAATCACTTTGTTTCTCTATTGGGTTGCATTTTTATCTCTTATGGGTCAAATTCGTAATAGTCGCCCTAAGTTTATTTTTAATGCATAAAATTTTAAATCTTTCAATTTGCTTTATAAAAAAACAGATTATTGCTATAATAATATTGTTTCTCTAAGGATAATGAATGTATTAAGTATTTGTCAGACTAATGGACAAAAAGTGTTTAAGGGTTAACCCGGCCCGACTTGTTAATGAATCTGACCAGCTCAGTTAACCCAATGTTTAAGGGCAAAAAGTGTTTTAAGGGTTACATGTTTTCTTATGCACTAGCCATCTTTTCTTTCTTTTTGTGGATAATTTCTTCTCCTAATGAGAATTAAGTAGTTTTAATTGAGGACTTCTATTCTGAATTCTGCTTTCAGGACCCAATGAACAACTTTATTGTGGCTAATGATGTATGGGATCTTCGCTTGTTTAAAATTCTCCACTAGTTCAATGGTTATAGCGGACCCTGGTGCTTACACTAATTACTACCTATTATTCATATGTTCGATTGGGGATGGGCAGTAAGAGTTTATGTCAACAGTGAGCAGGCATTTAGCATGGAGAAGAGGTACTTAAATGATTAATTTACAATTCCATGGCTTACGAAAGCATAAACTTATTAGGGTTGTTTGGGATTTGCTTTTGATTTAATCACTAATGTATGGACTGTTTGGCATTTTCTTATTGAACGTAGTATACGGATTTTTTTGGAATGCATATTGATTGTCATATATTGCGTTCAGAGGTATCTTGAGGAAAAGTTGCACCAACATGAGAAGAAAAGCCGGAGAAGAGGATAGAATCATTTCCGACTAGGATTCTCATTGCTCCTTGTGAAGAAAAGATATGTATGTCAAAAGGGTCATATTTTAATAAGGAAATATATGTGTCCACCAGGATGCTCATTCTTAAGTTCTTGTTTCATATAAAATTGTTGAATTTTAATTATATTTTTGTTATTTCACTTGTTCTAATCCGTACTTGTCATATATGCAGCCTCTATATATAATGAGTCGGCTAGAATGAAAGCTTCAAGAACAAGATGAGTGCGGTTTGAAGGCGTGCACTACAACAATCGGATGGACGGGCGAGGAGGCTTTCAGGGGACACAGTCCCGGAGAAGTCGCTAAACGATAAAATGGGATCGGCGTGGCACATGGATTCGTTGACTTGTCATGAAATTTTCAAGCGAGACTTTCGTGAGGGACACGCCCCGTGAAAGGAACTTTGATTTTATGAAACTTTGACCGGATAGTCAAAATTCAACGCAAAGGTTTCTCAGGGGACTTGTCCCCATGAGAATATTTTCGACTTTCACCAATAATTGGCCAAAGTCAAAAGCGTGTTAATTGTTCGCGAGAAAATTCCCATGAAACCTTTTTCGGGCCTTTATCAGAGAAATTACACTTTATCTACCAATAGCACATATACTCGCTCGTTTAACATGATACGTATACCAATAGCACATATACTTGCTCGTTTAACATGATCGATACCAATGCTACTATACTTGGTGGTTAAACATGATCGTATACCAATGCTACTATACTTGGTCGTTAAACATGACACGTATACCATAGCACCTATACTTGGTGGTTTAACATGATCGTATACCATAGCACCTATACTTGGTGGTTTAACATGATCGTATACCATAGAACCTATAGTCGATTCGTTAAACATGATCGTATACCATAGCACCTATACTCGGTCGTTTAACATGATCGTATACCATAGCACCTATACTTGCTCGTTTAACATGATCGTATACCATAGCACCTACACTCGGTCGTTTAACATGATCGTATACCATAACACCTACACTCGATTAGTTAAACATGATATGTATACCATAGCACCTATACTCGGTCGTTTAACATGATCGTTATACCATAGCACCTATTCTCGGTCATAGAAAGTAGTATATCCATAGAAATTACACTTTATATACCAATAGCACATATACTCGCTCGTTTAACATGATCATTATACCAATAGCACCTATACTCGCTCGTTTAACATGATCGTATACCAATGCTACTATACTTGGTGGTTAAACATGATCGTATACCAATGCTACTATACTTGGTGGTTAATCATGACACGTATACCAATGCTACTATACTTGGTGGTTAAACATGACACGTATACCATAGCACATATACTTGGTGGTTTAACACGATCGTATACCATAGCACCTATACTTGGTGGTTTAACATGATCGTATACCATAGCACCTATAGTCGGTCGTTAAACATGATACGTATACCATAGCACCTATACTCGGTCGTTTAACATGATACATATACCAATAGCACCTATACTTGCTCGTTTAACATGATCGTATACCAATGCTACTATACTTGGTCGTAAACATGATCGTATACCAATCTTTACTATACTTGGTGGTTAAACATGACACGTATACCATAGCACCTATACTTGGTGGTTTAACACGTCGTATACCATAGCACCTATAGTTGGTCGTTAAACATGATCGTATACCATAGCACCTATAGTTGGTCGTTAAACATGATCGTATACCATAGCACCTATAGTCGGTCGTTTAACATGATCGTATGCCATAGCACCTATGCCGGTCGTTTAACATGACACGTATACCAATAGCACCTATACTTGCTCGTTAAACATGATACATATACCAATGCTACTATACTTGGTGGTTAAACATGACACGTATACCATAGCTCCTATACTTGATCGTTTAACACGATCGTATACCATAGCACCTATACTTGGTCGTTTAACACGATCGTATACCATAACACCTATACTTGGTCGTTTAACATGATACATATACCATAGCACTATAGTCGGTCGTTAAACATGATCGTATACCATAGCACCTATAGTTGGTCGTTTAACATGATCGTATACCATAGCACCTATACTTGGTCGTTTAACATGATACATATACCAATAGCACCTATACTTGCTCGTTAAACATGATACATATACCAATAGCACCTATACTTGCTCGTTAAACATGATCGTATACCAATGCTACTATACTTGGTGGTTAAACATGACACGTATACCATAGAACCTATACTTGGTGGTTTAACACGATCGTATACCATAACACCTATACTTGGTGGTTTAACATGATCGTATACCATAGCACCTATAGTCGATCGTTAAACATGATCGTATACCATAGCACCTATACTCGGTGGTTTAACATGATACGTATACCATAGCACCTATACTCGGTCGTTTAACATGATCGTATACCAATAGCACCTATACTTGCTCGTTAAACATGATCGTATACCAATGCTATTATACTTGGTCGTTAAACATGATCGTATACCAATGCTACTATACTTGGTCGTTAAACATGACACGTATACCATAGCACCTATACTTGGTGGTTTAACACGATCGTATACCATAGCACCTATACTTGGTGGTTTAACATGATACACGTATACCATAGCACCTATAGTCGGTCGTTAAACATGATCGTATACCATAACACCTATACTCGGTCGTTTAACATGATCACGTATACCATAGCACCTATACTTGCTCGTTTAACATGATCGTATACCAATGCTACTATACTTGGTGGTTAAACATGATCGTATACCAATGCTACTATACTTGGTCGTCGAACATGAAGCGTATACCGATGCTACTATACTTGGTCATAGAAATCATTTTTAGGTTAAATTTAAATTGATTTGTTATTAACTTAGTTATTGAAAATAATAATATAGGCTTTTTTTTTTTTTTTTTTTTTTTTTTTTTTAAATTTAAAACCTTTTGGGGACATGTCCTCGGAAAAACGTTCAGCAATTTTATTTTTCCTCCCATCTTTTTAGTTTATCCCCATAACCTTCCCGGAGACTTGTCCCGACAAAAATCTGGCTAAATGACAAACATAACCTTCCAGGGACATGTCCCCGGAGAAAAGTTTTCGTAAAATGACCTCAATTATTAACACATATCTGTTTCACAAATGAGATAAAAAAAAAAAAAAAAAAAAAAAAAAGCAGCACACTTCTTCTTGCTCAGATACCTCCTTCATCACCTCCATCACCGCACCACCTCCATCACTGCACCACCTCCACCACCGCACCACCTCCATCACTGCACCACCTCCACCACCGTCGTTGATATTCATTTTTTCACAAATGAGATGGAAGTTAATCTCATCTATTTCACAAATGAGATGAAAAAAACCCCCCACCAATAACGGTTTGAACATTGGCTGCGCAATATTACTCCATATATGTATTTTTCTTTGACTAGATTTGAGGAGGGTTATGTTTACGGCGTGATATTACTTCATATATGTATTTTTTGGTGCATAATTTAGCTTATTTTGTTGGTAATATTTTGTTAGCGTGATATTACTCCATACATGTATTTTTTTTTAGTTGGTAATATTCTGCTTTGAGATGGAAGTTAGTTGCTAGTTTGGTTAAGCTTTGTGTAACTACATGTATAAAAAAGTAAAAGTGAAAAGTTGTGCACTGCTAGTTTGGTTAAGCTTTGTATTTGCTAGTTTGGTTTTCGCATTCATGGAAGTAAATTCTTGAGATGGAAGTTAGTTGCTAGTTTGGTTAAGCTTTGTGTAACTACATGTCTAAAAAGTAAAAGTGAAAAGTTGTGCACGCTAGTTTGGTTAAGCTTTGTATTGCTAGTTTGGTTTCGCATTCATGGAAGTAAATTTCTTTGAGATGGAAGTTAGTTGCTAGTTTGGTTAAGCATTGTGTAACTACATGTATAAAAAAGTAAAAGTGAAAAGTTGTGCTGCTAGTTTGGTTAAGCTTTGTATTGCTAGTTTGGTTTTCACATTCATGGAAGTAAATTTCTTGAGATGGAAGTAAATAAAGCAGTTTTAATAAGTAGCGGTTTCGCGAGAACTTGTAGGTGGTCAATGCACTGCGGGTAAAAGAGTACATGAATTCTAGTGTTTTGTTAACGTTCAATAATATAGTTTTAATATGTGCTTTGCTTTTTTACTTGTAGGAATATAATGTCTACTGTCAGTCTGGAGTGCAAACCGCGACCACAGCCGAGACCAAAAGGTAAGATATGTCGTTGCGTATTTTAAATAGTTTAGGGTTTTAGGTAATGAGAATTATCCAAGCATCGGGTATCAAAAAGACCCTTTAAACCATTAGGGTTGAATTGGTCATTTTAACAATTAGGGTAGGAGAGTAGGATAATGGATTTTGGGACCTAAACCAAGATCTTGGCAAGGTGTTGGGGTCCACCCCTTTCATGTGCAAGAGCACTTTAACTATGTTAATGAGATCATGTTTTTCATCTGCGCGTGATACAAAGATTTGATCATGTTTGCTTAAGACTTTTGAACAATGTGTCTAGGGTTGAGGTTCTTTGAAAACAAATGAATGATGTTAGTGTGTCTAGAAATTCAAACTCTTAAACAACATTGTTTGATCATAATGGATTTTTAACTTGCTTGTTGGAAAAAAAACTAGACATCAATGGCGACTCTATGCTCAAGGTAGTATAATCGGCCATTGTATTATATTATCAAACAACAAAATGAACTTAGCGGCGGTGACACGTGGCTTCAGCGATGGTTCTGGCGAGGAGGTACGGTTTCTTGGTCCACAAGATACGAGGAAAGTGTCTGACCCGTATCTTGTTATGGTTTGTTATGGTTACACGATGATGAGGTTGAATCTTGAAGGGTAAAAGGTGGTGCAAAGGGTTTAGCTTGGTTTGAGAGTGTTTTATTTGTGTGTTTTAGTGTGTGTTTTTGGTGAGAAACTCCATGAGTTTGTGTGAGAGAGAGGGTCGAGAGATGATAAGAAGAGGTATGAAATGGTGTGTAATGATAGAGATATAATGGTGGCGATAGATATGAAAGGGTTTGTGAGGGTGCCTCATTAACTCCACTTCACTCGCCATCACTATCATTACAAACCCTTTCATCTATCTTCTTAGAATCTCAACTCTCTCTCTCTCACACACACATGGAGTTCTCACCATAAACACACACTAAAACACGCGCCTGATTATGAACTCTCAAAGCAAGGCTAAACCATTTTGCACCACCTTTACCCTTCAGATTCAACTCTCATCATCGTAACCATAACAAACCATAACAAGCGGGTTGTTGTACACTTCTGTATCTCGCCGTAAACCATCGGAGAAGCATCACGCGTCACCGCCGCTAAGTTTATTTTTGTTGTTTGATAATATAATGCAATGGGCGTTATACTACCTTGAGCATAGAGTTGCCATTGATGTCTAGTTCTTTCCGACGGGCAAGTTAAAAAATCCATTATGATCAAACAATGTTGTTTAAGAAATTCAAAAGCACTTTAACTAGACACACTAACATCATTCCTTTGTTTTCGGGAACCTTCAACCATATACACACTGTTCAAATAGTCGTGCGCAAACACGATCAAATCTTTTGTATCACAAGCGGATCAACACAACATGATCTCATTAACCTAGTTAAAGTGCTATTACACATGAAAGTGGGTGGACCCCAACACCGCCAAGATCTTGGTTTAGGTCCCAAAATCCACCATTCTACCCTCCTACCCTAATTGTTAAAATGACCAATTCAACCCTAATGGTTTAAAGGGTCTTTTGATACCGATGCTTGGATAGTTCTCATTACCTAAAACCCCAAACTATTTAAAATCGCAGTTAAGCTTTGGACAATCCAGAAAAAGCGAAGATATCAGTCAACTAACAAAACCACTGGCGAACACGAGTTTGAGCCTTATGTGTTAGGATATGTTTGTAGAGAATAACATGTTTATGATTCTGTTAAATGGATTATACGTATAGTTACGGACCATTTGCGTATAGGTAGCTTATGTATAGTTTTGGACCATTGGCGATTTTAGGTTATTGATTGTCTTGTGGCAATTTGGACCATTCGGTTATATATGATATTATGTTTAGCGATTTTGTGTTGTTGTAGCATAAAATAGGTTGAAAACGAGTTCTTACATTGTAGATTTTTCGGAGAAATTCGAAAAAAATGAAATTACCATTTTGCGTGATTTTACGCAAAATGGGTCAATATCTTCACAGGGACATGTCCGTGAAAATCTTTATAGATTTAATTTGTTTCAAGTTTCACCGAGGACATGGCACCGGAGAAGAGGTTGCGAGATAAACTTTAGTTACCATTTTTTGGGGTTTGTCCCGGCAAAACCACGTGCCACGTCGGACGTGTTTGACCGGTGACAATCGGTAGCGAGACCACAACTCCCGGTAAAGTTGTAAAATTTGCCGGAAAAGTATCCCAGAAGGTATTACCGGGGCTTTTCGTGAGGAGATGTCCCGGGAATGCTATAACGAGGGACATGTCCCGTGAAAGGCCTAAAACGTCGCCGTGGCGACGATTGTTGTAGTGGTGACTATAGATAGAAGTAACGATGAAGATTTGATAGCTAGGATTTCTTATTATAGATGAAAATAAGAAATGATGATCTTGGGTTTATTGCTCTTCAAAATTTATCTAATGATGATTTCTTCCAAAAATATATATATATATATATATATATATATATATTTTTTAATTTATTTTCACATAGAGCCATGTTTGATAAGAAAACCGGGCTCTATAACTATGAATAGACCCGTTTTCAAAAGGGCTCTATTTGGTGTTCAAATAGAGTCCCACCCTTTTGTGCCCGTAGGCAAAACCGGGCTCTATGACACTTTTCAACCGGGCTCTATGGCTATTTTTGTAGTAGTGTGTAATTACTACTGGCGGTGGTTTCGCGGAAAAGTTATCTTGATGATATGCCCCACGGGATCGATCTGCGATGACAACGTAAGTATCCGTGCGGGTTTTCCTTCTCTTTTCCTTTGTGAAAATTGTTATTAAGTATCAATTAAATTAAAATGATGGTTGAATGTTTTTCTCAATGATAAATAGTTAAGAATCAATATTTGCGGTTAAACTAAAATGGTCCCAAAGAGGAAAAATGGTCCGATAACTAGCGGCCTCGGTAGGGATGTGTATTTCGAAAGCGCAAGGAGCAAGTATGAGTGTCCATGGTTGTTGTATGTAGCCAAAATAAGATAAAGATGTATGGATTGTTCGAACTTTCAAGGATGAACACAAATGTTTGCAATCAAGAGACATTAAAGCTTGTAACTACAAGTTTCTTTGAAGCAAATAGTTGACCAAGTTCAAGTCAATCCGGATATTCCAATCGAACATTCAAGATCATTTCGATAAATAGTTTGATGTTCGGTGTCTATGCAAAAAGCATTAAAGGCAAAAACAAAGCGAGAAAATGAGATTAGGGGTGATCATAAGCGGCGGTACACCTTTTAAGAGACTATGTTGAAGAGTTGCGAAAACTAACCCGAGATACAGCAGTTAGGATAAGTGTACAAACCAGCAGATGCAACAAGTCAACGAGTTTTCAAGAGAATGTATGTATGCTTAGGCGCTTTGAAGGAAGGATACAAAGCTTGTTAAAGAGAGTTGTTGGGGTTAGATGGTGCTTTTATGAGGTGTCCTTTTCTGGCGACTTCTTCTGAGTCGGTATAGACATCAACAATGGAATATACCACAGCATCTGTGATTCTGGTGAAAGCAAAGACTCATGGATTTGGTTTCTTGAATGTCTAAGAGATGATCTTGACTTGCAACCAAACTCAAACTACACTTTTATCGAGACGAGGCAAAGGTGATTTTACCATTTAGTTGATTAGATTCACTTGTATTTTCGTTAAATGCAAATTGTATTAGTAAGGAATAGATGTTTATTTGTGCGGGGTATCATTCTAGCGTTAGCAGTATTCCTAGTCTTTGAACACAGATATTGTTTGAAGCACATCCATGACAATATGAAATTGCAATGGAATGCTAAAGCATACAAGGAACATTTGTGGAGATGTGTACAACAACCGTCCAACAATTTGAGGCGACCATCTTGGCATTCAAGAGTTTTAGCGAACACTGCCCATGCTTGGTTAAGTAAGATACCACCAACTCATTGGTCAAGGTCGCATTTTCGTGTACTAACCAAATCTATGTCTACTTGTACATGTTTTGTTCTCGACATTTTAAGGAACCTAACCAAACAAGTTGTAGGGAGGGCTCATTCGATGTGCTATTTAATAACATGTATGAGGTGTTCAATGGGAAACTAGTGGGAGGTAGGCACCAACCGATCATTCTTGCTTTGGAATACATTAGAGTATTGTATGAAAAGAATAGTGAGCGTTGTGAATGTGATTCAAAAGTGTGTCGGACCATTAACACCAAAGGCAACACTCATGTTAGATGCAATCAAGAAAGAGGCTTATAAGTACACCGCTACGGGTTGAAGGAGAAAACTATGAGTTCGGTGGATGGGAGACAAGTGTACGGTGAATGTTGAAGCTAGGGCTTGTACATGTGAAGATGGGAGCTTCTGGTATGCCATGTAAACATCTTGTTGCTACCACGGTGTATGAGGTTGAATGGAATGCAAATAGGATCTGTTGAATCATGGGTTCATCCATGTTACTTGCTTAAGACTTGGGAAGAAACTTACAAACACCACATCCGACCAATAAGCGGTTATGAGCATTGGTATAAGTCACGGTGCCTACAACCATTCTTCCACCTAAACATTATAAACCATTAGGTAGGCCACGAAAGAAAAGAACCGGGCTTATCTTGAAAATGATAATTGTGAAAAACCAAGTAACTTGTCATAGTCTAGTCGAGTGTGGTTTATGGTATTTGTGGCAATCTTTGGACACAACAAGAAAACATGTCTTGGGCAAGGAGGTGTAACGAGAAGTCAAGGCGATGAACAGATCTCAAAAATAGGTTCATCGGCCAAAAGTTACATCAAAGAAGAAGGCAAAGGTTACGGTGACAACTATACGGTAATGATCAACCAAGTGTGGTCGGTCTCAATCACGGAAGTCAAGTTGATCTTTGCTTACGGTGGGTCTCAAAGCAATTTTGGACTAAGACCAAGATTATAGCGACAAAGCTTTCTTCACCACAAAAAATGCTAGTTAAGCATATGAAAGCCAATGTTATCCATCGAATATGTATTCCCCAAAACAATATTTGATGTGTTTAAAAAATGTATGTTTCGAACTTTGTAGACTCCAAAATTTTATGCATTTGGAAATATATCCATTTACGTTATGTATGAAATCATGTCATTTTAGTGTATGGGTTTAATTGTGTTTTTATTGTATTGTTTTAGAGTCTTCATACATATGTGTTTTGAGTTGGTTGTTATTGTATTATCACAAAAACTAATGAAGGATCAAAGATGGATGAACAACACCATATGGGTTTATGTTGATACTCAAAAGTGGTGTGCGGTCATCCATCCTTGAGACTTCATATGTCTATGGTTCTTGGATACATTGAACTTGGATTTGTGTTTTGAGTTTGGTTCTTTGTTATTCTATTATCACAAACACTAATGAAGGAGACCATATCAAGTTTATGTTGATACTCAGAAATGGTGTTTGTTCATCCATCACAGATCATTCATCCATCTTTGATACTTGGATCTGGGTTTCGAGTTGGATACGGTTATTCTATCATCACAAACAGGAATGAAGGATGAAAGATGGATGAACAACACCATACATCAAGTTTATGTTGATACTCGAAAGTGGTGTCATTCATCCATCTCTCATCATTCATCCATCTTTGAAACTTCGTATCTACATTATGAGTTTGACCATTTGTGTAGCAAGTGATATATAAATTCTTGGGGCAAAGGACCTACTAGCAAAAGCAGCACATTATAAGGAACAAAGCATAAAAGAAATATATTAACACTGTACAAGGACCAAACATTATACACCAAAAGACTATTCTTAGTCAACGTACTCTAAAACTTCTTAAATACAACTACACCATCTACCACGATTCAAAACACTAAAACCGGTACCTATCTAAACCCTATCGAAGAACCATAGAAAAACTAAGAAGATGACCATCCAAGACAACACACAAAAGTTCACGAGATGGCAAACTTTCTCCTTCTCAACAAGGAGATCGGCCAAGGCTGCTTGGTGAGCGACCTCTATTTCGTTGCCGGTCGCGGCGTTGACCGCCTCCGTAGTCTCGAAACAAGGGCGGCCGTATTCTTGTAATGCCGCCTCATTCACGTAGATTGTTCTCTGCAAGTAGATGATCACATCTCTTGCACTCCTTTGGATGGGTGGATCGTACCACCCTATGAATGGACATGTTGTAGCCTATAATTGATAATCAATATGTTAGCATCTGCTTGCCTCATAAACACAAACTAAACCCACTTGTATAAAATCACAATTATAATAAACCAGATAGACTATCATAATCAACACATTTTAAGGTAAACCACTACATGCAAACTTTAATACAATATGAAATAAAATTAAGTGTCCCAACCTGTCTTGGACAGGCATAGAACCTCTGCCGGGGTTCGTGGTGTTCCAACATGTTCTAATCACGGCCCTTACATTGCATGAACACACCACCATTTTTCAAATTTTACAGTCGGTGAAGGAGATAGGATTTTAGTTGTTAGGAAAGATAAAGGATGAGTGGTGATAAAATGTTCCTTTTATTAAACAAGTGGGTTTGCACGGTAATTAATGGACGGTGGTAAAATGTCAAAATTTCCATGGACTAAAGACAAATGTAACGCCTTGAGATGTCCTTGACTAACGGCAAAATGGTCAAAGGACTTGTAGCGAGTGAAAACCTTGAAATAGGGACCCCCGACGATGAAAGGGGCGAGTTTTGTCCCATCGCGATGCGTCGTGCCAACTTCAGGGACCAACGGTGTATTTTAGTCTATTTTGATATTATCTTAGAGGATGGTAGAGTAAAAATGTATGAAAAACAAAATCGAAAAAAAATAGAAAAAAAAAAGTGTGAAAAAAAACAAAATGAAGAGAAAAACATACGGGCTACCATACTACATCTATCTTTATGTTTATGTTTTCAATTTATGTATGTTTGTTTCAAGTTATCTAGAGTTTAGTGAGTCGAGTCTTGGCTTAGCAGCGCCATTCTTTTCATGCTTGTAACATAAGATTTTGACTTGCCACCACTAAATCGCCTATCCAACAAAACCCTTTGTTTCCCTACAAGTAAGCCTAACGTTACAACCCTTTAAAATACCTCTTAGATAGGTGTTCCTAGGTGCTTACGCTAAAGCGGTGGAGGTTTGATCTAGTCTCAAGCCTATGGTAATCTATGTACTATGCCGTAATGATTTGTTTATCTTCCATTTCCATTTTCTATATTTCATATAAACTTGAGAGATGAGAGAATCCAAACATCCCTTATGAGGTGCTAGTATATAACTTTCGTGCTTGTTATGACTATTGCGGTGCTTTTACTTGTTGTGAATTATGTTAAACCTATGCTTCATGCCCCTAACTTATAAATTGATTGGCCAAAAGCACATTTGCTTGAGGACAAGCAAATACCAAGTGTAGGGATATTTGATAAGGATTTAAAATGTACACTTTTAAGGGGTCATTTAAGCCCTTAATCGACCACTTTTATATCCGTTACTGCTTAATTTCGTTCCTTTTCACTTTTTAGGTCTCTTGGAAGCAAAATGCTGGAATGATGCACATTTAGACGAAAATGAGTGAATATATGAAGAAAATGGCAAAGTCAAGATCGAAGCCACTCAAGCTGCTAAAAATGAACCTGACGGCATCCCAATTAAAGGGCGATGCCGTCCCTCTCTACATATTTGATAAATAATGCACTTGACGGCTCAGTAGACTTTTCGCTCGCAACACACGGCGTCGGGCTTTGAAGAAGAAGGCGTCGCTAAAATTTTCATCTCGGGCGGCCCGGATCCGAATTGGGCGACGTCACATTTAAAGGCGATGGCGTCGCAACTACAACGTGACGCCGTCCCATCGATAACTTGGCCAAGACAAAACCCTAATGACGGCGATCCGATGGCGTCCACCTATAATGCGGCGCGTCGCAAGTGTAAACTATATATAGAATTCGATTTTACGTATTTTAAGAGGTAGAATTTTGGAGTAAAAATCCTAGCGTTTGTAGTCCGACTTGGACGGTATCTTAGGGTCCCAAACCCTATTTTACACATCAAGATAAGTGTTTTAATCCATTAGTATCATTATGTCTTCCATTGATTGTGTATATGCTTGCTTGTTTAGCATGTCTAGCTAAATTTCTTGTGTGTTTGCTTAGATCTATGAAACCTAGTTATTAATTATTGATTGGTTGTCTCTTATCCTGATTGTAATTGGCTTAGGAGTGCAATTAGTTTATCGTTGTGTTTAAATCTTGAGTATTCTTTGTGAACATTAGTTTATGAATCATTTAGCGGATTTTGTCGTCTAAATATCCAAAGATAACCTTAAAGTTAGTTTATGATTAATCTAGATGATTTCATAGGCAATAACCTAATAGTATTCTCAAAGAGTTAGGGAAAAAGGCACACCCTACGACCTTAGAAAACACAATGCGTTAAGAATAAGGACGTGACAATTCAACCAACAATAAAAGATAAATAGGGAGTAATAGTATCTAGGTAAACACATTTTTAATCATCATACGAGCACACATAAAAAAGACATAACTATCCGTAGTATTAGATAATTAGATAGTAGAAGTAATTGGTAGAACATGCAAATACATGACACAATATTATAAATGAAATTAAACGTATAAAGTACTTTAATTCATTATATATAATAATTGTTTAACATCCTTTATCCAAATGCTAAATAGATCAATGCTTGATAATACTTAGTTAATGAATTTTTTTCACAAGTCATGATAATCATACTTGTTGACATGGCATAATTTCAACTAAATTTGATCTATAGAGATACGCTTACAGTAGCGTTCGGGGTCAAAGGAACTTCCTTTTCGTCGAGCAAGTTTTTCAACACCCTAGGCGGTGAACCTAATCGTTGTAGTGTAGTATTAGGGTAAGCCACGGAATTGATATCGTTCTCTAGGGAATAGGAATGCTAGTGAGAAGTTACTACGCTAAGGTTGGGGTTGAGGAAGATTATTTTTATCTTTTTGTTTTTTAGAAAAGGAAAAGTACGAATCTCGGGGTTTGGATTTGGGGGTTGGTATTTCTACCGATTACTCTACTATTATCTAATTATCTAAACTAAGGTGGTGGTAGTCTATGTCTAATTATTGTGTGCTCGTATGATAGTTTAAAGATGTGTTTACTTAGGTTTTACTACTCCTTAATTATCTCCTATTGGTGGTTGAATTGTCACGTCCTTATTCCTAATTGCGTTGTGTGTCTAAAGTTGTAGGGTATCGTTTCTCCTAACTCTTTGAAGTTACCAAAGGGTCTCGTCTACAAAACCCACAAGGGATGATAAACTCTAACTCTAAGGCCTCTTTGGATAGTTTAGCTTACAACAACTCAAGGTGCTATAACCTAAGGTTCACAAAGATTAATCAAGCATTAAGTACACAACGAATGACCTATCGCATTACTAGATCATTAATCAACTAAGATAAGAAACAACCAATCAATATTCAATAACTAAGTTTCATATTCCTAAGCAAACACACAAGTAAATTAGCGGACATGGAGAACATGCAAGCATACACACAAATAATTGAAGACATAATTAAATTAATGAAGTAAACAACTTATCTTGGTGTAAGATAGGGTTTAAAACCTAAAATACGACCTTGGTTCGGTTTAGGTTTTACTCAAAAGTTTACCCAAAAGACTACTCTAAAAGCGAAAAATTCGGATTCTATATATAAGATTACATGTGCGACGGCGTCACCTTATGATTTGTGGCGCCGTCGTGTCGCCGTCATTAGGGTTTCGTCTTGGCCAAGTTAATCTTGCGACGGCGTCACCTTATGCTTGTGCGCCGTCCTCTTTAGCTTCCGCGCCGTCTGGATTACATCTAGGCCGTCGAGTTGCGACGGCCTACTCTTTTATAACTTGCGTCGTCACTTGAAAATAGGAGTTTTGGCTTCGTCCCGTCACAAAATCCTCCGACGGCGTCATGATTAGCAGATGACGCCGTCCCTTGTAATTTAGCGACTTGAGTGTCTCGATTCTTGACTTTGGCCATTTTCTTCATATATCCGCCTTTTCGTCCAAATAAGTGCCATTACACGGTTTGCCTTCAAGAGACCTAAAAGTGAAAAGGGCGATATTAAGCAATAACGGATACAAAAGTGATCAAATAAGGGCTTAAACGACCCTCAAAAGGTACATTTAAAACCTTATCAAATATCCCTACACTTGGTATTTGCTTGTCCTCAAGCAAATGTGCTTTAGCCAATTAATTTATAAGTTAGGGGTCATGAAGCATTGGTTTAAAACAGTCCACAACACATATAAGCCCGTAAAAGTCATAACAAGCACGAAAATTACATACTAGCACCTCACATGGGGTGTTTGGATACTCACATCTCTCTCGGGTGTATAAGAAATATAACGAATTGGAAATGGAAGATAAACACTCATTAACCGGTCCTAGTACATAGATTACCATAGGCTTGAGAATAGATCAAACCTCCATCGCTTTGGCGTAAGCACCTAGGAAAGACTATCAAAGAGGTCTTTAAAGGGTTGTAACGTTAGGCTTACGGTAGGGAAACAAAGGGTTTGGTGGGATAGGCTTTTAGTGGTGGCAAGTCAAAAATCTCAATGTTACATGCATACGAAGAATGGCGTTGCTAAGCCAAGACTCGACACTCTAAACTCTAGATAAGCTGAAATAAACAAACATAAATTTAAAGATAGATGTAGGATGGTAGCCGTATATATATATATATATATATATATATATATATATATATATATATATATATATATATATATTTTTTTTTTTTTTTTCACTTTTTTTTTTTTTTATTTTTTTTTTTTTTTTTTTTTTTTTCGATTTTTTTTCATACACTTTTACTCTACCATCCTCTACGATAACATCAAAATAATAGGGATTTATAGCACATCCCTACACTTGAGTTTTTATTACTCTAACACTAATATGACCCGAATTGAAAAGATCAAAACACTTGGAGTACGTTATTACGCAAATAAGGGAATTGGCGTTCCCTTTTAGTCATTTAAAACTTTAACTTTTCCCATGAATCCCAATCGTCCCAAAACTGTGTACAAAGGATATGACTCGACTTAGCAACTCATGCAAGCAACCAGATAATTGAACTAAGGGTTTAGGGTGATAACAATAATGCACTAAAAGTGAGTGCATACAAGGTAGGCTAAGGCGATTTGGGTGTACATTTGGGGGTGGGGTGTAAACAATGCTCTTCATTGATATTCCGGAAAACCGAAACATCACGAGAACCGCGAAAAGGATAGGCTCTGAGGGGTTAACTAGGGTATCGTGTACTAAAGATGAGTACAACGCAAGGGTGTGGGGAATTACTCAACCGATGTGGAAGAAGTAATTATATTACGGGTATCAAACAAGGGTTATCCTAATGCCTCTTATCATTTAGTTATTCCTAACTACACAAGTGTAGTCTTACTAGCGATCTCGGAATGCATCACAAAACAAGTTCTAGAATCTAATATACTACGGTTCACACTCTAAGCATTAAAGATGAATGCTTTAATTCCTACTAATCTAAGGCGATCCTCACATTTTGGTGGAATTTAGGTGGTAAAGGGTTTTGTGCTAGTCATATAACTTCCTATCCGTGAGGCGCTTTTGTTAAGACTAATGGCCCACTCCTATATATTATGAAAAATTTTAAATTTGGTGCCAAAATTACCCTAACCGACATTTTCTCATGGTTTATTACAAAAATGCAATTGGACAAAGCAAATAATCAAGGATAAGCATAGTTTCAAAGTTCCGTTTTATTTTCCTCCCTACACTTAAACTGAACATTGTCCCCAATGTTCCCCGAAAGTATCAAAGTTATGATAAAAGAAGGTAATCAAAAACGAAAGAAACTAATACTCCCCTGATTAGCTCGGTAGGATCCGTGTGTGAAGTAGTGGTTAAATCCTTTCCAAGAAGAATGTATGCGTGAAAAGCTCCTCCAACTTTATGTATCTTCTTCTTGATAAACAAAACCTGCACACTTGAAGAAAACAAACGAAACCTTCGCGTAAAATCGGCGGTAATAATATATATAAGACTCTACTAAACTAGGATATAATGCTTGTGGAATGGATGTTTACAGAATTTCTAAGAAAATTAAGACCTGGAAAATTCCAAAAATTTTAAGTAGCTCAGAAAACGAGAAAAAGTAATCTGATGTTTTTATTCCTTCACGGCGTCGTCGTTGCAATCTGATCGTCGGTTATCGACAAAAAGCGGTCTGCGATTTTCGGAAAAATTACGGAAAATTTACATCTTTAGAATCTGGAAAAATTTACGCAAAACATTCATTATGACTCGATACAAGCATTTGACTCGAACAAACACACAAATATATCTTTTAATCAATTGTTATTCTCATGTTCACGTTTCTTATGAAAATGTGTGTAATTCTCCCTACACTTATCCTTTATGTAAAATATCTTTATATGCAATTAAGACGAGGTTAAAAACAAAATAAAGCATTTTTACAGATTTAAACATGAGAATAAACAACCAATAAAAGATATATGACACAAACAAGCAAACAATTAAGCATGGGTTGCCTCCCACGAAGCGCTTTTCTTTATTTATGAGTCTTGTAGCTAGACTCGTAGTCGTGTCCCTACGTTACTTCATTATTGCCACCTTCTTCCTCATGACGGTTTCCAGTGGGTGGTTCCATGTTGTAGAAGTGCCCTATGATACACCTCTCTAAAAGTTCGTCCTCTCCCCACTTATTTCTATATTCCGGTCCTAAGTTTAGGCAATCCTTATAGAAATCGAAAATCTTGGCCATTACATAATCCACTCCTTTCTTCTTATCCTCTTCATTCCTATAATAGACCGATAGTTTAAGTTCCTTTTCATCATTAGAGAGTGATGAAAACTTCTCAATCTTAAACGGCATTTGGTAAGCTATGTCATCGGTCTCATCTTTGAATCGCACCGTTCCTAACGAGGGATCATAGGTCATCCCGGTGCTTTCTATGAAAGGTCTCCCTAGAATAACGTGGGATAAGCTAGGATCTATGGCCGTGCTAATATCATCCACAATTATGAAGTCCGTAGGAAACGTGAAACTACCTACATAAACGGGCAATCCCTTAATTCTACCAAGAAAATTGCACTTAACCCTAGGATTATCGGGGTCTTGCCTAGTTGGAATAGGCTTCTTCATTACCCAATTGTAGTAGGTGCTAGTCATTATGTTGATTGGGGATTTGCGATCAATGTAGGCCTTTGCCACGAAAAGGTGTCCTATGCAACATGGTATGTTAAGATTCCAAGGGTTCCCAAACTTGATTCTAGGGCTTTTCCTAACATACATGTGACGGAGGTCACGTACTAAGTGAGGGTGGCGAGATAATTCTTCTTCCGTAGGAAACTTATTGAAATAGTCATTGTCTACTTCATCTACTTCCTCGGTTGTTTCATTATTCTCAAGTGTATGGTCCTCTTTGTCATTAGGTTTCACTAAGGCGATGGTATTGACGAATTGAACGTGCTTAGCTAGCTTACTTGGGTCCTTAATCTCTACACCGGAAGGCTCGGGAGTTGAGATAGCACTAACCTTCCTATCACTGTTGGTTATGGCTTTCAAAAGGTTGTCTATCTTCCTATCCATATCGGCTTGTTGTTGGTTGAAACGGTCCGAGAGCTTAGCTATTTGGGCTTCTTGGGATGCGACAAGTTGTTGCAACATTCCTTCAATGTTTTGGCTAGGGCCATGAGATAGGGGTAATGAGAAATCATTAGAAGTGAATTCTTTGGTTTGTCCCCAATAGAAGTCGGGCTTGCCCTTCCATGCTTCTCGGGTGTCATTAAAAGTCCTAGGTCCGGGTGTTGCAGGGAATCTTCCTCCCGTTCCATTAACACGCGAGGATGCGTAGTCAACGGAAGCATGTTCGGGGGATCGGGTGTAAGTGCGCGTGTTATGAGGATCATTACACGGCTCACACGAGGAGGAAACTTTGTTCACATGGCGTGAAGACTTAGGATTTTCGTAAGAGCTCATAAGGAATTTTACTTGATCTTCAAGTTCAAGCATCCTACGGTCGGAAGGTTGTGAGTCAATTGGAGGCAAGGAGATTGCCTTAACGGTTTTGGGCAACTCACGGGGGTCATTCCAACTTTCGTTGTCATAGAGAGCAAGGTCCTCTATTATACCCCATGATTCTTCCGCGGTGAGATCACTAAGTTTTCCACCGGCCGCTTGGTCAATGGATCGCTTGGTGGGGAAGTTGACATGATCATAAAAGATTTGGACTTGGAGCCAAAGATCAATGCCGTGATGAGGGACTTTATGGAGTAAGTCCTTGAATCGAGTCCATGCTTCGTAAAGAGATTCACCTTGACGTTGTTGGAACATCAAGATGTCATTCCTAAGTTTTGTGGTTCTCCCGGTGGGAAAAATTGAGCAAGGAAGCAGTGGTGAGATCATCCCAACTTGAGATGGAGCCGACGGAAGTCGCTCAAGCCAATTACTAGCTTGGTCCCGTAGAGAAAATTGGAAGAGGCGCAGACGCGTGGTCTCCCGAGTAGTAGCATCAAGGTCAATAGAATCGACAATTTTAAGGAAGTCCTTAAGATCTTGATTAGGATCTTGAGCGAAGTCCATGGAATGCACATCCATTTTGCACCAACCGGATGGTGTCGGATCGCAGGCCGTAATTTGGGCTTGGTCGGGAAGCTCAATGGTGTTCCTATAGCCTTGGTGGCTAGGTCTCGAGTATTCACCAAGAGTACGGTCTCTTGGCGGGACAATGATTTGAGGGGTTTTCACCTTCCATGATGAAAAGTGATGGGGTTACGAACAAAGGTCACGAAGAAGGGGATAGACTAAAAGAAAGCTAAAATGAGAAAAAGTTTACTTGATAGGAATCAAGCAAAGAAACCTAAGCGAGGTGGACTACTAACTAGCTATTCTATTCCCCGTGGCGCCAAAAACTTGATACGCTTACAGTAGCGTTCGGGGTCAAAGGAACTTCCTTTTCGTCGAGCAAGTTTTTCAACACCTAGGCGATGAACCTAATCGTTGTAGTGTAGTATTAGGGTAAGCCACGGAATTGATATCGTTCTCTAGGGAATAGGAATGCTAGTGAGAAGTTACTACGCTAAGGTTGGGGTTGAGGAAGATTATTTTTATCTTTTATGTTTTTTAGAAAAGGAAAAGTACGAATCTCGGGGTTTGGATTTGGGGGTTGGTATTTCTACCGATTACTCTACTATTATCTAATTATCTAAACTAAGGTGGTGGTAGTCTATGTCTAATTATTGTGTGCTCGTATGATAGTTTAAAGATGTGTTTACTTAGGTTTTACTACTCCTTAATTATCTCCTATTGGTGGTTGAATTGTCACGTCCTTATTCCTAATTGCGTTGTGTGTCTAAAGTTGTAGGGTATCGTTTCTCCTAACTCTTTGAAGTTACCAAAGGGTCTCGTCTACAAAACCCACAAGGGATGATAAACTCTAACTCTAAGGCCTCTTTGGATAGTTTAGCTTACAACAACTCAAGGTGCTATAACCTAAGGTTCACAAAGATTAATCAAGCATTAAGTACACAACGAATGACCTATCGCATTACTAGATCATTAATCAACTAAGATAAGAAACAACCAATCAATATTCAATAACTAAGTTTCATATTCCTAAGCAAACACACAAGTAAATTAGCGGACATGGAGAACATGCAAGCATACACACAAATAATTGAAGACATAATTAAATTAATGAAGTAAACAACTTATCTTGGTGTAAGATAGGGTTTAGAACCCTAAAATACGACCTTGGTTCGGTTTAGGTTTTACTCAAAAGTTTACCCAAAAGACTACTCTCTAAAAGCGAAAAATTCGGATTCTATATATAAGATTACATGTGCGACGGCGTCACCTTATGATTTGTGACGCCGTCGTGTCGCCGTCATTAGGGTTTCGTCTTGGCCAAGTTAATCTTGCGACGGCGTCACCTTATGCTTGTGACGCCGTCCTCTTTAACCGGCGCCGTCTGGATTGAATCTAGGCCGTGCGAGTTGCGACGGCCTACTCTTTTATAACTTGACGTCGTCACTTGAAAATAGGAGTTTTCTCTTACGCCATTTTGTCCGTCACAAAAATCCTCCGACGGCGTCATGATTAGCGATGGCGATCGTCCCTTGTAATTTAGCGACTTGAGTGTCTCGATTCTTGACTTTGGCCATTTTCTTCATATATCCGCGCCTTTTCGTCCAAATAAGTGCCATTACAACGGTTTGCCTTCAAGAGACCTAAAAGTGAAAAGGAGCGATATTAAGCAATAACGGATACAAAAGTGATCAAATAAGGGCTTAAACGACCCTCAAAAGGTACATTTAAAACCTTATCACATTCTTTGAAAAACTCATTAAGATAAACCAAGTATCTAAAGTTGATTTTCTTTATGGACAACATCTCTACATTCATAGTATGATTGATTTACTACAATTTAACATTTGGTAAATTCATCATTATGATTAACCGCTTACCTTGATCCCGTAAGTCATATTCCTTAGCATATTAAATATATGAGATATCCTTACGGATCTATGAATGACAATTCCATCATATTAAGGTCTATCATTTATATGTTTAGCCTCATCATGATATCTGCTAGTGCATTTTAGAAGATTATGTATTTTGTAATTTAATCTTTCAAGATCTAAACAAAACTCCCACTTGCCTTTTATAATTTAAAGATCATCTTTAAATAGTTTAGTAAGTAGAGCAATAATATATGTTCTCTTTTGAGATCTTACAAAAAACATTGACAGTTCCTGACATTAGTTTGTTACAACCCACTTTACAAGTAGTTTAACAAATTCAGAACTTCATTATAAGACTTAATGTGATTCATCACATTCCATAAAAAAAATGGTGTCTTATTAATCTTGTAGGTTGGAGTCTTATTGAGTATATTCAATCTATACTCAATCTACTAACCTTGATAACTTTTGGAAGAAACTATAGTTATCTTGAATCAAACAATGCCAATAGATTTTGATTCTTCTAACTGAACATACCATAAAACTATGGTATTTCATTAGAATTAATATTATAAGATAATCTAACAATATTTAAGATAATCATCTACTCTTTGGCTTACCTATTTACCAACAAAGTAAAACTTAATGGTACAATAGAATTACCAAGTCAATTGCATGCATCATAACACAAGTATTCTTGACCAAGTCAAAAGACATAACAATTATAATCCCGGTATACGTTATAAGTCATTGATCAACTCATTGACTTCATGCATATGTCTTAAAACATAGCAAGTTAATATCTTACTTTATATTGTAGTCTTGATTAAAAGACTTCATGTTTGTGACTTTACAAAGAAATCATAAACATGTATAATTAAAGTAATTATGAACACCGCCTCGGGTTTCAATTAATAATTTCAAGTTAATATTTACTACATATATTTAAGTCATTCAACGAATACATAAATACTTATTTCAAAGTAGTATTAGATTACTTCATTTTATTATGTTATTCCATGAAATGTTCAACGTAAAAAACTGCAAAATCATCCATGCTCGTTCTCACGAGTCAGAGACATGTTTGAAACGAGTCCCCAATGACCGAGAAGTCATCCATAAACACCTCCATTGTTTCCCCGATCATGTCGTGGAAAATGGCCATCATACATCGTTGGAGCGTGCGGAGGCGTTACATAAGCCAAAAGGCATACGTCTGTAGGCAAAAGTTTCGTATGGGCGGTGAATGTGGTCTTTTCTTGATCCTTTGGATCAATGGGGATCTGAAAATAACCCGAGAAACCATCAAGGAAAGCAGTAGTATTCATTCCTGCTAATCTCTCAAGCATTTGGTCCATGAAGGGTAGAGGAAAATGGTCTTCTGGTGGCGTCATTCAACTTACGATAGTCAATGCAAACACGCCATCCGTAACTAGTCGAGTTGGAATTAACTCGTTATCTTCATTGTGACAACAGTTATGCCACCCTTTTAGGAACACAATGAATTGGGCTAACCGAGGACTATACGAGATCGGGTAAATCAATCTGCATCAAGAAGTTTGATAACCTCTTGTTTGATAACATCATGGATTTTTGGATTTACTCTTCTCGATGTTGAGCTATTGGTTTGAAGTCATCCTCCATCAAGATTTTGTGAGTACAAAACTCGGGGTTGATACCTTAATGTCGAGAGAGTTTCAAGCAATTGCTTGCTTGTGTGACTTCAAGACCTTTATGAGAGCGATCTTTTCATCTTTACTCAAATCTCGAGCAATAATGACGGAAATTTATCATCACCTTCAAGAAATGCATACTCGAGATGAGGTGGTAAGTCCTTAAGTTCGACTTGAAATTCTTGATTTTCTTAAGCGACTTGATTTCCTTGTTATGAAGCTCGACGGGAGGGATTGATGATGATGGATCATCATTAAGCAACTTCTTAATGAAGTATGTCCCCTCAATGTCGATGGGGCGTGATCAATTTCCCATGGAGCAGAATCACTAGACAAGTAGGCTTCAATCTCTTCCAAGATGAAGTCACTTTCCTCAAACAGGTGAGAGAAGGAGTAAATTGGCAATGATGGGTTGGGATGAATGAGTGAGATTATCACTCGAAGAATTATGATCATAACCAAGAACTTCTTGAGTACTCTTCGAAGCAACATCAATGATATCTATTCGGTTAACCGACTCGGAATCATAGTTTGCGGAGTACCTCAAGTTTGATCAAGGTTAAAGGTGACAACTTCATTACCAACACGTAATGTGATTTCTTGCTCAAATACATCAATGAGAGCACGGCCCGTTCTCGGGAATCCTCGACCAACAATGAGAGGAACCCGATGATCGACATCGAAATCAACAACTACAAAGTCACCGGAAAATGGAACTTCCTAATTTCACAAATCGTCCTCGGCAATGCCAAGAGGACGGGATATTGTACGATCTGCAAGCTCGAGAGTCATGCATGTAGGAGTAAGATCCGGAAGAAAGTTTCTTCCATCTTGAATAAGGCATCAGTTGATGCTTGCACCAAGATCTCGCTAAGGCAAAGCATTCAACCATTCTTGGAAATACACAAGGTAGAGAAATTTTCCGGGATCTCCAAGCTTTTCGAAGCTTCTTCAAGATAGCTATGAGGAGTTCTCATTCGAGGAGTTTAGCCATTTCAACGACTTTTCCTTGTTGCTTAACATGTGTTTGAGAGTTGATGCAAACTTGGGCATCGGCATGATAGCATCCGTAAAGCTTATGTCAAAATGTAGTTCTTGGAAAATTTGAAAAATTTATGCATTTGATGGTGGCTTTTTCGGAGCTTTGCTCATTCAAACGTGATGGGTAAGGAATAGAAGTTTTGGATTTGGGGTTTTCAGCAGGAGCTACTGGTGGTTCAAAAACAACTCTGGATTGGATTTGGGTTTCGGAAAACTTGAGGATGGACATCGTTGGTACCTTCGTTATTAGCGGAAGTTCCTTGTCCTTTGTTGCCTCAAGTTCACTTTCCACTACCTTTGGAGAGAAGAAGAAAAGGTAGTAGGAATAGCGGGTCCATTGTATGAAACACCACTTGGTTGTGATCGCTTTGCATCGCCCCTCGGGTTAGCGATCGTGTTGCTCAAAAGTTTTCTGAGCCGAGGGTTGATCATTTAAAGACTTCTTGAGATCGCCGATCGGTGACCAACAACTGTTCATTTCATCTTGGGATTTCATGAATTACTTCAATAACTCATCGGATGATGGTCTTGGAGGATGTGGAGGAAATTTTGAGGTCGTATGTTTTGATTATGACCTTGTTGTTGAAAATTCCTTGGTTAGGATTCACATTTCGAAATTGATTCCTCGATTGAAATTGTTTTGATTAAGGTTTCCTTGATGTTGGAAACCTTGATTGGGTTCGGATAGAAATTACCTTGGTTTTGATAACCTTGGTTCATTCTAGGTTGGTTCGATTCGGTTTTGTATGTTAGGATTACGTTAAAAGCGGGTGGTGCACGATAAGTGTTAGCATGGTAGTTTGGTTCATTTTGAGGACGGTATTAATTACCTCCACGATTTGAAGTACCGACTATAGCATTGGCTTCAAGCGGACTACCATCGGTGGCGATCAGATTGTAGTATGCATGAGGACCACCACAAGTAACACAAACTTCAACTTTCTTCACTTCACCATGTGATGGTGTCTCGTGAAAGTGACTTTCTTTAGTTAGCAAGAACCAAAGCTCGAACAATATCCGTGAGTTTGTCAATCTTAGCATCGGTGCTAGATGTACTCACGGAGATGAAATAGAAGGTCCAAGATTGGGCGAGATTGATATGTCTTTGTGCGGAAAGGCGGACTGGGACTTATTTTCAATGATTTGCAAGGCTTCTTTGTGGTCTTGCTCAGAAATTACCTCCGCGGAGGCATTTAGAGAGTCTTGGTCACTTGTCTCGACAATTGTAGAAAGTATCCATTTGCATTAACTCGGTAAAACCATGATGCGGACACTTGCGAGCAATTCTTTATAACGATCCCATGCCTCCCGAATGATTCATCAAATCTTTGAGAAAATTTCGATATCTCATTCTTAAGACTTGTAGTTCGGGATCGAGGATAGAATTAGTTAACAAACTTAGTGACTAGATCTTCCCATGTCTCAATGGAGCGAGGGGTTGTTTCTCAAGCCAATTAGGGCTTGTCCTACAGAGAGAATGGGAGCGAAGAAGCTTAATTGCTTCATGTGGGACATTCTTGTATTTGATGGTAGATGCAATCTTGTTAAACCATCGAATGTGTGCATGAGGATCATCCCGCTCAAAACCATAAAATTGGCTTTGGGTTGCAGTTAAGCAACCCGGTTTGAGCTCAAATGTATCGACCACGATGGTGGGACAATAATGGCATCTCCGTAACCCTCGATGGGTGCTTGGAGAAGCTCATTCATCGGTTTGTCTTCCGCCATTACGACGGGGGTGGTGGTGCTAGGCGTTCCTCGATCACGGTGAAGGCGAGCGTCCTCGTCTACGAGGAATATTGGCAAGCTCGAAAGTGGACTTGTAGGCTGGAAGAGCAGTGCGCATGCACTAAGTATAAAATCAGTTTTCAAAACAAATGCGAGGCAAAGCGACAAGTGAACTTAAACCAATAATCACAAATGAAATGGCTTCTTTGAAAAGGTACACCAAATCACAAGGATACAAAGGCAAGTTTTAAATCATTGTTGGGAACTTATTATGGTCACACCCCGGTTAGTAGGTGTCTTGCCTTGATTTGCGGTGGTTGATTTTATGTATAAATTAAGTACCACTGAAAAGGCGTAGGTATAGATTTGTGCTAAAGGGTTTAAAACTTTTGGACAATATTTTTGGTATCGTTCGTTTAACCGAATCGTATCTCTTTAAGAATCACCTTAAAGGAAACACAAGCTAGAAAAGCGTTACAATTGTTTTGTTGTTTATATATTTTGGTGTTGTTAACACTTTAGGAAAAGTGTTAATGAACTTTTGATTTATGATAACTTTACAAAAAGCTGTTTACAAGCGGTGGTATATGTGCAAGTCAGGTGCAGCGCTTTAAAACACGCTTCTGACCTCCCGTGGCGCCAAAATTTGATTGGCTCTGAGCGGTCAAGTTTAATCACACAAGCTAACCACTTGTGAATAGTCAACCGTAATAAACTTAAAATAGCTCAGAAGCAAATGCAATTAAGATCTGGAGAATATAGTGGATTCCCTGGGTCGTTAAGTCCCACAGAGGATGAATGGTGTTTCACACAGACAGATGTCGAGTAATCACTAAGGATAGTGATCAGTAAGGATTTTTGGAATATAATTACACTACTGATTGATTGGAATGATATTTGGATACAGAATTGTAAAGCACAACAATCAGATTACACAAACGTAAATACGTACGTATATTAAAAACGTAAACGTATAAAACAAAACGTGAGTTTTAAGAAATAAAAGGCCTACAAATATGAAAATGATATTTTTACAATCCTAATAATAAAAGAAAATTATTGGAAAAAGAAAATTATTTTTACAACTATTTATCTAATTATTATTAATTAAAAACTATTTTTAACTATTTAATATTAACCTAAAATATTATAAAATGTGAAATAAAGCTAGAAAAATAAAATTATGACTTGGAAAAATCTAGAATATTATAAAACTAATTTTAAAACTGAAAAGAAATTTTTTATGTTTTTTATTTATTTTTTATTAATTATTTAATACTTTTTAACTATTTTGAATTTTAATAAATACTAAACAAACAGAGAAAATTATGAAACTTTTTCTAAAAATATATTATGACAACAGAAAACTAAGAAAATTATAAAAACACAAAGTGCTTAATAATAAGCTGAAAAGAAAAATCAAAGAGCTTAATTCTATTAAATAAACGCTATCACTATTTTAAAAATGATGTTTTTGTTGTTTTTATTTTTGAAAACTATTTAACTACTGATTATAAGCTACTTTAATGAAAACAAAAATTTTACAAATTAAAAATAAGCTGTTTTAAAGAGCTTATGAGCTAACAGTTTTGAGTATGAGCTTATATTGAAGATTTAAGCTCAAACAAGCTTACAAATTGGAACCAAAGCTGAAATAAGCTATAAACAAGCTAAATCTACTTATATTAAGCTAGAAAACACAAATAAGCACACTGAAAAGCTCTAATAAGCTAATAAGCACAAACACTAAACTTACAAACCAAACAGACCTGTGGAGTTTTTCAAGGTCAAAATAAGCTAAGGGCAAAAGCTCCTAAGCTCAAAATAAGCACTTGGGTATCAAGCTGGCTAGGTGGGCTTCCCAAAAAGCCAAAGCTCTTACACTGGGGACAACTAGAGAGCTTGTGGTGAGCTTATGAATATGGTACCAGATCACTGCTCAGCTTAAGCTGAGACAGTATTAGCTGAGACTTGGGCAAAAATAAAAGCCTGTTGCAGCCCTATCAAATGAGCTACAAATTGAAAAGCTAAGATTGGAACTTCAAGATGGCTAGGTCAGCTACCAAAAGAACCAAAATTCACAATATATAGTTAACTAATGAGCTTTTTGCAAGCTTGTGAAAAAGGCAGCAAAGCTGTGCACAGGGCACAATTTTGAAATAGGGTCTAAAGTAAGCTAAGGTTTAAGCTACTAAATAAGCTATCTGAAAATTATAAAAATTACTAAGATAGAGATGAGCAGCTGCTAGATTTTTATATCCCAAAGGCTCAAATCATGAAACTCAATATTTAATCCTATATAAAATAATCTATTTTATTCAAAAACGACCAAATGAAAATTTTGACTTTTTAAGATTAACTAAAAGTTTGACTAAGATGAACTTTAAATCAATCCTAAGCACTGATTATGATATATTAAGTTATATTAAGACTAGATTAAGCAATTATAACAACTTATGAACAAGAAATCACAATCATGGACCATGAAAATCAAACAGACAAGAAACAAGATGAAATCAAAAGGTATTTTGACTTTTTTAACAAATGACCACTGGTTTTTCTTGTTGAACTGAGATATTAGGACCTAGTGTGACAGATAAGCAACAACTCAATTACCCTTTAACACAGATAAACAAGCTAATCCAAACACTCCTTAATGGGACTGATTTGAAACTTTTCAAAGCAAAAGACAGATTTAGACCATGCTATGGATTAAAGACCTCATAATATCATATATTAAAGCTAAATAAGCATTAAACAGTAATGCTAACAACATGAAACTAAGAAATCCTACTTATGCTATTTTAACTGTCAAAATAAAAATTTTATAAACTACAAATTAAAAAGAACAAGTTACTGGTTTTAATACTTAAATATACTTAACTATGACTAATAAACATGGAAACACAAAGATTCAATCTAATGACTTACTTACACAGTGAAATACAAAAATTGAGCAAAGAGCTTACAAATGGTGTTGAACTGAGAATCAAAGAACAAGGACCAATTTTTACTTCCTATAGAACCTCCTTAGGTTCACTAACCCATTCCCTTCCAATAATCCACCTTCTTCAGCTTCTTGATCATTTCTCCATGGATTTTTATTTTTCCACTATTTTTTTTTGGTATTTTTGGTATTTTTCCCTTTTTGATACTAGACTAATTTTAAAGGTTTCTAAAAGCTTAAATAAGCTTTATGAGGAGCTTATGTTGGCTTATCAGTCCTTATTAACAGATACAAACATCATTAGAGCACATTGGGATTTTGAACATAAGTAAGATTTTGCATAAACAGAAAATTAGACTTAAACTTGAAATTGATTGTCACAAAAGCTTTATTGTACACTGGAAACTTGAAATACAAAGTTCAAAAGCTAAAACATACACTGGAATTTAAATTTAAGCTAAAACGACATGCATTAGTAAAAATTACACTAGTTATCTTGCTACATTGCTTCAAACTTGTTTATATTGAGCTTTTCATCTCTGTCGACATTTCTGAGCAAATCCCACCAATTTCCAGCCATTGGATTCATCCAACTCATCACAATTGCCAAATGGCAATTTTGGCGCCATTTTTCTTTTGAGCAGGTTATTTGCATTAATTGGATTTTGGAAGATGTAGAGGTGGAGGGTTGGTATACTGTTGGGAATGTGAGGTGTAAAGGTGAAAAGGTAGAAACCGTGGTGGTTTGAGGAGTCATTTGGTTTTGGCGCGATCTGTGAGAGAGATGAACAGATATTGGTGGTGTTTGACTTTTGTTGACCGTTTGATATTAATAAAGGGGTTCACAATGGTAGGGGGTCAAGGATAAATGGCGGGGTTCTTTTTGATTTGGTGGGGTTCTAAATACACAAGGGGGCAATTTGGTTTTAATAATACAAGGACTAACTTTGCAATTCGGCCAAAGTTAAGGGACCAAACCTGTAAATATTCCAAAGTTAACACAAGGACCATTATTGCCATTCTTAAATAGTACAAGGACCATAGTTGATTATTTTCTATTTTTAAATATCCAAGGACTATATTTGACATTTTCAAAACTTGAGGGACTAAAGTTGTAATTTTGCAATTTTACATTTCAAGGGTTTGTTTTGACAACTTTTGAATCCCATGGACCTTAAATAACATTTTTCTTTATTTTGATTTACCAGGGACTGTTTTTGACAACTTTTGAAACTTGGGAGACTAAAGCGCCAATTATGCAAACTTGATACGTTTTCACAGTTTTGATGTTTTGCATTTAAAACACATAAAACACTTATTTGTGATATTTTCATCATTTTGATGCATTTCTGAGTGTTTTCAGATGTTTTTGGCATTCTAAACAGTATAAAAATGATGAGTATTTGTACACTCATCAGAGGGATCCGTGGGATCCGGGGAACAATAGACATTTTCTCTCTATAAATAGTGAGCCATTTCTTCATTGTTTCTAACCCCTTTCTCTCACAATTTACCTTTGAGTTAAAAACTCACTAACCCCAGATCCAAGTGATCTATGTATGTAGTTTTGTTTTTGTGTGATCCTCTAGGTTCCTCTTAAAGGCGAGATCACCACCTTTGAAGTCAAGCAAGCTTAAGTCCATGAGTTGCCATGCTTCCTCATCATCAAGACTACTGAAGTCCTCTTGTTGATGATTGTTTTATTTTTCCTAAGAAGTGTAGTGTTGAAGACATTTGTGAAAGGTGTCTCAAGTGTCAAGACGAAGATATTAGGGAAGGGTATCTATCGTCCGTATCATAAGCACTTGTGGTGGGTGCTTAGAAGTCAAGACTAGAGGCATTAGTGAAGGGTGCCTAGAAGTCAAGACACGAGACATTATTGAAGGGTGTCTTGAAGATCGAGTCAAAGGCATTAGTGAAAGGTGCCTAGGGTGTACATTCGATATGGTGTGATTCGATGTACTAGATAGATTAGTATTGGGTCAAAGGATATTGATATCCTTGTTGATGTTGATATAAGGAGTTGATCTCCTTTGGGGTTAAGTGATTGGTGTAATGTTGGGTAGTAGTTCCTCCATTGTAATGGAACTCGGTATCTAGCCTAGTACCGGATAAAGGGTAGGCGACCTTGTGATAGGATTGGTTCTCCTTGGTGTAAAGGACCCGGTATCTAGCCTTGTACCAGATAAAGTTTAGGCGACGTTGTGAAGGTTTCTCCACCATAAGGAGTCGGTGTTTTGTAGTGATTACGAACTCTCGAGTAGGTGACTCGGGGAGTGAAGTAGGGCAAGGAAGGTGTCCTTGTAGCCGAACCATAATAAATACTCGCGTTGTGGTTTTGTACTTGTTGGGTAGTAGTTCCTCCATTGTAATGGAACTCGGTATCTAGCCTAGTACCGGATAAAGGGTAGGCGACCTTGTGATAGGATTGGTTCTCCTTGGTGTAAAGGACCCGGTATCTAGCCTTGTACCAGATAAAGTTTAGGCGACGTTGTGAAGGTTTCTCCACCATAAGGAGTTGGTGTTGTGTAGTGATTACGAACTCTCGAGTAGGTGACTCGGGGAGTGGAGTAGGGCAAGGAAGGTGTCCTTGTAGCCGAACCATAATAAATACTCGCGTTGTGGTTTTGTACTTCTTACTCTTTATCTTTTCATTACATATTTATATTTCTATATGTGTGTTTATCAACATCCAACACACATCCAAATAGATTGGCATAAGTCGATCTAAATAGTTTAAAACAAGTTTTAATTGGTAAAACTATTCAACCCCCCTTCTAGTTTTCCACAGTTCATACCATCACCACACACAAAACACACTTCATTTTGCTAGTTTCCTTCAAGAATTATTCAAGAGAACAAGCTCCATATCAATTCCAAAACTCTTGTTAAGCTTTGTTTGATCCAAAGTTCTAGTTCTTCCTTCCATTGGTATACAAGCCACACAAGAAGTAATTCTAGTAGAAGACTTCAAGTGCTTTCCCAAGTTGGTGTCAAGAGATTGAAGAAGTTGGAAACTAGGGTTCCTAGTTCTTGGTCTAGTTCTTAATCCTTAAATTCATTTCTTAATAGAAAGCCTAAAGTTGTAAGAATACTAACCACCACTCTTGATTAAAATCATTTACATGTTTCTTATTCTTATTCCATGCTATATATGCTCATATATTGGATCATGATGTACAAAACCTTTAAAAACAAGTAGGAAAGCTTATATGCTAATTTAGGATAACTAGTGTAAAAATGATGACCTTTTGTACAATTTTTCTAAAAAACCAACTATATATAGACTTGGTAATTTACATATTATTGTAGACACAATTAAAACGAAGACATATCAATTTGGATCACCTAAAACGAGTACACGAGTCAAAAGATACGGCCAAATGAATTTACCAAAACTTTAACAAGAAAGTTGTCAACCAACTTTGTCACAGAAACATTAAACACGCAAAGCGAGTTACTTCTAGTCCGATTCGTCAAAAAGTTAAAACACGAAAGTTGTCCAAAACGACGTTTTCTTCAATAACTCAAGTGCACGGGTCATAAAAACGCACGACCTGGGCTGTGGAGATGGACCAGTTTAAACCCGACCATTTTGAAACTTTCCAAAACTTTTTCCTAAATACCTTAGTTCCCGGCCTCGCTAAACTACGAAATTTTGTAGCTTTCTTATTATAATTTTGAATATTAGATCCATCAAATAAAATGCAACGAAAAAGTATTTTCTCAAGTGACGGAAAAATGACCATTTTACCCTTTTCCGCCGATTTAACCAAACTTCATTTTTGACCATATTCATAAGTTATGAACACTAATAATCAACGAAAACTTGTAAAAACTAGTTACTTACTAAAAACATGATGATATAACAATCTTCATTCAAAAGTAAGCATTCTTAAGTTCATTCCAACCTTCGGGATTGTGTTTCACATATGAAAACCCGATTTTCACATATGAAACCACAATCCAAACCAATAAGACTTCACATATGAAACCACACATGTAATAGCAATTATGATTTCGTAATCATAACCAAACAAACATGTAACTTATGTTTGCAAACCATATGAACATTTTCGACACTTATGATATATAAGCAAAACATATGTTTTATCTACGAAGTGCTACAATACTAGGGAGCTTCATGTGAGGGGGTTCATTTAGGTAAACGGATCGACGAGTTGCTGGATTTATGAATTAAAGTGTCCTATCTCCTCGAACGTTTACTACATGACCTCTGAAATATGATGGCCTGAACAGTAGTACGAGATATATAAACTATAATTGTTTCATAAACCATTTCAACAAACATACACTAAACCACTAAAGTACTATATCATGATCAATGTAAAGACGTATATGGGCTATGCTTTCCTAGACATTATTCCAAACCTAAGTTGTACATTCTATTTTAGGTTGCGCGTAGAGCTTTCCTGGCTTATCCATCGAATTCGTTAAATACTAAACGTTATTAACTCACGGTGAGTTTCATAGCCCCACTTTCTATTACTTAATTGTTTTACAAACCCTTGGGGGAAATACATGCTTTATTTCAAACTGAACACATTGCTTACAAACTGTATGCTTATCTGATTATTTTATTGTCACTAAGTAAACATAATTGACAAACATAAGTCCCTGATCATGAACCATTAATCACTAGAGAGAGTGGGCACGAATATTGTGAATAGATCTATTGGGATTGACGAATCCCATTTGTGTTGACTGAGTAGGCAAACAAACGCACTATATTTGAGTAACATTAGGTAAAACAACAATTTTACCTATTAGGGCTGGTACCAACAATTTCACCAATTTATATTGGAACACATTAACGCCTTGGTTGCATGAGCTTAGTGAAATAATAACTGTTTTGTTTTCAACATTATGGGTGTATAACAACGTAATTCACACAAACATTATGTGTTCAACATTTAACAATAAACCTATGGATTCACTCAACCTTTGTGTTGATAGTTTTAAGCATGTATTTCAGGTCCATATTGTATGAGGCTGGCACGGAGGAGCACGAATACTCAAGAAGGCTTTAAATTTTATTATCATTCGAAAACCCATTTAATGTATTTTGTAAACAATGGAACCAACTGGGACCTCATGTTTGTAAACTATGATATTTTTATAAATCGAATGATAAATCTTTTAAAACGACTCCATTAGAGTTCATTTTCTATTGTTATGATTGTTTAGCCATGAAGTAACACCCGTTTGAATTCATTGCGTATCACGAAATTGGGGTGTTCTGATTGGTATCGAGCCTTAATTATAGAGAAACGGGTCTAATTATGACCTAAACTTTAACTACTTTTACAAACACAAACATTTTATAGCCTTCCGTTCTCCGTGTCTTCCATCCTCCAGACGATTATGTGACTTTTAGGCATTTTAAGCTACGGAAACATACTAATATATTGACATATACACTCGACATATTTTCAATCATTTTAGCTAAATGATGGACTAAACATATCTACGTATGCCTATTCTAAGGCATTGCGGCACAATCATATTTTCTCAATCATGTATCTACTCGTGCATTTTAGGATTACGAAACTTTATCCAAGACATAGTGACTGATTACAATGGTCTTTCCTACTTCCCAGACATTGTGAGAACACAATGGTCTCATTCATTTTTCAAGACACTGTGAGATACAGTGGTCTTAATTACATCCCAAGAAGACTGTAAATGAAACAGTGGTCTCATTTATTTCTCCAGACATTGTGAGTTACACAATGATCTCTCCATCATTTCTCAAGACATTGTGAGTCACACAATGATCTCTCCATCATTTCTCAAACCTTGTGAGTTACACAATGGTCTAATTTACTTCACAGACATTGTAAGTTATACAAAGTCTCTAGAAATTATCTTATACACCTTATATGATATTGTTTTACATGAAACCCGTCACAATCTAACAATTTCCCTAATGGAAATACGAGAAATGGGATTTCTAAAGGACAAACTGATTCATCATCTACAAAAGCCGAAGTTCGGAAACTTTCTCTACATTCATCAAAATTCTCTTTTGAAACCGTCATTGTTAAATGTTCGTGATGCTAGCCAAGTATGAACTATTTTAGAATTACTTAAGATTTCCTTTCCACACGTATCTACCCATACTATCTTCTATGCAATGGAATGTGAAAACATAGGTTACAAGTCTTGTATGGCTGGGACTTGCAACTGAATGGTTTGATATCGCCTTTGCCTTGTGGATATTTTCTCAAAAGCTATGGACATATCACGAGTATGCCTAATTTAGGTATTTGAAAATTTTATCAAACCTCGGTTAAATATAGTCTAGTCATCTATATTTAACCTAGGGACAGTGGAACATAGTCTGACTAACTATGTTCAACTTAATTTTTTCAAACACTGGGAATAGTTATACAAGGGTTATATTCAGGTTAATTTCCTACTTAAACTCGATAAACCACCAGAATTTATTAAAAAGATCTAGAGACATGATAGTGTCTTACCACTCAGCGAGATCTTAACACTTATTTATACTACCAAATTTCAATCTTGAAAGTTTTCATTTATGAAATAATCCTAACTACTATCTTGGGATAGTCATCAAATCTTCTCGTCATTTCTTAGAAGTACTAGCCTGTTTAGGTTTCAAGGATATCATTCCGCCATAATCCTTTACAATCCTCTTATGATTTTAAAGCAAACTTGACATCTCTACCTAAATGATAAACATAAACTACACTCTTCTAATCATCAACATATTATCTGAACCCCATTATAAGTCAGTATGTAAAACTTCACAGTATCACGTTTCTTTCAAACACTGGTAGACATAAACACTATACGATATAGCCTTCATCTCGAAACCACCTAAGACATGATATGGTTTGGATAACCACTTGCCACTAGCAAGACCTTCCTACAATGACAATTATCACATCATTATAAACCATTTCACATTAACAATATCTTAAAACCTTCATCACTAACCTTATGCAAGCATGGAAGGAACAATATTACTATTTTTTCTATTTTTTTCTCTTTTGAGTCATTTTAAAGAACAAACCTTGTTCTTAGGTTTACATGTTTGTATGTGGCATATATACCACTACATTTTGTTATTTTATTACAAGGCTTTTTTTACATACCTTAGATCCCAATCTTGTTTCTCGTCAATCACAATATTATTTATGCATGTTACTACTAGCCTTTTCTTTGTAGGTTTTTATATTTTCTCACTTGACGCCCTATTCTAGGGGGAGCTACCGTCAAGGGGGAGTTAGAGATATGTGGACTATTTTTCCACACTTTATTTCTTCATTAGGGTCACTTTTTGTTTCGACAAAAAGGGGTAGAAGAAGTAAAACTTATGCTTTCAAAACATACATCTAATGTTAAGTTTTACTCATCATAACATTTTGTTTTGTCATCAACAAAAAGGGGGAGATTGTTAATACAAATAAACCGTAAAAATGTTTATTAATATTTAGCGGTCTCTTTGTGTTTTGTTGATAACAAATATAACGTTATCATAAGTAAAACTATAAGGATACATGTTATTTTTGTAAAGCATCTACATATATAGTCATTTTATATAAATTGTTGTAATAATTCATTTATTGTAATAGCTTATTAGGATAGGTAAAAATCACAACCCATGGAGCATATCCATAACCCATAGAGTTAACCCATAACCCATTGTCTAGATGCATTGCATGTTTTAGATACATTGTATCTACTTAGATACTCATGGTCCAAAGTCTAGGACCAATAACCCATGACCCATAACCCAAAAACCCATGGGCAAATAGGAGCGTCTCACGGATCCCTCTGTTTACACTAGACGGATCCCTCAGGCAAGGGATTCATGGGATCCGTGCAATAGTAGGAAGAAATTTCCTATAAATAGAGAGCCATTTCTTCATTGTAACTCACCCCTCTTCTTACAAACTCTCTCATATATTCTTACATTCTTCTAACCTAAGATCACTTGATCTAGAGAGTAGTTCTTCTTTCTTTTGTTGTGATTCTCATATAGGTCCTTCTCTAAGGCGAGATCACGAGCATTCTACAAGTCATCCAAACAAGGGGTCCTTGATTGATTTGTTCCTCCACAATATTTCTGTAGCAAAGATCTTGTATTTCATATTTCACATATTTGTTGTGTTATAGTAGTGTTGGTTTGGTCCTCCGTGTTAAGGACTCGGTATTTAGCTTTGTACCGGAAACATTATAAGCGATGTTTTGAAGGCTTCTCCACCAAGTTGAAGGAGTTTGTTGACATAGTGCTTGAACTCTCGAGTAGGTGACTCGGGGAGTGGAGTAGGGAAAAGAAGTTGTCCTTGTAGCTGAACCACTATAAATTGGTTGTGTCATTTCAATCCTTTACTTAACTTGCTTTCTTTACTTGCATTACTTATGTTGGTTTGTGAGAGTTATAAACGCACGTAAATGACTAGAAGTATGTGATCCGATGGGGGCACACACGATAAACACGAGTATACGTGTCGAACGTAATATAACTTGAATATTTACCCGTTAATGCATGCTACTTGACCCGATCACACTAAACGACCCATGGGCAGGTTCTTGATGGACTTGGGTCGGGTTGGAGCAGCCTTGGGTCTTGGGGATCCAAATGATTGGGCATGAAGGATTGTTTGGGCTTGCTTGCTTGTCGACCAAGAAAAAAAAATCCAACCTCAAAGTCTTGTTCATGGTTTTATTCAAGTGGTCACTTGTTGATTGGTTTAATATTACGTTCTCGACTAGCCATTTATCGAACGTATATGTTATCGGGTTTGTGTGTGATACTCATTGAGGCATCTATTTTAGGTGCTTAGTTTCGTTTTGGTTTCTTATTCCGTTACTAGAGATCAATTGCCAAGCAAGGTTAGGTTTTCTAAATCCCTTTTATTAATTATTCTTGTATTAATTAATTGTTTATTAATTACGTGGTTAACCTAATTGCAATTACTAGATCCTTATCCGCTGCGTACTCGTAGAGGTTAATTGGTTAACTTGGTCTAAAATCCCAACAGTGGCATCACGAGTCATCTCGTTTTTGCGATTATGGGTTACACGTTTTCTTATTAATAAACATGTTTAAAAGGCTGCACGAAACCTAGTTTAGTTATTTTGTTTTATTAGTTGTTTATTAAAACAAAATAAAACAATTACATACAATACATGTTTAAAAGGCTGCATGAAAGTAGTAATTCTACTCAATTGCTTTTCTAAGTGATGTATGGGGCGATCTAGGTATTACATCCTAGTGACGGTCATATGGTTCTCCGTTTGGGGAAGACTCGCAAGAGTACTCAGAACAATATGTGGTATATATTGATGTTTATGTTTATATGTGATTCCATTATGTGCATTATTGTTAATTGCTTTGACACCTAATTGTATGCAATATGGAATAATACATATCGTAACCATAACATTAGTATGGTTCTTTATTTACACGCCTAAATATCATGCTCAATTGTGACCTGCTATTTTATTCGTGGAAAATCATTTTTGTTAAATAAAGTGACCTAATATATGAAACACGTTTTCAAGAATTAAAAAACTAGACGCTATGGACACTTGGGATGTACGGCTCACCCATTAGAACAAACTCAAAAGGAGGTTCAAAGAGGGGCGCACAATCGCACTGAAAGGATGTATAGGTTATGCTTCAGCGCTTACCTGGTCCTCTACCTCCCTGTGCGTTCGATTGGAGCTACCGTGAACCATGATGATCACTACAGTGTCATTACCAAAAGTTTTTAAAATTATTATTACAAAGTTGTTTTGCAAGCTTCTTTGTACACGACTTTTATCACATTTATATGTGCATACCTATTTGTTAATTTTAAGTCTATGTCATCCAACTATGAACACGTGCACTTGGATTGACTTCTGCGGTCGCACCTAAGGGCCTTTCCAACCCATGGTAATTATTTCTCCTTGGTCGGACCTCGGTTATTTTACACGCTCATACTTGGTCGACTTATTTCGAGTTAGCTTGGTCAGACCTTGAACTCGAGTGATAACATCAAATAGTCCTGAATATTAAGTGTCAATTTCCCCCGATAATGCTCGTTATTTATATCATTTATATGGATTTACGCTTGTTTTCCATTGTTTCCACTTTCATGTAAATTATGAGCTTTGGAGCTAAAGAGACGCGGAAATGGAAACATTACTAAAGATTTATCACAGTATGCCTATTTTGAAGAATTTACGGCGTAACTCGTCTCTCACATTACGCCGTAACTATTTCGTGACCGTAAGTCCAACTTATCAAGAGGTTACGGCGTAACTCTTCCCAAAGGTTACGACATAACTCCATTAGGTCAAAAGAGGTTTCACGCCACGATACTTACGCGTAACTCATCGCATCACTTATGACGAATCGAGTTTATTGAAGACTATGGCGTAACCACTTATAAGGTTACGTAGTATTCAGAGATCTAGTGCATTTACAAAGAAATAGAAGGTTATGGCGTAACTCCTCTATTGGTTACTGTGATAACCCGCACAGCCTATAAATACCCCACTAATTCCGGCATTTCAAAGCATCCCATTCCACACACAACACTGAGAACGTGGGAAAAAGCTCAAGGCGGTCTAGGGAGCATACGGAGCTGTTTCCAAGGAGAAGTTACTCTATTACGATAAGCTTTAGCGTTTATTATTTATTTTACTTTCAATTCATGTATTTCGTACCTTTGAATATTGAATTGATTTTCATGATTAATATGAGCGGCTAAGCATCCTTTGGTGCTAGCCTAGTTATGATTCCTTAATTTTTTTGTTTGCGTTTACCTTTACTTCCTATGCATGCATAGTTCTTTGGTAGTCTCCCTTGGTTCGGTAGTTTTGAATGGCGATAGAGGCCAATTGCCTAGGAGATATGACCAACTGGCACTAGGTGAGCGGATCGAGACGGAAGGGTAAGATATGACCAACCGACGATCCTTTCTACATGTGCGATTTGACCAACTCGATCACCTATCGTTTGGATGAACTTAAGAATTGGGGTGTAGTGTCTAAGTTCCTAACGGCGGGCACTCACTATTTAGAATCTAGCATGTAGCGGTACTTAATGACTCGGCTTAGGGACCGGGAACAACAGGACTTATGACGGTGCTGATTTCTGTGTGGTGGCATCTTTTCCGATAGGTTGGGCGAATTGACCAAATGTTGTCCTCTCGAATTTGACCCCACCAAGTAATTGGAAGTAGGTTGACGACACATAACTAGTTAGGAGGATTGACTAGGTTAGCACCACTATTCCTCTATTGATTTCCCTTTACCATTTATCTGCTTTTATTTTATATTCTGCATTAGTAGTTTAATTAATTAAATCCCTATCAAAACCATTATTATTCTGTGAAAATTAGACTTAGTAATAATCCGACACACATAGCTCTTAGGACGACCTCGGCTTTATCATTTACTACCCTACACACGATCGGGTACACTGCCTGTTAGTGCATTAGGGTAGACCATAGGTATAGCGAGAGGCTATAAATATTAAGACACAGTCAAGAAAACACGCATCAAGTTTTTGGCGCCCGCCGGGAGTTATATTTGGATTAATATTAAGTCTTTCATTTCATTTTAAACTTTCTCACGATCATATTTCAAGTTTTCGGTACCATGGAAGTTGTTAACATCGATGACCTCACTCTTGAGGAATACTTGGCGTTGACAAGAGTCGATCAAGGGCGGGTCTCGTAAGACCGCAATCGGAGCGGATGTTCATCGAGATTAAAGACCAATTTATGAGGGAGCTTCGCTAACCCTTTTCGGGAAGCGAGGACGAAGACGCATATGAGCACGTTGAAAATGTCCTATACATCGCTAGCCTTTTCAACATTCTGGTGTGTCTCATGATGATGTCATGCTTAGGGTATTCCCAATGACTCTTCTTGGAGCGGCCGGAAGATGGATCGAAAGATTTCCGCCAAGCGGTAAATACTTGCGCTACTAAAGAAACACTTTATTCAAAGATATTGCCCGCCATCAAAGATTTCTAATCAAATTTTGAGATCCATAATTTCAAACAAGAAGACGAAGAAACTTTGTATCAAGCTTGGGACGATACAATGATCTTCTTTATAAGTGTCCTACCAATGATCTAAATAACCCAGAAGGTCAATATTTTCTACAAAGGAATAAATGTAACTACAAGACGGATCTTTGGACTATCAAGGACCTATCCGAACATGACTCCTACTCATCGCAATTGAAGCATTCTCAAAATGGCACGACGGTGGAAGTAAAAGAAACCAAGGCGAAGTTTCGACGGAATTGCAAAGAATCGCTAGTAAAATTGAAAGTCTCAATCGAGATATCTTGAAGGTCGAGAAACCGTTCATGCCATTCAAGTGGGTTATGAAAAGTGGAGGAGGACATCTTACGAAGAATTGTCCTCATATGGACGAAGAGGATATTGAAGAAGCTAAGTATGGAGAAAATCTACCATTTTACGGTGATAATCGAAATAGTAATGGTTATCGTGGAAATTACAACCGTGGGCCTTATGGAGAAAGAAAGCCCGTCTTGAAGAAACAATTAACAAATTCTCGGAGACTTGCCCGAAACAAAAGAACAAGATATTTGGTTAAAGGGTTTCCAGGAAAACACAAATAAGAATCTTTCCAGGCACGACGAAACCCTAAAAAATCTTAGAGCAATGATAAAAAAACTCAGTGCTGAGATTGATGGAATTGAACTTAATGAAGCCAAGCGCAAGAAGGAATGCAATGTTGTTTTCACCAATGATTCTCATAAAGTGATTGAGGAATGTATTTCTTCAATCGACATATTGGATGTCGCGAATACCGACCAACAGGAAGAATTACGCCGTAACTACTTCCCTGAGTTTTGGCGTAACCATGCTCCGGAAGGCATATCCAAGTTAGGATCAAGTTTCTTCTCGGTTAAGGATGTTAGTGCAAGCGGTGTAATCATTCCGTGTTCTGCTGGTAAAATTGATATTTTGGGGGTAGTAGACTTTGGGTCTTGTGTAAACATCATTCCTCTATCCATATTCTTAAAAATGAGGATAATCCACCTTTGGGAAACGGATATCGTGATTGATTCAGGTACTGAAACTAAGATTACCCCTTTAGGTATTACAGGTGGTATGCGCATAAAGGTCGATAAGTTTACCTCAGCCCTCGAATTTGTGGTAGTCGATAATGTGAAAGACAAAAAGGAGCATTTGATTCTTGGTAAACCATTCCTTGACACATTGGCACGTTACGGTGGAGTCTATGGAGATATAGTGGAGTTTAAATTGGATAAAACCTTGAGCCTTGAGCCAGACAAAATTGTTACAAAGGAACCACCAAAAATAGAATTAGATGACTCCGATAGGTTTCCACCTTCATCTTTTAGCCATTTGCAGGAGTCCGAATCCAGCGACAATGAAGATGATGAGGAAGAGATCCCGTTTTCTGTTCCCAGTTACGTTGTAAAAGGAAGAGTTCACTATTGTGTTCCTTTACCTGAAGGGACCAGAGTTATATTTACCACATGTTCCCCTTTCCAAAAAGGATGTAATGGAGAAGGGGAGTATCTCATTCTAATGATTAAAGAAGCTGCAAAAGTTTGGTGGTCTTTGGAAAAAGAAGAAGATATCGAGAAAAAGTGGTTACAAGAGCACGTGCTTTTTGCGAATGGTTCTCCGACATTAATCGGACCATTCATTTTGCGAACCGCTTATGATGCACGATGAATACACCTTGGCATGGCCTACATAACCCCAATCGCAAGATTTGCGATGGAGGAAAATACCCTGAACCTAAATGGCTCAAACGCAAAGAATGGGCATGTTTTGACGAAGATAAGAGGAGCAGTGTAGGATACAGAGGGATCTCATTTGAAAATTGGTTATGAGTAAAGTTTGGGTATGTTCAAATTGATAAGGAAGAAGAGGCTAGGTTTCTTTTCGAATGAGAACAAGCTAATTTTCTACAAAAAAGATACTCCATGACTCGTTATGTTTCACCGCATGTTTGGGACCAGCCTTGTTTAATGAAAGACAAGGAAGAAGTCGGGGATGTCCAAAGACCCCCATAGGAGCCCCGCAGCTCTGAGTCTAACTTAAAGACTGTTAATAAAGAAAAGTGCTCTTCGGGAGACAACCCGAATTATCCCTTTCTTTTTTTTATTTCCTTTCTGTTGGGTTTTGTGTTTTCTAACCATTTTGCAGGAGACAAAGAAGTAATTCTGCTGCGATTCTTGATCTGAACGAGTTACTGGCGTAACTCATCTTGGTGATTACGCCATAACCAACATTTTAGCGGCAGAATTCTTGACGATTACCAATTACGGCATAATTCCATCTCGATGGTTACGCCAGTAACTATTCGCTTCACACTCATACGAGGTTTTGCTAGTTACGGCGTAACTCCCTCATAGGAGTTACGACGTAACTCTCCTTGCTTTAATTCTTTCATTTTAAAACACGGTGACCTTGTATTATTTTTTAAATGAACTTTGTGGGTATGTTCTCTATAAACCCTCACGAGACTTCACTCGTCCACTTGGGACACCAAGTGGTTTAAAAGGCTTGTTGCATTCGCTAAATGCAACCGTGATTCCTACGAAAGTGAGTTAGGTTTGTTTTTCATTTTATTCTTTTTTCCTTTTAGGATTATGCTTGTCGGTATTGTGATTTCGTGGATTGAAGTTTCTTCATGACGCTTAAGCGAAGGCACGGTTCTTTCTCGTGGGCCTTCTTCTTTTGGAGCAAATTCGGGGAAGTTCTCGCTCTAATTCTACCTTTCTCTTCACATTTATTTTAATGCCTAGTACAAAAGGGACTTTGTACAATTCAAGTGGGGGGACGGGAGTAGAATTATCTCTTGAACTTTATTTCGCCCACATTTTTCTAGTTTATTTTGAAAAATTATGCCATTTCGAAAATTTTGACATGTTTTTCCGAACCTAACTAGATTAGACCTTAGCCGAGCACATACAACCCTTGAGATTACATGGTGAGATTAGCCTTATCTGTTTTCAATATTTTACCCCAAATCCACCAAATTATGAGTGTGCTGGTAGCTTCTAAACTTTAGAACTTGGCCTTTGCATTATTTCGAGACCATAGACGAGGTATGTTGAGTTAGCTCAATGTATTTGGACTTTTCAGGTTTAGAAGGCAATATTATAGGATTATCACCCAAACAGCCTACCATTGTGAGTCTATCGATTAGTCACCTCGACTTTTTGACCCCCATGTGAAACCCTTTTGTTGCACTCTCCTTTAGGGCAAAATACCCCTAGATACACCCTTCTGAGCCATTCCTTTCATTTTGTCAACACAATATATTGTTTCGTTACACCTATACACCTTAGCCTACCCTGTAGTCTTTATTTGTGATTGGGAAGTCATCATTTGCCTAAGTTCAAGGTTCGAGTGGAAAGGTTTGGAAATCACGCTTTCATCAAAAACACTTATGAAGATCATTGAAGACCCCCCCGAATTCCCATTTTTCATCTCAAGTGGGGGGATGTTATGTTATTATGTTATGTTGAAAAATAAATAAATAAATAAAAAATAATGATGATTCGGAAAAAAGAAGAAGTTGATTGAGTTATGATATTGTAAAGTGCGATGTTACAAGTACTATAGTAGTAAGCTTTATTGATTAGTATCGTGGAGGCCACCTCGGTCACATTTGAAGATTGGAGTTGGTGGTTTTGCCAACAGAAAAAGGAAAGGTAGTATGCCCATCACGACGTCCTCTACCTTGCATTTCATGATCCGGTCTCTAGACTTCTAAGCTTGAACTTTGGGCGGACGGTAAGTGGTGATGACTTGGTTATAGATTTAGACTATCTGCTTGTTTTTCATTTTACACCAATTATATATCCCATGTCTTATCCTACCCTTTAGTCATGAAGCATGTCTAGGTGACCCAGCGAGCAATCTTTGGTGTCTTGGCCATGGATTTGGTCAAGTATCATTGATTTTATCCACTTTGCCGTGACATGTTAGTAATGACGAGTCACCCCTTAACCTTTGTCGTGTCTACCCATATTGCCTTCGAGAATTGTTTAGTCCTTAACTCTAGTGGTGGAGATTTGTGTAATAGCCAAGCTTATGATAGAATAAATGCTATGACTATGCGATTGAGTGATCACCCCAAAATTGAGACTTAGAATAGTTGAGAGATTTGAGTGTTTGTTCCCCTTCGTGAGGTGTTCGGCTTTGTTTTATTCTAGCATAAGGATTTGTAAACTCATATTTTCCGGTTTTGGGAGATATCTTTTAGGAATCTATCTAATAAGGTCTACTTGAGGGCAAGTAGAGTTCAAGTGGGGGATATTTGATAACATCAAATAGTCCCGAATATTAAGTGTCAATTTCCGATAATGCTCGTTATTTATATCATTTATATGGATTTACGCTTGTTTTCCATTGTTTTCCACTTTCGGGTAAATTATGTGCATTGGAGCTAAAGAAACGCGGAAATTGAAACATTACTAAAGATTTATCACAATATGCCTATTTTGAAGAAGTTACGGCGTAACTCGTCTCTCACATTACGCCATAACTATTGCGTGACCCGTAAGTCCAACTTATCAAGAGGTTACGGTAACTCTTCCCAAAGGTTACGACGTAACTCCATTAGGTCAAGAGGTTCCACGCCCACGATACTTACGCCGTAACTCATCGCATCACTTACGACGTAACCGAGTTTATTGAAGACTACGCGTAACCACTTATAAGGTTACGCCGTAACTAGCGATCTAGTGCATTTACGAAGAAATAGAAGGTTACGGCGTAACTCCTCTATTGGTTACGCCGTAACCCGCACCGCCTATAAATACCCCATGAATTCCAGCATTTCAAAGCATCCCATTCAACACGCAACACTCGAGAACGTGGGAAAAAGCTCAAGGCGGTCTAGGGAGCATACGGAGTGTTTCCAAGGAGAAGTCACTCTATTACGATAAGCTTTAGCGTTTATTATTTATTTTACTTTCAATTCATGTATTTCGTACCTTTGAATATTGAATTGATTTTCATGATTAATATGAGCTGCTAAGCATCCTTTGGTGCTAGCCTAGTTATGATTCCTTAATTGTTTTGTTTGCGTTTACCTTTACTTCCGTACAATTATTTCTAAGTGTATGCATGCATAGTTCTTTGGTAGTCACCCTTGGTTCAGTAGTTTTGAATGGAGATAGTGGCCAATTGCCTAGGAGATATGACCAAATGACCCTAGGTGAGCGGACAGAGACGGGAAGGGTAAGATATGACCAACTGACGACCCTTTCTACTTGTGCGATTTGACCAACTGATCACCTATCGTTTGGATGAACTTAAGAATTGGGGGTGTAGTGTCTAAGTTCCTAATGGCCGGGCACTAACTATTTAGAATCTAGCATGTAGCGGTACTTAATGACTCGACTTAGGGGACCAGAACAACAGGACTTATGACGGTGCTACTGATTTCTCGTGGTGGCATCTTTGCGATAGGTTAGGCGAATTGACCAAATGTTGTCCTCTTGAATTTGACCCCACCAAGTAATTAGAAGTAGGTAGAGCGTAGACATAAGCGGTTGGGAGGATTGACTAGGTTAGCACCGCTATTCCTCTATTGATTTCCTTTACCATTTATCCGCTTTTATTTTATATTCGCATTAGTAGTTTAATTAATTAAACTCCTATCGAAACCATTATTATTCTCGTGACAATTAGACTTAGTAATAATCGACACACATAGCTCTTGGGACGACCTCGGCTTTACCATTTACTACACTACACACGATCGGGTATTTTGCCCGTTAGTGCATTAGGGTAGACCATAGGTATAGCGAGTCACTATAAATATTAAGACACAGTCAAGAAACATGCATCACCGAGGCATAAGATAAGAACTAAACATGCTTTTGACATTATTACTTGATACTAATGCCTTAAAAAGTCTCATAAATCTAAGAGTTGCATTATGCAATTAACGCCGTCGCACACCTCTTGTCCTATTTTTTATACACCGTCGACCTATGGTAATTAAGTGGGGTTGCAAGATGGATCTTAGTCTTAATTAGTAATTAATTGGGTAGTTAATTCTTTTAAGAATGTAATTATCGAAAATACTAGAATTGAACTTTTATGTTCTGATTAATTGTGTTATTGCGACATAATTCGTAAACAAAGTTGTTTTTCTTTGAAAAACAAACTTTGTCTCTTTTCCTAGTAAGAAGAGTGAGACTTATACCTATCTTTTCTCCTTAGTTGACAAACTAAGATAGGATTACAAATTGATAAAATCATTTATGATCTTTCATTACCCTTTTGTGGTCTAGAGATAATTGAAAGATAGAATATTTTGTGTAACTGGAAACATTATGTTTAAAGCTACCAAAATAAATAACATCCTGCAATTGTCACGATGTATGAGTTTAAACCGCAAAGAGTAAAGGAATTACTAGCATATTTGCTAGGTAATCTTCTTGGACTCTTATTATTCCTAAAGTGCTAATTACCCTTGGGGCTATGTAGACGATAAAGGAGGAATTGCATGCTAAAGATTCAAGTTAATTGAATAAAAGAATGGCTAGTCCATTGTATGCATAAGTAGAACTTCATATACTCAGCTCAATACCTAAGTAAATGCTACTCGTAGGCAATTGAAGAGAATAAGAAAGTATATAAAACTGCTATATGCTTTCTACTGGAAATGTAACACTAACAATGTTGACAAATCCAGTGGGAGCAGTTGCATTTTATAACTGAAATATCATTCATGTAATGTTGTCAATTTCAGTGGGAGCTACGGGATTTATTTCCTGTTAGTCACCCATATCATCTCAAACTTGCTTTGAAATAATTCATTACTTTCGAATATGAACAACCATTGCTTAAAGGAAAATTGCATTTTATTTTATCAGATAACTCGTTGCCTTCCTGCTGTCGCTTACTTGAAACGTTATCTATAGAATAATAATCCACAATTCCTTAATACAGGTTATGGTTCTAAAACTACTTATGATATATATGACATTATCATATTGTTTGAACAATCAATCACGTGTTGTTTGTTTTCATAATATGATGTTGTACCTTACACAAGTGGGAGAAATCTAAAAGAACAACAATATTATTGGTATATCTTGACCGCAAGGTAAGAAAACTAATAAATCTACTAGGACTTGAACACGCTTGATGTTTATTGCCCTACTAAATTCTAATAATGATTCTACTAGGACTTGAACATGCTAGATATTTGTTGCCCTACTACATTCAAATGTCATAATATAGTGTAAAGATACTTCAACATTTGACTACATAATTTATTCAACATAATTATGGTTATATGATAATGATCATAATTCTGAAGTATAAAATTAACTTGAAATTACTATAGAACTCAAGAGTTTGCGTTCATGATTACTTTTGTTAGAATAATTATGCTTACATGTTAAGATATAATTATAAAGTCCTTGAATTAGTCAATGACTTATAACATAAAGTATATATATAGTAAATGTGTTATGTCTTCTAGTTAACACATAAACATTTGAATTATTCAAAGACTGATAATGTATTATTGAAATGTTTTGTTTTCTTGTTAACACATGAACATATAATCCTTGAACGGTTATGTCTTCTTGTGAACACGTGAACATAAGGTTCTTGTATTGTTCAATGAATATACATTATTGCATGCACTTGGTTCGTAAATACTTTATATGCAATTTGGCTCGACCCAATTGACAAGTATTTGGTCCAAAGAAAATTAAGTTATCTATAGAATTCTGATATAGTTTCACAATTCTAATAACTCATAAGATACCACTTCATTATGGTGTTTCTAATGTGTTGGATCAAACCTTATTCATATTGTTTGGTTCATGATAGCTTTAATTGCTCTACCTCCAAAACATATCAAGGTTAGAAATTGCGTGTGTCATGGATACACTCAATAGAGTTCAAACCTAGAAGGTATTCAAGACAACCTATAACTGAAAACCCTAATTTATTAGGAATTTGAGGTTTTACCACTCAAACCAATTGAATCATAAACCCTTTTGGATTTTTGATTTTTCTACACTTCCTAGCTTGAAGATTGTAGTATTGGTGTTCTTCCTAGCTTTGAAACACAAAACATTGCTAGAGCTTTTGGTTAAAGAGTGATACTAAATTAGATTTTTTCTATAAACCCTAATTTGAGTTGTTGGAAGGAATTCCATTATGTCTTGATTTAAGTTATGAATTTGTTAAAATCTTATGAAGCATTTTATTAACAAATCTTGAGATGAGAACTTAAAATGTATTTTGTGATTCTCCATAAAAAACAATTTATTGTTGCTTAAATACTTAGTATTTAGAGAATTGTCTCTACTTACAAAAGTAAGTGGGAGTATATACATATCTCAAAGTTTTGAGAACAAAATACTTAACCTTCTAAAATATACTTATTAATGTCATACTAAGGTTAAACATGAAAATGTTGACCGAAGTATAATGATTACTCTCATTCATAAATCCAAAAGGATGCCTCATCACTTGAGTGATATTTTTAATATCATTGTTGAGGAATATAAGTTAGAAGATTGTTGTAAATCAGCTAACTAGTAAAATACATTATCACATCTTGAATCTGATAAATATTTTAGAATTATGAATGATAAGATGCAGTTCTTAAAAGGCAAATCGAGTTTTGAGCTTGATTGTTATTTCGCCTAACAGTTAACCTATGAGGTTGGAATGAGTTTCTTTTGAAGAATGACTCACAAGGACAAAATTGTATACATATTAATGTTTGGCATTTAATAAAAAGTTTTTAATCATACTTAAGCAATTGAGTGTGATTAAATTTTCTTATAAAATACATGCATTAATTATATAAAGATATTTAATTGTCATACATGTGATTTGTATGTTGAATATGACAATTAGATTTTATAACTCTTTTTTTATGATTACCTTTTGTGAGGACGGTGTGTAATCAAAAGGGTTATGAACATATATTATCTTTATGTAGTATACAAAATTTGAGCAATCCATATTTTGGATTGGATCATGCATCTAAGAGTTGAGATCTTGAATTTAATTAAAATATGATTCTGATTGAATTAAGATATCTCTTGAGTACATCTGACATTGAGTGGGAGCATTGTGTTTTTCCTTAAAATTTACATGTTGAAGATATCATTCTATTTAAGCTAGATATTTATCCTTAAGCTTGGAATGAAACTTCACTTGGAATTTAGGGAATAAAACAAATAACCTTGGAATAAATGTTTATCTGGAATAAACAAATTCGAAAAATTAAGTCCGACACAAATGCAATATGTCATTCAAGCAAGTCTTCAATGATATATTTCACTTGGAATAATTTACATGGATGGAAACCTTGTGTCTTTAAACTAAGGTTTTATCATGTATATATTATATTGTGTATAAGACTAGTTGTTGCTTTTGTACAAGAACAAAATGAGCTAACAACAACAATATCTAATTGAGAGTGTTTAGATTATTGTTTTTATAAATGTTTACGAAATATAAAGCATAGTGTTGTATAAGTACAAATGATGCTAGAGGATTATTAATACTAGTTGTAGTAGGATTTTATCATTTATGAAAAATATGCTAACTAGATATGCTCAACATAGAGCATTGTTGCATTACACATTAATGAATGAGAGTACTTTACACTTCTAGAAATTGTAAAGACGACAGTCAGTATGTCGTTGATTTCTAATACCTCATGCAAGGTAAGACGACATCTCCATACTATAACTCTTGCAATAGTATGAGCATATGAGATAAGACACTCATCTTATATTTCAAATCAATCACTATATGTGAAATTTGAAACAAGTATTCGGAAAGTTTACTCAGATAACTATTTCGTTTTTCTTGTAAAAGAAAGGTTGAGAATGTTGGAAACATTAGGCTTCAACTTACTAAATGAGTTTCATGCATATCTATTTTAGTATTTGGATAATTGGGATTGATAGACAATTTTTACTTTATGATGAATAAAGATACTTGGTATTTGATATTCATTCATATAATAATTGTTATCCTATATTTGCATGTTTAATCCTTGAATGATCTTATTATTCTAAATTTGTCAATTGTCGGTTAACAATATGGGGATATTGTTATGTAAGGCAAATGTGAGTGTTGGTTATATTCTAACGAGAATTTGGATTGTTCCCGCCAAACTCATATGTATTCACTAGAGATGCATATTGGATTCCCCAACTTTCAAACATTTACTTTTGGATCCTTGTCATAAGTAAATATTGAAAATGGTTTGTTATCTTCATCCTTAGACTTGAGATGCAACCAAGTTCTGTTATGTGTGGATATCATTTTTTGTAAGTATACACAAAATGCTATCTGAACAAGGTAGTTATAAAAGTTATATTTCGGAGTGATGTGAATCAACATCCACAACACTTGTAGTCAATAAAGGATTTGTTACTCCACTTGATATGTGCAGAAAGATACCATGGCGCCTCTCCAGAATTAATAAGATAATCGTTCGGCCGAACCCAAAGGGTAAGGCAAGATGATACTTGATTACATTTGGTATATTTGAATTAAAATCGATAACGAGATTCTAAATGGTTAAACTATATGGAATGATTTGAGATCCACTATCCATGGTTTAACGGTATCTATAACAAAGGATAATTAGAGCAAGACTTTGAATGACCATGCTAATGAGAAACTTTTACGAAACTATTCTCTCAGACACTTTTAGTTAAAAAGCGAGTGAGAGCGTTTGCTAGGCGTTTCCGTCGTTAGTTTTGTGTGCCATTCGACACACCAAATCCTAAGTGGGAGCTATTGGCTTGTGGGAGTTATAAATACACGTAAACGACTAGAAATGTATGAGCCGATGGGGACACACACGATAAACACGAGTATACGTGTCGAACGTAATATAACTTGAATATTTACCCATTAATGCATGCTACTTGACCCGATCACACTAAACGACCCATGGACAGGTTCTTGATGGACTTGGGTCGGGTTGGAGCAGCCTTGGGCCTTAGGGATCCAACTGATCGGGCATGAAGGATCGTTTGGGCTTGCTTGCTTGTCGACCAAGAAAAAAAATCCAACCTCAAAGTCGGTTTAGTTTGCTATATAAGCGAACATATACATCATGCATGTGACGAATAATTTGACTATCCCTAACAACCTTTATTATGGTTTTCTTTGATCTCCTAGTTGACTAGTCATAAGAGAAAACTATATTGCATGCATATGTCATAGTATATATATACGTATATACATGCATAACAATAAAGTTTTGGTTTTGTTGATTCCTTGCTAAAGTTCTATGCGACCAGAATGCAAAGAAGGTTAATGTTCTTCCTGTTTGATGGTTAGATATAGGACAGTAGGATCATGTATATATCGGACATATGGTGTCCGATATCGGATGGTGTTGAACTTGCTCATCGGGAAGTTTGGTTATCGGACAGAAAAGAAGACAAGGTCTTGGGGTTTTTCTTGTTGATAACATCAAATAGTCCAGAATATTAAGTGTCAATTTCCCCCGATTATGCTCGTTATTTATATCATTTATTTGGATTTACGCTTGTTTTCCATTGTTTTTCACTTTCAGGTAAATTACGAGCATTAGAGCTAAAGAGACGCGGAAATGGAAACATAACTAAAGATTTATCACAAGATGCCTATTTTGAAGAAGTTACAACAGAACTCCTCTCTCACATTACGCCGTAACTATTGCGTGACCACGAATACCAACTTATCAAGAGGTTACGCGTAACTCTTCCTAAAGGTTACGACGTAACTCCATTAGGTCAAAAGTGGTTCCATGTCACGATACTTACGCCAGTAACTACTGCATCACTTACGACGCAACCGAGTTTATTGAAGACTACGGCGAACCACTAATATGGTTATGCAATAACCAGCGCATCTAGTGCATTCTGAAGAAATAGAAGGTTACGGCAGAATCTCCTATATTGGTTACTGCAGTAACCCGCACCGGCCTATATATACCCCCACAAATTCTAGCATTTATAATCATCCCATTCCACACACAACACTCGAGAATGTAAGAAAAGCTCAAGGCGGGGTTTAGGGGAGCATACGAGTTGTTTCAAGGGAGAAGTCACCAATTACGATAAGCTTTAGCGCTTTTATATTTCTTCTACTTTCTATTCATGTATTTCGTACCTTTGAATATTGAATTGATTTGCATGATTAATATGAGCGGCTAAGCACCCTTTGGTGCTAGCCTAGTTATGATTCTGTAATTGTTTTGTTCGCGTTTACCTTTACTTCCGTACAATTATTTCTAAGTGTATGCATGCATAGTTCATTAGTAGTCACCCTTGGTTCAGTAGTTTTGAATGGCGGTAGAGGCCAATTTCCTAGAAGATATGATCATCTGACCCTAGGTGAGCAGACTGAGATGGGAAGGGTAAAATATGACCAACTGACGACCCTTTCTACTTGTGCAATTTGACCAACTGATCACCTATCGTTTGGTTGAACTTAAGAATTTGGGGGGGGGGGTGTAGTGTCTAAGTTCCTAACGGTCGGGCACTCACTATTTTAAATCTAGCATGTAGCGGTACTTAATGACTTGGCTTAGTGGACCAGGAACAACAGGACCTATGACGGTGAGCCTGATTTCTTCTGTGGTGGCATCTTTGCTGATAGGCTAGGGCTAATTGACCAAATGATGTCCTCTCGAATTTGACCCCACCTGAAGTAATTGGATGTAGGTAAACGTAGACATAACCAACTAGGAAGATTGACTAGGTTAGCACCACTATTCCTCTATTGATTTCCCTTTATCCATTTATCTGCTTTTATTTTATTATGCATTAGTAGTTTAATTAATTAAATCCCTATCGAAACCATTATTATTCTGTGACAATTAGACTTAGTAACAATCAAACACACATAGCTCTTGGGACGACCTCGGCTTTACCATTTACTACACTACACGCGACCGGTGCACCGCCTGATTAGTGCGCTAGGGTAGACCATAGGTATAGCGAGACACTATAAATATTAAGACCAGTCAAGAAACCCGCATCAAGTTTTTGGAGTCACGGAGAGTTATATTAGGATTGATATTAAGTCTTTCATTTCGCTTTTAAACTTTTCTCATGATCATATTTCAAGTTTTTCGGTACCATGGAAGTTGTTGACCTCGATGACCTCACTCTTGAGGAATACTTGGTGTTGACAAGAAGCGAACAAGGGCGGGTCTCGTAAGACCGGAATCGGAGCGGATGTTCGTTTCAAATTAAAGACCAATTTATGAGAGAGCTTCGCTAACCCTTTTTCTCGAAACAGGGACAAAGATGCATATGAGCACATTGAAAATGTCCTATACATCGCTAGCCTTTTCAACATTTTGGGCGTGTCTCATGATGCTGTTATGCTTAGGGTATTCCCAATGACTCTTACTGGAGCAGCCAGAAGATGGATCGAAAGGTTGCCCTTTCGAGGCAGTTAATACTTGGGCACTACTAAAGAAACACTTTATTCAAAGATATTGCCCGCCATCGAAGATTTCTAACCAGCTTTTGGAGATCCATAATTTCAAACAAGAAGACAACGAAACTCTATATCAAGCTTGGGACAGATACAATGATCTTCTTTATAAGTGTCCTACCAATGATCTGAATAACCAGCAGAAGGTCAATATTTTCTACAAAGGAATAAACGTAACTACAAGGCAAATGTTGGACTATCAAGGACCTATCCCAAACATGACCCCTACCATTGCAATTGAAGCCATTCAAAAAATGGCGGACCACTCTAAAAAATGGCATGACGGTGGGAGTAAAAGAAACCAAGGCGAAAGTTTTGAAGGAATTGCAGCAATAGCTAGTAAAATTGAAAATCTCAGTCGAGATATGCTGAAAGTCAGAGAAACCGTTCATGCCATCCAAGTAGGTTGTGAAATCTGTGGAGGAGGACATCTTACGAAAAATTGTCCTCATGTGGACGAAGAGAATATTGAAGAAGCTAAGTATGGAGAAAATCGACCATTTTATGGAGATAATCGAAATAGTAATGATTATCGTGGAAATTACAACCATGGGCCTTATGGAGAAAGAAATCCTAGTCTTGAAGAAACAATTAATAAGTTCCTGGAAAATTCAGCCCAAAGACAAAAGAAGCATGAGTGGTTGAAGGAATTCCAGGAAAACACTGACAGAAACCTTTCCAAGCACGACTCAACTCTGAAAAACCTAGAATCCATGGTGATGAAGCTCATGAAAAGTAAGGAGGAATAACGATAAACCACGAAGGATATAAACCCGACTATGGAATGTAAGGTGATTTTTTTTATGATAACTCAAAGGTTCAGTCAATGATACCGATTTAGGGATGATTTCGCCGACAGATCCGAAGTTACGCCATAACATGCCTAATGAGTTACTGGCGTAACTATGTGTTTGACAACGACAACGGGTTGTGAAGAATATCGAGGAAATTCACTCTAACGACCACGCCAGAATTGAAGAATCTCGCCACAACAGAATCGGGATACACGGCGCGATAGCTTCCTTGATATAAGTGAATCAGAGACTCAGAATACTGGTGACTGGTCCCACGATATTAACCTATTTACTTTATCACCATCAAAAAAAAGATATCACTGATGCAAGGCCATACCAGTAACTAAGGGGGACTCATTTGACCTATGGGATTCATGTGATCCTAGAAACAAAAATTGTGATGGAGGTACTGACAAAGAGAGAATCAAGAATAACAATTTTTTACGGACTGCTTAGACTGATGATGAAAGACTCGAAAAACTCTCCTTGAAGATGAAGAAGAGCCACTTATAACTCATCGGTGTACTCTGCCATCATAACCGATGAGGAGACCACAAGAGCATGGCCTACATGCGCCCCTTCCACGAGTATTGCAATGGCGGAGACAATGAAAGAAAGGAAGAATGGACATGCCCTCATGAGTGTGAAAGACATTGTATAAAATTCGGTGACTTAGCCTTTAAAGATTGGTACGCAATTCAATTTGGGGATGCCAGGATCGATCCAAATCTTCTTAAGAAGCAAAAAATTGATTACGAAGAGCACATTCAGAAAAAGGAAGAGGCTAATGATGATATAAACTGTACGGATAAGCATTTAAGTGAAACTGACAACAAGAAATTATGTAGTCACTGGTGTGAAAGAGTAAAATCTCCTGGGAAATATTTTTGGGCGTCATGCAACCCATATGATGACATGTGTAATGGGGGAAGCAGCTCTGGAAGAATAGGAAAAGATGAATTCTTTTGGTCCTCGACCAATGATGAGGAGAGAACGAGTTTGCCTTGGCTGGACAACCTAGGATTCGATAGTTGGGTGAAGATTAAGTATGGACATGTGGAAACATTAACCAAAGAGAAGATTTGGAAGGAATACATGGATCGAGAAAATTCAAATAACAAAAGTCTCAACAATATGAGTGAAATAACAGTTGGCAATGACAAAGAGTTGGTTTGTAATGATAAAGAAGAATGCAAGCGCGTTCTAGTGGAGAATCTGCTCGATGAAGAATGGTTCAAGGACACAGCTTCTGATGACGATGATATTGAAGGGATCCTAGATTACCTTGAGTTACAAGGAAATGAGGAGTTCACTGATCCCGATGACGAAGCTTACGAACAAAGGAGGTGCAAACTCCTGGGGATTCCCTACAAAAGACCACCTCCAATTATTGTCGAAAAATATGAATTTTGTAAAGTCCGAAAAATCAAAACCATTTACCACCTGGGACCGGAAGAGAAATTTTGTAAAGTCCGAAAAATCGAAACCATTGAATACCTCCGAACTGCCTCGAATTTTGCATGGATGAGGCATGATTTGATGAATGATATTGAAGAAGTGGGGCAAGCCCAAAAGCCCCCATAGAAGCCCCGTGGCTCTGAGTCTAACTTAAAGACTCGTTAATAAAGAAAAGTGCTCTTTCGGGAGACAACCCGAATTATCTCTTTCTTTTGTTTTTATTTCCTTTCTGTTGGGTTTTGTGTTTTCTTACCATTTTGCAGAAACGAGGAACTAATTGTCGCCGCAGCTTGTCGATTCGAACAGTAGTTACTACAGAACTCATCTTGCCGACACGCCGTAACCAACATTTTAGCAGCAGTAATTCTTGACGATTACCAATTACAACAGTAATATCATCTCGGTTACGCCAGAATTACTCGCTGACAAACATACGAGTTTTGCTGCCACGGCTTAACTCCTCATAGTAGTTACGACGTAACTTTCCTCGCTTAATTCTTTCATTTTAAAACATAGTAACCTTGTATTAGTTTTAAACGAACTTTGTGGGTGTGTTCCTCAGAACCCTCACGATATTTCACTCGTCCACTGGGACACCAAGTGGTTTAAAAGGCTTGTTGCATACGCTAAATGCAACCGTGATTCCTACGAAAGTGAGTTAGGTTTGTTTTTCTTTTTCTTCTTTTTAGAATTATGCTTGTCGGTATTGTGATTTCAGGGATTGAAGTTTGTTCATGAAGCTTAAATGAAGGCATGGTTCTTTTTCGTGGGCCTTCTTCTTTTTGGAACAAATTTTAGGGAAGTTCTCACTCTAATTCTATCTTTCTCTTCACCTTTATTTTAATGCCTACTACAAAAGGGACTTTGTACAATTCAAGTGGGGGGACGGGAGTATAATTATCTCTTGAACTTTAATTCGCCCCTCATTTTCTAGTTTATTTTGAAAAATTATGTCATTTTAAAATTTTGACATGTTTTTCCTAACCTAACTAGATTAGACCTTAGCCAAGCACATACAACCCTTGACATTACATGGTGAGATTAGCCTTATCCGCTTCCAATATTTTACCCCAAATCCACCAAATTATGAGGTGTCTTGGGTAGCTTGTAAACTTTAGAACTTGGCCTTTGCATCATTTCGAGACCATAGACGAGGTATGTTGAGTTAGCTCGATGTATTTGGACTTTTCGCTTTAGAAGGCAATATTATAGGATTATCACCCAAACAACCTACCATTGTGAGTCTATCGATTAGTCACCTCGACTTCTCGACCCCATGTGAAACCCTTTTGTTGCACTCACCTTTAGTGTGATACCCCAGATACACCCTTCCGAGTCATTCCTTTCATTTTGTCAACCCGATATATTGTTTCGTTACACCTATACACCTTAGCCTACCCTGTAGTCTTTATTTGTGATTGGGGAGTCATCATTTGCCTAAGTTCAAGGTTCGAGTGGAAAGGTTTGGAAATCACGCTTTCATCGACAACATTTATGAAGATCATTGAAGACCCCCCGAATTCCCATTGTTCATCTCAAGTGGGGGGATGTTATGTTGAAAAAAAAATGATTCGAAAAAAAAAAAAGAAAAAAAAAGTTGATTGAGTTATGATATTGTTAAGTGCGATGTTATAAGCACTGTAGTATGAGTTTTATTGATTAGTATCGAGGAAGGCCACCTCAGTCACATTTGAAGATTGGAATTTATGCCAACAGAAGAAGAAAAGGTAGTGTGCCCATCACGACATCCTCTAATGACACAACTACCTTGCATTTCATGATCCGGTTTCTAGACTTCTAAGCTTGAACTTTGGGCAGCCGGTAAGTGGTGATGACTTGTTTAAAGATTTAGACTACCTGCTTGTTTTTCATTTTACACCAATTATATATCCCATGTCTTATCCTACCCTTTAGTCATGAAGCGTGTCTAGGTGATGCAGCGAGCAATCTTTGGTGTCTTGGCCATGGATTTGGTCATGCATCATTGATTTTCTCCACTTCGCCATGACATGTTAGTAATAACGAGTCACCCCTTAACCTTTGTCGTGTCTACCTATATTGCCTTCGAGAATTGTTTAGCCCTTAACTCTAGTGGTGGAGATTGTGTAACCGCCAAGCTTATGATAGAATACATGCTATGATCGCGATTGAGTGATCACCCGAAATTGAAACTTAGAATAGTTGAGAGATTTGAGTGTTTGTTCTCTTCGTGAGGTGTTCGGCTTTGTTTTATTCTAACATAAGGGATTTGTAAACTCATATTTTCCGTGTTTGGGAGATATCTTTTAGGAATCTATCAACAAGGTCTACTTGAGGGCAAGTAGAGTTTAAGTGGGGGATATTTGATAACATCAAATAGTCCCGAATATTAAGTGTCAATTTCCGATTATGTTCGTTATTTATATCATTTATATGGATTTACGCTTGTTTTCGGATAAATTACGAGCGTTGGAGCTAAAGAGACGCGGAAATCAAAATATAACTAAAGATTTATCACAAGATGCCTATTTTGAAGAAGTTACGGCGTAACTCCTCTCACATTACGCCGTAACTATTGCGTGACCCGAATACCAACTTATCAAGAGGTTACGCGTAACTCTTCCTAAAGGTTACGACGTAACTCCATTAGGTCAAAAGTGGTTCCATCACCGATACTTACGCCAGTAACTCTCGCATCACTTACAACGAACCGAGTTTATTGAAGATCACGCGTAACCACTAATATGGTTACGCCGTAACCAGCGATCTAGTGCATTTATGAAGAAATAGAAGGCTACAACGTAACTCCTATATTGGTTACGCCGTAACCCGCACCGCCTATATATACCCCATGAATTCCAGCGTTTCTAATCATCCCATTCCACACACAACACTCGAGAACGTGGGAAAAAGCTCAAGGCGGGTCTAGGGGAGCATACTGGAGTCGTTTCCAAGGAGAAGTCACCCATTACGATAAGCTTTAGCGTTTATATTTCTTTACTTTCAATTCATGTATTTCGTACCTTTGAATATTGAATTGATTTACATGATTAATATGAGCTGCTAAGCACCCTTTGGTGCTAGCCTAGTTATGAATCCTTAATTGTTTTGTTTTCGCCACCTTGACTTGCACAATTATTTCTAAGTGTATGCATGCATAGTTCATTGGTAGTCACCCTTGGTTCGGTAGTTTTGAATGGCGGAAGAGGCCAATTGCCTAGAGATATGACCAACTGACCACTAGGTGAGCGGATCGAGACAGGAAGGGTAAGATATGACCAACCGACGACCCTTTCTACTTGTGCGATTTGACCAACCGATCACCTATCGTTTGATGAACTTAAGAATTGGGGGTGTAGTGTCTAAGTTCCAACGGCCGGCACTCACTATTTTGAATCTAGCATGTAGCGGTACTTAATGACTTGGCTAGGGACCAGGAACAATATGACTTATGACGGTGCTACCGATTTCTCGTGGTGGCATCTTTGCCGATAGGTTAGGCGAATTGACCAAATGTTGTCCTCTCGAATTTGACCCCACCAAGTAATTGAAAGTAGGTAGACGTAGACATAACTAGCTAGGAAGATTGACTAGGTTAGCACCACTATTCCTCTATTGATTTCCTTTATCCATTTATCTGCTTTTATTTTATTCTGCATTAGTAGTTTAATTAATTAAATCCCTATCGAAACCATTATTATTCTGTGACAATTAGACTTAGTAACAGTCCAACACACATAGCTCTTGGGACGACCTCGGCTTTACCATTTACTACACTACACGCGACCGGGTACACTGCCCATTAGTGCGCTAGGGTAGACCATAGGTATAGCGAGACACTATAAATATTAAGACCTGGTCAGTAAAACCTACATCACTTGTTCATGGTTTTATTCAAGTGGTCACGGGTTTGTGTGTGATACTCATTGAGGCATCTATTTTAGATGCTTAGTTTCGTTTTGGTTTCTTGTTCCGTTACTAGAGATCAATTGCCAAGCAAGGTTATGTTTTCTAAATCCCTTTTATTAATTATTCTTGTATTACTTAATTGTTTATTAATTACGTGGTTAACCTAATTGCAATTACCAGATCCTTATCCGTTGCATACTCGTAGAGGTTAATTGGTTAACTTGATCTAAAATCCCAACAACTTATAGATCTATACTTTCTCTCTATCCACACGATTTCACATTACATCGAATCTAAAGTTTTTGTAACTAACTTAAAATCGGCAAAATTATTCAACCCCTTCTAGTTTTCCACAATATGGAAGTAATTACTTTCATTATGTATAATACCGAGTCGTGAAAGATATCATGGCGAAAATTGCATAGGTCCCCATACTTACACACAAAAATAACGTCAAATTATGTATTTTTTATATTCTAATCTAGCAAGTTACCGATTATATCAAGTTTCGGTTTGTTTTGAACATAAGAACCAAAAGCTAAAGAGAATAAAACATATGTAATTTTGCAACCAAGCTTGTGCATAACTAGTACACATTTTAATTAGCACCCTCATAACACCTTTGATATCTAAGGGAGGGAGGAGTGGTACCCTAATACCCTAATACCCTAATACCCTGGAGGTGCCACATAACCTCTATCCAATAAAAACCTTACAACTCAAAACTACCCCAATACTACCCTAACTAGACGGAGTGGTACCCGATCCTACCCTAACACTAAATTTCATAAAAAGACAAAAAAAAAGAAGAGAACAAAGCTAATAATAGTTCGGGTTCCGAACTCGAATTGTTCCAAATTTTCAAGTACCCTAAGTACTAGGAATGGTGTAGCCGATCGGGTACTTGAGCTTGATGTTGAGCCCGAGCTCCACTCCGTCCTACCTAATACAATGTCATTGGATCATTGGTGTTGTTCTCTCGCATCATAATTTGCGTGTAGATTTTGGTTGTACATAAAGCTTCACTACTACAAAAAAAGCTAGTTAGATCGGTTAGAAAGCCTCATATAGATCGGTAATCAACCGCTCTATCTAAGGGTGATCTTTATGAGCAGGTACCTATATAGATCGGTTCATAACAGATCTTTTTATGATTTCATAAAGATCGGTGAAGAACGAATAACTGATTTATTTAATGTTTGTGTTTTGTGTTTTGCTCAGAATGCAGTTAGATCGGTTTTAAACCGATCTAGTTAACAGTATGATTTAAAAAAATAATAATAAATAAAATTGATTTTCCCGAATTTAATCATATACAAAAGTGCAATTTTTCCCGTAATTGCAATTCATTACCATACATAATAATATTCTAGTACAAACAACTTAGATAAAGATAGCATTTAAGTTACAAAACAACTAATTGACTGAAAAACGACAATTGCAACATAATACAACCACCCTCAAAATAAGAGTTCACATGTCCTACTAACGACTATCCAAAAGTCCAAGCTCCTCCGTTGCAAATATTACAGGTAGAATATTAGTGTGATTAAAGAGTTCACTCCTACCTCAAAATAAGAAAAGTAATCAAGGACGCCAAAAGAGTAACGCTTGATGACCTTTGGAATCTCGTTACAGGGTTGTCGTAGTTGTAGTCGTTACCCGTTGTCAACACAACAACAAATAGAATCTAACTTACAAATCCATTAACAATTATTCACTTGTTACTGCAGAAAACCAGATAAAATGCAGAAATATTTACTCACTACATGTAGCAGAGTTAAAGCCTATAAGTTGTTAAAAGCCTATAAGTTGTATAAAATGCAGAAAACCAGATATCTATTACAATTGAGTAATAAGGTCTTCTGTAAAACTATTGAAAAAACAATATATATAGCAAAAACCACTGATATCGTCATTTTGTCTATGGTATCTTTGTGGCTATTACTATATCCAAAGTAGAAACACATAGCATCTAATTCTTAACAGGTTTGAATGTTGACGAATATAGTTTTAATGATATAGATTAGGATAAATGAAAAAGGGCCAAATAGGTGGCGATTATCCTAATGCTTCTTCCTAAGGTAACGTGCTTTAGTAATGAAGCGTATCAACTTTTGTTTACAAAAATAATTTAGATTGGGTAGTAACATACCTCACCCATCGCGCCACAATGAAAACCATGCATTGACAATGATCTATCTCACTCATACTTAACGACCTCTCATCACCCCAAGGAAGCTATATGTACAATAAACAAATAAAATTTTTATATTACAAATTAGCATTCGGTGTAAAAATAATATTCAAAGACATTTAGTACTTATCAGATTCGGAAGTCGTCATGTTGATATTTCAAGACAAAGTCAAGCACCCATTCCATAACATAGAATCCACACTCCCAAGTGTCCTCTTGCTTGTTTACAACAGAAACTCCCAACTCAAAGGACCAACAACGCTAAGAAAAGATAAAATAAGCAACAATTTGTATTAAATATTATAAAACATAAGTGAATTCAAAATCAAGTTAATAATATTATTACTGCTCCACGTGTTTAACGAGATAATAGTCTTTCTTGGTTCTCTTTTTTTCCACTTAAAAGAATCCAAATGAATCCTTTCCAAGCTTTGGGCAAATAATGAGAAGAACATGATGACTCTGTACATATTCAAACAATTTGTTATTGTATAAAGCAAGTAACTTAAAACAATATAAAGATGAAGATGGTACCATCTTACCTGTAGATAAGGTGCCACAAAAAATCATAACCCAAGTCTCACAATTTAATGCTTCGTCAAGTAAATTACAACATCAATGTCCGTGTCCATGTGTATCTGCATTGTGATCACTTCCGGGTTCAAAAACCATCTTGTTAATTTGATTTGGTGAGGTTGCCTTGAGAAGATATAGTGACCGATAAAACACATTAACGAAACTAGTGAAATAGTGAAACGAGCTTGGATCACATCATAAAATAAGGCCTGAAGTTGATCAGATTCAAATATATCACTACGCATGAACAAGTTATCATATTCAAATATATCAGTATTAAAAGTGGGATTCAATTTATCAGTACGCATATCACTTGCTTCTAAAAGCGACAAAGAAAATAGCAACACTACAAGATGTTCAAACAATATCAGCAAGGAAATAAACACAATGATCACTTAATTATCCATTGATACTTGTAAATGTGCATAAAGCAAACTCGAAACAATCTGAACCAGCTAGCTACCTTTCAGAACTAATCCATCACATGTATATAAATCCAAGAACTCGAAACAGTATTAAGATGTGCATGTATTTCACTGATCCAAGCTCGTTTGAGTAGATGTGCATTATAAAAAATTTATTAGTGTTTAGCGTAAATTTAAGCCCCCGATCCATGCTCATATTTCCAAATGGATTAATTCCATCTGAACTAAGCCCAGCTCCAAATTCTTCATAACGACTATCGATATGCTTCCATTGAGGGGAATCAACCACATGTCTCATTTTTCCGTCGATTTTGCGATCTTCTGCATGCCACCTCAACAATTTTGCATTCTTGGGATTTGAAAATAATTGCTTAAGTCTTGGTTTGATGGGTAAATACCACAATACTTTAGCAGCATGACCATTCTTTGTCACATCATCATCAAATTCCGTCAGATTTGTATCCTTATACCTTGAAACCTTACATACAGGACATTTGTGTAGGTCTTTATACCTGTTTCTATACAATATACAATCTCTCGGACATGCATCTATTCTTGTGACTTCCAATCCCAAAGGACACATCAATTTTTTTGCTTGATACGTAGAAGTGGGCAACTCATTATCTTTAGGTAACATTTTATTTACCAACTCTAATATTTTATTGAAACCGACATCACTCAAACCATATTCTCGCTTTTAAGGTTAATAACGCAACACGGTGATAGTTTGGTAAAATTCATTAACCGGTATACAATGGTTTTCCGATTCGACAAACATTTGTTGTAATTTCGATATCGAGTTCATCATTCGCTCCGCATCATGTAGCATGTCATTGATATTTTGATTGCTACTACCACAAATATCATCGTTATTATTGACATTACTTTCTGAAACAACATCGTTACAATCACGTGGTGGTTCACCATGATGTTGCCACCACGTGTAGTCATCAGTAAACCCTTGTTGAAACAAATGGAATCTAATCTTATTAATATCATCATGAAAAATAAAATGTGCACACTCTTTACACGGACATGAAATCCGGGCTTGGCCTGTCTTTGCTCGATGATCCTCGGCGCTTTAATAAACTCGACAACCCTTTGATGAACTCCGGTAGCACGCTCTATATTGTACATCCGGTTCCTACGATCCATCCGAAATATACAATTTTATATTTTCTAATAAGATGCATGAATGATATGATAACATATGAAAATAGTTGCAAACCGTCAATCTAACCCACTTTTGAATATTTAGTCTCATATGTGAATACGTGATTATGAGTCGAGTATTATTGAAGAAAAATCGGCAGCATTTCCCCTTAACTCCTCAAGTATGCGCATAAAACGCAAACTCATAGGAGTAAGGAAAAATGATGTCGATTTTCTCAAATAATAATCGATCTCATAATACGTAATCACATCCTAAATGAGATAAAATATTCAAAAAGCAGTCCCAAATGGGGACAATCCGAAACTAACCTCTATTAGGTTAATTTCGAACGGGTATATAACTAAAGGGTTATGATTTAACTTAGTTTATACTAAATGCTTGAATGTTACCATCAAAATATGCTATTAATTCGCGGTTAGCTTAAAAGTATAGTTAGGTAACTTACATCAACGGGTCAATAGTAGCTAGGTATCAACGGGACACATAGAAAATTCTTCAAACGAGCCTACATATGAACACACCATCAAAATCAACAAACAAAGCTTCAAATAAACACAAATTTACTCATATATAGATGAATTTCGTGTTATGAAATCTAATGGATAAATAGTAAGCATAGTTAAAACATTATATACCTTTTCAATTGAGACAATATAGATACTTGAATTGAGATTTTTTTGAAACATTTATTGTGATTATTTGGAGCATTTATTATGTTTTTTGATAATATAGTGAGAATGTCAATATATGTCCACTGTTGGTAGGTGGTTGTTTGGGCGGAGAATAGATCGGTTATTATGAAAAAACCGATCTATATAATATGAAACGTGATTCCAGCTGTATCGCGTCACGGGGTGTCCTAAAAATGTGAGAAATAAATAGATCGGTTAATAATAAAGAACCAATCTAACTAGTTTCAAAATGCAATAGATCAGTTATTAAACAAACAACCGATCTATGTATTACATTTCCCCGCTTTTTTCCTTTGTTAGATCGGTTTTTAACTAAACCGCTCTATATGAGGTGATCTATCTAACCTTTTATGTAGTAGTGCTTACATCAAAGTGACTTTAACAAACTCAAAAAATGACGCATACGAGGCGCCATTTTTCTAGGATAACGTGAATCATAAAAGCAATAGACATCAAAAGATGTTGCCAAGCGTCAACATAGAACAACTTGCATCTCTTGTAATGGATTAACTCATAAACTCCATCGCTTCTCCGTGCTTTGAACTCTGAACCATTAAAGAATGGTGAACCAACTTGGTTGTGATAATGCTTCTTCTTGAACCTCTAAATAATCAGACATTCATGTGTGTCTCAGAAGATAGTTTCGTTTCTAGCTAGGAACGTGCAATTACAAACATGTTTTGATGAACACTTGTCGAAGCACTCGCCATTTTTTGATTATTTTCACGTTACTTTAAGGCATATCCTAAACTTATCGACAAAGTTAAATACTTTCACAAGCGAATAGTAAGGGGATGATGAAAAAGAAAATGCCAGAATTGAATATATTGAATATAGAGGGTATGTTTGGCAAAACAAGTTGTATGTTTGAAGCTGTAAACTACAAGTTGTAAACTACAAGATGTTAACATGAACTATAAGCTGTATATTTTTTTTTTTAATAAAAGTGTGTGTAAATTAGTTGTTAACTGTAATACAAGATGCAAAAATGACATGAAAAGACATATATATAATTGTAAACAAATGTAAAACCTAAAAGTAATAAACTTATTATATTAATAATAATCGTAGTGCTTTAAGTCAACATGCTTGTAATAATAATTGACGACATGCATCCATATTGATATAGCAATATCATCCTATATTCGTTTCATTTCAAGAGATGTTCCTTGAGACATTTTGAGTGATTGTTTCATGGGTTTTATTAGAATCATAAAACGTATATCACATATCATAATCCTAATACTACCTTAATACATAGAAACCTTTTATTATGTTAGAAAATATTTCTTAACAGAGATGTAAACTTACCTGTGAGAGGTGGAGAATTTTACTACCGTAGAAAGAAAAACAAATTAAATTATTGAAAAAACGTGATTATTATATATGATTGAAGGGTATATAAATAATTTTACCTTTTAACACTTCAAAATATTTTCAAAGCTTTACAAATCAGCTTTTTATTTAGGAGCTACTTATTTAAAATAAAAGTTTGAAGTTGATGTATTCAAACAGAGTTAGTTCTTTTAAAAAACAATTATTCTTATAACAAAAAACTTGCATCTTCAAAAAAAAACTAGGGGTGAGAAAAACAAACCGAAACCGAACCGAAAACCGAAAAAATCGAACCGAAAAAACCAACCGAAACTAAAAACCGATGGTCTGATTTTTACTTTTTTAGAAACCGAAAAAGGCGGTTCGGTTTCGGTTTTCGTCCAGAAACCAAACCGCAAAAACCGAACCGAACCGGTTTTATTATATAATAATATCTAATTAATATAATATGATTAAATAACTAAATAAATTAAATTTATAAATTAATAATCATTTTGTGAGTGGATTTATAATATATTTATCTTAACGTTTATATTTATGTGTGTTTGTCGTGTCACATGTTTTGTGTGATTATATTAATAAGTATTCGATAATGATTATACTAAGTGTATGTTTACTTGTATGTGTATGTCTTATTTATATGTTTGTAATTGAATAATTATGCAATACATATTACTCCCTCCGTCTCATATTAAATATCCAGTTTGAATTTTCTAAGTCTTTCTTTCTTAAATATTTTTGATTGTGTTATATAATATTTGATGCAAAAATATGAATAGATTGAGTTTTAAATGTATTTCCACTACGTATTATTTTTATTTAATACTATATAACACAAGTAAAAATATTTAAGGTTAAAGTTGTAAAAGAAAGACTTGAAAAGTCAAACCGGAACATTTAATATGGGACGGAGGGAGTATTATGCTTAGATTGAAAAAAAGTAAAGAAGAATAACTAATTTTGTACGTAAAACAAGTTTGTTGGTATAATTTGGTTATACCCAAATATAAACGGTTAGAAACCGAAAAAACCGAAAAACCGAACTGAAACCGATAACAAACCGAAAAAACCGAATCGCCAAAACCAAATAGTTTCGGTTTGGGTTCTACAAAACCGAACATTGTGGTTCGGTTTCGTTTTAGCCAAAACCGACCCAAACCGAACTGCACACCCTAAAAAAAACATTAAAAAATGCCTACCAAACAGACAAATGAGTATCTCTAATAAAACATGAGTTTAAGTCTAAATTTGACAAATGAAAAAATAAAACTAAATAAATACTAACAAACTATTGTGTCGTTCAAAAAAAATACTACGTAACAAACTTTTGTTCCTACGAGAGCCCCAGAACAGCACATTTGCTCTTTCACCACGTGTACCAATTTCTAGAAGTAAATTATAAATGTAGAAAAAAAAAGTAGAAATGAAGGGTAAGAAAACAAGAAAGTAATTCATTGATCGGAGGGGCACATCATGAAAGAAAACCATATTTAAGGGTGATGGGTGTAAAAACAGAGACGGTTCCCTTAATCCTGAATCGGTCAACCAGCATAATCCGATTTAATTAAGAGGGGTTTTTTTTTTGGAACTAACAGCCTTTCATGTATACTGAACGGTTCAGCAACTATTACCCGGTTCAGGTGCAATCAAACAGACCCCCTTGACCTCCCTCCTATTTGGACCATCAAAATAACCCGGAGTAGTGATGAAACAGACTACAACACAAATTGGAACCCGATATGTGATCCTAAAAACGAGTGCTTACGATTATTACTTCATCTCATTTCTAGTTTCTAGTAAATGTATGAATGTTACCTCAATAGTTCGATGTATTTCACGCTCAACATCAATGAATGTTACTTCATCTTAATTTTAGTAATGAATCTTAGGGGTGCGAGAAAGAGACAAATATGACAGGAGGTTAAGATCCTCTCAAGTTGTGTATACAACTTGAGTCAAGTTTTATCATTATTAGCCATTTGATTTGATCTAATGGTTCAAGTCAAAAAAAGTTCTTTTGATTTCAGCCATTGGATTAAATCCAACGGCTCATAATTACACAACTTGTCAAGTTGTATAACATAGCTTGAGAGGATCTTGGTTCTTTGTACATCATTTTTTTTGGTCATTCATCATTAAATTACATCTGTGATGCACACAATATAATACTGCTATGCATGATTTAGTGATGGATGAAAAAAATAATATACAAATCACCTCCCAAATTTGGAAAGTTTGTTACATGTTATTATGTCTCATGCTCAACTTCAATGATCACTGAATCATTAACGGGGAAAAAGATAAATTTGACATAAAGTCTCATATGATATGTTTGGGTACTTAAAGACTTGGTTGTGTATCGACTTTATACGATGGCTAGGTTAATGAGGGGTTGAATTCTATATCAAAAATGCTAAAATCTCCCACATCTTTTTCTACAAAACTGCCTACTTACAAGATCGTGATAAATGTTAGAACGGACGGTTTGAATGGAGGAGAGAAAATGAGTGGAAAAAAATTATATAATATTGTTTTGTGTGCAAGAAGATTTGTATGATGAAAATGTAAGAGATTGTATCAAAACTTTATCTATTTATTTTATCTAATAAAACACACTTTTCTCAATAACTTTTTTAGTAAAGTAACTTTTCCCCTCACGCTGACACGTGTCCAATTAGCTTTTATGCTTAAGCTTTGTCACGCTAAAAGTGTTTGAATATGTGCTTAAGAAATCTTGACTATAGTGCATTTATGTATTTGCCTCACAATAAATGCTCTTTTCATTTGATTTAGGTAAGTTTGCTAAATTAAAAAATTTGTTATCAATTCAACCCTTGATTCACGATTCTATACGATGAAAGTATGACAACCATAAGGCTGGGCACACTCGAAGCATAAAAGTATCGGTCATCTCGACTGTGGGGCTTGGGTCATCAAGTCGGTCGTGGCTTCAAAATGTGGGTATCGGTTGTAGTTCCAACCGATATTCAAAACTTTAACGCACACACTATTTTTTCTTTCTTTCTTTATTTCTATCTTTTCTTTTCTTTTTTTACTTGGTCATCGATTGTGGCAACTTGGTCATGTCTGGTCGCCGAAGAGAGAAAGCTGATGTGGCACCTGGTGACCTGGGTCACGAGTGTTCCCAGCCTAATATATTGATTCACAAAACTTATTTGGATCTTATGGTTTACACCCCACTTTAATAACTTTTGACCTATTTCTTCATCTCAAATTTTGTGAGCATGTTAATATGCAAATGCATTGTGGGTTTCAAATCAAGTTCAATAATTTACATTTTCAAACAATTAGTTTTTCACATACTTTTGACTAATTTATTTTGAAACTTGTTAATCTGTAATTCATCTTTTAACCAACTAATTTGAAGTTATGGTCTTGTTTCTTTTAACCAACTAATTTGAAGTTGTGGTCTTGTTGTCTCGTTTGATAAGCGAAACTACCAAGATTGAACTACTAAGTGAATGAGACGGTTATTGTAAAAAAATTAATGTGATCAAATTAATTACTCCAAGATGAGTGTCACCCAAAGTATTTCCTTAAATTAAAGTATTTCCTTAAAGCAATCGACCGTGGACATTCACATATATTTTTAGTAGTAACGTTTACTGTATTTATATTTACCATCAACCTTTTGATATGTTTTGAAATTGGCTATTACATAATTAATTCACAAGATATTTTTACCTCTTTTATCATCGATTCAGTAGTTCTTATTTTCAATTTGAATGAGCCTTGATTGTGTGTAGTTCATTTAGCCAGAGCACTCGATCATTCATGAACATTATCATATCTTCATATCTTTATGTAAGTTTTTTGTGTTGTTAAGCATTTACTTTGAACTTTAATGTGTTTATGTGATTGAAGTTTTTGGTATTTGATTCGAAACACTATTTTCAATTGTTGAGTAATTTTTTTTGTTGAGTTTTGTTCTCCAAATTTATCTGATTGGTCCTTATTTTCTAATATATGTTGGATGCTATTAACGATTTCCTGTTTTTGTTGCAGAAATTGAAGAAGATGGTGATCACGTAATCTATAAATTCGGGATAGTACTCATATTTCACGATAGATAAAAACTCCCATATCGTTTAATCTATACTCTATTTGACGGTTTGCTGGAAATTTGAGTTACCAAAGTAAGATCGAGGATGTGCACATGTAGGTGTTAAGAATTCCATGTTCTTGAGGTAGAACAAGAACATGAGGTGATGTTTTCGAAATCTATATATTGCTTAAGCTATAGTTTTTAAAGACAAATTTAATATATTAGGTAGAGTAGTTTTTGATCAGTGTATAAAGTATATAGTCTTAATATTTCATGGTCTATTGTTTTTAATCAGTGCATGATTACTTTGTTTGCTATATCTACAAACATTTGAACTTTGAAGTGCATGCAAACTAGGATTACCTTAATCATAGTCTTGATCAAGGTCATGTGGTTGTTTTGGTAACATGGCTCAATTAATATATAGTAAGCATCGCCCATTGTAATGTTTAACGTTTCTCACTTGTAGATTAACTAATCATACTTATCATTGTATGTTTAAAAGATTTTTTTTATCGATTAGTAATAGCTAAGATGTATTCTAAGAGTGTTTACCAAGTTCTAATTCTTCATATGCACTTTTGTTTACTTTTTCTTTTTTTTGCAGAATTCTTCTTCTTCGTTGAAATCTACTCATGAAAGTTAGACAAGGTTCTTCTTTTCTTTCTTTGTCATTTTGCTATTTCATATGCACTTTATAGCACCATAACTTTTTGCGGATATGTTATATTATACGACGATGAATATATCGTGGATCAACATGAGGCTTGTGCTTATTAGATTAGTGTTTAAAATCGAAATGAACACTTATTCTCATTATTTATGTATTATTGAGCGGATAGAAGCTTATGATTTGGATTATACTATAAGTGTCAATAATTTACTACATAGGTAAACCATAAAAGCCTAAAGAGAAGTTAAAATGGTTCCCCAAGTTTGTACGCACCTTTGTCGAATATTTGTGCATTTTGTTCATAGATTAATGACAACTGTTGCTATTAGTATCCTAAAATTGGCTTTCTGACATTCTTTTAGTTCTGGCTCATGAAAGTTAGTTATTTTAGCAATATAGGAACTTAATAATCTTTTTTTCATTACTTGAATTTTCAATTCGACATCATGAAATGACTAACGCCAATGCGATTACCCTTTGAATAGCCCGTGTCGGCGTAGGTGAAGCTCCGTGACCAAAAGGGTAGAAAGTTAATATTGTTTGTAGTATTCCATTTTGACTAACATCGTGCAACATATCGTAAACATATACTGCACCCCGTAAACATATACACACCACATATCGTATGTAGTATGTTATATACAATTTGCCAATTATTATCATTATGTTGCAAAATTAGTTGATTTTCAGATGTTGTATTTAGTTTATAATCTTATTCTTATGGAAGTAGGTTTAAATATCCTTTTGATCGATACATAAATTTATCAGTATGTTAATATGTTCATATACCCATTGACCTTCTTAAAATCTTAAATTTTATAAAAATGGTTTGCTATCAGTATCGAAGAAATTACTATGATTCAACTAGCTTATAGACTTCTTTAGCACCTAGGATAAATGCAAATATTGAGGTTTATTATATTTTTGTCATAGTTGTGGTTGTTTAAAAACTTACTACCAGTATCTAAATTAGTTTTTTTAATAAACTATTAAACTGGGAATGAATTAAAAATAAAATAAAAAGATGAGAAATGCTTTCAACAACAAATTTTAAATGTATAAAGATAATTTCATGAAAGATGATATCTTTTTGTAGATGAATGATCCGAAATAAGTAGAGATTATTATTTCTCATTTTACTTTTATTTTTTAAAGTTAGGATCAAAATTTATTTATTTAATTTATTTTATTATTTATTTATTTTATTTTGTTTTATCTTAACTTTAAAAAATAAAAGTAAAACAAAAAGAATGAAAAATAATCACCTTCTACAACCAAAATTTGCACACAATGCTGCTAAAAAGGGGTGCCATTACCGAAACTGTTTCAGGATAACTACATACTTTGTACACCTCACGAACAACATAAAAGAAGTGATTTACAACGAAGTACTACAAAATTGATGATCATACATATCTAAACTTGTGTAACTTTTTTACACGTACTCTCTTATTTTGTAATCAAAATTATTTATTTATAGGGATTTTAAATCCGATATACATCTTTCAAATGGTTGGCTGAAACCTCATGTGGGTTATTAAACATGATCTCAGTTGATGACAAGTGAATCAAACATGCCTCAAGATTTTCGCAACAAAATCAAGTTCATCAAAACGAGAAACTACCATAAGTATTTATGAAATTTTATGTTATCTTTTGGTTATTTGACTATTTGTTTAATTGCACACATGTTTTATTTGTATGAACGTATGTTTTCAACCACATATACTCAAGTGAATTTTACGGGTTTTGTTGGCCTATCTTTGACACTTTGCCTTTCACGATAAGTATATTGCCAAGGGAAATGATTTAGATGCTTAACTTATATGCTTAATTTTGTGCCTAATGCATTTATTGATTGACACATGGATTCTATAATTTCTTTCTCTTCAAAACTACCATTGATCTTGCCAAGTGTATGGTAATGTTTCTTAGGCATAAAATTAGGCATGTCAATTAGACATGCCAATCACTACTCATTTCCAAATGCGTGATATATAAGTCATTATCATTTTTTTTGCCTATCTTTAAAATACCTGTTTAAAATACCCGTGAATTTCACGGTTCTTTTAGCTAGTATTTATATATATAATAATTAGACTAAAATACACCGTTGGTCCCTAAACTTGTTCAAACGCATCGCGATGGGACAAACCTCGACATTATCATCGTGGGGAGTCCAAAACTTGGGTTTTTAATGTCAAACTAGTCCCTTGACCAAATTTCTTTTAGTCAACGTCTGTTAATTTCCCCATGTGCCTTGCACATGAGGGTAAAATGGTCATTTCATTGTTTTGGTTAATTAACCTTCATCTTCATCTTCCTAATGTTTAAACCCAAATTCCGGCGACCTTAAACCCATAATCCGTCCGTAGATTTGTCTCATTTCGTAGTCAGAAAGTGAACCTGATAATTTATAGATCTCTTCGTGGTGTTTCAATGCTTGGAATAATCTTGTGCTTCCTGGCAATGTATCAATTAACAAGTCAAAGCATATGTACATAATAAATTATGACTTATCAAAATACACCAGTAATGATATACTTACAAGCAATATATCAAGATCTGTTTTGGCAAATCCCATGCTCGTTGGATGATAGTTCCATCATCACTATCCTCAAAAGCAATTTCCGCAATATATCATAAATCCCCAAGAATAGAGTTGCCCGATTAATATAAGTTTATTTATTATAGATATAAACTTTATAGAAGAAATGGTGATTACTTAGGTAAGCATTTCCGTGATATGACTTTGGCGCGCCTTCTCTGACCGCAAATTGCATATCGTGGACATCTTTATCTTCTCCTTGTTCACAAAGAATGGCATTTATGAGCGGGACAAGTGAATGATTCTCCTGCAACTATTTGACTTTTAAATTTCATGGCGGGGTTTCATCGATGGATAGAGCAACTTTGCAATACATTCGGATGATAAAATGCCCACAAGTTGCGTAAACACAAGGGAAGACCTAAGATGAGAATTCAAGACCGCTATTTCATCTAATATCCACACGTGCATATATTAAATATATGAAATCTTTAACATCACAAAGTCATAAGAATGGATGATGAGCCAAGACCGGACAAGAATCAGAGACCAAGTTGAAACCGATGGATAAGAAAGTTTTAGAAAGCTATATTGGCTTCTAAAGCCAACAATGTTGTTGACGAGACAGTAGTGTACTTTGCTTTATAAGGAATTTAAGTGAACATCTACCAATAATGTGTCCCAGTTAAATCATTAATGAGCCAAGGAGTCACGGTAAGTCTTTATATTTGGTAGTACTTGAAAACCGTAAGTATATTTTCCAAGTAATAGATATTCCTCAAAGATCATCAAAGTAACCAAATAAGATGAATTGAATTATAATGTCTTATACACAATCATTAACATATTGCAGATTATTGATGTTCAGGTGGGCAGCTTCATAAAAAATAACAATCTCGCACCATATAATAGGACTTTCAAACATACAAACAAACCTAAAACTATAAAAATATAATATTTCATTTGTTTAGGTTAGTTATTATAGAACCTCAGCAGCAGTAGACTTATCAGAGGAGCCCAACATTCCACAAGCAAAACACTGATGTTTCTGGAATTTACAGTTGTCACATAGGAAATTCGGAAATGCATGTATACATAATTTAAAGATGATTAACAGATTAATATAAAAGTGAACCTGATACAAAACTACGAAATGAGACAAATCTACGAACGGATTATGGGTTTAAGGTCGTCGAAATCTGGGTTTAAACATTAGGAAGATGAAGATGAAGGGTAATTAACCAAAACAATGAAATCCATTTTACCCTCATGTGCAAGGCACATGAGGAAATTAACAGACGTTGACTAACAGAAATTTGGTCAAACGACTAGTTTGGCATTAAAAACCAAAATTTTGGACTCCCCACGATGATAATGCCCAGGTTTGTCCCATCGCGATGCGTTTGAACAAGTTTAGGGACCAACGGTGTATTTTAGTCTAATAATTAAAAAGATTTTTGAATGCTAATGACTTTATATATGATGTAATTAATATACTTGTCAGATTTTTGTAACATTTAACTTCTCACCTAACACTTTTTCTTACACCATGTTCACTTTAAGGTTTTCCAATATACTCATGTAAGACCTTACACATCATGATAGTACAAAATGGACACGGTTTGCATTAAAGAAAATGATGATCATCCTATGGTTAGAAACTTTGCATCGTTGTTATATAGTTTGTAATACGGAGTAGTTTAGTTAATGGACTCGTGAAAAATTTGGTATTTTAGTAGAAAATGTGTTAAATTAGTAAGCCTTTTATATTATGTAAATCAAGTTCACCCAATCCAAGCTCATAGAAAGGCCCATTAGGGCGCCACTTCTAGTACTATAATTACCCTCAAATGGTCACATTTGAGAGTGTTTTTAATAGTGTAATAGTGTGTGTTTGTGTGTGAAATATAAAATTCTTTTCTTTCTCTCTATTCTCTCTACAACACTAAGTCGCCACCTCTCTTCATCATTCGGGCTCATTAGTTAGCGTGTTAAAGTTAGATATAAGGCCTCACAGACACATGTGACCATATTTTTTTAAACGCATCAAACATAAACGTATGATATGTTACAAACTATTATGAACAATTATTTATTTATTGAACCTATGATATGTTTTATACTTTTATAACATAACATTACAAATGAAAAGCGTATGATATGTTTTATTATTAACTTTGTGAACTTAGTTCCAACTAACTCAACATCAAAAATCTTCGTCCTAAAGTTTCACACTAATATTCAAAACTAATTTTTGGGATAATTTTAATGATTTATTTATGGATTTTCCTTACATACTCACAACAACCTGTCTCATTGATTTTATCCATTTATTTTAGAACTTTGGTTAAATACCTCAAAACGTAGAACTTTTTTTAAATACTTCAAAACGGCAATGTAACGCATTTAATTTTCAATTTTGATTTTGTCTTGTTATAATAACCAATTTCCATTTAATAATTATATGAAAACCACATATAATGAAAAGCTATATAGCATATGTAATTAATCACCAACAAAATTTGCTAATTCTATTTGTGTTTTTCGTGTGTCTAATGTTATCATACTTTTATTGTGTACAATAATACCTTAAAGCAGATTGAAAATCATACTTGAACACGTTTCTTCAATATATCATATTCTCATTATAATATATCTACTTGTGCTTCATGAAATTTGCGGGGTTAATAAATGAAAATTCTTCTGAGTCTTTGAAACCTCCTATGTCGATGTCATTCTAATAAGGTGCGAGCTACTTAAACCAATTTATAAGGGTGCGTTTGTTTTGTAGATGTGTTAGAATAATATTTGAATTCGGGTTTAGTTTAGATTTGTAATGAAAAATATGAGAACTAAATAATATTTTTTTGTAATTTCTTTTAAAACAAAATTATTTAATTTTATATTATATAGGGTATTCAAATGATCAGGTATCGATTTAGTAGGATTATTAGTTTGGTTAATTTGATTTTAAGAAAGGATTTGTACCACTCAAACCAAACTTATACAAAACTAATCCAAATTAACTTTGGGCACGTAAGTTATGTTGCTACTAAGTAATCTGTTGTTCCCGTTTCAAAATTAGTATAAAAGACAAATTAGCACTAACAGTGACACATGACTGAAGTAAAGTTAATGAAAAATCACAATTAAACAAGATAAGAAAACTTAAACACACTGAGATTTTTCAACGTTTATATCCTTTATTAATAATGAATCAAAAAGAATATATTATCCCAGTGCTTGCGGAACAGCACTTGGGATTGAATGACAAGTATGGTGTAACTCCTCACTAAGCTTAGGCTAAGTCTAAACACAACTACTTAGGTACCACTGAGCTATCTCAGTGACATAGTTTTATTTGGAAGAGTGAAAGATTGCTTGTATGTGTAATTCACAGTTAAAGCATACGCTTAATTTTTCACTCCAACTCTTATGGCTATTTATACATGTATGGTTTTTAACTATATACTAAAGGACAATTGACAGATTCTGAAGACAAAATATCGATGTATTTTGCCTCGCTACAATGGCTATTTAGAGTAAGTGACAAGGTCGCTTTCTTCTTGTCGGTGATGACACCGAGCACGGTAGTTAGTGATTCGGTGAAAGTTTGACTTTGGTTGATAAGGACTTCGTCTTACACCTGCTCACACCGATCCCGCCTTGTCCCGCTCATTCTTCAAGATTCTAGCCTTCGTCTTCCTCTTGAAGATTGTCTTGATGATAGTAGTTGGTGAGGAGTTTTGGGATTCGATGAGTTATTGACATCACCACCGAATCCACCATCTTCTTCTTGACTCAAGATTCACCCTTAAGTTACGCCCATCGGTGGAGAGACTTCTTCTTCATCTTTTACTGAGTGTTCTGAAGTTAGCTCATTAAGTGACTATGCGCTCAGTGACTTGTTAGTGTTTAAGGATTTAAACACTTAGGATATTTTCTATTCAAATCCTAGAATTAAGAGGTTTAAGTATTTATTGAAACCAACATAATCTATTGCCAACTTCAAATAAAACAAATTCTGATCCTTGGAACAAATAATACAAACATTACTTAAATAATTAATGTTTAGTCATTTTTTTTTTCTTTTTCTTTTTTCTTTTTCACTTATATAACACATAACGTTTTACGACATATCATTGATGAATTTGAGTGAAGTAACAAGATAGATGAACTTATACCATCTGAACTAGGAATTACGAAGTTCGTCAACATTTAAAGTTATCTTCTACACAAATGAATTTTCCCCTATCAGTAACCAAATCCAAACCGAAAACCATTTGAAATTTTTGGTTAGCACCGAAATCAATTTGGATTAGGCGTTTCTTCATGTTAACCCGTTCAATGAACACCCTTAAAATTATGTGTGTATTTTTGAGAGAGAAATATAAAATATAAAATACCACTAAGTGTGGAAAAAATAAGGAAGTAGTTATAAGGACCCTCCAAAAACTACAAACGGTATCCTTTTCACTTTTTTGGTTTCTTTATTTTTATTTTTATAATTTTGTTTAAATTAAAAATTACAAACTGAAAGTATGGAATAAAAAATATATAAAGTTTAATCAGTCAAAAATATCAAACTAGCAAAAAGTATGAAACATATTCTTTGTTATACTGTAAACTGAGGACAAAAGAAATTGCAAACCTAAGAAACTTTTGCACTGTGGGCCATTTGCATATTCTAATCCTTAAACCCTCCAACCAATTTGGTGTAGATATTGTAAGAGAGTTGATATTTTCATCACACTTTTTGATACAAATACCATTTTACACAAGTTATAAACCTCACAATACAACACTGTAATGCATAATTGTGGTATTTGCATAAAAGAATGTGATTGTAAAATTAGGGTGCGTTTGGTATGCTGCCATGAATGACAATGGGCATGAGTTTGATAGTAGTGGTGGGTCTCTCACCTATGAAAGATCCAAACCTAGCTCAATTGATGTATATGGAGTATGAATTATATCTATCATTCATTACCATACTGGTGGCCCCCTCATCTTAAACAAACACCTTTAATCACTTTAATAGTAATAGTCTCATTCCCATAGTGAGATACCAAACGCACCGTTAAGAAATACAAAAGCACTGTGACTTATTTTTATTCACGTAATTTTCATTTTTCATAGCAATTCAAATTATCTCATCTTCTCAATACATACAAATGCTTTATGACAAATTAAGTATTTGCTTTATTACTAATTTGAAACAAGGTTTTTATCAATCAATGAATTTCTTAGGTGATTACTCATTATTACGGAATAGTTTTATCAATCAATGAATTTCTGGGATTTGTAGCCTAATACTAATACTAGGCGATTAGTTGCACATAATGCCGATGGTTTATAGTAGTGTCAATCTATTTGTGCAATTTTTTTATGCATAAAAGGGTGTCAAGTAAGTGAAAGTGAAGAAATTTAGTATTTAAATTATAATTAAATATTTAATAATGGTTTATGCATATTCACGTAATTTTCATTTTTTGTAGCAATTCAAATTATCTCATCTTCTCACTACATACAAATGCTTTATGACAAATTAAGTATTTGCGTTATTACTAATTTTAAACAAGGTTTTTGTCAATCAATGAATTTCTTAGGTGATTACCCATTATTACGAAATAGTTTTATGCATATAATGGTGTGAAGTAAGTGAAAGTAAATATAGTGATTTAAATTGTAATTAATTATTTAAATATATAATAATTGCATTGCTTTAATAAGTAAATGTATTTTAAACTAACAAGATCACTCATTTTTAAAAATTTTTGATTTAAGCAAATGTGTTTTTCTATTGGCATGTTTAACACATAAGATTAAGAAGAAATTATGTTTATTTTTCAAGAAATAAGCTATTTAAAAAAATTTGTATTTAACAGACAAAACTTATAAAATATTATAAAAAAGTAAGTTTTGCTAGCAATAACCCAATGGTGTTGTTTAAGTTTACCTTACTTAATAATATTTTCTAATATGAACTCACTTGATATTATACTTACCTTGTTAAATTCACTTACCAAAGTTTTTATAGAAATTATGAGTTCATATTCGAAAACAATGTTATTTATGATTTTAAGGTAAGCTTAAATAACACCCATTGACACTTATTGAGTTATTATTAGCAAAAATGAATAAATAAATAAATAAATAAATCTTCTATAATCACTAAAAATCAAAAGTTACTTCATGTAGCTTATAAAAATAATCTCTTTTTATAATTTTCATCTTCAGCATTATCTCGAGCATCATCTCAAGTTCCAGTAACAATTACTTTTGTCAAACATACCCTTTATATGTAAAGCATGTTTGACACACATTACAAGAAGATTATTGCTAACGTTAAAAAAAAAAAGAAAAAAGACGACAATTACTTTTGCCAAATATATTCTTTATCATACATTTTAGAAAAATAGTCTTCAATTATCTTTAAAAATGAAATGATATTTCATGTAACTTATAAAAATAATCTCAAGTTTTAATATCCTCCTCAATCTCCAGATACAACTAAATCTCTAAAACTGACTACATAAACTTGCATCTTATAACAAAAAGTTGATAATCTATACTACTTATAAAGCCATTAGCACTCTCTCTCCTAATTTTTTTTAAGATGTATTTAATGTGTTTTTTAAGCATTACAATTTTTAATGCATAATGTACACAATACATAGCTTTTACTAATTTATCTTCCACAGCATTTTAATGCTTCATTTATTATTTCTTTTTGAATTAGTTAGTATTAATGCAAAAGTGCACATATAAATGAATATGCTTTTAAAATGCATGCAAAACTACAAAGTTCCAAAACTATTATTATATCGTAAGAGTGTTTCGAGAACCAATATAAATAAATTTTGAATTATTTTATATAAAATTAACAACAAAAGTAAAAAACGGTTTTTTGCAAAAGTCGGGAGAATTTTTTTCAGACAAATGATGCAAAAATATAAATTCACAAGTGATCATATATATACTACTTATAAAGCATTTAGCACCCTCTCACCTAATTTTTTTTAAGATGTCATTAATATGTTTTTTAAGCATTATAATTTTTAATGCATAATGTACACAATACATAGCTTTTACTAATTTATCTACCATAATATTTTAATGCTTCATTTATTATTTCTTTTTTAATTAATTTAGTTTTAATGCAAAAATGCACATATAAATGAATATGATTTTAAAATGCATGCAAAACTGCAAAGTTCCAAAACTATTATTATATCGTAAGAGTGTTTCGAGAACCAATCAAAATAAATTTTGAATTATTTTAAATAAAATTAACCACAAAAGTAAAAAACGGTTTTTTGTAAACGTCGAGACAATTGTTTTAAGTGGTAATTCAATGATTAATATATTAGCATATGAATTATTATACTTTTCATGGATAACTCTAAATGATTGATTAAATATGTAAGTTTTCTTTACATTATAAACATTCTTTTATTTATATCTTTTATCTATGTGGGACAAGTGTTATAAACAATATTAATGATTCAAAAATTTTCATAAATATATATTTTACAAGTTGTATACATTACAAGCACTCTTTTATTTATATCTTTTATCTATATGGGATAAGTGTAATAAACAATATTAATAATACAAACATGTTCAAAATATATTTTATTTACATATTACGGGTGTTGATTATTACATATATATTTCATAAAAAATGTTTCTACTTACTTGTGACTACTGAACCACTATTAATTAATTTGACCATAACTCTATAACATTATCGATCACCTGCAACGCAAAATCACGCCACTTTCAATTGTTTTTATATGAACTAGTTTGATATTATCCATCACTTTTTTTAAAGTTACTCAAACTCATTATATTTTCGCTATTAGTAAAGTTATTGTAAGAGAAACATAAAATTGAAAACATTTTGTGCCGAAAATTTTATTACTTAATACCCGTCGTCGCAACCCGCGGGTATCCTACTATAATATTCTAATGAGTTGAAATATGCGACATGAAACTTTTGACATCCACAAATTTATCTTCACATAAAACTTTCAGATTATAAAGCATGGTTCATTGAAATTTTTTATTTCAATGTACCCGCCGTCGCATCACGCGGGTACCCTGCTAGTCTCTTTTTATAAGTCTTTGTTACTCTTGATATAAGTCAGCGAATTAAAGTGCATGTTGAAACATTTGATAGTAAGTTTTAGTTTTTTCTTTCACAAGTTAATTTGATCTGATTGTTTATTAGTTTTGCGAGTTTATAAGCTACATTTTGTAAAAGGATTGATTAACGTGTCCTACTTTTAACTAGATTTTTGTAGATAACTAATTAATAGATATAAAGTGAGTAGGTGTTTAGAGCACCGGCCCCCTCCAATTATGGATCCAACATAGTCGATCACTAATTAATAGTTGAATTCAAACTTATCATACCACACCAGTCCACTTTGTTGTTCTATCATTTGCATTTAAATACAAGGTTCCTGATTGCATAATCATTGGATAACTAGCCGTACACCACTCTTCATGCATTCCTACTAGATTAGTATTGCAGAAATGAGAGAAACTGATAAAGTGAAAAAGTGGATTCTATTCAATCAAAAACAAATGAAGTACATGAGCTGCTATTTATACTACTTGATACAAAAGCTTAACTAATCTACTTAACAAGCTAAACTATATACTGCTATTACTAGCTACATATTATTACATTGAGTTAGATAGCTTTGATGTTTAGTACAATGTGGTGAGATATAAGACCCTTGATCTTGAGCTTTGATACTGCTAGTCTGAGCTCTTGCATATGGAACTTCTGCACTAAAGCCTTTGACTGCAGAGTTGACTTTAGTAGTATTGGGTATACCATTATCCCCCCCACAAACTGGCAAGGTGTATGGATCACACATGCCAAGTTTGGCAAGACATGTTCTGAAGGGAAAAGTAGTGAGAGCCTTGGTAAGTATGTCTGCAGCTTGAGCTTTAGTGGGAACATAGGAGATGTGAATTTGGCCAGCCTTAATTTTGTCCCTTACAAAATGACAATCCAGTTCAATGTGTTTAGTTCTTGCATGTTGGACTGGATTTGAAGCAAGCAATGGTAGAGATGTTATCACATAGGATCCTCACGGGAGTAGGAGCAGAGACCTTGAAGTCTTTGAGGAGAGCAATTAACCGTGTTATCTCACAAGAGCGATCTGCTAGGGCCTCAGTATTCGACTTCGATAGAAGATCTAGAGACAATGGTTGCTTCTTAGAATGCCGGGAGATGAGAGTGTTGCCCAGAAATATGCCAAAACCAGTTATAGATCTTCTTGAATTTGGACAAGTTGCCCAATCACTATCACAATAAGCATGGAGGGTAGAAGAGTTGTGTCTGGGTAAGAATAAGCCTTGTCCTGGACTTAGTTTGATATACCTGATAACCCTTTGTAATGCTTGAAGATGGGATGTATGGGGGTTTTGAGAAAATTGGCTCAAGAGTTGTGCAGCAAATGCAAGATCTGGTCTGCTGATGGTGAGATAGATGAGTTTTCCTACAAGGGTTACGTAGAGGAAGGATCTTCCAAAGGTTCACCATCCGTATAAGTAAGTTTGACTCGGAATCAAGAGGTGTTTTCTTTGGTTTTCATTTTGAAGATTAGCATACTCAATGAGATCCGAGCATACTTTCTTTGAGTCATGACCATACCATTCTTGTTTCGAGGAATTCAATGCCCAAGTAGTAGTGAAGAGGACCAAGATCCTTGATGCTGAAGGTGAGGTGTAGTTGTTCTTTAATGTCTGAAATGAGAGTGAAGTTGTTTCCTGCAAGGAGTATGTCATCCACATAAATGAGAAGGATAAGTGTGTCAGTGCCTTTGTAGTATGTGAAGAGAGAAGTGTCTGAGTGACTCTGAGTGAAGCCAACTGAGAGGAGGAAATCTGTGAGCTTGATGAACCATTGTCTATTGGCCTGTTTCAGTCCATATAAGGATTTTCTGAGCTTGCACACTGAGTTGGGTGGGAGAGACTTGATGTAACCACTTGGAATTTTCATGTAAACCTCTTCATGCAAGTCTCCATGAAGGAAAGCATTATTTATGTCCAATTGATGTACAAACCAGTTGTTGATAGAAGAAACAGCTAGTAAGGTTCTGACAGTAACCATCTTTGCCACTGGTGCAAAGGTTTCACTGTAATCAATGCCTTCCTTTTGGTTGTAGCCTTTTGCAACTAACCTGGCCTTATATTTGTCAACAGAACCATCAGCATTATATTTTATTCTAAACACCCATTTGTATCCTATGGCCTGTTTTCCTAGAGGAAGTGTAGTGACCTCCCAAGTGTGATTTTGCTCTAGTGCAGATATTTCCTTATTCATAGCTTCAACCCATTTGGGGTTCTTAGATGCTTGAGTGTAAGAGGTAGGTTCTGTTTCTAGTTGGATGGTGTTAATAAGATGGATTGTGTGAGGACTATGGATGTTGTGATAGTTAATGAAGTGTGATGTGTGATGTTTGGTGATGGTAGAGTTGATAGAGGAAGGTTTATAGTGATGAAAGTCCTTGAGCTTAGATGGTAAGGTTTTGGTTCTGTGAGATTTTCTTGGTGGTGGTGGTGGTGGGACAGGGGAAGGAGATGAGTGTGTGTTAGTAGGAGTTGGAGGTGGTTCAGTAGAGGGTGATGGGGATGGTGTTGGTTCTGTAGTGATAGGTGGTTCAGGAGAGGGTGAGTTGGATGTTGTAGAAGGTGAGGAAGATGGTGTTGGTAATTCAGTAGAAGGTGAGGTTGTAGATGTAGAAGGGGGAGGTTCAGGTGTGGTTGGTTGTGAGGTGGTGGGTGGTGGAAAAAATATGGTATTGTATGGAAGGGTATGAGGTTGAGGTGCAAAGTAAGGTGTGGTAGTGTGAAAGGGAAAGATGTGTTCATGAAAGGTGACATGTCTGCTAACAAAAATCTTCTTGGTGTCTTGTGCTAGAAGTAGATAACCTTTCTGTTGTTGAGGATAACCAAGTAGGATGGATGGGATTGCCCTTTTGTCAAATTTGTCTGGTGTGTGGGTAGTGGCATAGGCTTGGCAACCAATAACTTTAAGGTGTTGAAGGTCAGGAGGTGTGTGGTAAAGAACTTCATAAGGAGATTTGTTATTTAAGATTTTTGTTGGAAGTCTATTTATGAGATAAGTAGCTGCCATAAGACAATAGCCCCAAAGGTGAGTAGGAAATTTGGCCTGAAAATGAATTGCTCTTGCAACTTCAAGTAAATGTTTATGTTTTCTTTCAGCTCTTCCATTTTGTTGAGGGGTGTGTGGACAAGAAGTTTGATGAATAATTCCTTTGTTTTGAAAGAAAGTAAAGAGTGTTTGGTTGGTAAATTCTGTACCATTGTCACTTCTAAGTATTTTGATTTTTGTATGAAACTGTGTTTTGACATAATGATAAAAATTTTTGATTGTGGAAGGTACATGTTGTTTGGTGGGAATGAGGTAAGTCCATGTTGTTCTGGAATGATCATCAACCAATGTTAAGAAATATTTGCAGTTATTGAAGGTTGTGTGTCTGTATGGACCCCATGTATCAGCATGAATTAAATCAAACAAACCATGAGCATGAGAGGTACTTGAAGGAAAAGGTAATGCAGTTTGTTTAGAAAGAGGACAAATTGTACAAGCTAACTTTGATACATCAGTACTGAAAGTTGGTAATTGTTTTATTTGTTTGAGTACAGAAATAGAAGGGTGTCCTAGTCTAGCATGCCACAAATGTAAATTGCTAGTGTGTAAGTACAATGGAAGGTGAATGATGTGTTCTTCTTTGATGAAGGTAGGTTGTTGTCTTGCTTGATGATGTAGAGTCCATCGATTGGATTCCATGGGCAATCCTCTGATTGTTGCCCTGAAAGATACAAGTTGAGTGGTTAAATAGAACAAAGTAGTTGGTGGTTTTGGTGATTTGGCTAACTGAGAGTAGGTTGTAGGCAAGGAGGGGATGTAGAGAACATTGTGTAGGATTAGGTCTTGTTTTACCCTTACTGAACCAACCATGGTGATTGTGACAGTGTGACCATCAGGTAGGGTGACTATGATTGGAATTGTGCATTTGATGACATTGAACATGAGGGTTAAGGTGATGCAAATGTGGTCAGTGGCACCACTATCTACTACCCAAGCATCTTTAAACAATGATACACAAGAAGCAATGAATAAGTATCTACCTGCAGCTAAGAGTTTTGGATCACACTTACCTTGTGAGTTTTGAAGCATCATCATGACTTGGTTTAATTGATTACGCAAGAGATCCATCTTAGCCGAGGCGCCTCATCCATCCGAACTCCACTTGGAAGTGTCTCACCGCTTGATGCTCCATCGGACCCATGTGTAGCCATTTGTCCGAAACCATGTTAAGCATCTGTTTTGCTGTAGTTGGTTGATCTGTTTGGGCCATTATTGCCGATTTGAATTTCCCATGAAATGGATGACCAATAGGATATCCAACCAATTGATAGCACTCATGTTTGTAGTGTCCTTCTTTTGACAATTACCACGGATAACTCCTGGTTTGAAGGTGCTTTTCTTGGTATTGGGAGTGTTGTTGGTTCTGTTTTGCCTGGTGTTTGGAACTGAGGTGTTAGTATCTGATGGTTTAGAGTGTGTGAAGGTATTCATGACTGTAGGTGTGAGGTATTTGGGTGTGTTGGATTCCCTTTGTTTTTCCTCTTGTCTCATCATAGCATATGCCTTGATAGCATTTGGCATAGGCTGCATCAGTAAGATCTGACCCCTTACATTAGAATAGCTTTCATCTAACCCCATCAAGAATTGTAACAACCTCTTTCTACTCTCCCTTGCTCCATTGAGTCTACCATTAGCACAAACACAGTTACAAGTACACATATAGGGTGCCTCTAATGCATCTATTTCATCCCATAAGCCTTTGAGTTTCTGATAATACACTTCAATGGAACAGTTGAGTTGCTTCAGTTGTGTGATCTCATTGGTTAACTGATAGATTCTGTGTCCATCCAGTTGAGAGTAGTGTTCTTGTAATTCACTCCATAGTGCTGATGCTGAGTGAACAAAACTTAAGTTGTTGCTTATCTGATCTGTCACTGTATTCAAGATCCAAGATATAACCATATCATTATTTCTTTCCCATAGTGCTCTTTCTGGTGAATCAGTAGTGGGTTCTGGATATTCATTAGTGACAATTTTGAGTTTATTCTTTGCATTCAGTGCAATCATCATGGATCTTTTCCATGAGCTGTAGTTTTCAGAACCAGTGAGTTTCTTGGAGATTAGGATAAGACCAGGGTGATCATTCTGGTGAAGAAAGAGTGGGTGATTCACTGAGTTTGTATCAGTGTTGACAGTGCTTGATTCAGCAGATGTGGATACCATGATTGTAGTTGATTGTGATGATTGTGGTTACAGATCTTGAGTGTTGATGTGTTATAAAAGATTCTGTGTTGAGTATGATGGATCTTGATGATGTTTTGAGTTGTTTTGATGAAGATTTGAAGGTTTGAAGAACTGTTAATGGTGGAAAAATTTTGGAGGGAAAATCAGTTATTGTGGTGGTCAAAGTTGGTTATGATGGTCAACTGACAGTTATGATGTTGGTTGTGACAGATGATGGTGTATGACAGTTTTAGTGGTGGTTAGATGTGAAAGCCTTTTTGGCGGGAAAAGTTGTTATGATGGTGGAAATCAGTTATGATGATCGGAGAAAGCTCATCACCACAGTTTGTGGTGGTGATGGCTCTGATACCATATTGCAGAAATGAGAGAAACTGATAAAGTGAAAAGTGGATTCTATTCAATCAAAAACAAATGAAGTACATGAGCTGCTATTTATACTACTTGATACAAAAGCTTAACTAATCTACTTAACAAGCTAAACTATATACTGCTATTACTAGCTACATATTATTACATTGAGTTAGATAGCTTTGATGTTTAGTACAATGAGGTGAGATATAAGACCCTTGATCTTGAGCTTTGATACTGCTAGTCTGAGCTCTTGCATATGGAACTTCTGCACTAAAGTCTTTGACTGCAGAGTTGACTTTAGTAGTATTGGGTATACCATTAAGTGATCGGTATATATCTTGCATTATAAGAAATAAATTCAAGTGATCCAATTATATGAGTGTTATTCACATTTGAATTGGATTGTATGAACTCTATCAAACATCCATAGACATCTATTTGTACATTTGCACGTATGCATGGACGGGCATTTGTATGTTATGATTTTTTGTTGTTCCATGCTACCTAGCTTTAATGTATAATATCAGCATAATAAATTGTGTCTGTATATTGAACTATCAAATTTTGAAAAACAAACACATTAGCTTTAATATATACATGTCTCATATAAATTTTGTAGTTGTTTCATGAGTATCTTACACAAAGGTGAGTCTCTGACTCAAACATACCACATACTAGGTTTGATCATGGGTTTTGTTTATCGTTTTTTATTAGTTTCCTAACCATTTCAAACTATGTATAAGCCGGTTTGATCATTAAATATCTTATCATGAAATCAGACTGAATCGAATAGTAATATATATAATGAATGTTGTTAAAATTTAATTATGTAGTTGTTTCATGTGCATGTAGTGTGTTGAATTTTCCAAATATGTAACCAAAGTGAAACAGTTGAAATTACGATGCATCTTTTCTACAAGTCCATGATCTAAGTAGGGATCATAGATAAGTGGTATATGAGTTGTCTACTAACTAAGAAGTTGTAGATTTAAGTTTCGTTGAAGTCATTTATGAAATGTATTGTGAGATAGGTGTTATAAAGTGTGGAAAAATTGCCGTTAAAAAAATAATAAAATAAAATTCTAAATACAGTAGTTTAACTGTTATTTATATCTTCTTAGCTTGTTTGTGTTAATATGTATCGAATGTTATTAAATCTTAGCTTGTTTTTGTTAATATGTATGGACCTATCCTTGACCTTCTTGAATTTTATTCTATTGCCTTTAATAGTCATCAAACCAGTCTAAATTTGTTTCTTTGTTAGTATTGGTTGTTCATTGCCCATTCCTAGATAAATACTTATATCATTTCATGTCAAAAACTTTCCCGTATACCAAAACATCAGCTATTTAACATTCTTCCTTGTATCCAGGCTACCCCGACAAATGTACACAGGAGGCGAACCAACTCAAAAGTGTCGTATCGACCGAGTTCTCAATCAACCAGAAAACGACGTTGGAAGGTTCGATGTGAAAGCTTGAAACAAGGGACAACTGTTGTGGCTGATCCATTGGAAGTACTGAGTCCAGAATCATGGCAACCACTAGACGGTGTAGTCCGATGCCCAGCAAATTACGTTCCTTTATCACCCATTAGCTTCTTAGAGCGAGCGGCTCAAGTTTACAAAAACCAGACCTCCGTTATTTATGGAGCCGTTAAGTACACATGGGAAGAAACATACTTAAGGTGTATCAAGCTTGCATCTGCTCTAAACCACCTGGGGATCTCTCGTGGCGACGTGGTAAGAGTAATATTTGCATGCTCAATTTAAGGATATTAGTTAAAAGTCTTGAGGTTTAGAACAAACTGTGTTATTAAAATTCAAGCAATCATTTTGTCTCTTGAGCTTTAGAACAAACTATTTTTAAGCTCAGAATAAATCCACCAAATAAATTAACTTCAACGACTTGGAATGCAGGTTGCAGCATTAGCACCTAATGTTCCAGCAATGCTAGAACTTCATTTTGCGATTCCCATGGCAGGAGGCGTTATTTGCCCCCTTAACACACGTCTGGATGGAAATACGGTCTCAACTCTTCACAAACACTCACAAGCCAAGATTCTTTTTGTCGACTACCAACTGTTACCAGTCGCGAAGGAAGCACTCAATATTCTCAATGACACAGGCTCAATTACCCCTCTCCTTGTCATAATATCAGAGCCAAACTATCGTTCACCCTTGAAAGTTTACCCTAAATACGATTATGAGACCCTCGTGGAGGGTGGAAACGTTGGATTCCCTATAGTCCGACCTTACGATGAATGTGATCCTATAAGTCTAAACTATACATCTGGAACCACATCAAGGCCAAAAGGAGTTGTGTTTAGCCATCGCGGTGCTTATATGAACTCTATTTCATCGATGTTCATACATGGTATGCAAGAGATGCCTACTTACCTTTGGTCATTGCCTATGTTTCATTGCAATGGGTGGTGCTTCACGTGGGGTGTGGCTATAGTTGGTGGCACTAATGTTTGCCTTCGATACTTCAACCCTCAAGATCTTTTTGATAATATCGTCATTCATAAAGTGACACATATGTGCGGAGCTCCTACTGTTTTGAACATGATAGCGAATTCTGCGGTGACATATCAGAAACAACTTCCTCATGCAGTTGAGATCATGACTGGTGGTGCTCCTCCACCTCCAACTATAATATCAAAGATCGAGGAGCTAGGATTTCGTGTTTCGCACATTTATGGTCTCACTGAAACTTACGGTCCAGGTACATGGAGTTTGTGGAAGCCTGAGTGGGATGAATTGCCTCTGGAAGATCGGGTAAAGCTTAAAGCGGCAAGGAGTTAAACATTTCGCGATGGAGGATGTCGATGTAAAGATCCTATTACAATGGAGAGTGTGAAACCAGATGGCCAATCGATAGGGAGGTTATGTTTAGAGGTAATACGGTCATGAGTGGATACTTGAACGATTTACATGCAACTGAAGAGGCTTTTGCTGGAGGTTGGTTTCACACTGGGGATCTTGCCATTAAACATCCAGACGGGTTTATCAAGTCAAGGACGAAGCAAAGACATTGTAATATCCGGTGGTGAAAATATATGCACGATTGAGGTTGAAACTGTGATTTATAGCCATCCAGCAGTTCTCGAGGTTGCCGTTGTTGCAAGGCCTGGCGATCACTGGGGCCAAACTCCTTGTGCATTTGTGAAACTGAAGGATGGTTTTAACAATATTAATGCACAAGCAATTATTGAGCATTGTCGTGATCGTATGCCACATTTTATGGTACCCAAGACTGTAATTTTGAAGATTTGCCTCGAAATTCGACTGGTAAGGTACAAAGTTTGTGTTGAGAGAAAAAGCTAAAACCTAGGTAGTTTTTCCTCCGAGAAGGTTGAATGATTGTAGCAAGTTACCACCATCGATCTACAGAATTGTTTCAGCATTATCACATGTTTTTTGTTATAGAGAAGGGGTTGGTTAATGGGAAACGTATTTTGAAAATCAAGATTTTTAATTAGCAGGTCTTTTGTTTGAGAGTGATGATTACATAGAAATTTAATTCTAGTCATTGATTCTTCACACTTTTTTAGATTGCTAATTTTTTGTGAGACCCGAATGTTTGTATTGAAGCTTTCTAAAAGCGTTGAATTTTAGACGTTTTTCTATTGCATTTTTTTTTTTTTTAAAAGATGGCCAAATGTTTCAGCGAGCAAAGTATTAGAGCATTCCCAAGCAGTAACGCCAGAACGGCGTTAAGCAAAAAAACGGCGTTACGGCGTTATTACCATTGGGAGCTCGGCGTTAAAGAGGAAGCTTGGCCAGCGTTGCTTTGCAACGGGCGTTAAAGGGGCGCAAAAAAAAAAAAAAATTCAAAAAATTTACACTTTCTACCCTTAAAACGGCTACTAGCCGTTATTTTCAAAAAAAAATTTCAAAAACCACCCTAAACGGCTACTAGCCGTTATTTTTCAAAAAAATTTTCAAAAACCTTTTTTTACCACTATAAATACCCAATTAAAACACCATTTCTTTTCACACTTCCACTACTAAATCCTCTCCATTCTCTCAATCTTTCAACTTCGGTTAGCGCAAAAAAAACAATGTCGGGAGGCAACGATGATACTTTCTACAATCTTCTTGCTAGTGGGTGGAATCCTCAAACCGGGTTCATCATCTAACCCGAACGCCGGTTCATCTTCAATCCCCAACCCACTAGGCTTATCGAGCCAAGAAATGTATCAACAACATCAAGCATTTTCGTATTGGCAACAACAAAACCAACAAAACACCTTAAACTCTAACTTTCAAAACCTACAATTCACACAACAATCACAACAATCACAAACCGAAACACATGATGTTGCCGACACACCCACGTCTCCTCCAAAAAGGAAAAGGTCGCATGGCGAAAATCAAAGAAATCCAAAGACCCCGAGCCGAACCGGTTGATTTCGATGAAGGCGATGTTGTTGTTCACTCACGTTGGACTCCGGCGGAAGAAGCATTACTTGCAAGATGTTACATAGTTGTTTCGGAGGATCCGAAAGTTGGAAAGTGCCAACCCGAGGATACGTTTTGGTATCGGTGCGAAATGAGTTCAATAAAACAACTTTCAACGGCGCAACAAGGACATCTTTGTCAAGCAAGTGGAAAACTTTGAGCGGCATATGCACAAAGTTCAACTCTCATTACAACCGTCAAACGTGATCAACGAAGTGGGAAAGTGAGTGGATGTGATGCAACGGGCAAAGCAATGGTATCGTGAGGAAACCAAGGGATCGACTTTTGGCCTCGAAGGCGCTTGGGAGGTTTTGCGTCATTATAAGAAATGGAACTCATGGAACCGGTCGATTTAACCGCGAAGTCCCAAGCCAAACAAGCGAGGTTTGTTTGGTCAAGATGAACAACCTCGCCCATGGGAAAGAAGCGTGCTAGTAAGAAACCAAGATCCGAGACTACAACAAGTCTTGGGGAACAAGCACCGGAGGAGCGAGCTCGTCGACTTATTTCACCGAAACTATGGCAAACGAGTTTCGTATAAAACGAGAAGTCTCCGGCGGCGTGTCGGGCGCGCGGAAAAAGATCTCACAATAACCCGGTTGGAAGAAATAAAGTTTTGATGGCGCCTCTTGCGGGCAAGATCCAATGGTCGTGCGGTGGATCAATGACGAAAAAGATCGAATCATCGCAAAATATAACTTGAAACCTCGTCGAGAGATCGTATTCTCGTCATTTCCTTTAATTTGTTGTAACGTTTTATTTCGTTGTATGGTTTTTTTTTTTTTTTTTTTATTTCGTTGTATTTTATTTTAGTCTCGTATTGTAATATGTTTTAAGTTTTAATGAAATGTTTGTTTTAGTTTAAAAATGAAGTGTTTGATTTAGTTTAGGGGTTGAAATTGAAAATATGAAATATTAGTGGTGTTATGGTGTTATTGGGATGTTATTGTTGTGGGTGTTTTTGAGGATGTTAATGTTAAATGGTAAAGGCGATGTGCGTACCGGCGTGGGCGGTGTTATTGGTGTTATGGTGTTATTGTTGGGAGTGCTCTTAGAGCGATCGGTGTATGTTTGAAAAAAAAATCAAAATCATTTTTTTACTACTATAAATACCCAAATAACATATCATTTTTTTTCACACTTTCATCATTCAAATTCAAGTTTATATACTTCATCTCTATAAAAAAATAATAATAAATAAAAAAAAATAAACTTGTTCATTACAATAGATCCGAATCAAATTGACGAATTACCTCAGCAATGGTTAGACGTTGATGACGAAACTGACTTCGATTTTATGATGGCCGCGTACGAGTATCTGCAACATCAAGAAGCATCTCAACCTCGCTTCACTCGTAACCATGTATATCGTGAACGTGAGCTTGCAGAAGAACGTTTTCGTAACGACTATTTCATTCAAGGTTGTAAGTATTCGAACCGGAATTTTCGAAGAAGATTTCGTATGAGCCAAAACTATTTCTACAAATAGTCGAAGGTATTGAATCTTATACTCCGAAAATATTCGGATCATTTTAAATTCTTTTGCCAATCACACGATTGTATGGGTTGAATGAGTTTAAGTGTTCTTATGAAGTGTCGACGACCATCGCCAATTGGCGTCCGACACCTCACCCGTCGTTTGATAAATATTTGCAAATGGGTGAGCATACTTAGCGATTGTCTTTATAATTTTAACAAATGCGTTATTGATTTGTTTATGCCGGAGTATTTAATAAAACCAACATGGTCCGACATTCAAAATATTTATCAACGACATGAAGAGTGTCATGGTTTTCCGGTAATGCTTGGTAGCATTGATTGTATGCTTTGGGAATGGAGAGATTGTCAGGTGGCTTAGCAAGGGCAATTTGGTAGGTGTGATGAAAAAATACCCAACAATTATGCTTGAAGTTGTTGCTTCTCAAGATTTATGGATCTGGCATGCATTTTTTGGGATGGCGGGGGCGAATAACAATATTAATGTTTTAGACAACTCTCCGTTATTCGACGACATTCTTGCTGACATTGCCCCAAGAGCCCCTTATATGGTTAATGGAACTAGGTATGAACAAGGGTATTATTTGGCTGACGGAATTTACCTACAGTGGGCAAATTTTGTCAAATCCTTCTCGTCAACAACTGACGAAAAACATACTTATTTTAAAAGAAAACAAGAAAGTTCCCGAAAGAATCTTTGAGCGTGCTTTTGGTGTGCTTTAAGGAGGTTGGGGTATACTACAACAACCTAAGACGTCAAATGGAAATTGTCAAGATCACGAGAATCATGTATTCTTACATTATTTTGCATAACATGATTTTAAAAGATCAAAATTTGCATTACGTGACTATAATGAAATGTGGGTGGATCTGTCGGCACATATGAGGCAACAACGGTGGGTCGAAAGATGTGATACCCACCGTCGCAAGGCAAAAGATATCTGATCGAGAAACGCATACTCAACTCCAACTAGACCTTATGGAGCATGTTTGGCGAGAACCATCTTGAGCGACAACAACAACAAGAGAGCGACGATGAATAAGTATTTGATATGTTTCGTTTTTTTTTCTTTGTAATTTTTTTTAGTTATTTTTTATTTCGTATTGTAATATGTTTAAGAATTAATGATATGTTTTTAATAAATGAAGTGTTTGCTTTAGTTTAGGGGTTGAATTTGAAAATATTTGAGTTAAGGTTTAACTTGGGTATGTTATGATAAGGGTGTTTTTGTTAAGTTAAGGTGAAATGTTAAAGTCGATGTGACGCTCACGTGGCAAAGTTAAGCCTTAACCTAAGGGCACCATACCTTACACTCTTAGGTGTTTACTTTTATGCTAGTATCAAACCATTTAAGAATCAAGATTTGTATTTAGACTAGAGGTAATGGGTGTGACCACTCACACCAAAATCTGTTCTCACGAGTGAAAACACTACCTCACTTGTAGTCGCGGTGACCAAGCAAAAAATGAGACGAGCGGTGACTATGGTCACTTCTAGGCATTTGTACCAAGTGAGGTATGTTTGTATAAAATATGTATTTTCATGAAATGTGAACGAAGTGGTGACTATTATAGTTGAAAGGTGAGAGGAATGAGAGGAAGTGAATGGAGAGAGAAAGTCAAGGTGGATGGTGAAATGGTGTGACTATTACTTTCAATCTTATGCGTTGAATAAACAGGAGGCGTTTTATTTATTTATTTCTTTATTTTTAGACTAAAATACACCGTTGGTCCCTAAACTTGTTCAAGCGCATCGCGATGGGACAAAGTTGGGCATTATCATCGCTGGAGGTCCAAAACATGTGTTTTATACTATAGACTAGTCCCTCGACCAGGATTGCCATAGTCAACATGAATTTTCTGGCTTTACTTCGAGGGTATAATAGACCATTCACAATTTTAACCCAACATAGTTAAAATCTAACCCAACCTTCAACCATATATTAGTACCGACAACACACAACACTGAACCCTAAAATACAAGCAACGCACATTCTACCCAAAGCAAAAAAAAAACTATAATGGCACAAAACGATAAGGGGAAGGCTTTGTTGAGTTTGTTGAGGAAAGAAGACTACCCAAATGAAAAGGATTTGGGTGTTAAGAAGGAGAAGGAAGAGGCTCACATCGTGTTATCAAATGTTAACGATTTGGGAGAAAGGATTACAAATCTGGAAAAAAAAATATCTTAAGGAAAGGAAGGAAAAGGATGATAGGGAGAGTTGTTGGTCTAGCTAAGTGTATGTTTAGATGATAGGAAACTTTATAGTTGTTGAGAACATGAAATCGATGAATAAAAAATTGGGTTCTTATGTAAGTAATAGTGTTTGGTTGTGCATTGTAACTGTTTGAAATCGTTTCGCATTTTTTAATAAGTTTGACTTACCCAAGTCATACCACAATAGTAAGTTACAATTTGTCGCCTTTCATAAATTTGTTTTACTTGGGTAAGTCAAAATTCAAGATGTTACAATTTGAGGCATTCATGTGTTCGGTCCCATCACAACACTAACACCAAACCAATTTCTTCCTAAACAATACACCATTGTCAATACATTATGATTTAGTGCTAAAGCATTTGCATTTTCAACACATATTTTTAAACCACTGCCTTTGCTTTTGCTGATACAAGGGGGTGTTTGGTTTTGCTGATACAACTTTTGATGATAAAAGGGGATGTTTGGTTTTGCTGATACTAATTGGAAACAATACACCCAATATCACAATACAAGAATAGATTAAATACATAAAACTTAGATGATATTTCATCATTAATATAGTCGGTTACAAGATCAGAAACAACTACATCAAACCAAGACCAACAACCAAACAAAATATCCAATTTACATACCCTTTTTACCAACCTATATTTCCAAAACTAGCACCCAAAAGACCACATATATCTACCCCGATGAAATACCCAAAATTCAGGCATTATGCTCAGCCATTTTCTTAACAAAACCTTCTTTGAAACGAATAGCTTCATCAGTTTGACTAATAATCTATATGAATTGAACAAGTTGATGTGTGTGCCTCGCCTGGATTTTCCTCAGCGCATCTAAACAGTCAAGCTCTATTCCCCGAGGTTCCAGAGCTTCGTTCTCTTCGATCAGCTCCCTACGCTTCATGATTCCCCTCTTTAGATGATTAATGCACTGACGAACTAGCTTTTTCAAAAGCCCTTCTTGTGTAGCCTCTTCTTCAAACCACACAGCCATACGATCATTCAACTTGGATGAACCATCAATCTCCATGAGTTCATTCAGAATAGGGAAATCATCCATTGGAAATTGTTTGTGTGTGGAAAAAGTGGTGGATGAGTTTATCGGTTCGTGTGCACAAGTAAATAGCGTCTCCGGTAAGAGACGGTCAAGGGTCTAATAGTGATTTTTTTTCACACTCGGTCCCTGAATTTGTCTTGGTTGCCGTTGTCATACTTAAAACTCCCGCCCAATATTCACTTTAAAATACACAATTGGTCCCTCAAGTTGCCAAGTTACGTATACTACAACTTAGTTGAAGATTAAACAACACAAAATCATTAGAAGTTTGACTTTGTTAAGTCAAACTTCTAAAACATATCAATAAACTCCAAAACAAATATTGAGTAATTGTTTTGCAATTTTGACTTTACAAAGTCAAAATGCAAATACTACGTACAAAATAGCCATTCACCATTTTCAATGTTGACTAACTAAAGTAAACTGGAAATGCAGTTTTACTTTCTACAATCAAATTGAAATGCTAAATGGAAGTTTGACTTTCGAATGTCAAACTTGCATCACCTACAATACGCACAAACAACAACATATGAACAAGCTAATTTTAAGCAAACCATATAAACAAATATTGTACCAAAATACAAAAACTATTTTGCAACATGAATTGTCATAGGGTATTCAACCCATACATAAACTATTTTGCAACATGAAGTGCAGAGCGACTGTGTATCCTCCTAATACACCAATGCATCTTGTTCCTAGAACAATTGCCACTAAAAGCAAGACCTTAATTAGTCAATATGTTATCTTTCAACTATTTGTTGATTTTGAGAAAACTTGCAAGAAAAGGATCACACCAATGGTATAATCAAGGAGAAAGGGGTTTGAGCAAGCGAAAGAATGTTATTTAATCAAGTCATGCCTTTCTTTAAAGCGCTAAAAGATCATTTTGAAAGTCTTAAAAGGGAATGAACGTAGACATTAAAGAAATGGAAAAGGAGTTTGATGCAATGATAGTTGAGGTTAATGACTATGAGCGAGCACTAAAATATAATGAGATTGAGAGAAAGAACTTGCATACATTAAATGAGACTCTTATTCTGAATGTGTTGCTCAAGATATTTTTTCATCGCTACAAATTGTTCTATTAATGCTTCCCAATTTCATGAACTATCTGTTGTTCTCGAAGTCTCCCATGATCGTGTCATTGAGCTTGAAAAACTAATTCGAACTAAATGAGAAAATTGAGCTGGATGATCACAACAATTTGGTTAAACATTTTTCTAAACTAGAAGTTGAGCATTTTAATTTACAACTAAAATATCAACATCTTAAAGAAAATGTCAAAACTTCAAATATCAAGACATCCTCGGATGCTCCGAGTTTGATGTAGTTTTCAAATTAACAAACGTGGTGAGCAGATTCAAGCTCATTGCAACACGATCGGAAAGTTGAAAGCCCAAATCTCTCAATTAAAGGGTCAAACGAACAATATGACAGGCTCCCAAATGCCTCCTCCTCTAGATTCTCGAATTCTCAAACGTTTCATCTTCAAAACTTAGTAAATGCATTACAAAAGGAAAACGAAAATTTTCTAGAAGAAAATGAAAAGGTTAAACGTCATTTCAATGAGTTATTTGAATCTATAAAGGTCACTCGTAACAAAAATAACGAAACGGTAGCCTCGTTATAAAAAGAAATTGAGAATCTAAAGAGTCGGGGTAAAGGGAAGATGCTAATGACCAATGGGAGAATGGTATATCAAAGGTACATGTCGTAATAAATATGCTTTGTCTGTGAAATATGTTCCTCCTCATCTTAGGAATAACAAACTTGCTATTCAAACATATTTCTCACATCTTAAGGATGACCTAGAATGTCTCCGTGAGATTGTTGAAGAGGATAAATTAGAGAAACCACTTGACAATGCAATTGGGCATGCATGCTTATATGCCAAACGATCTCAAGATATTCTAGAATGCTTAATCACAATATGCCCAAAGTCCTTAGGTGAGAGAGTTAATCCTTTGATTCCATGTTCGATGCCTAGTGCCAAGTATGATATTCATTCTATGCCAAATGTTTTTAATGTGAACCTTAGTGTGCATGTAAGTAGTCCCGATTCCAGATCATCAATGCTAAGAAAGAGAACTCTAGTGTGCCTACTAGAGTACAAATCCCAAGACTTCTAGTGTTAAGAAAGTGAACCTTGGTGTGCTGCATGTAATTCGGATCCCGAACATTTTCGTGTCATTTCTTGACACAATTTATGCCTCATTATTTCAACATTTATCGTAAACTTGGTTTACTTGTTTCAAATTGCGTAACCTTTATGGTTTAGCGGCTAATTCATGATCATAACATCACGTACATTTCATATGGACTAAGATTAGTCTACATTTCATTGACATCATTTGCATCATATTAATTCATTCATGACATTTCATTTCACATTTAACGCGTAATTTTTATATTTAATAAACGTTATCGCGTGAGTTATTATTTTGAATATTTAATCCGTTACTTTCAAAAATGATCCCGATGTATTTTTAAACTTACATTTAGTTTATAAAACTATATTTTTAGTTTTCCTAGTGTTTCAAATTTATTTGGTATATAAATCGTTAAAGTTATATTATTACGACGTTTTTCTTAAAAATTATACGATAATTATTTTATCACCCAAATTTCACAAGGAATGTATTTTTACAATTTTATTATCTCATTACATTCTATTTTGATCTATTAAAACTTACTTGTACCAAAAATTACCATTTACCTTTACTTGTACATTTTCCTACACTTTTACTTACACTTTTCTCAAATATTTACAAGTATATAGTTATACATTTAAAAAAAAAAAAATATAAATTGAGAAACAAGATCCCTCCCCTTCGCCGACCCTAGGGAGGGTTGTCATTAAATGTGGTATGGCCTTTGATTGATTTAATAATTTTACATACAAAGTCTACTTAAATTATTATTTCTCATTCATTCACTCAAATATTTCACAAGTGTTAAAAAAATTTTTTCTTGTTTCTTCTTCATAAACCGCCATCAAGAGCTTCAAAGGGATCAAAATTTTTTCAAGTTCAAGTGTTTTAACAATCTAGTGTATACTCTTTATAAGGTTTTGAAATAAAACCAAGAGTATTTAGGTTTATCCTTGTTACTTGCACCTCATCATATTCACTTGTAAGCATGTTTCTTTCATTTTCATGTTTCCTTATCATTTCATATGTATCTTTTCATTTTGGACAAGTATGCATGATATGTGATTTATACCATTTTTCATGATTTTAGAGTATATATATATATTTGGTCATCCTATAATTATCCCCATGGTATTCTTTGGTCTTGATGGTGATTAGGAACCCATGACACCCTAAGAAGGTGTATGGTAGGATTAGATTAGCTTTGGAGTTGATTTGAAGGGATTAGAATAGGTTTTGTCCGAGAAAACTATTTTCGATAACTATAAATTTATGTTCTGTCCTTATTTCGATTTTCTGGAAAACCGACAGTTGGTACGAAACTTTGGCCTTGATATTTAGAAAATATACTTTAAAACGAATCCGTGGGCGCTTGAACGGATAAAACGGAGTTATAACGAAGAAGTTATGGATTTTAAAGTTTGACGACTAAATATATTATTTTCGTAAATTTCAAGATGCTATTTTTAGTTTGTTCGGGTCAAAACGAGCCTTAAGCTTCACAAATTATTTCGACTTGTCAAAATATATTAGTTTACTTTGATACGGCTAAGGACATATTATACGAGAAAACGGATTTGAAACGACAAAGATATGCACGCTTTTATAAAGTTGCCGTAACTATTATTTTCTCAAAACTATATTATTTTTACGATACAAGTGTTACATTAGTCAGAACGACCATGTTTGAGGTTGTTTTTAACCATGATGTGAAACTTTTGGAACGAATTGTCTTCTAGTAAAATCAAGTTCACCGCCATATTTTTCAAAACAACAAGCCGTTTGTATAGCGGAGTTATAGTAAATTAATTACGGATGTTCAAACTTGGCGAAACTCATTTTTCGCACAACAATTAGCCAAAATCACTATCTTTAACCCTTATTATCTTTATGATCGAGACCTTTTGACGAAAACTCCGAATCGAAACTTCTAGATATCGATACAAACTTTCCAAAACCGTCGAGTTCGTTCTCTAACGATCGACGACACCATTTTACGACTAGTTTTCCAAAGCCATTTTGTTAATTTCATGAAAATTCCGACGACATTGTTTTACGATTTAAAAGTGAAAATTTCACCATAAATCATTATAAAACCATTGTAGGATGACATTTTGACGTAAAAACTTGTAAAGTGATTTTGAATGGTCAAGACGTCAAAAGAGTATTTTTCGACGATAAGTAATATTTTCAAAACTCGCAAATGGTATAAATAACATACGAAATGCATGCATAACATTACATTGCAACTCATGACATATCATATCATTCGTAATAGGTCCGGTTGAACGATCACATTATACCTCGTTGTACTCACTCTTGTCATCACACCTATTTACCAAGTGAGTTCATAGCCCCACTTTTACTCTTTTAACTGCTTTTACAAACACTCGGGGAGATACATGCTACATTTTTAATCGAACACAAATGCTTTGAATCGTATGCTATATCCGAATGTTTTATTGTCACTAAGTATTTGCCATGTTCAAGTCCCTACATCATGAACCATTAGTCACTATGAGTGAGCGAATATTGTGAATAGGCCTATTGAATTAACACTCCCGCTCCTATTGACCCATTTAGGGAAATCGAGCGACTATATTTGAATCATTAAGGTAAATTGGCAAATTACCTATTAGGCGGCGATGAAACGATGATTACCAATTTTATTGGTGCGATGTTTACGCTTTGGTGTCATGAACTTAGTGAAATAAATACGATTTTGTTTTTAACGATGAGTGTGAAACCATTTAACTCACACTACGATTATTGTGTTCAAACGAATTACTTAAACCTATGGATTTCACTCAACCTTTGTGTTGACCTTTTAGCATGTTTATTCTCGTGTATCTAAGGCATTATCATCATGGCATGGTTAAGGAACCACCTTTTGAGTCGTGGCGCCGACTTACATCATTGTACATTATGGCACTTTCTTTTAAAACCATCGTTTGGACTTGTAATATATTTATATTTCCGCAAACTTTGTAAACTTTTGGGACCTATGTTGTAACTCGATTATTTTATTAAATCAAACGATGTATTTTCCAAACGACACTTTAGGTCGCTCAATATAACTCGTGATTGTGATGCTATGACGGTCAATCCCTGTGAATTCCATTCCACCGCAAAATGTAAATTGGGGTGTGATGATTGGCATCGAGCTTGGTTATAGAGAACTAGGTTGCATCATTGACCCTAGACTATAACTACATTATCATAGCATCTCATCATTTCATCATAAGTGCATGTTCACTTTGCATGCGATTTATACGTACATTTTTCGAGTTATTTACTTTCATTTCATATCGATTGTCACATGGATGCCTTTAAATACCCATCCCATTATCCTTTTCTCATACTCTAATGTGGAGAATTCCTTGTCATTCCCTATCACAATTTTTACATCAATTGACTCATCACCGATAACGTCGAATGCCGAGATAAACTTTTAAGTAGGGCAAAGTCACTCTCACTCCTTTGTTTCATCACTAACATGTCGAGTTACACGCTATTCACTCTAAGTCACTAAACCATCATACATTTGAAGCACTTACGACATCTCATAACCCATTTCTTAGGAAACCGTCGATTATTTTGAAAGATAACCTCAAACTTATCATTTCTTATCACCTCTCTTAGAGCGCATATTTTTAACATGGGATTTTGCTACGCCTCACATTTCCTCTTGTTTTGAAGAAGATATGGCATCAAGAAAGCTACAGTTGAAATGACCCAAGCAAAGAATTCAAAAGTTGGTGAATGATAGCATTGCTAATGCTTTAAGAGTCGAAAACGGAAATGTGCCGCCGCCGCCGAGGTCATGCCGTCGTCAAGCCGCTAGGCTAGTCATCACATCGGAAATGCCGGAGGATCCGGAGTTAAGAAATGTTCGTACAAAGATTTCAAAAGTGGTGAACCCACCAAGTTTCGAGGGACCGAGGAGCTACGACCATGGTGCGATGGTTTGAAAAGTTGGAGTCGTGTTTTGCTTTGTAACCGTCCGGATGATAGTAAGGTCAAATTTGCTACGAGTACATTACTCGATGGAGCATTGTCATGGTGGAATTCATATGCTCAACCGATTGGAATGGAGAATGCTTTCAAGCTTACTTGGGAGCAATTTAAGGGTTTGGTGACTAAGAAGTTTTGTCCTCGCACGGAAATCAAAAAGTTGGAGACCGAGTTCTATGAATTAGTAACCATTGGGTACGATATTGACACTTACATTCGGAGATTCCAAGAATTGGCCGTGTTATGCCCGTCCATGGTTTCGATAATGAGAAGTTGCTAGAGGCTTTCATTGGGGACTCCGAGGTGATTCAAGGAGATGTGACTTCGCTTGATCCACAAACAATCGAGGAAGCTATTAGAGTGACTCAAAAGCTCATGGCCCGTGTAGTGAAGAGAGGTAAGTACACCAACACCAACCAAAACAACAACAACCCCAACAACCGCACCAACTACCACAATAACCAAAACAACAACAACAACGACGATAACCAAATCAACAACAACAAAAGAAAATGGGAAAACGACCAAGGAGGTTATAACAACAACAACCAAAACCGCAACACTAACCATCAACAACAACAAAATAGAAGGCAAGAAGCGGGAATGGTTTATGTCACGCACCAATGAGAGGTAGAGGTATGCCGGAACACACCCACTATGTAATCGATGTAATTTTCATCACTGGTCCTTGCCCCGCCAAGTGCCACAAATGCCAAACACCGGACATCTAGCTGTGGATTGTAAAGGTAAAGCCGTAGTCACATGCTTCGGATGTGGGGAGCAAGGACACTATAGAAATCAATGTCCTCAAAACCAAGGTCAACAAGTTGAAGGTGCTCATGGAATGTATATATGTTAGAAGGAGGAGGAGGAGCTCGTCAAGGTATCAACAACGCGAAGACCAAGAAGTTTGGAAACTAACAGTCTTATTTTTCCTTATGTACTATGTCGTACTAAGTTTATGTTTTCCATCGTATCCGAATCTTTATAACCTAAGATGTATTTCTATTTGATAAACCACTTGTTGTAAAATATTCTCATCTATCGTACTTTATTTTCTTTCCGATTTGTTATCATTTACGAGGATTTTAATTTTTTACTTTAACTATCATTTTAACGACACTTCTCCATGTCTTCTCTCCTCGATGTTCATCACAATTTTAACATCGTTGACTCAACACCAAACAACATATGAGTCGATTAGTCCAAGCATTGCATAGTTACTCCTAAATTATACATAGCCCGATCACCTATGTCTAATTCGGGAAGAATCATGCGATGAAGGGAGTAGTAGGCTTATATGTGTAAGCAAAATCTTCGTAATCGAGCCAAATTTTCAAAGTCCTCCTTCAAACCAATTTAGCCTAATCTCATGATGTTCTTGTTTGATGAGTTGTGAGATTAAGTGAAAATTGGTTGGTAAAAGTCTTTGAGGGTTTTGCTCGGGAATGGGAAAGTTTGCCACATCAAACCCTAAACCCGATAGACTAACAACGATTGAATTCGTGGATCGAATTCCTTTTGATGGGCGAATGTGACAACCCGCACTTTCGTGTCATTTCTTGACACAATTTATGCCTCATTATTTCAACATTTATCGTAAACTTGGTTTACTTGTTTCAAATTGCGTAACCTTTATGGTTTAGCGGCTAATTCATGATCATAACATCACGTACATTTCATATGGACTAAGATTAGTCTACATTTCATTGACATCATTTGCATCATATTAATTCATTCATGACATTTCATTTCACATTTAACGCGTAATTTTTATATTTAATAAACGTTATCGCGTGAGTTATTATTTTGAATATTTAATCCGTTACTTTCAAAATGATCCCGATGTATTTTTAAACTTACATTTAGTTTATAAAACTATATTTTTAGTTTTCCTAGTGTTTCAAATTTATTTGGTATATAAATCGTTAAAGTTAAATTATTACGACGTTTTCTTAAAAATTATACGATAATTATTTTATCACCCAAATTTCACAAGGAATGTATTTTACAATTTTATTATCTCATTACATTCTATTTTGATCTATTAAAACTTACTTGTACCAAAAAGTTACCATTTACCTTTACTTGTACATTTTAACTACACATTACTTACACTTTTTACAAATTATTACAAGTATATATTTTATACATTTTAAAAAAAAAAAAAAATATGAAAACAAGATCCCACCCTCCCTTGGCCGACCAAGGGGAGGGTGTCATTAAATGTGGTATGGTTGATGATTAATGTTTTTACATATACATAAAGTCTTACTTAATTATTTTCTCATTCATTCACTTCAATTATTTCACAAGTGTTAAAAAATTTTCTCTCTTCTTTTGCTTCTCCATAACCGGTTCACATCAAGAGCTCCAAAGGGATCAAAATTTTCTCAAGTTCAAGTGTTAATAACAATCTAGTTATACTCTTTATAAGGTTTTGAAATAAAACCAAGAGTATTTAGGTTAATCCTTGTTACTTGCACCTCATCATTTTCACTTGTAAGCATGTTTCTTTCATTTTCATGTTTCCTTATCATTTCATATGTATCTTTTCATTTTGGAGCAAGTATGCATGATATGTGATTTATACCATTTTTCATGATTTTAGAGTTATATATATATTTGGTCATCCTATAATTATTCCCATGGTATTCTTTGGTCTTGATGGTGATTAGGAACCCATGACACCCTAAGAAGGTGTATGGTAGGATTAGATTAGCTTTGGAGTTGATTTGAAGGGATTAGAATAGGTTTTGTCCGAGAAAACTATTTTCGATAACTATAATTTATGTTCTGTCCTTATTTCGATTTTCTGGAAAACCGACAGTTGGTACGAAACTTTGGCCTTGATATTTAGAAAATATACTTTAAAACGAATCCGTGGTCGCTTGAACGGATAAAACGGAGTTATAACGAAGAAGTTATGGATTTTAAAGTTTGACGATTTAAATATATTATTTTTCAAATTTCAAAGATGCGTTTTTAGTTTGTTCGGTCAAAACGAGCCTTAAGCTTCACAAATTATTTCGACTAGTCAAAATATATTAGTTTACTTTGATACGAAGCTAAGGACATATATACGTGAGAAAACGGATTTGAAACGACAAAGATATGCACGCTTTTATAAAGTTGCCGTAACTATTATTTTCGAAAAACTATATTATTTTTACGATACAAGTGTTACATTAGTCAGAACGACCATGTTTGCGGCTGCTTTTAACCATGATGTGAAACTTTTGGAACGAATTGTCTTCTAGTAAAATCAAGTTCACCGCCATATTTTTCAAAACAACAAGTCGTTTGTATAGCGGAGTTATAGTAAATTAATTACGGATGTTCAAACTTGGCGAAACTCATTTTTCGCACAACAATTAGCCAAAATCACTATCTTTAACCCTTATTATCTTTATGATCGAGACCTTTTGGACGAAAACTCCGAACTGAAACTTCTAGATATCGATACAAACTTTCCAAAACCGTCGAGTTCGTTCTCTAACGATCGACGACACCATTTTACGACTAGTTTTCCAAAGCCATTTTGTTAATTTCATGAAAATTCCGACGACATTGTTTTGCGATTTAAAAGTGAAAATTTCACCATAAATCATTATAAAACCATTGTAGGATGACATTTTGACGTAAAACTTGTAAAGTGATTTTGAATGGTCAAGACGTCAAAAGAGTATTTTTCGACGATAAGTAATATTTTCAAAACTCGCAAATGGTATAAATAACATACGAAATGCATGCATAACATTACATTGCAACTCATGACATATCATATCATTCGTAATAGGTCCCGGTTGAACGATCACATTATACCTCGGTGTACTCACTCTTGTCATCACACCTATTTACCAAGTGAGTTCATAGCCCCACTTTTACTCTTTTAACTGCTTTTACAAACACTTGGGGAGATACATGCTACATTTTTAATCGAACACAAATGCTTTGAATCAGTATGCTATATCCGAATGTTTTATTGTCACTAAGTATTTGCCATGTTCAAGTCCCTACATCATGAACCATTAGTCACTTATGAGTGAGCGAATATTGTGAATAGGCCTATTGAATTAACACTCCCGCCCTATTGACCCATTTAGGGAAATCGAGCGACTATATTTGAATCATTAAGGTAAATTGGCAAATTACCTATTAGGCGGCGATGAAACGATGATTACCAATTTTATTGGTGCGATGTTTACGCTTTGGTGTCATGAACTTAGTGAAATAAATACGATTTTGTTTTTAACGATGAGTGTGAAACCATTTAACTCACACTACGATTATTGTGTTCAAACGAATTACTTAAACCTATGGATTTCACTCAACCTTTGTGTTGACCTTTTAGCATGTTTATTCTCGTGTATCTAAGGCATTATCATCATGGCATGGTTAAGGAACCACCTTTTGAGTCAAGGCCGACTTACATCATTGTACATTATGGCACTTTCTTTTAAAACCATCGTTTGGACTTGTAATATATTTATATTTCCGCAAACTTTGTAAACTTTTGGGACCTATGTTGTAACTCGATTATTTTATTAAATCAAACGATGTATTTTCCAAACGACACTTTAGGTCGCTCAATATAACTGTGATTGTGATGCTATGACAATCAATCCCGTGAATTCCATTCACGCAAAATGTAATTTGGGGTGTGACAGATTGGCATCGAGCTTCGGTTATAGAGAACTAGGTTGCATCATTGACCCTAGACTATAACTACATCATCATAGCATCTCATCATTTCATCATAAGTGCATGTTCACTTTGCATGCGATTTATACGAACATTTTTCGAGTTATTTACTTTCATTTCACATCGATTGTCACATGGATGCCTTTAAATTCCCATCCCATTATCATTTCCTCATACTCTAATGTGGAGAATTCCTTGACATTCCCTATCATAATTTTTACATCAATTGACTCATCACCGATAACGTCGAATGCCGAGATAAACCTTTAAGTAGGGCAAAGTCACTCTCACTCCTTTGTTTCATCACTAACATGTCGAGTTACACGCTATTCACTCTAAGTCACTAAACCATCATACATTTGAAGCACTTACGACATCTCATAACCCATTTCTTAGGAAACCGTCGATTATTTTGAAAGATAACCTCAAACTTATCATTTCTTATCACCTCTTTAGAGCGCATATTATTAACATGGGATTTTGCTACGCCTCACATTTCCTCTTGTTTTGAAGAAGATATGGCATCAAGAAAGCTACAGCTTGAAATGACCCAAGCAAGAATTCAAAAGTTGGTGAATGATAGCATAGCCGATGCTTTAAGAGTCGAAAGGGAAACAGTGGCCGCCGCTCTTCGCCGAGGTCGCTGTCCGCTTCAAGCCGCTAGGCTAGTCATTCAGCATCGGAAATGCCGGAGGATCCGGAGTTAAGAAATGTTCGTACAAGGATTTCAAAAGTGGTGAACCCACCAAGTTTAGAGGGATCAAGGAGCCACGACCATGGTGCGATGGTTTGAAAAGTTGGAGTCCGTGTTTTGCTTTGTAATTGTCCGGATGATAGTAAGGTCAAATTTGCTACGAGTACATTACTCGATGGAGCATTGTCGTGGTGGAATTCATATGCTCAACCGATTGGAATGGAGAATGCTTTCAAGCTTACTTGCGAGCAATTTAAGGGTTTGGTGACTAAGAAGTTTTGTCCTCGTACGGAAATCAAAAAGTTGGAGACCGAGTTCTATGAACTAGTAACTATTGGGTACGATATTGACACTTACATTCGGAGATTCCAAGAATTGGCCGCGTTATGCCCGTCCATGGTTTCTGATAATGAGAAGTTGCTAGAGGCTTTCATTGGGGACTTCCGAGGTGATTCAAGGAGATGTGACTTCGCTTGATCCACAAACAATCGAGGAAGCTATTAGGGTGACTCAAAAGCTCATGGCCAGTGGTGAAGAGAGGTAAGTACACCAACACCAACCAAAACAACAACAACCCCAACAACCGCGCACAACTACCACAATAACCAAAACAACAACAACAACGACGATAACCAAATCAACAACAACAAAAGAAAATGGGAAAACGACCAAGGAGGTTATAACAACAACAACCAAAACCGCAACACTAACCATCAACAACAACAAAATAGAAGGCAAGAAGCGGGAATGGTTTATGTCACGCACCAATGAGAGGTAGAGGTATCTTGGAACACACCCACTATGTAATCGATGTAATTTTCATCACTGGTCCTTGCCCCGCCAAGTGCCACAAATGCCAAACACCGGACATCTAGCTGTGGATTGTAAAGGTAAAGCCGTAGTCACATGCTTCGGATGTGGGAGCAAGGACACTATAGAAATCAATGTCCTCAAAACCAAGGTCAACCAAGTTGAAGATGCTCATGGAATGCATATATGTTAGGAGGAGGAAGCTCGTCATGGTCCCAACAACGCGGAAGACCAAGAAGTTTGGAAGCTAACGGTCTTAATTTTCCTTATGTACTATGTCGTACTAAGTTTATGTTTTCCATCGTATCCGAATCTTTATAACCTAAGATGTACTATTTGATAAACCACTTGTTGTAAAATATTCTCATCTATCGTACTTTATTTTCTTTCCGATTTGTTATTACTTACGAGAATTTTAATTCTTTTTACTTTATCTACCATTTTAACGACACTTCTCCATGTTTCTCTCCTCGATGTTCATCACAATTTTAACATCGAGACTTACCAAACAACATAAACCGATTAGTCCAACATCATCGTTACTCCTAAATTATACATAGCCTAGCTAACTATGTCTAATTCGAAGAATCATGTTATGGGAGTAGTAGGCTTATATTATAAATCTTAGTCAAGCAAAATTTTCAAATATCCTTCAAAGTCAAAGTGTTATCTCATGAGAGATTCATCCGTTTGATGAGTTGTGATGTTTTGTGAAAAATCATCGATAACCGTCTTTGAGGGTTTCCATCGGGAATTTCCTCGTTATTCATCATCAAACCCTAAACCCGATAGACTAACACGAATTGAATTCGTGGATCAATTCCTTTTTGATGGGCGAATGTGACAACCCGTACTTTCGTGTCATTTCTTGAAACAATTTATGCCTCACTATTTCAACATTTATCGTAAACTTGGTTTACGTGTTTCAAATTCGCGTAACCTTTATGGTTTAGCGGCTAATTCATGATCATAACATCACGTACATTTCATATGGACTAAGATTAGTCTACATTTCATTGACATCATTTGCATCATATTAATTCATTCATGACATTTCATTTCACATTTAACGCGTAATTTTTATATTAAATAAACGTTATCGCGTGAGTTATTATTTTGAATATTTAATCCGTTACTTTCAAAAATGATCCCGATGTATTTTTAAACTTACATTTAGTTTATAAAAACTATATTTTGAGTTTTCCTAGTGTTTCAAATTTATTTGGTATATAAATCGTTAAAGTTATATTATTACGACGTTTTTCTTAAAAATTATACGATAATTATTTTATCACTCAAATTTCACAAGGAATGTATTTTTACAATTTTTATTATATCATTACATTCTATTTTGATCTATTAAAAACTTACTTGTACCAAAAATTACCATTTACCTTTACTTATACATTTAACTACACATTACTTACACTTTTTTATCAAATTGTTACAAGTAAGTATATACTTATACATTATAAAAAATATAAATAAAAAGAAACATAGATCCTCCAAAATCCGACCAAGGGGAGGGTTGTCATTTAATGTGGTATGGTCTTGATTGATTGTTAATAATTTTACACACAAAACATAAGTCTTACTTAACACACTTTCTCATTCACTTCAATTATTTCACAAGTGTTAAAAAGTTTTTCTCTTCTTCTTGCTCCTCCATAACCGGCCACATCAAGAGCTCCAAAGGGATCAAAATTTTCTCAATTTTTCAAGTGTTAATAACAATCTAGTGTATACTCTTTATAAGGTTTTGAAATAAAACCAAGAGTATTTAGGTTTAACCTTGTTACTTGCACCTCATCATATTCACTAGTAAGCATGTTTCTTTCATTTTCATGTTTCCTTTTCATTTCATATGTATCTTTTCATTTTGGTACAAACATGCATGATATGTGATTTATACCATTTTTCATGATTTTAGAGTTATATATACATATTTGGTCATCCTATAATTATCCCTTGGTATTCTTTGGTCTTGATGGTGATTAGGAACCCATGACACCCTAAGAAGGTGTATGGTAGGATTAGATTAGCTTTGGAGTTGATTTGAAGGGATTAGAATAGGTTTTGTCCGAGAAAACTATTTTCGATAACTATAAATTATGTTCTGTCCTTGTTTCGATTTTCTGGAAAAACCGACACTGTTGGCACGAAACTTTGGCCTTGATATTTAGAAAATATACTTTAAAACGAATCCGTGGCGCTTGAACGGATAAAACGGAGTTATAACGAAGAAGTTATGGATTTTAAAGTTTGACGACTAAATATATATATTTTCGAAATTTCAAGATGCGCTTTTAGTTTGTTCGAGTCAAAACGAGCCTTAAGCTTCACAAATTATTTCGACTTGTCAAAATATATTAGTTTACTTTGATACGAAGCTAAGGACATATTATACGAGAAAACGGATTTGAAACGACAAAGATATGCACGCTTTTATAAAATTGCCGTAACTATTATTTTCCGAAAATCTATATTATTTTTACGATACAAGTGTTACAGTAGTCAGAACGACCATGTTTGAGGCTGTTTTTAACCATGATGTGAAACTTTTGGAACGAATTGTCTTCTAGTAAAATCAAGTTCACCGCCATATTTTTCAAAACAACAAGCCGCTTGTATAGCGGAGTTATAGTAAATTAATTACGGATGTTCAAACTTGGCGAAACTCACTTTTACACAACAATTAGACAAAATCACTATCTTTAACCCTTATTATCTTTATGATCGAGACCTTTTGACGAAAACTCCCGAATCGAAACTTCTAGATATCGATACAAACTTTCCAAAACCGTCGAGTTCGTTCTCTAACGATCGACGACACCATTTTACGACTAGTTTTCCAAAGCCATTTTGTTAATTTCATGAAAATTCCGACGACATTGTTTTGCGATTTAAAAGTGAAAATTTCACCATAAATCATTATAAAACCATTGTAGGATGACATTTTGACGTAAATACTTGTAAAGTGATTTTGAATGGTCAAGACGTCAAAAGAGTATTTTTCGACGATAAGTAATATTTTCAAAACTCGCAAATGGTATAAATAACATACGAAATGCATGCATAACATTACATTGCAACTCATTACATATCATATCATTCGTAATAGGTCCCGATTGAAACATCACATTATACCTCGGTGTACTCACTCTTGTCATCACACCGCCTACCAAGTGAGTTCATAGCCCCACTTTTACTCTTTTAACTGCTTTACAAACACTTGGGGAGATACATGCTACATTTTAATCGAACACAAATGCTTTGAATCAGTATGCTATATCCGAATGTTTTATTGTCACTAAGTATTTGCCATGTTCAAGTCCCTACATCATGAACCATTAGTCACTTGCGAGTGAGCGAATATTGTGAATAGGCCTATTGAATTAACACTCCCGCTCCTATTGACCCATTTAGGGAAATCGAGCGCACTATATTTGAATCATTAAGGTAAATTGGCAAATTACCTATTAGGGCGGCGATGAAACGATGATTACCAATTTTTATTGGTGCGATGTTTACGCTTTGGTGTCATGAACTTAGTGAAATAAATACGATTTTGTTTTTAACGATGAGTGTGAAACCATTTAACTCACACTACGATTATTGTGTTCAAACGAATTACTTAAACCTATGGATTTCACTCAACCTTTGTGTTGACCTTTTAGCATGTTTATTCTCGTGTATCTAAGGCATTATCATCATGGCATGGTTAAGGAACCACCTTTTGAGTCGCGCGCCGACTTACATCATTGTACATTATGGCACTTTCTTTTAAAACCATCGCTTGGACTTGTAATATATTTATATTTCCGCAAACTTTGTAAACTTTTGGGACCTATGTTGTAACTCGATTATTTTATTAAATCAAACGATGTATTTTCCAAACGACACTTTAGGTCGCTCAATATAACTGTGATTGTGATGCTATGATCAATCCCCGTGAATTCCATTCACGCAAAATGTAATTTGGGGTGTGACATAAAGGACTTAGTTGTAGGTTTACCTAGACTAAAGTATGAAAAAGATCATCTTTGTTCAAGATGTCAATTGGGAAAAAGCAAAAGTATACCCATAAACCCAAACCTACAAACTCAATTACGTAAGTTCTTCATACCCTTCATATGGATTTATGGACCAATGAGAGTGCAGAATATCTTTGGGAAGAAATATGTGTTAGTTGTGGTTGATGATTACCTAGATTCACCGGTCAAGTTCTTAAGGACAAAGGATGAAACTCCGATATCATCATCAAACTCATCAAACAACAGCAGTTCGACTTAACAAAACCGCCGTAATTATCCGAATGTATAATGGTACCGAGTTTGTTAACAAACAACTTAGTGAATTTTATGAAAGCATTGGAATCACCATCAAAGAAGTGTTCCACTAACTCCTCAATGTAACGGTGTAGTTGAAAGACTAAATCGAACTCTTGTGGAAGCCGCTAGAACAATGTCCGATTTACTCAAAGGTTCCAATGTTTCTCGGGCGAAGTTATTGCCATCGCATGCTACACACAAAATCGCTCCCTCGATTCACATTGTTCATGGAAAACTCCATATGAACTGGTCCACAACGTAAAACCTAATCTCTTCCTTCGTGTGTTTGGTGCAATCGTGTTATCCAACTAATGAGGTCAAGACTTAGGCAAACCGAGAGCTAAAGGCACATTGGAGTCTTTGTAGGTATGCACCAAACAAAAGGGATACCTAATCTACAACAAAAGAACCCAAATATCATGGAAACAATTCACGTTACATTTGATGAGTCGACCGGTCAAACGGCTCTGGACAATCCATTCAGACCCGCACTTCAAAACAATCCATTGGTTCATCCCTTGTTCCAAACTCTTCTCAAGAAACTCCATATGTACCTCCATCTTAAGATGATTTAAAGAAATTGTTTGATCCTATGTTTGATGAACAAGATGAGCCAAGTGCTAATGAACTGACGACTCCTCAAAGCAGAGGTCGCTCAAATTCTCGAATGAAGTCAATCCTCCGCCTCAATATCATTAAGTCAAGAAGTGCTTGTTGCCGATCCTTCGCCTCATCAACAAATCATCATTCTTCAAATGTACATCATGGAATCAAGCTTCGCATCAATGATGAAGTTAATCCCTTTGCTACTCCCCAAGATGCTCCATTTGAAAACATATTTGCTCCTCGAATCTTCATCGAACCATCTTCTTCGTGAGACATCGACTGCTACTTCATCCCTCAACAACTACCACATGAACACCTCGAAAATGGACTCACGATCATCCATTAGACAACATCATTGAAATTCTTCTCGTCCGGTATCCACTGAAACAAATTACATCGATGCCTTATGGTGCTTCTTTAACTCAAGATTTCTAAGATCAAACCTAAAGATATTAAACCGCTATGAATGAAGACAACCGTTCAATGCCATGCAAGATGAAATTCATGAGTTTGATCGATTAGATGTATGGAATTAGTACCACTCCAGATTATGCTATGATCATTGCTCTTAAGTGGATCTTCAAAGTGAAACTTGATGAGCATGGTGATGTGTTGAAGAACAAGGCTCGATTAGTTGCTAAAGGATACCGCCAAGAGGAGGGTATTGACTTTGAAGAATCTTTGCTCTGCTGTTCGAATCCGTGCAATCGTAATATTTTGGCTATCGCTAGTAAGAACATGGTAGTCATCGATGGATGTAAAGACGGCATTTCGAAGCGGAGATCTTAAAGAAGTCGCCTATGTCAACCAACTCAAGGATTTATGAATCAAGAGCATCCTACTCATGTTTATCGTTTGAAGAAGGCTCTTTACGGTTTAAAGCAAGCTCCAAGGGCATGGTATGATACATCACAAAGTTTCTTCTATCTACCGGATTTAGGAAAGGAGCGATTGATCCAACATTGTTCACCGTGAAGTCTGGCAAACATTTAATTCATGTTCAAATTTATGTTGATGATATCATATTTGCCTCGATCGACCCCAATGAGTGTGACCGTTTTTCAAATGAAATGAGTTCAAAATTTCAAATGTCAATGATGGGAAATGTCATTTTTCTGGGATTACAAATTTCACAAAGTCCCGGAGGCATTTTCATAAATCAATCTAAATATTCAAATGAGATTTTAAAGAAATTTGGATTTGATTCTAGTGACCTGCTGACACCCCATGATCGAACGAACCAAGTCGGATGAGGACCACTCTGTGATCATGGTAGATCAAACGGAATATCGTAGTATGATTGGATCCATGATGTATCTCACGCTAGTAGACCGCAGACATCTTGTTCGATGTGTGCATGTGTGCTAGATATCGCCTAAGCCTACTAAAAGCACCTTGAAGCGGTTAAGCGGGTCTTCGGTATTCCAAGGAACCATCAATATGGGACTATGGTACCGAAGGACACCGGTATGTCAAGAACGCCTATGCGTATGCCGATCATGCAGTTGTCAAGATACAAGTCGGCACGCCCGAGGTGCTCGGTTTTGGGTGATAAGCTTGTGAATGGTCTTCAAAGAAGCAAATGAGTACTTTATTTCCTCTATAGAGGTTGAATACATAGCCATGTCATCTTGTTGTGCTCAAATCTTATGGATGAGATCTCAATTATCTCGACTATGGCTTTGAATTCAACAAAATCCCTCTGTCTTGTGATAATAAAAGTGCTATTGCTCTCTCATGCAACAACGTTCAACACTCAAGAGCAAAGCATATCGACATTCGACATCATTTCATCGAGGATCAAGTGGAAAAAGGTGTGGTGGAACTCTATTTTGTGAGGTCTCGAATATCGTTAGCGACATCTTCACCAAAGCTCTTCCAAGAGAACGTTTGAGTTTATCCTTCCACGTCATGGCTTGAAAAACCTTCAACCAGAAACACTCAAACGCCTTCGTGAGGAAGACGAGGAGTAAAGGTCTATCTTCATCTATCTCTTGTATATATCTATTCGAAAAACAAAATACAAAATTATAAAACCTTCAAAATCCATAAAAATCAAAAATTAAAAATCTTCAAAATATATATATATATATATATATATATATATATATATATATATATATATATATATATATATTGTCAATTTGTTTTGCTTTTTCTCGGTTCGACAATATCTACGGTCTTTGTCTTTGTCATTCAAAGAATGACACGGACTTTAGATGTTGTTCAATTCTTAAAAAAATATATAAATAAAATAAAATAAAAATCAAAAATTATTTTTGGGAGAAAGAGAAAAAATGGCTTATTGTCGCCTCGGCAAGAACCCGCTTTTCAAAGAAAGAACAGAGTCATACTTTATCATGTTTTTCAAAACTCCATGCTCGATTCTATAAACATTTATCCGCCGAAAACTAACCGCTTTGAAAAATAACTCATCTCTATTTTTGATAATCATCGGACTTATTTGTCAAAATATCTATCTCTCAAACAACAACCTATGTCATTGTTTGAGGGGAGAATGATTTCAATTAAATTAAAAAGTTATTTGGCATTCAATTGTTTTCAAAAGATATACATGCATGTTTAATCAATGGAGTTTAAAGTCTTAAATCCGATCCTTATCGCTTAAAACGCTTTCATAATCAAGTCACAATTCTCCATAAAGCTTCCAAAATCAATTTAATCTACAAGAGATCACAAATCTCAAATTATTTGATAATTGTGATCGGGGAGAATGTGTGATTTAAATTGATTTAAACCGATAATTCGGTAAATGGTTTTATAAGGATGTACATGCTATCCTTCCCACATGTGACAAACGATTTCAAATTTTCCATGCACATGTTGAGGGGAGCATCTATCTTAAACCTATGATTTGAAACGTGATCACTTATCTCAATGTGCGGGTTCCTCTAGTATATGCAAAACTCTTTTCAAACCTAGAAGCACATATTGAGGGGAGCAAAATCATGAAACCTCATCCTTCCCCAAAATGTCAGATCTACTTGATTCGATTAGGAAGTGATTTTAATATCTTTAGAAAATGGTAATCAAAAAGTTAATTCTTCCTCTTGCCTCCGTGTGCAAAACGATTTCAAACATTTGATGCACATGTTGAGGGGAGCACGTGTTCTAAAAATATCAAAAACAATTCGGTACAAAATGTTTTGATAATATATCACAAGTATCCGGATTGATTTTCAAATGGTTTTCAATTGGTTCCAAATGACGGATGAACAATACCAAATAGACCGACCTACTTTACGTTATGTACGGTGATATAAGGATGATAAGGTTAGGTATGTGTTCCCATGATCCGCCGAACGGAGGGATCTACCCAAGGACTATCCACTAGTTAGTGTAGAGTTCTTAGGTATGATGATAAAGGAGAAAATGAGATATGGGAAGAGTGCGGACCGAGATAGAGCTAGTCTTGGAACAAACCCAACAAGGTTCTAGCTATGAAGTCTCGGTAAGCAGCTTGAAGGGTTGAAGAATGAAAAGAATCGAATGAGATAAGGGTGAAACAAATAGCCTCCATATATTCAACCTTAGTAGGCGTAAACCGGTTCAATTCATATGCTACCGATGGTAACATCGGTATTGAAGACGCAGACGTCATGGACCCAGTGGACGCACCGCACTTCAACTTTCCAAAACCACTCAAGTTCCTCTTAAAAGGACTTGTTTCATTCTCACGTGGAACCTACATTATCTATCGACTTTCTCTTAGAGATTGTTGATATTGAAGAAGAGACCTCTCCTAGTCTCCGATTCGGGATCCAAATATGCACAAATTAAGTCTAGAGCCACGAGATCATCAATAAATCTCATTAGGACACTTTCAATGAAGACTCTCTTTCACACAATGTGGAAAGAGATTATATCTTGAGTCCCACGCATTATCCTTGTGGTATTTCCGGAACATCCGGTGATATGCAAACATATTCACAATGAAGATGGAAAGCCCTCTGGAGCCAACATCAAACAAGCTCACGGTGGGTGGCATGTGAGATCTATTCAATAGATCAACCATGTGACAACCGAACGAAACAATGGGGCGATTCAATCTTACGAATCAATCACGGTTCAGTTATGGATTGACGAATACCTTTGAAAACCGGTCATTGTGCTTAAAAACTCTTTTCTTTAGCACATTGACCGTGTTCGAATATTTCAAATCAAAAGGTGTTTTATGATTGATAATTGATTTTCATTAAAACCTTCGTTGTATTGCAAAAACAATTTTTATTGAGCAACACACGATCGTCTTTCAAAATCTCTTTTCATCAATCAGTGAATTTCTATTCGCTGGTTCACTCACTCCGTGTTGTCTTCTTTGAGATGTTCCGGTTTGAGAATAGCTAGAGCATTGCGAAACCACATCAAGAAAATTCTTTGGAATTATATATGATCACAGGCGGATTTGTATCGATCAACGGGAACCGTGGGCCGTGTATCTCAATTCAACGAAAGTGATCAAAGACACTTTCATGGGATTTATTGCTAATCGTTTTATGCGGTACACCGACGCTTGCGGTGATCGAGAATGAAGCGGTCAATCCACACCGCATGCTCACACTACACATTCATCTCAAAAGAAATCATGATAAGTGCATCAATGGCTCGATGTTTTCACTCCATGCTTCGCTACGTCCGCCAATATCATGAATCAACGAAAGCTTAGTTACTACGATGAGAAGATAGCATGATCCGTAATGTGAGCATGTCGGTCCGAAGTCACAACATCACATAATACCAACACCACAATAGATGTCTCGGAGATTTTTGTTAGTCGATGATCTCAAAAGTCGGCTTATAATTATTATCACGTGGATCAAGAAAGACCTCCATTTGGATTAACCAAACATGCAATGAGAAGAATATATGTCTACGAGCTTGAGCCAAGTCCTACATCAAGAATGCAAGAATGATCTTTAATGCCATATCTGGTTGTATTCAATGTAATTTTAGTACATGATTGAGGTGACCTCCTTAGTGGGAGATTGTTAGAATTAGAAATTCCGGTATTAAAGAGTCGGTCACCTCAAGTATATGTAATCGTTAGAAAGCTCGTAGTCGTAGTTATTTTAAGTTAAGTAGTATTTAGTTTAGTAACACCGTGGAGGACTGGATGGTCTTTACCCACTGTATGCACGATCCACACCCGATGTGTGGCGTTTATTGTAAGACTATAAATACTCTCTACCTTCCAAGGTAGAGTTGAGCTCATAATAATATTTTCTTTCTCTCACTATAGTTCCTAACTCTCTTCCTTTCTCTCACTAGAACTTTCTCTCTAATATACTTATCGCCTACTTTGATCATGGTTTAGAGTGATTGTGAAATCCAATATCTTTCACATATATCATCTTAAGTCACCATCTTAATCTTTCTTCTTCGTATTCCCACGCATAAGTGTTTGTGTTTGTTTTACGTGTATACTTGCGTGGTAAGCTTGTGTATTCGTGATAAGGTTGAGAAAACAAGGTCCCACAAAGAATTTAATCTTTCAAGATCTAAACAAAACTCCCGATTGCCTTTAACAATTTAAAGATTACCTTTAAATAGTTTAGCAAGTAGAGCAACAATACATTGTTTTCTTTTGGGATATTACAAAAAACATTTATAGTTCCTGACATTGGTTTGTTACAACCCACTTTACAAGTAGTTTAACAAATTCAGAACTTCATTATAAGACTTAATGTGATTCATCACTTTCCATAAAATGGTGTCTTATTAATCTTCTAGGTTGGAGTGTTATTGAGTATATTCAATCTATTCTCAATCTACTAACCTTGATAACTTTTGGAAGAAACTATAGTTATCTTGAATCAAATAATGCCAATAGATTTTGATTCTTCTAACTGAACATACCATAAAACTATGGTATTTTATTAGAATTAATATTGTAAGAAAATCTAACAATATTTAAGATAACCATTTACTCTTTGGCTTACCTATTTACCAACCAAGTAAAACTTAATGGTATAATAAAATTACTAAGCCAATTGCATGTATTATAGCACAAATACTTTTTGACTAAGTCAAAAGACATCACAGTTATAATCCCACTATACATTATAAGTCATTGATCAACTCATTGACTTCATGCATATGTCTTAAAACATAGCAAGCTAACGTCTTACTTTATATTATAAGTCTTGTATTAAAAAACTGCATGTTTGCGACTTTACAAAGAAGTCATAAACATGTATAATTAAAGTAATTATGAGCACCACCTCGGGTTTCAATTAATAATTTCAAGTTAATATTTACTACATATATTTAAGTCGTTCAACGAATATTTAAATCAAAGTAGTATTAAATTACTTCATTTAATTATGTCATTTCATGAAATGTTCAACGTAAAAAACTGCAAAATCATCCATGCTCGTTCTCACGACACGTGGATATTTTACCTTGGGCTACAATCCAGTTCACGTTCTCACGTAACATAAATTGTAACTACAAGTGTTTCTTAAATATTGAATGACATAAATATGTAAAGTAGTCTTTGTTATCATCTTGACACATGTTCTTAATAGGGCAATCATACACATTTAAATGTATAATTCCTATTAGACGTTCCTCTCTTACCTCGCGGTCAAGAGAATCCATTTAAATCATATTTATATGGGTTGTACCTTGCACACAATAAAGATTTCTCCCACTTGTGCATCGAACAACATCATGTAGCAGATAAACAACACGATACATGTTCGTTTATTTGATTAATCTGATTTGTGTCATAGATATAACACATAGATGTAGGACTATATTGTTTAGTAAGGAAACGTACACGACTATCCCTAAAAACATTAGTGCCTACAATTGGAAAGTAATTATCTACATTATATTCAAGAGATAATTTGGATTACTACACAGCAAATAAGGCTTGTAGCTCCCACTGAATTAGAAATCATTTCAACAACTTCTTATTCAGTAATGCAACACAACGCTCTCACTGAATTTGACAACATTTTAAATGTTTCATAACCAGTGAAAACAACTTGCTTGCTTTTTACTTTCCTACACATTTGAAGAACCATACGTAATCATTACTAAGGTACTAAAAATGTGTATTCTACTCTATGAATGATGGGTTATCCATCAATGTTATTAACTCGAAAAATTGGGTATGCAATTTCTTCCTTAACAGGCCTACCATGCCCATAATGGTATGTAGCACCTTTAAAGGTTAAAGCAAAACGACTAGATAAATAATGCTAGTTTGCCTTTTGACCAATTTTTATGGTAATTAGTCTAGCTTCTATGCTAGTAACTCATATACATGTTTTCCATTTAACCAACAGTCATGTTGTTACAAAAGGATTCATTCACCAAATGAGGGTAATGAAATCTTTATGGAAAATAAGATGTGCAATTCATTGCTATGAGTTACATTAGAATTTAGACAATTCAAATGTTCCTATTATACATTTCTCATTCATGAAAAGGAATAGGATTGAGTCTCATTCTTCTCCCATGGAAAAGAGACTTTGTTTGTCTTTTCGGTAAATTATTATCGATCAAACATTTTTTGAAAGCAGAATAGATCAATTTACTAATAAAAGACTAAACCACATTTACGATTAAATGTTGCATTAATACATTCAAAGAATTACAAAATTCAATTTTAGTATTTTCGATAATTAACCTTTTCAAGAAAATTAAATACCCATGGTTCATAAACATATAACCATTTAATTTTCACTAAAAACTAGGATCCGAATTGACATAGTTTAATCACATCAGTTGATCTGCTAGTAATGAAATTATTCAAAATGGTACGAGTCGAACCTCAATTGCCAATTTTCAAATTGCAACTCCTATATTTATGGGATTTACATTTAGCCAATTTCAATTGCCATGTAATCATGTTTTATCCCCATCTTATGCCTTGAGTTGACAGTTCTCACTACAAAACTCAATTAAGTTGTCCAACTTAAGAAACTGCAAAATCATCCATGCCCGTTCTCATGTCACGTGGATATTTTACCCTTTGATTACGATCTAAATCATGTTCTCATGCAAATAAAAGGTAATGTCAGGTGTTTCCATTTCGCTGGATGGCATACAACTTAAATTAAAGGTAATAAATTTGATTTTGGTGTCAAAATCAAATATGTACAAAGATGTCATGCATTCATCTTTGTAGCATAAGTTTTTATTAAAACATTTATATTCTTGTTTTTATGTTTAAGCTTTTCATCATCAAACTTTACAAGTTATTCGGATAATTACCACAAAAGTGGCGCGTAGAATTTAAGGTCAATTCACCCTTAAGATTTTATGCACATTCATAGGAATACTTGGTAGCTCCATTAAGACGCACAAACAAGCGAAGAATTAGGTCAGCACGAAGCATATTACATACCCTCATCTTTAAGGTCACAATTTAATGCGTACCAACCTTATACCCATCACATAGTTTGTCATTAATGGGTGAGCCGTTCTAACTATTTTGTGCATAAAATCAATCAATTAAACGATTACGATTACTATGCTTAAAAACACATGTTTCACAATTGTTTAGGTCAGTTTATTTTTTCTTATAAAAATACCCTTATTACACATAACAAACAAGCAAGTATTTTAAAAAATAAACATACAAACAATGAATACATAACTTAACAACTAATCATGCATATCAAATAGCCACATGCAAACCTTTTGATAAATCATATTAATAATCAATTCTAGATCTGTCAATATATATATGTCTAATTAAAACTTTCACCCGTTTTCATTAATGTACAAGGTGAGCCACATGCATCGATTCATCGATTGCGTAAGTCAAAATTAAAACATATACCACATATCACATAATTGATTTAATAATAATAATTGAGGTCTTCCCCAATTTTAGATCTATCAAAAAATTTAGTGTATATTATTTAACCAAGTAAAACATACAATAAAAGCAGATCCATGACAAAACATGCATGTATTTATCATGGACATAAATTTTAACAATTA